>OX031009.1:152857366-154107366 GCA_943735925.1 Pollenia amentaria
ATATATAATATATATATAATATATAATATATAATATATATATATAATATATAATATATAATATATAATATATAATATATAATATATAATATATAATATATAATATATAATATATAATATATAATATATAATATATAATATATAATATATAATATATAATATATAATATATAATATATAATATATAATATAATATATAATATATAATATATAAATATATAATATATAATATATAATATATAATATATAATATATAATATATAATATATAATATATAATATATAATATAATATATAATATATATATATAATATATAATATATAATATATAATATATAATATAATATATAATATAATATATAATATATAATATATAATATATAATATATAATATATAATATATAATATATAATATATAATATATAATATATAATATATAATATATAATATATAATATATAATATATAATATATAATATATAATATATAATATATAATATATAATATATAATATATAATATATAATATATAATATATAATATATAATATATAATATATAATATATAATATATAATATATAATATATAATATATAATATATAATATATAATATATAATATATAATATATAATATATAATATATAATATATAATATATAATATATAATATATAATATATAATATATAATATATAATATATAATATATAATATATAATATATAATATATAATATATAATATATAATATATAATATATAATATATAATATATAATATATAATATATAATATATAATATATAATATATAATATATAATATATAATATATAATATATAATATATAATATATAATATATAATATATAATATATAATATATAATATATAATATATAATATATAATATATAATATATAATATATAATATATAATATATAATATATAATATATAATACATGCATACTATATATATTTTTTGTTTTCGTTTTTTCAAAAACGAAGGGCACTTTTGTGTAAGGTTAAAATGTAGGCGAAATCATTATTTTTGTGTCCCCAATATTTCTCTACAAAAACTTACCTCTATCTTTAATCCTTCAGGGTGTCCCAAAACAAAAAAACACAGAATTTTTAAAAATTTACCAAAATAAAAACAATGAAAGCAAACCAAGTACAAAAGCTTTGAATGTGAATCGAATCGTTAAACCAAACTACTTTTAACCCATCAGCTACTGTAGACGGCGGCATGAAATATCCCCCAAAGAATTAATTCCTCAAAAAGAAAATGAAATAAACCCCCAAAAATAAAATATTTTTTGGGAGATTAGTTAATTTTTCAATTTATAACGAAAATGTTTCTGGTCGAAAGGATTTTCTCCTTTATGTTATAAGAAATACCAGCTTCGCTAACTTAAGCTTCTCTTCATCGACGGCCTTCAGCCGGGCGCAAGGTTTCTCTCCTCTATGGTATATCGAACCCCGTCTTCGCTTACCGAAGCTCCTAAAATCGGCCTTATACCCGACCGATGGCCGGCTAAGCACAGAAGCTTTAGTTAGCGAAACCGGTATTTGTTATTCCATAGAGCAGGAAATCCTTGCGGCCTGGCCAAGGCCGGCTATGCCAAAAAGCTTTAGTAAGCGAAGCCGGTATTTGTTATACCACAGAGGAGAAAATCCTTGCGCCCGTCCGAAGTCCCAACCATGCTAAATATTGCGCGATTCTTAAAACCAAACCTATACAAATAATTGTATTACACATATTTAAGTCTTATTTCATTTCAGAAATTGGGGTCTTATTTCATATGAAGCAAGGCCCCAAAATTTGGGGCATTATTTCATTTTTGTTTGGAGTGTTACTTCATTTCATGGGGGGTTTATTTTATTTTCAAAACTGGGATTTTATTTCATATAAAATAAGGCTCCACGCCTTAAGGAGTGTTTTCATTTTTTGGGGGATTTAATTCTTGGGGGGTTATTTCATGCCGCCACTTCAGACATTTAATGCATTGAATTTCGGCTTGATATTATGCATTTATCGAAAGCAGAAACGATCAGTTTATTGATTAATGACTGTGTTTCTCTTTTTATAACTTTCGAAGTCGACGGTAGAGCGTCGACTTCCAATACTTATTGAATACAAATGATAAAGTTGTGCATCTTCTAAAATACTTATCCGTTTCTAAACTATCAATTTCGGTGGACGTTCGTAATCGCCGTTGTTCTGCTGTCTCTTCTCGATAAAATTTTCTTTTTTCTATGCCAAGAAGAGGTATGTCAACACCATTCGTGCTGCTTGCGCGGCCTTAATTCCTCTGCTCAAGGAAAATCTCTCTATCCTCTCTATTAGAATAGTTGTGAGTGCATTAACTTGAGAAATATCAAATAGATCGTCTAAATCTTTGAAAAAATTTCTTCTTTTATGCAAATTTTGATTCTACGGCTGCGGAATTGCATTTTTTTCTTTTGCCATCCCAAATAAATTTTTGTCGTATATAATGTTATGAAAATCAAATGCGCACCTGTTTTTATTAAAATATTTCGTTTTAGGTTTTAGTTTTAAGAGCTTTAATTTTTGTACAGACTTTTTCCTGGGCTACTTTTAATTTTAACTGAAAAAAGAGCAACTCACTCTCATAACACAAAATGTATTTTAAAAACAGTTTTATTTTTAAGTTTTCGCACACAGGCTGTCTGTTTTAATTACAAATGACATAAGACAACTAAAAGGTGAAGACATCTATGTATGTACATAAAAAAAGGTCAAACATAAACAAAATATGTGAATTTTAATTCGGAGATTCACTAGATAAAACCAGTATCGGCCATGTTCTGAAAATCGAAATCACGTGATATTGAAATCGATGAAGATTTTAAATTCAATTTTGGTAAAAATTAACGTAGCGATTCCTGTTTTCAAAAGTAGTTTAGGTAGATGAAAGTGGTTGGTTCGATTTAAATTCCACGTGATTTCGATTTCCAGAACAGGCCTGTATAACATAAAAACAACAACCTCCCAAGAAAAATATTCACCTTTTATAGCTAAAGAAATATATTCGACAATACATGTTTCTGGCAAAAAAAAAATCTGGTTTTCCTATCCGATTCACTTTCAAAGCTTTTATACTGGGTGTAATTATATTGTTTTTTATTTCGATAATTGATCGGGAAATGTTCGTGGTTCAGTTTTTTTGTATGGGGGCACCCTAAATGATTGGAGATAGAGGGAAAGTATGTTCTAAAGATATATTGGGAAAACAAAAATAATGGGGATTGCTCATACATGTTATATCTCTTGGGATGACTCCTGAGTAGTAACGAGATTTTTTCTATCCATTTTCCCCCAATTTTGTTCATACGAACTTTAATCCTCGTGCGACACGCCAATTTGTAAAAGATCGATCTTTTTTATTTTTTTATATATCTATTTACAATTTATGTATAAGCCTTTTTTTTGTCAAATTTTTTTATTCTTACTTCACACAATATTGCCCTTTGTTTTCGAAGCAGATGAGTTTACATTTTTTTTAAAGGAGAGATATAAAATATTTTAAAACGAACCTAAAATAAGAAGGAGCGGCACCGGTTGCGCGTGCTGCACGCCAAACTAGTTGGTCCTTAGGGTCTGGCGGAGGTTGACGTCGATTGGCTGTAAGCCAAAAATGAATACGTTTAAGATATTCATTAATAATTTTTTAAAGAGTCGAGGTATCATTAGAACGAAAGCTTAACTCTTTAGAAAATCTACAAATTTTTACTTACTTATCGGAGTAACAATTCCCAAAATATCACTAGCACATGTATAATTACGAAATAAATGTAAATCAACTGGTTTACGATCTGCCATGACACCAGTCACCATCACTTTTGGATGTTTAATATCGGTCATTACGGTAAATTCACCCAAATTATCTTTGAGTATAGCCTCGAAGGTTTCACTGGGATATGGACGTGATCCAACGAAACATTGCTCCTTCATACGTAAATAAAGGCCCATGCATTGTCGCATTGTCTTACCACAGCCCAGACCTAAAGCCAGTATGCCACCCGTACTGGTACCGGCTATCCAATCAAACATATGAGCAATGGGTGTTTGGGAGATTTTTTCGATTTCTAAAAGCATTTGCACTAAAAGTAAACCACGAATGCCACCGCCATCTAAGCAAAGTAAACGACCCCGACCATAGGGCTTGTCACCTTTTTGTGACAAAGTAGAATTCAATGAAGGATTCGAATGTGAGGGAGATATTGCAGTTGCTGGCACTGCTTCTTCTGCGGTAATGGAATTTAAACTAGCAACGCTATTAGTGGGAGACTCTAAGTTAAATATCATTATTAAGCAGGATTTTATTTATGTTAAACTTTAGAACAAGTTGTTTTGATTACCTTTTTTAGATTCAGCATTAGCTTTAGTGGTAAACATACCCAATAAAGCATCCATAATACTTTGGCCCTTTTCGACTTTTTCGGTGTTTACCACTACTGGAGGCCTTCACAAACAAAAACAAATTTAAAAGTTTTTTTTTTAAACAGTTCTTACAATAATTCAGACATACTCTTTCTCCATCATGTCATTTAACATGTTGTTAGCAGCGGAATTTAAAAATCCCATTGCCGTTTGACGGCTAGTAGCAGCTAACATATTTTCTATATGTTCTCGAGTTTCCGGTGCTTCTGGAGCCTCTGGTGGTATACCATTATATGAACCTTTGGCATTGCAACCAGGAGGGCATTTTGTTTTATCCTCAGAACAGCTTTAAAAAAAGATAAATGTAAATTTTTTTCTTTTCAACTACAAAAAAAATTAATATCTAATTACCGTTTAGCTCCCACGGAATGCAATATATAAAGTATTTCATCCTCTTTGCTGCCATTAGCATCATTACCTACCATATGTCGTGGAGTTTGGCCATTTTTATTTTTTAAATTAATATCGCAGCCAAATACAACCAAACTCTGTACAATTGGTACGAGTTTTTGTTCAATGGCAATATGTAACGGTGTATTTCCATCTTTATCAACCACATCAATTTCGGCATCATGTGCTAAAAGTGTGACAACACATTCAAAACGATTACGAGCGACCATAACGTGTAGCGCTGTACGACCATCAAAGTTTGGAGCATTAACATTACAGCCCTGCATTATGAGAGCATTTAGAGTTTCACGTGAAGAACACCAATGCAAAGGAGTGCCGCCAAATTTCATATCTTGCGTGTAGAGTTTATTTGAATTATTTTGTTTAAGAAATTCAGCTACAGAGGTTGGTGTTGATGTCTTGTAAAGTTTACTTATGTTTTTAGCCTCAATATTAACATCTGCTCCAGCTATGAGGAGGGTCTTAACACAATCCGGTTTGTCTGAGAGACAAGCAAAATGTAAGGGAGTATAGCCATCTGCGTTACAATGATTTAAATTAACAGTACTTTTACCAATAAGAAGCTAAAAAAATTGAAAATTAATTGCTTAATTAAGTGAGATTTATTTATTAGTTAACAATAATAATAATAAGTGGTTAAAAAAAATTGTGTTATTAATCAATGTTTGAGCAAGACTATATCAAAACAAGTACACTGATAGAAAAGGCGTCATAACGCTGATGTCAGTACTATGACAAGTGTCTTCGTTTTTGACCCCATGACACTTTACATCACTGTGATGTCATGATGATCATCAGGGTCAACAATTTAAATTATATAAGCAATGACACATTGGCATCATCAAATTGAGTCATTGTAATTGAGAATATCAATCTTTACTTACCCGTTACTTATTTTTGTTGTATTCCGCCCTTTGTTAACAGAAGAACTCTCAATTATAAGACACTAGCAGCATGCCCGATATGGGTTTCGTAATAATTCTACTTTAAAAATTTGATGTATTTAAATAAATAATAGAATATGGGACTTTTTGCTTCTAATTTTACTTTTTAAACATAAAAATAAGGTTTATTATATATTATGACGTGATATATTGTGTCATCGCACTGATGACAGTTTGTCATTGAACTGATTACATTTTGTCATCACACTGATGACATTATATATTATGTCATCGCACTGATGACAGTTTGTCATTGCACTGATGACAGTTTGCCATTGCACTGATGACAATTTGTCATCATACTGATGACATGATAAATTATGTCAATGCACTGGTGACAGTTTGTCAGTACTTATGTCAAAATACATCATCGTTATGACGCATTTTCTATCAGTGTACACAAAATGTGGCGTCGAACTGACATTGATGTCACAATTCTGAAGATGCATTTTTCTATGCGCGTAGGAGTGCTATATTCGGCTATACCGAATCTTATATATCCTTCACTATGGTTCGATAAGAACAGAAAATTTTATAATCACAGTTCTTTAGATATAAATAAATCTATTTTGTGCTACGCCCACTTCTCAAATCCTGCCCAAATGCTGTCGGATGTTGTACATAACCAAGAAGCTTGTACTTGCACTTGTCGGTCCCCGGATATACGGAAATCTATGTCTCTGCAGGGGCGGTTTTTAAAGAGGTTGACAACCAGGATGATTGTACCTAATTTGGAAACTTTGGCTTTTGCCGTTTTCCCCATATACATAATAAAAAAAAACAAGTAAGAGTGCTATAGAAATCGGCTGATTCATCGTGACGTTTGATTTATAAAGTAAAAAAATAACACATATGTAAATTTGAAAGTGAACTTAAAATTTTTATTATCGGTTAAAAATCAATTTAATGCATTTTCGGTTTGAAATATTGGCCCTGACTACGTCTGAGGTGGTCCATTCGGAAGGTCCAATTTTGGGCGACTTGTTCAAGCATAGCGACTGGTATCTCGCGAATAATATGATTAATGTTGGCTTACAAAGCGTCAATCGTAGCTGGCTTAGTCCTGAAGGCCTCAGATTTTACATATCTCCAGAGAAAATAGTCCAAAGGTATGATATTGCAAGATCTAGGTGGTCAAAATTACTTCTCCACAAAGTCATTGTTTCACGCGCTGCACAGTGGCTGAAAATTTTATTTCATTGGCAAAAAGTCCAATTTTTGTTTGTTATCGATTTCCAAAATTTTAATTTTATTTAATAGTAAACATTTAAAACTAAGGTAGCCAAAAAATTAAGTCAAAACATTGGCAATTGTGGTCGTGCCACGTTGTTAAATACAACTTTTTTTTTAAATTCAGAAAAAAGTGTTTTTTTTATATTTAATCCGAAATAATCATTGCTCAAAAACTATTGGTAGAATTGTTTTCTTAACTACTATATTTTTGTCAATTTTCAAATTTCGTAGGATAGAACTTTTGCGGATCAAAAGGGATTAAGAAGGTAAAACCACTGAGGGAAAGGTGAAAGTGTTTTCTTTAACCCTGTATATAATCTTGTACCCGTATTTTTGACACTTTTTTAATTTTAATGAAATTACTTTAAAAAAATTTTTTTTTTGTTTTAAATTTTTTTTTTACAATTTTTTTTATTCTGCAAAAATGTTTGCAGAAGTAACAGAAATCATGTGCTATTGCCTTCAAAAAATATTTATGATATAGGGAATATTGATCGTGATCGAACAGAATTCACATATAAAAAATTTTATTATTGTTACACAATCAGAAAAACGTGTAGCTGCCCTGATTCATCATTATCCGCTTCACTAGCGTCTTTATAGTAGAATAAAGAGCTTAAACACACGTTTACGCTAAACAGGTATATTGTGAATCCCCCCTTAGAGGGGTTTTTTAATTTTTTTGGTCTTTTTTATTTTATCTGTTCTTATGACTCTAATAATATTCTATGACCCTATAACTATGCAATGCGTTGTTAAATTTGTGTCAGGTATTTTATAGCCTATAAATAAAAGGATTTTAAGTTGTTTTAATCCTTTTTATTCTACCTGTGTTTGGTATGAAAAAAATATGAAAAGGTTTAAAAGCAAGTGACATTCGGACGCAAACTCAGTGGATATAATATATCTGAGCAATAACAACGTTTTTCATTAAAACATGGAGAGCTTCAGCTATAAAAAATTGGCCGGAGAGTATTTTAGAAAACGAGGAAGATGTTAAAAATTACATTCGAAAAAAAGCAAACTTAAATTCCTATAGCACTGAAATACAATTGGACTTAGAAAATAAATTATCTGTTTTCATCAAAAATTTAAAACAGCGATACAGGAAAGTTGATTACAGCAAAGATAGATTTTATAAGAGCTTTGCAAACTGGTTAGAGAACGAACTTTCTGTCCAGATCGCTTCAGGAAACTACAAATCAAAACACTCGTGGGAGACCACAAAAATCGGTGGACAACTGTAGCGCTAGATCTAAGAGACGGAAGCTTAAGGATATCAATGAAGAATCGGATATGAAAATATTCAAATTACTTTCCTACATCAATTACGATCAGAGAAACAATGACACATTGGTATCACAGTCCATTAAGAACAAAACGGATTCTTAAAAGTATACCAACTCCGAACGATGCATTATTTCTGGATTTGAAATTAACAAAACAGCAATATATGCAGCGCAGATTGCGTGCGATTGAAAAGGGTTCAAATCTGTATCCAGCATATTATCACATAACAGCTGCTGAAATGAATGCCATTTAAGGACACTATTACAATCACACCGATTTCGGCAGGGGTACAACTACAATCTCTAATTGATCACACAGCCGAACGCTTGCTACAATCAATAAAAGGAAATGAGTTAAAGAAACATGGAAACACAAAGTTAATTCTTTTTTGTAAATGGGGATGTGATGGTCCTTCCGGACAAAAACAATACAAACAAGTAGTATGTTAAAATATTTCGGACTCAGATATGTTCATGGTATCATTTGTACCATTGCGATTAAAAAAGATTTTGGAATATTCAGAGCCTTCGTCTAGTACAACGCAAACAAAGAATATTTGTAAAAATGAGACACTATCTTCTACGAAATACTATCAAATTTAAATTAAAATCAAATTTGAATTAAAAAAAAAAACTCATGATGCCATTAACAAAGAAGTTAGTGATATCAAGGCCCAAATTGCAACACTACAGCCATTACAATTAGATTAAGATGGGCATCAAATTGAAGTTAGCTACCAATTAGTGCTAACAATGATAGATGGAAAAGTAGGCCAGGCTTTGACTAACACGAAGGCTGCATCCAGCTGCATCATATGCAATGCAACATCAAGCCAATTAATCCAAGTCCCGACAAAATCATTAGATAATTAGATAATATTGATGCATATGAATTTTGATTATCACCACTACATGCAAGAACACGACTTATGGAACACATACTAAAAATCAGTTATGATTTGGATTTCGGATCTTCAGGATCAATAAGAAACAACGAAACCAACAAGGAGTTAAGAAGTTCAAAAAGTAAACATGTTCAAGATGAATATCGCAAATTTGGGTTGATTATAGATCAGCCAAAACAAGGGTCAGGCAATGCCGCAAGAAGATTCTTTTCAGATCCAGCAACAGCATCTGAAATAACAGGTGTTGATTTTAACCTCATTTTTAGATTTAAGATAATCCTAGAAGTACTTGCGTGCAATGAAGAAATTGACTCTAGAAAATTTGGAGATTTTACTAAGGAAACTGCAAAAATATAAACAGCCAAGTACCAATGCAGAAATATGTCTGCTACAGTTCACAAAATCGTTTATCATAGAGAAGATGTCATTAAATATCAGTTGGTGCCACTTGTAGATTTATCAGAGGAAGCTCAGGAAAAAAGGAATAAGAATTACAGATTTTATAGAGAGCACAACACTTGAAAAAATTCACGAAATTCCACAAATGGAGATCTATTTAATATATTATTGGCAACGTTAGATCCGTTCATCTCCAGTATTCGAAATCAATGGAAAGTGGAACATCGGGATTTAGATGAAGAAATCAAAAAACTATAAGGGACAGCAATAACACAGAACAGAATATGGAATAATTGCAATAAGTCTTTCAATTAAATGAACAATAATTATAATTCATTAGATCTAAGACAGACATTGTATTAGTAAAAAAATTTTTTTTTCTTCAGTATTTGTTTATTGAATCTTTATATGTTAAATATGAACTAACAATAATTAATCAAATCTTATCCTAATATTTACTTTATGTCCTGCCAGTGCTAGACAAAAAAGATTTAGTCATTACGGTTTCTGTTCACATGTGTAGGTGTTTATCGCTCATCAGATTGGGTGAGTGCTGCAGTGTCTCTTCTTCTTAAGCGAGTGTGGCCGCCATAATTTAAAATATTTCTAGCTAATGTATTTGGGTGCAGTTCCAGCCTTTTTAAATATTTTACTTTTATTTCGTTATCATAGTTTTTACTAATGGCACATTGAGATCCTTGTGGGCGGCTGTGATTATTCGAAGAAGTTTATTTTGGCGCCTTTGAATTTTTTCGACGTTAGAAGCCGAGGCAGTGCCCCATAACTGAATACCGTGGTGCTACGGTATTCAGTTAGTAAAAAATAATAATAAACAGAACCACACATTGTTACAAAAGCTATTAAAATCTATTGCCGCTTTTTGTTTTCCAAATATGTATAAATAAGAAATATTCCAAAAATAAATACCGATATGTTCGTATCAAAATCTAAAAAAATTATTATTATTTTGCTAATATTAACAAATTTTACAGCAAAAAATAATAGATTCTTCTGTAGTAATAGCAAAATTTTTGATAATATTTCTAAAGTATTTTTAAGTGTAAACAAATTTGACAGCAAAAAATTGTTAATTTTTCAGTAATAGGTGCGTTTGTTTACTTTTCCAGTAAAATCCAGTAGTTGAGTAAATTTTGGGCAATATGAAAATTTTACTCTCAAAAATGGCTCTTGCACAAAAAAGTAAACGAACGGAAAATTGCAAAAACTTGCAGGTTAATTCAAACAGCTGATCGCTAAAAAGCTTAGTGTTAATGTTTTTGGTACTTGATGAAATTTATTTATTAAATGAGCTTCTGTGCAAGTTTTAAGACTTGTTTATTTTGTACATGACTTTTAATTTTGTTTCTAGTTGAATTACATACGAAACTACATCAATATTTGATTTTTGATATGTGGTACCCTCAATAATATGCAATAAGAAGTAATCATATATTCATTAGCTTTACATCTCTAAAATATTAATGTAAACAAAAACAAAAATAAGTAATATTGAACAATTAACACAAATTTTACCATGGATGCCAAAAAAAGAAAACTTAATATTTATTGCTCTCCCGGAACATTTTGGAAGGTACAAAGTGGTAAGTAAAATTGTTTAGGATGTACATACAGCTTTTGTTCTTTTAAATGTTTTTATTACAAATTGTATGATTTTTGTTTGCTTACTTTTGTTTGTTTACTTAAATGAAACATATGTTTTTGTTTTCTACTGGTTTTTACTGGTAAAAATTTGTTCAGTAAAAATTTGCAGACTCTTTGCTTACAACTGTCACTTTACTCTCTCAGTAGATGCTCTCTTTTGCAAATTTTTGTGTAAGCGAACGCATTTCAGTAAAATCCAGTAAAAACTTACACAAATTTGTGCAAATTTTGGGGTAAACGAACGCACCTAATAATAGCAAAATTTACAGTTGATTTTACTATTTTTTTTAATGTTAAATTTTTTTTTAGTGTAAACATTTTTTTGAGTGTCCCATTATTTTAAAAAAATGTTAATGATTATTATTTAAATCCAAATATGACATTTTTAAATAATTAAAAAATAAAAAAAAAACCATATTTCACGCTAAAGTTAAAAAAAATTTAAAGTTCCACTTTGCCCTTAAATTCCCCAATAACTACTCAACCGATTTTAATGAAATTGAAAGTGGAGAAAAGTTTAAGAATCTTCACTAAAATATCTCCTTCGGTTCAAAAGTTACAGAATTTTGGCCAATGTAAAACGATTTTCAGCCACTGTACGCCGAAAGAGAATTCCTTTCAACTATGTGTCTGTATCAGTGATGTTATACGTAGGGAAAAATTCCTATTCGTAGGGATTTTCTTTAAAAAAAAAAATGGCCGTAGGGACAAAAATGATAGACTTTTGAAATAAATAATATGTAGGGACTTTTGAGTAATGTGGCAAAACTGCATACACAAAAAAAAAAAATTAAAAATTTTCACCAAATTCATAATATCAATCTTGTTTGTTGATTTTGCACCTATTACCAAAATGATTATATTGATTACTAAAAATTGTGAATATGTTATTTCAATATATGATATTTTTAATTTTAATTCAAAAAAAAAAAAAAAAAAAAAAAAAATAATAATGAAAAAACTTTGCTATTTCAAACAATGTGTTAATTTATTTAATTAAATATTGACAATTCCCAACAACAATTCTGCCAGTTTAAAACAACCAATCCACCACCTGGATAACTATCTTGCCGCGATGTGGTGGCTTAAGTGTCGGCTGTAGTGTCTGTCTTGGAACTTGAATCCGGACAGCTGAGTCGGAACAAGTTTAAAGGCAGACGCTTTAAGGCCAGCATGACCAAGGGTTATCCATTCCTCATCCTATTCCCTTCACCTACAATCCTTCCCCCCCCCCTTTTTATTCCCACTTCCCCCACTTTTAAGGTCAAGGTGGTTGATAGCAGTGCCGAGGACCTGGATGACTAGTTAGTGGTTAAAGAAACTAGTCGCGAACAGCTTCCCTCTGACGCTGATGGCAAAGGTCAGTTGTAATTCTAGCCTAGTCCGTGCAAGCCGTCACTGCGCGAGATGGTCCTTTGTATACGTGCATACTCGTGGGATTGGAAACTGGACGATTTCAAGATAAAACAAAATACGGACATAGTGACAGAAGTTGGTGCAGGGAGTATCACTGACAACTCCACAGGCCCGATGTCAGATTCAGACTCGGATCTGCTTGGGGTTCACAGGGATATTCTGCTGCAAGAAAGTCAGTTAGTGACAGAACTGACAGAGACCAACTGGATGGGCTCGACAATGGACTCATTGACACGCTCTGGGGCCTCGGAAAGACTCGGTGATCTGACCTTGGACTCTGATGATGAGCACGAAATAGATATGATTTCGGCTCATGGTCAGGATCAAAGGGTTGAACCATTGACTTTTGTGGTCACATTCGAGACAGTGAGCAAATTGGCGAGTACATCGAAATCCATTGTTCGGCAGGATGTGACAGAACAGGTCACATCAGAGAGCCGATCAAATCTCGAAAAAGCCAAGAGTGGTTGGAGAGTCTCTTTAGCCTTTCTAGAAAAGATAGCTAAGAAAGACTCTTCACTGCACGATGGGCGGGATAGGCATTTGCTGAGGATGCACCGGAAGAACACTGCTGGATTCGAAAGAATCCACGGTTCTTTCGATGTCATCCTAGGGCTTCCCTATCCTGCGGGGTATACAGCAGAGGCTGCTGAGGAATCAAAAGTTGTCAGTAAAGACAAAGGATCCTCACCAGATTCTGCTGGCGTATCCTCTTACAAGGAAGGTAGAAGGAAGGAGGGTAAAAGTTCACCACCCAGCCCTCTTAATGGTGACAGATTGGTTACGGTTGAGGGAGCTAGGCCTGGGGACGAATTACCCACAGTAGACCAAGAGTCTCTCAGGAAGTTGAAGTTGATGAGTGGGGTTGCGATATTTGGGTTGGGGTCTATCAGTTTTAGGTTTCACAAAAATGATGGACCCTAAGAGGCTGAATGTGGTGCAGATAAACCTGCATCACTGTGAAGCAGCCTCAACCGAATTAGTAACCCACCTCATCGATAACAACGTGGACGTGGCCTTAATCCAAGAGCCGTGGATCAACAACAACCGGGTAGTTGGATTAAAGGCCACGGGATATACACTGTTCGTACCCCACACGGGTGAGAAGGTTCGAACTTGTATAATGGCAAGAAATGAGCTCAAATTTATGTTGTCTCATTCTTTCAGCAATGGAGACCTCACGGTTGTTACAGGTGAAGCTATGGACAAAACGGTCCTAGCACTAGCATCGGTATACTTACCATATGAGGCTACCGATCCACCTGGTGTGAAAGTACGTGAGTTGGTGGAGCACTCGAGCAGAAGCGGCTCGAGACTGGTACTAGGTTGTGACGCTAATGCACACCATACCCAATGGGGAAGTACCGACATCAACAAAAGGGGTGAGTCTATGTTTGATTTTATTATTGCTAGCAATTTTTACATCTGTAATAGGGGGAATACGCCAACATTCAGAACTAGAGATAGGGAGGCAGTAATAGATGTAACATTGACGAACTATAGAGACTTAGTAGATGATTGGAGGGTGGCTTTGGAATTTTCCTTCTCTGACCATGGTCGTATATCCTTTAATCTAAAATTCGAAAAGTCAAAAAGGCGTCCTTATAGGAATCCAAGGAGGACGAACTGGGATTCCTTTTCGGGATTGGTGAATAGTAACCTTAAAGTTACACATGATTGGGGGTCGACTTCGGCCGGTGTGGAGCACCTGGTGGGTACCTTTACGGAGGTGCTAACCAGTAGCTATGAGCGATCTTGTCCGCTGAATTTTCCGGGTAGGATCTCGCAACCGAGATGGTGGACAGGTGAGTTGAGGACTCAAAGGACCACTGTCAGAAGGTTATTCAATAGAGCGAAGCATACGCGTAGGGATGAGGACTGGAGTAACTTTAGGATAAGTTATAATAGGTATAAGGGAGATATTAGAAGGGCTAAAAGGGACTCGTGGATCAAATTTAGCGAGTCAGTGGAATCTGTAAATGAGATGTCCAGGTTCAGAAGGATTTTATCCAAGGACCCTGTGGTCCCGGGATTTATTCAGAGACCGGACGACTCATGGACGGAATCTAGCTCAGAATCTCTCTGTTTGCTTATGGAGACTCACTTCCCGGGTTGTTTGGATCCTGGGACGGGGGAACAGGTGGGGTGTGGTAACCCCTTTTCTGGATCGGGCTCGGGAGGTGAGATAAGGGAGGCGGTGGGGGATATCATCACCTTGGATAAGGTTACATGGGCGGTTAATACTTTTGGGTCTTACAAATCGGCAGGACCAGATGGTATATTTCCGGCTATGCTACAGAATATCCAGGGATCATCACTCCTATTGCTGGTGGAACTATTTAGGGTATGTCTGCTTAATGGCTATATTCCTAGAGGGTGGAGAGAGGTCAGGGTTATTTTCATACCTAAGGCAGGTAGAACCGGTCACTCTAAACCCAAGGATTTTAGACCTATCAGCCTATCGTCTTTTCTTGTGAAGACATTAGAAAGACTGATTGATCTGCATCTGAGGACGAAGATTGACGCCGGCATCATCAGCGGCGCTCAGCATGCCTATCTTAAGGGTAGGTCTGTTGAGAGTACGCTTCATGATGTGGTGGGTTATATAGAACGGGGATTGCGAGACAAGGAATACACCTTGGCGGCATTCCTGGATATAGAGGGGGCCTTTAATAATGTGAAAATAGAGGCTATAAGGCAGGCACTGAGTGATTTAGGTGTTTCGTTATTCTTGGTCGAATGGATAACTCTGATGCTTAGCAGTAGAGTTATTCACTCGGACTGGGGAAACGAGCGCTTAAGGAAACTCGTGACTAGGGGGACCCCACAAGGGGGAGTTCTCTCTCCCTTATTGTGGCTCTTGGTTGTCAATGTCGTTCTGGGACGTTTTGACAGTATAGGTCAGAAGGTCGTCGCCTACGCGGATGATGTAGTTATATTGGTATCGGGCAAGTTTCTGCCGACAATTAGCGATGTCATGCAAGGGGCGCTGGCAGCATGGGCGACTGATAAGGGCTTGGGAGTTCATCCGGAGAAGACAGAATTAGTTCTTTTCACTAGGAGGTACAAGGTGGAGAATTTTAGGCTGCCGGTACTAGGGGGAGTAGAGCTTAGGCTATCTGATAGTGCTAAGTATCTAGGAGTTTTTCTGGACAGTAAGCTGTCCTGGAAGAGGAATACTCAGGAGAGGCTAAAGAGGGGTCTCAATGCTTTCTATGCTTGCAGATCGTCGATAGGTAGGAGTTGGGGACTCCGGCCGTCAGTTGTGGGATGGCTGTACACTTCGGTGGTTAGACCCATTCTTACGTATGGATGCTGTGTTTGGTGGGAGGCATTGAAACTAGCTAGTCGGAGGGACCTTCTGTCTAAGGCTCAGAGGTGTGCTTCGATCGGCATGACAGGTGCCTTGAGAAGTACGCCTCAGGCGGCTCTGGATGTTATTCTTCATCTTCTGCCTATAGAGCAGTATGTGTGGGAAATGGCAGCAAGGAGCATTCTTAGGCTGAGGGAGCTAGGACTGTTAGGAAATTTCACGGAGGGTCACTCGCGGATCTTGAGTGAAATTGGTACTAGTGGCTATCACCTAGGCTCGCCCGGCTCTACGGATTATTTGGTCACTAGGGTCGATTTTGGGCGTTTGCCAGAGGTGATATTGCCTTCTAGGGAGAGCTGGTCAGGGCAGGGCAGATTGTATAGGGGATTTGCTATTTTCACTGATGGCTCGAAGATGAAGGGCACGGGTGCGGGGGTCTACATTGAGGATCTGGACATCAGAAGGTCATATAGACTTCCCGACGAATGCAGTGTATTTCAGGCGGAGGTTCTGGGGGTTCTCAGAGCCGTGGAATTGGTAGGAGCTAACATTGCCAAGGGCTCGGAGGTCACCATATATGTGGACAGCCAGGCGGCTCTTAGGGCCTTAATGGGCTGTTATGTGAACTCCAGGCTAGTGGACGATTGCAGGAGGGCTCTAGGAGTAATCTTAGGGAATTATGTTGTGAGGCTCTGCTGGGTACCAGGTCACTGCAACATCACCGGCAATGAGATAGCTGATGAGTTGGCAAGACTGGGCTCGGAAATGGAAGATCCTGACAGTTTGCAAGTGGTCAGGCCTCCAATGGGCTTCTACTTTGGGAGAATTAGGGAATGGATTATGAACAGGACTAATCGGGCTTGGCGGGGCCGAACGGACTGCCGAGTATCGCGCACTCTGTGGCCGATGCTTAGTAGGTCAAATTCGGACGCGCTGCTGGGTAAGAGTAGGGCCTGCGTCAGGACCATGATAGGTATTATCACGGGCCACTGTATGATAGGCAGAATGGCGGTGAGAATGGGGTCTGGCTTATCGGATATATGTAGGCTGTGTGAGGACCCAGAGGAGCTGGAGACAGTTGAGCATTTTCTGTGCCACTGTCCCAGGCTACAGAACAGCAGGCTGAGGTGGCTAGGTAGCAGATTCCTGCACGAATTAGGAGATGTCTCGGGCTGCGGGCTCGAGAATCTGATGGGATTCGTAATGGGAATGACCTGGCTGCGCGGCAGGAGGCTGGGAAACATGTAGGGCAGTTTTTCCTGTTTGGTAGGGTTGTGTTTTGCTTGTTCTGTCCGATTTCTTATCTTCCACTATCTTCCTTCCCTGTGCTTTCACCATTTACTTCTACTACTCTGTCACACTAGACATCTTTCTCTTCTTTCTTCCTTTGTTTCACTAATTAAAGGCATCACTATGGACCATATTGGACTCTGGGTGAGGGTGTGAAGTTTGCTTCACACCAGCCTTTCTAACCTAACCTAACCTAACCTAACAACCAATATATTAATTAAATCAAAATTATATTTTTAATGTTCTTTTAACTAAAAAAATTATTGATTCAATTATCACATTAATTAAGTTTAAATACTTTTTAAACCATTTTTTTAATTGATAAAACATTTTTTTCTGTGTACATTTGGCAGCCTTTTTCGATTTTTGATAGCATGCTAATAAAATTGTTGATAAGGCATCATTAAAACTTGTTAAACTTCTTTGAGTCATCGCTGCCGCCATTTCAGCTTTAATTTAACTAAACGTAAGTTTGTGAAAATCTCTTTTACAAGAATTGAGATCTTTTGAACTTAATTTTCCAGAGCAACAAATAGATAATTTGTAAAAGATGGATACCGCTATTTTTTTCAAGACGATTGTACCGTAAATAACTTTAACTTCCTTTTAAAAAACATTAATATGAAATTAAGCGACCGTCTCTAAAATCCCTTTAAGACAAAAAAATTTCATGTCAATAATATTCGGCACAAATGACTTATTTAAATTTAAACATCATAACATAAACATGTTTTGGTGAGCCGATCGATTGCACATAGGGTACAATTTTGAAAATTCATCTGTTAATAATATTATATACAATATATTATCTGTACGAATTATGATTTTAATTGTATTTAAAAAAAAAAAACAAATAAAATTAAATTGTTGAATATTTTCTTTTTAAATAGGCCATTTTTGGGGAATATTTTGCACAATTTTTACTTCATATTAAATGCGGATAAAACGCTTTTTTAGAGTATATTTCCGGTTTCCTTTGTTATGTACGTATATAATAGAAATTGATCCATTTCAAATTAAATTCTTTTTATCTCACAAAATTTTTTAGGGGTTTTTTTTTGTTTATATATTCTTCGTAATTTTGAAAAGTGTGCTATTTTTATTAACCAACTGTGCTCTTTTCACCTCTTTAATATCTGGCATCCCTAAGATCGATCCATAATTTTCCATAGGTCCTGTATAAAGCCTACTCTCGGAAAACAGTTTAGTACCCCTAAACCGTACGAATAATGTTTTTGTAGCAGATGTTCGTCTTTCGGAGTTTCATAAGGCTTTAAATCAAAGTAGAAAATGTCGTGAAGATAATTTACCATATTCCCCATATAATGTCCACTCTAAGAAACTATTTTAATACGACTAAAACCGTAGCAGATAAATTTATTGTGGTAAAATTTGGTTCAATTTAGCTTCATATGGTCAGAAATGATAGCAGGCATTTTTATAGTAATCGGTACATAATTTACCTTATGTCCTTATGCTTGGGCGAAGAATAGAGGGCTGGGGCTTAACCCTGCAAAGACTGAGCTGGTTCTTTTTACCAGAAGGTACAAGATAGAGGGTTTTAAGGGGCCACTGCTGGATGGCGTCGAGTTAACTCTATCTGACTGTGCTAAGTATTTGGGTAACTTCCTCGACTGTAAACTGTATTGGAGAAGAAACACCCAGGAGAGGATAAAAAGAGGACTCAATGCCTACTACACATGCAGAAACTCTATCGGTAAGAATTGGGGACTAAGACCAGTTAATCCTATTCTTACCTATGGATGCACTGTTTGCTAGGATGCGTTGAGAGTGGACAGCAATAGGAAGATGCGCAACAAGGCTCAGAGTGCATCTCTTGGCATCATTGGTGCAAGGAGAAGCACGCCACAGGCGGCGTTGGACATCCTACTACATCTGTCCCCTATTGAACATTATGTGAAGAGGGGGGAATCTCGGATAATAGGAGTATGACCTTGGACTTTGGTGTAACACCACCGGTGGAGTTCCCGGATAGAGAAGTTTGGCGTGGATCCAACGGACTGTTTGAGGGTTGGGCAGTATATACGGACGGGTCCAAGATGGACACTGGCACTGGGGCTGGTGTTTTTATTGCTGGCACTGACGCCCTCCAGATCTCTAGGATCTCAGCCTACCCAACACAGCCTTATTGTGAATGCCAACATGAGCTCTCTCAGAGCATTCCTACACCGTGCAACCAGGCACGATCGCACCGTATAATTTGACAATGCTCTTAACGCAGCCTGACTATCGACGTAGATTGTCACCACAGATCCCCCTACGACGTAACCCAGTATCACTTCCGTCGCCCTCCAGATCTCTAGGATCTCAGCCTCCAGATCTCTAGGATCTCAGCGTTGAAAATAATTATTTTTAGTTTTTGCTGCACTTTGAATTCAATGTTTGTTCTTTTAAACAAACTTACGAGATTTCAAGCCAAATCTAGTGCTTTTTGACTATATTTCCCATACAAAACAAATACTACTCCGTGACTACATTTTGACGAATCTACTTAACTATGACACTAGAAAATACTTCCCTGCACAAAAAATTACATTTTAGTAAAAACCAAAACAATAATAGCGGCTTGTTAAAATTTGTGAAAATAGTGAAAAAAATGCTAAAGACAAATAATATTGATTAAATAAATGAAGTTGATTATAAATAAAAGGTAATGCAAATTTTAAAGGCCTATTACGTTGTAATGTAAATGCCCTATTACTTTTGTTTGTTTACTTAATTGAATCCAGTAGCTCGTTTCTGTATTTCTCGCATCGCAAAATTTCTCACACTTAGTGTGAAACAAAAAAAATCCATCGTTTTCGATTTGTGAGAAAAAAACTGTTTCTGTATTTGAATGCGAGAACAGCCAACACAGATTCTGTTTTAACTGGAATACTTCCAGTAATTAACTGCCTATTTCACTAAATGCGAACGAACGCTTTCGTTCGCACAAATACATGTAAAACAAAAACAAATTCTCAAATGCAAGCGAAACGTCAACGAAGGAATTAAGGCCATGTCAGATAAAACTTATGCTTCGCGTTGCGTTACCGATTCGCTTTGACATCTAAGATAAAATATACATACTTATACGAAACATGTCACATAAAGTACTTTCAAAGCGGAGCGAAGCAAAAAGTTAGCCAACTCTCATCTTTTTGCGCGCTTTGACAATTGGCTAGTATAATTTTGTTTTTTTTTTAATTTTTTTTGCCAAATTCAATTTCAAAAAACCGTCCAATTAAATATTTAACTTTTATTTTTATAACAAATAATTAAATGTACAAATTAATAACTGCTTTTAAAGGTAAACAAGCAATGCGTGAGTGTTGTCAAAGTTTTCATTATGTCATACACCTTTTGCTTTGCGTTTTTCTGCCAAAGGTAGAAACGTCACGCAAAGCGACAAAGTTGTATCTGACACGGCCTTTAGATATAATAAAAATAAGGCTGCCAGATTTGACGATTTATCGTCATTTTGACGATTTTTTGTTCCAATATAATAATATAATAAAAATAAGGCTGCCAGATTTGACGATTTATCGTCGTTTTGACGATTTTTTGTTCAAAAATTGGCAAAGTGACGATTTGCTGATTTTTTCTAGTGACGATATTATTCAGTCTTCGAAATAAAATAATTTTAAATAGTTTTATATGTTTGTGTATTATTCACCACAGAAAAACGATATCTTTAAAAAAGGCAGCTCAAAAAATTTATCGGCAAAATCAAAATTTCGAAGGAAAACTGTTAAATTTGTATTTCCTTAGATTATTTAATACATTTGTTTATGGGATAAAAACATTAAACTATTACCCTATTTTTCAGTCAAGGCACTATAGGAAATGTTTGCCTTTTTTTGGCCAAAAGTGTTGGTTTTATTACAATATGATATTTTGTCACGCCTTTGCGTGATTTTTTAAGGAAAAAAAAAACAATCTGAAATTTTAAATTGTTATCGGATTAAAGAAAAAATAAAATAATTAATTGTATTTTAATAGACGTCAAGCTTAAGTATGTATAAAATATGTATTTTACCCATGAACTTTAACTATTTTTTTTTTATTATTTTTTTTATCATGTTTAAATAAAAATCGAACAAAATTTGTCAAAATTAATTTTAAACTGGTCGATTTTTTAAAACAAAATAGACGATTTTTTTTATTAGCAAAACATTGATACAGAAACACTTTTTCTCACATCCTTCCAATAATTGCTGAAAAATTATTTAAATGACAGATAATTCTCCAAAGTAAAGATACAGAAACACTTATGCAATGAAAGTTATTTCTTGATTTTTATATGTGTCGTTTATTGTAAAAGTGGTGTAACTCCATATTTTTAATAAAAACATATTTTTGTAGAATAGTATCACATTTAGTCATATCTTTCGTAGTAACAGTGAAACAACTGCAATATTTGCACCAAAACCCCATAGATGACGTTACTTGTTTACTCGCAGAAGTAAAACTGCAAAATATTCACTATAAGAATGAAGTAAAGGCTCGTTTTCTCGAAATTTAATTACAGGGAGATAATTCACTGTTACAATGAACGACACATATATGCCTCGGAAAATAAAAATTATTTTTGAGTTTTATTTGATTTATTTATTTAAAAACTATTTTGGAGTTTTATTTTTTTCTTAAGTGCTGTTTTTATAACACAAGTGATTGAACGTGTAGCAAAATTTATATGAAAAACACTCAAAAAACAGTGCTTTTAATATAAATTTTACTACACGTTCAATCACTTGTGTTGTGAAAACAGCACATTAGAAAATAAAGTTAATTTTTATTTATTTATTTATTTATTAAATTTCAGTAACCTAGCCTATTGGCCATAATCGGCTTACAAAATTCTACTTAATAATAGAAAACAAATTTTAAAGAAATTAAAAAATTTAAAAAATTTAAATTCAAATTGGTACATAGTACATACAATAAAAAATAAATTATAAATTATAGAAAAAAGTTTTATATAACAGAAATAACATTTAATAATAAATTCTTAATTAAAAGGTCAATTAAATTGCACAAAAATTAAAAGCAAAACCCAACAATTTCAAAAAAATCTAAAATACATAAAGCTATTAATTAAAATGTCAGAAAAAAATCCTACAATGCAGAAAACTCACGATAGAGTTTAACCTTAAAAACATCAGGGGAGACATTAAATACCCTCAAAGAGCCTGGCAACTTATTATATAACCGAGCCACTCTTTCACAAAATGAACGCTCCAAAACTGAAGTTAATCTTGGTATTACCAACTGCTTATTTCTGTTAGATCTACCAAATTCAAATAAATCAACCAAATATTTAGGCGTCAGCACCTTATATGACTTGTAAAAATGCAATAACGTCCTAAATTTAACTAAATCCTCAAATGAAAATCCAAGAAATCGTACAACATACGAAGAAACATGCCGACATAATCTAAGAGAAAACAAATATCTTATCACCCTATTGAACACCAGCCTTATCCTTTTCAAAACATAACCCCACGTTCCCGAGTACACTTCCAAGTCATAAAGAAATAATGGCATAATAAGGCTATGAACAATCCGCCTTTTAACGAAAAAAGGCAAAATTAAATCCAAACTATACAACTTACGCAATGAAAAGTTAACCCTAGAAACTATAGTATTCACATGGCTTTCAAAACTCAATTTATTATCAACAATAACCCCAAGGCATTCCATTTTCTCAACAAACTCAATCAAATGACCATCTAACGTAATAGAAAAAACAACCCTATTACTTTTACCAAACATCATTGCCTTAGACTTTTTCGCATTAATAGACAGGTCGTTATTACCTATCCAATCAACCAATAACCCAACAGTATAATCAATCATGTTCTGCAAAACATCTGAAAACTCCGCAGTACCACTGAACAACAGCTGCACATCATCAGCAAATGCAAATGGAATACACATTCTATTAGCTATGTTCCCAAAAAGATCATTAACAAACATGATAAACAGAAGAGGACCAAGAACAGAAACCTGTGGGACACCACTATAAACCGAAAGCAAACCTGAAGCACGACCACTACTAAATACATACTGCCTTCTTTGCGATAAATAAGAAAAAATAAGCTTACAAGCCGATACAGAAAAGCCATAATAATCACGCAGCTTTCTTACCAAAATCGAGTGGTTTACCCTATCAAAGGCCTTAGCCAAATCCAGCGACAATACAACACAAACTCCACCATTAGAAACATTCTTCCTAATGCTGTCCGTTAAACCCAGAAGTAAAGAAGTAGTACTTCTATTACACCTAAATCCAGACTGACAGTCATGTAACAACAACCTATCATCAATATGCTTAACAAGTTGGATCTTAATAATATGCTCCACCATTTTTGACAAAATTGGCAAAATAGATATCGGCCTAAAATCATCACTCCCCTTTTTTCCAATAGGTATAACTTTCGCTACCTTCCACTGTATCGGAAAGCTTGACGTAGTCAAAATTGTATTTACCAAATGTAACACATAACCTCCAATAATCGGCATCAAGAGTTTAACAAACTTAAGTCTTAAACCATCAAAACCAACAGCCTGCGACTTAATCAAATTAAAAGCCTCAAACATTTCAACCAAGTCAACTGCACGAAAAGAAAAACCATCCTGCATAAAATCAGAAAAGTCAACAATTCTATTACCGTCATCAGATTGATTAGAGGAAAAAGCAGCATTTAAATAGTCAGGATCAACATCAACAAAATCATCAACACTACTTACAACTCCATTTTTCCTAAGAATATACCAAAATTCCCTACCATCCTTGCAATCAAATAATGACCCATGTGCCCTCCTCTTTAATCTTCTAATAACTGACTTAACCTTATTTCTACACCTACAGAATAACCTCCAATTCAAATCAGTCCTATCACCCAAATATGCTCTATACGCAAGATCCCTAAGAGAAATATGATACTTTATCTCAGGCGCATTAATCCAGTCAACCACACGATTTCGAATAATCCGTCTTTTAAAAGGAACTACAGCATGAAGTAACCGAAAGTTATTGTTGAGTATCCCCAATTGCTCATCTACATTGTTAGTCAAATATATGCTATCAAAATCACACTCCCTTGCCCTAGCCTCAAGCAAATGAATGTCAACTACATTATAATCAAAATATTCATAAAATTGTCTGCTTACTGGTCGTACTATTTCAATTGATAAAAATATAAATGCATGTCTTGTTATACCAGGACATTGAAACTGATTAGCTAACTTAACCAACTGAGTAGCCGAAACCATAAAATAGTCGATTAAAGAAGTCGAACCATGGCAAGTATCAAAGTGGGTTGGCATTGAGTTATGAACAAGGGAAACACCCATCCTACTACATACATCTCTAACCCTTAAAGATTTAACTTGATCAAACAAATTGTTATTAAAATCACCCATGATGACAATATGAGAATAACGTACAAGTAAATCAGAAACTTCGTTCTCAAATGAAGCCAAGTCACCATGAGGAAGATATACAATCCCCACCAATAGCTTCGTATCATTAAGGAACAATTCAACAAATAAAACTTATTGAGTTTTATTTTTTTCTTAGAAAATAACAGTTACTTTTTGAATTATATTGTTTTGTTTACAAAAACAAAGTAATATGCTATGCTAAAATTAATATTAACCGACTTAGGAGCGAATTTACCTTAGGAGTCCGCGCATAAACTCTTATTTGTTAAATAAACTTTTTTTAAGCAAAAAAATTTAATTAAAAAAATAATGTTTATTTCTGAAAAAAAAATCAAAAAAGCAATTTAGCAATTAAAATGCAGTAAAAATTTTTAGTAAACAAATTCAGTTAAAAATAGTAAAAACTTTTGGGTTCTCGAGAGCACCTAATGTATGGCACATCCTTATACTATTTTACACTACAAAACGTGAGTGTCTTTTTCGTATGTATTGTAAATTAATGAATCTGTTGTGTGAGGGAAAGTCCGTCAACTGCTTTATTCTGGCAAATTCAACACACGTGTTTGCTACAGCTTTTTGTGGGATTTTTCAACCATAGCGTAGTAAATAATACATTTTGTTGTTGGTGTGAGGTAAATGTTAGTACTTTAACCACAGATTACACTGTGACCGTAACTACATTAATAACAAGGTCAACAAGGGTACTTTACTATCAAGAGTGAAAGCCGCTAATAAGAATAGAAAAAAATATTTTTAACAGGCTTGCATTCAGTTTGTTAAAAAAATGTTTGTTTAAAAGCTACATAAATAAAATAAATATCATAAATAAATCGGCAAAGGCAAGCTAAGTTAAGTTAAGAACACGTTCCTTCTCTGTTTGCCCAACGACTTTTAAAGGTATTTCCTTACATAAGTGCACATTATATATTTTATAAAAATCCAATTAATAATTTCGGAGTTATAGGCGTTTAACAGCCTGTTTTTGTAAAACAAAAGTGTTCTCACTTGAAGTTTTCGTATTAAAACGAAAACGTTTTTAATATGGTTTTTAAAAAACATTTAAAAGCCAATGTTTATTTTTCTAGGTTTTAACTTGTTTAAACGCTAGCATTTAATTCGCTACTTTGTCCGGCCCTTTTTTATGCTCATATTTGTGTGCCTAAGGTTATAGTTACTAACATTTTTTATCTTATGGGATGATAATCACTCAGGACCTTGCAGCTTAATTTTGAGTCTCTTCAAAGTACCAAAAAATAAATTACCAATTTCGCCCCTTAAACGTTTGAATTTCGAAAAAGTGCCAAATTTGGCTTTGCATTTTTTAGACAACTTTCGAATGTGATATAACTTTTATTTCTATGGCTTAAAAGATAGGGGGATGACAAAAAAAGTACCAAAATACTCCCTGAAAGAGCAAAATTTCAATAAGTACCAGACACTCGTCCACTTATTTTTTTAAAGACAACGATAGGTATTACATTTCATTGTATCTCTCTAAGTTTTGGAAATATAAGGTTACCGAATTTACCCTTGTTACCCCCTAAACATTCGACTTTACAAAAATATTTTGGCATTTGTGTTCATTTATTACGAAGATGTTCATTTTATAAGAACCGAACGTGTGTGAAAAAAATTAAAGCTTTTTCAGTCACTCACCTAAAGTGTGTTTTAATTTTATGAAAACCTAAATAAGTTTTCGTTCGTTTTTTTTACGAACGAACAAATATTTTAATTTTCTAAAAACAGGCTGTAAATTTGCTACTACCACATATGCAAAACACATTAATAAAAAATTTGTTTTTTTCCAATTACACAAATGCTTTGCTTTCAAATAAAAATAATAGGGTGATCGATTATTCGACATTTTTCAGACACCGGTTTTCGAATATTTCGACTATATAAATCGATAAAGGTAAACCAGTTAAAAACACTTTTTTTGGTCAACCAAACCTCGACTATTGGGAAAACACTAGTAAATATAATTTCTTCTCATCGATTTGTCACAACAAATATTAATAATAAAATAATATAATTTAAGCTTAATTTTACGTCAATACCAACCAATATTAATGCGCGTTATTCAAATCTTTTAAAAAAAATCTATTATAAAAGATGAATTATACAATTAAGTACGTAGTGTGTAAATTTACAAATATTTTTTTTTTTTGCTGTAACTCTTTACCTGCATTTACACGTTCAATAAGCATTAACAAGAAAGTTATTTGTTTAAGGTTGATAACTCAAAATATGCCTTATACAAAAAATATGACCAATTAAAGTTCTTAAAACATTATTAAGCATATTAATTAAATAGAAAATTTTTCACTTACATTCAAAATGTCTTTATTAGTACTGGCAGCATAATGAAACACTGAATTGCTGTTATTGTCTAAATGTTCCATCTTACAAAGGGGTAACAAAGCCTTAACCATTTCAACATTTCCACACTTAACGGCAAGCTTTAAATAAGAAAACAATTGTTATGTATTGTACGTTTTAAATAACAAAAGATAGATCTTTTACTATTTATGTTAAATAAAAAAAATACCTGAAACGGCGACATACAATTAATATGATCTGCATAGTCGATGCATTGTAAAACTTTCGGATTGCTAATATAGTCGACTAGATTGAAATATGCAACTAAATGTGTTATGGACCAAGAAGGATTTTCCATTAAAACATCGCTTAGTTTTTGTAAACCATTAACGTTATAGAACTGCAAATACGTGGAATTAAAAATCATCAAACATTCTTGATTGATTTATGTTGAGACTTACCTCTTTTACTATGCTTACAAATAAGGGCAAACGATGTAAAAATACATTAAACTTATCTTCAGTCTCTTCTTGTGATGGTGAACGATATAAACTAAATGATGATGTATTTGAATCCGTATGAGGACGTTGTAAAACTATTTCGTAACATTTCTTTTCATTCGAATTAAAGGGTGGAGCATACATAACCATTGCCTCATCTCGTGCCAATACTTGTAACACGCCAAGAGATTCACTTTTTATTTCCATTACTTTATTTGGCGGAGCGTCTGAACCCAGAAAACGCTGCAAGGCTAAGTAAAGATTTTAGAAAAAAATTTTAAGTTTTTACGGTTAGGGATTCTATATTATATACATAAAAAGAAACCAAGTTACAAATGAAAATTACGAAGTTACAAATGGAATTATAATTTATTTTACAATGGAATTACAGTTTAAAGCAATAATCATCCTAATCGTGGTTGACGAATTTAAAATACGCCTGCGACTGTTTGGTAATAGATTAAAGAATATAAGTCACGTTCTCTTTAATCTATTACCAAACAGTCGTAGGCATATTTTAAATTCGCCAACCACGATAAAGGTGATTAATTTTTAGAAAATAAAATTAATTTTAATACCAAAGCCAGTTGCAAGCATTCCAAAACTCATCCATGACATTTTACAGCGTTTCTCAATAGTTTTTGGATTTGAAGAATATATTTTATTTGCCTTTGAAAGTATTAATGGTGGTTATCTTGATCAGTTAATAGATGAATTTTATATTACTTTTTGTTATGTATGACTGTATATTGCTTGCTGTTTGTTGAGATTATTGAATGAGATCTTGGAAAAACAAAATGATAAAAATTAAAATAAAATATTATTTTAGCCATTAGTAAATAACTTTTAGTATAAAAGAATTTTTGTTTAACTTTTTAGTAGCTTCAGGGTATACAAATACTTTTTCCATACAAACTCCTAAAAATTTACTAACATTTATAAAAAATACCAGCTTTAACATTTTGCGTGGAAATTAGAGTAAGATTTAATGAAAAGGGTTTATATAATAATGTATTTTATTTGACCTTTATTCTTTTGATGAATAATTAAATTTTCAAGCTTGAGGGGTTATATTTATAAAAAAAATTTTCAATTTATTGTAACCGATATTTTGGCACTCCTTTGTGTACCATCTTCAGGGTTCTTCTTAATTATTTTACCAAAATTAAACAATATTTTTGTAACAATATATATGTATACAATATTAAAATTTCAAATTAAAAAATTTTTTAATTAAATACAAGCATTTTTTCAATTCAAACTTGATAAATTACAATATACAGCCATATCACAGAGTACAATTCTGTTCGGAATGATTCCGTTCGGAACCGAAGACAACATATTTGTTTGATAGAAAGTATATTTTCATAGTTTTTTGGCCTTGAAGATGCAGAAAACTTCCATTCCGTTCATGAAAACAAAAATGGTTTCATTCCGCAAAGTTTTTTCGTAATTTTCTGAAGCACAAAAATACAGCATGAATTCCGTTTCCGAACGGAATTGTACTCTGTGACATGGCCGATAAATAAATTTTGAACTTCCGTTTCTATTTTTATAAATTAAATGCCTATAATGTTGTGCTACATTTTCAGTACTTGATTTAAATTCTCAATATTGTTGCTACTTTTATAATTTGCAACATTTCTAACATAAATCTTCGTTTACAATTATTTTCTGTATAATGGTTTAGATTAGCACAATGAGTTGTTAAAGCTGTTTTTTGTGAAGAAATATTTCTATGTTTTTGATCTGACTTATGTCCTGCTAACCTAATTTCTAGTTTATTTTTTGTAGTATCTATATATATTTTTAATTACACTGCTCACTATCATTGCCCTTACAAGGTATTTTATAAACAACATTTGACATTTCCATCTTCTTTACTTTGTATTTAAGTTTAGTTAATAGTTTTCCTGCTGTGTTAAACGATACTTGGCTATTTTCTATATTTTTTCATCAAATATATTCGATTTTTCCAATCTTTCCGAAAATCTTGGTATATATGTCACAGATTTATAAATTTTCTGTTGTGTTATATTATTTTGGTTATTTATTCTGCAATTATTATATTGTATTAATAAATCTGTTAATAATTGTTTAGGAAAGCTATTATCTGTTAAAATATTTGAAATATTCCTTTTATTATCCCTATGAAATTCTGAATCACTTATTTTTAGAACTCTTTTTATAAAGTTTTTAGCTGTATTAATGATTATTCTCTCTCCGTTACAACAAATTGAAAAATTTTGTATAAAAATAAGACTTCACGATTGAACATTTAATTATACATGAAAAGGGTTTGTCCTATAAAATTTTTTTACAGAAATTATATATAGTTACATCTATACTATTTTGTGTTAAAATATTTCAGTAAACAACATTATAGGAAATATTATTTTTCCCCAACACATACATACATTTAAGTTTTGAGCACTCGATACTCTTGAGCAACCGACATTCAACTGTCCATATGAAAAGCAGCTGGTCTCTCAATATGAAAATTCCGGCAACTGGGCTATATGCTATCTCTCTAACAAATTTTTAGAAAAGAGAAAAAGTACCATAGGTAATATAGTACCAAGAGCTTTTCCTCATTTTAGGCCCCCAGAAAGCACACTGTATGTTATTGTAGGCTATAATCTGTTTGCATATCAAATTTATAGAATAGAGAAAAGTACCAATTTTATATCGTTTTTACCACTTAAAGTACCAATTTTATCCCTTAAAAAAGTGAACTAAATTTTAATCCCACTATGTATATGCAATCTGCATACCAAATTTATCAATAAGAGAAAAAGTACAAATTTTTTCCCCCGATTTCCCTCTAAAAATTATTCTATATTTGAATCTTGAACATATCTGTCTACCGAATTGCACCTAAATCCCTTAAACGGGATTCGCGTGATTGAGCCACAATTTTTTTTGGCGGATTCGCTCCGAAGGCGCATTGAGCATAATGTTTATGCATCCAAAAGAGTGGCTCCGGATGTCAATTTTTGTAATTGGAATTTAGACAATTAAACAACTTTGTTCATACATACAAATCACAAACAAACTTACAACAAAACCTTATATGTAAAGCGTGATCCATTTCGAGGTTCCCTACTTTTTTAAAGAAAAAAAAAAAAACACAGAAAATTCAAATTTAATGGGGAACGTTTATTATCACTTGAAAGAACATTCTGTGGCATTTATTTTTTGAAGATTATGTCTATCAAATGTTGGCCGTTGCTACGTCGCAGATGGGCCATCCGTTACGTCTAATTTTCAATGACTCGTTCGAGCATTTCGACTGGTAACTGGCGAATGACACGCGTGATGTTTTCCTCCAAGGCCTGAATCGAAGCCGAGTAAACTTTAGACTTTACATATCCCCACAGGAAAAAGTCTAACGGTGTGATATCACATGATCTTGGTGGCCAATCGACCGTCCCAAAACGTGAAATTATGAAGTGTTCTCTCAATAAATCCATTGATTGATGCGATGTGTGGGAAGTGGCGCCGTCTTGCTGAAACCAAATGTCGCCGAGATCACGAGCCTTCATTTCAGGCATCAAATAGTCGGTTATCATGGCACGATAACGGTCGCCATTGACGGTTACGTTCGCACCTGCATCATTTTTAAAGAAATATGGACCGATGATTCCACCGGCCCACAAACCACACCAAACCGTTGTTTTTTCTGGATGAAGTGGCAGTGCTTGAATCTCTTCAGGTTGCTCTTCGTCCCAAATGCGGCAATTTTGTTTGTTTACATACCCATTGAGCCAGAAATACATTCCTCACAGAACGTTAATTTTCGTAATAAAGTTGAACGATTTGTAAACGTTGTTCAGCCGTAAGTCTTTCCATTATGAAATGCCAAACAATACTAAACAAAAATAACATGACAGCATGACACGACTCACACGCGATCTGTCATATAAATTATCCTACACAATCAGTTGTCTGTCACCTGGAAACAACACATAAGTGATGATTGCTAATTTGTAACTACCACTAAAAAAAATTTGTGATATTGCAAATTTTTTCACCACCACTAAACGAAGATTGAATGCAAAAATCTTCACTCAACTCAACAACTCAAATAGTGCAAAATTTGTACATGCAAACAAAAAAGCTGCATATAAACAGACTCTCACAATAATTTGAAAAATGTTATTTTGTATGAGCATAATTTCTGATTCTTGTTATATGCATTAGAAAGGAAATTAAACAACATATCAATAATTTGTCAATAACGGAATATCTCATGGCTTTAATCATGAAAAAACAAGTTTTTTGTTTGTAAGTTAAGTGCAAAATTTTAAGTTGCACTCAAATGAGTGAAGATCAAAAAAGTTGTAATAAACTGATGATTGCTTTTTCTTAAATCAACCTATTTTTTTGAGTGCAAAATTTTTTTTGCACCACTATCACTCACGATTAGCACTATCACTAAAAGCGGGATTTCACTATCCTATCAGAGTTGCATTTTCTTGTAAAGTAGCTGAGTCATTTGAGTTTGCATCTTTTTTGTGGGATAGAATTCCGTCAGATTTTCGAGTGAATGAATCGTACGATTATGTAGGATAGTGAATACCGGCCTTAACTGTGAGGTAAAACTGCAAAATGAGTGCACTACCCCCATCTATAGTAATGAATCAAAATGTGGAGCAACCACCCTAAAAAGTTTATAATGTTGTTACAAAAACTAGCATAAATAGCGGCGGAATGCACACATTGATATGAGATTTTGCACAAATTCGTTCTATATGATTAGAAGTCGTGAAGATCGGTCCATAAATAACCATAGGCCCCATATAAAGCCCACTCTCGAAAAACACTTTAGTACGCCTAAACCCGTAAAGAATTATGCTATTGCAATAAATTTTGGTCTTTTCGAACTTCCCTCGTAGTTATATGAAAACAAAAAAATTTTTTTCAACATAATCTCCTTTTAGCTCAATACACTTCGAAAGATTGAAGAAATAGCTATCTAATTTTTTTGGGACAAATTTTGCTAACACCAATAGATAAAAGGTTACATGGATGAGAAAGAACACCTGTTTGGCCAAAATGTCAAATTTGGACCCCCTCTAACTCAGAAACTTTTTGACCGATCTTGCTGAAAATTTGTGTCTAAGCTACTATCCAATAGGACTAACCTTGGTGCGATTTCAAAAGTTGGGTCACTTGCCATGAAATCCCCCATATATAAAAACGTTTGTGCCGTGTACGGGCTCCTAAAACTCAAGAACCGCTGGACCGATTGACATTAAAATTGAACAATAAATTATCTTAGTCGAGAGCTATATTTCTCTTAAATGTTGTCGTGATAATAAATTTTTTTTTATTTATGGTACGATTTGGCCGAAATTCACAAAATATGTTTTTCAAACAAAAATAAGTTTCCTGATAAAATTTTGACCGGTAGATAGCGCTGAGGTCAAGTTATTAACAAAATTATCCAAATTTCTTATTGAATTTTTTATTTAATTATTATGACCTTAGTGTACACTGCGCTATAGCAGACATAGTAACTTAGCTAGTGCTAAATTATTTAAAACAACATGTTAAGAAGGTAACGACGGAATTTTTTCTCTTACTATACTAATCCCGCGAAGCTCTACGCTTGTCTGCAGAAAAGAAACCAGTCTTTGGCGGGAATCAAACCCGCAACCCCGGCGCTGATAGACTAGCTCACTATCAATTAGCCTACCGGGGCACCCTAATAAAATCAAACACATATTTAATAAAAAATAGTGGTTACGTGTGGGGCATCAAATATTTGTTAAGTGTAACCATAGCTTTACTGTTTATAATGAAAAGAGAAGATTTTGTCTCAACCAAATCTTTGGAAGAGTCAATATCAAATAGAAAAATAAATACGAACGGCGAAATTATAAAGTGGCTGAAAATATGCTGTATGAGATTTAACCACACAACATTTTTTACTAAACTAGTATGGAATTTTTTTTTACTTGGAAAAAAGGACGACCTTAAAACAGCAGCAAAATTATTAGGTTGTCACTGTAAAAAACTTCAAGACCTGCAACAAAAGAGAAATACAACGACATGATGAGTTAACTGCTTTACATTCCTCCAATTTATCATGAATGTTAAGGAATAATAATAAGTTCAAGATATATTTTTTTATTTTATGTTATCTTAACATAACAGCTTTTAACAAAACTAAAATTAACTCTTATAAAATATATATAAAAATATGTACTTAAATTTCCTCTTAGTTTTACTTCTTATAATATGTTAGGTGTGTTCCACAAGATCCGAGGCAAGTTCGGACTAATGAGAGTAAAATGAAAATTACTCTCTAAATTTGCCAACACTACCCAAAAAAATTTTGCACTTCCCTATATACTAATGCTGCTTACTTTTCAAATTAAGATATATTTAAGTGATCTTAGATGCTTAAAAGTCATAACATTGTAAAAACAAAAAGCACTTGCATCACTGTAATTTTTTAATTTTTTTTATATTACGGATTAAGGGAATATTTATGCAATAATGTATTTACCACTTTAATTTTTTCATTAAAACCTTACATTTTGCGTTTTAATATATTTTTTAATAAAAACTAAGCTTGTAAGTTTTCTGATTAATTAATCAGTTTCATATGTAAACAAACACAGCTGATTGTTTATTCTTGTCCGAACGTACCCAAAGATAACGTTCGTGCAAATTTGTACAGGAAATGAAAAAAATTATTCTCTCAATTATTCTCTTAATTGCACACAAATTGTTATGTGGAACGCTTTTGGGTAACTTTTCGCAAGTTCTCACTGTTTCGTTATGCATGTGGAGCAGCGCTGTTATTTTTAAAAGTGGTATACGTCCATTTGGAGCTAAATAATTTATAATATTTCATAATAAAATTTATAGGGTGTACATTGTATAAAACGTCACACAAATAGATGAACGTTAGCCAATATTTTTAAATTAGCTCAAACGTGAACTATTAAAACTTCGATGTACGAAAAAGACTCATGCCCCTTTCAAATAAAAGAATATGAACAGAAGATGCTCGTCTGCCTGTATTTCGATATATATAGATACTTCTATGTATACATATTTGTACAAAGGAAAGAAGAGGGGTACATACTTGCTTGTACCGAAAAGTTACTTCAATTCTGTTTTGTTATATGGCGTCATATTAAATATACGAACAGCATTAATGAGCCAATCCAAATTTTAACATTGGCAATAATTCCGTTTTTTAACTCAAACACTTCTATCCACCCATGCTTACTACCGTCCGTGTAAGTGGCACTCAGTGGAAGAAGCTCCAGAGCTGCCAGAACGCAGCACTCAAAACGATCACCGGCTACGTTCAAATGTCCTCAGAATGCCATCTACATGAAGAAACGAAGATCCTGAAGGTAAAGGAACACAGTCACCTGCTGGCGAAGCAATTCCTGCTGGGATGCCATCGGGGGGGACATCTGAACCACCATATAACGGAACTACAAGGCGTGTCAGGAGGGATCTTCGGTTACATGAGAGTGAAATCCAAAGATTTGTCACAGAACCACTGTACTACTCCTCATTTAAAGCAGCTCTCAACAACATCCACTTAGACACGGTAGAAGCAGCGGTAACATCTTACCGTGACAACATTGTTCTCGGAAGGCACCACCTGTTGCAGATGAAGAACGACGTCTACCCCGGAAAACAAGGGTCATCCTGGCCCAACTGCTATCTGGGTGGTGTGCTCGTCTAAATTCGTATTGGTCGAGAATAGACCCCAAAACACCCAACAAGTTCAGAAATTCAACTAACGAAAATTCACGGAATTATCAGAGTTTGTACTGTCGCTTAGTTTTACCTTTCTCAAACGCTATCTTAGAGCGTTTTAGTTAAATGGGGTTAATATTGATTAAACATCTGCATGAAACTTAATAATGATGTTCATGAAACTTTCATTGTAATTTTGTATTTGCTTCGTTTGTATTCAGTATAATGAATAACTACGAAATGAAAGCAACAAACACACGAAATTTAAGAGAAATTTGTTTACTTAGACAAGAGAATATGAATACTAACAACTCTGAAACAAAACAACCACTGAATAAATGTCGAATAAGTTCATGGAAAAAAACATTTATAGCCTATTTCTAATGTGCGAAAGAATTCTTTCGTTCGAATAAAAACATTGAAAACAAAAACAAATTCTAAAAATTTGTTTTTGTTTTCAATGTAGTTATACGAAAGAAAGAATTCTTTCGCACATTAGAAATAGGCTATAAATGTTTTTTTCCATGAACTTATTCGTGTTCAAGTGTCGGAGTTCAGCTTTTTGTACCGGAGTCGGAGTCGTAGTACCCACAACAACTCGCGACTCCGACTCCAAAATTTTTCGGCATAAAAAAATTAAAAAATTTTTCTAATATGTATGTTCTAAAATAAAAATTCTTCGAAACTGGCGATGCAATGTTTCAAATATTGTTTTAAAATTTTTACAGAATCATTTTCTTGCTATATTTATTTAACCATTAAAAACCAGTTAAAGTGCTATATGTGGCTGTGCCGAATCTTTGATACCCTCTACCGACAGTTAAAGTATATGAGAGCTATAATTATTTACCAATCTTTATAAAAATGGGTTCCGGTTTAAACCAATTGGACGACAATCAGACAGTGTTATGCTTTTATTTCTAGCAATTTGAAGCAATAACTTGAATAAAATATCATGATTCGTAAACGCCTATGCCGAACTAAAATGATTTTCAGGAGGGGAATTTATATTAGTCCCATGGTAATTTATGGACTAATCATCACGAAATATTGTAGAATGCTTTCTGTTATTAAAAATCAACAAATTTCAATACAGTAGTGGAATTTGTTTTAGCGTTTAAAGTACTTTTTATAAGGCTGCTTAATATGGGATCTAAGGTAAATATGGACCGATAATCAGAAAATTGCATGATATTATTTCCGGCCATATGAACCAAAATTGAACCAAATTTTACCACAATATCAATGGCTGCTATGGTTTAAGCCGTATTTTAATAATTTTCCAGAGTGAGCATAATATTGGACATTATAGTGTGATTTTTAGTCCTATAATACTGTGACGTACTAAATTATATTACAATATCATTATTTATTACGTTTTTTAACATACTAAACTGTTCCGAGAGTAGCACCCAATTTTCACGATGATTTTTTCCCCTTTTTTTAAATCATGTCTGTTTTCGTTTGATAGCGTGCGGGTAGAAAAAGACATGAATCGTATTTTCTCTGTTTTTTTTTGATATTCCTCTTTGAACTTATTTGCATTTTTTAATTTATGTTTTATTCTTATTGCAAAGTGACAAGTGCTTTCTAAAATATAGAAAAATAAGTATTGTGGTTATTTTATTGAACCTTTAATGGTTTGAATTCAAATTTCGATATTTTAATCAGGCTTAAGTTCATTGAATTTAATTTTCATTAAATTATTTTTATGAAGAAAGGAATTTTACAACATGAAAGGAATTAAAATTTATTGATAATTTTTCACTCTTGACTGAGCTGGGAATTGAACCCAGGTTTTCACGGACAGGTTGCCCTGACTAGTTTTGATTGTAACCACACAATCTCTTCCGAGGGGTGTAACGTTTAGCACTCACCGCCATTGACGACGAATGACGTCATTAGTCAAACATCAATCTTTAAACCAAATGGTATTTTACATTGGTAGATCGAAAATTGCTTTGAATACATGATTACCTATTTTAATTTAGTGTGGTAACTATCGAAACATGTCAAATCTACCTGTCCGTGAAATTGGACTCAATCCCGTAGGCACTCAAGAATGAAATATTATCAATAAATTTTAATTCAGTGCAGTGATGCATCCGTGTTTTCAAATGTTTATATATATTTCAATGAAGTAGATGTGGACAAAAAATTGTCAAATACTCTACAAAAATAATAGTCACACAATAAAAAAAATGATAATTACTTTTTTATCGGCAATAAAAAAAATTTGCTTTTCTGATGCAGCGCAGTGATGCATTTACGAACGCACCCAAACTTTAGCCTGATTAAAATATAAAATTTATTGTTAAGGATATTAAAAATTTCAATGACGTCATATTCATCACATACCAATTTTTTATTTTTTTTTTTTGTGGTACCAAACCGATTTTATCCACAATATTATCTGATATATTAATAGTATATCAGCATACGTTATCTGGGTTTAAAGCAGATGACGTATGCTGCATAAATGATTTGTATTTAGTAGGGAGATCGATTATTCGACTTTTTTCAATAACCGGTTTTCGAATATTACGAATAGTTGCTATTTTAAAAACCCCGGTTTTCGGTTAAGCATTTTTTAAATAGCCGGTTAACCGGTTTTAATTCGAATACATAAGAACACAAAAATCAAATAAGTTTTTGCAATAAAACGTTAATTTTAATAAAAACAAAACGATTTGCAAAGGTAAGGAACCAACAAAATACATATGTAGATATGACTTAGATCAGACCTAACAAATATTTGACTATAAAATCCAAGAAAAGTGGGACCAGTAAATTTATCAAACTTTGGCGTAATATTTAACAATTTTTTATTGATTTACTAAACTTTATTTGTAAGAAGATATTTGTTTAATGTAATTTTGAAACTGTTGAATGATATTTGATCTAGACAAACGTTTTACAACAGCGAATAAATTATAGGAATTTAATAAAGTTATTATTTGAAATATTCTCCCAAATTTATTTTGAAAGAGTTTTAATTTGTTGGTGGTTTAGCATGTCTATATAAATCAACCACATTTTTAAAAAGTTGCAAACAAAAACTCTTAGCCAGGATTATCTATTTCAAATTATTTTTTTCCGCATTATAGAAACGAATAGTAAAATGAACATGATTTTTGTGTGCAATATTGGTCAATTCGTCGACTACAATTTAAGACCTTCCATGACATTGATTTATTTTTCAATTTTGTTTTTTAGTTCTTGGTGTTTTAATAAATAAAACTGGTAGAAATTTTTCCCATTTCGTTGATTCCGCCGGAATGTTGTAGTTTTCAGCATGAAGAGATGCTAGGACTACTTAAGAGTTTTTAGTGCCTTAAAGTGCATTTCGTCCTCGGCAACACAATGGGCTAATATTTCACCAATGATTCATTTTTGGCAGCGTATTTTAGTAAAGTATTCTTTTTCGTCTCTTTAGAACTACTACGAACGGAGTTAAGTTTTATGTGGAGCACATTAATGTCAAGCATGTAGACTAATTAGAGGTGATTAATAAGTCGTGACATGGAAGAACCTTTGTAACTTATCATTTTAGGGCACTTCAAGCACCTAACCTTTTCTTTTAAATGGCGTTCGAAAAATCTCTAGAGATAACCTCTATATAAAAATATATTTAATATTTAGAATACACACGATTTTATAAGAGATTTGTATTTACAGTGTTCATAATGTTTTTTGACCTTTGTTACATTTTGTTTTGACATTCTTCATTAAAAGTTTAAGTTTGACCCAGGGCTGTGGAGTCGTCCGAAAAAAGTACTAACTCCGACTCCGACTCCAAACGCTGAAATTTTTTAAGTGCGACTCCGACTCCGACTCACGACTCCGACTCCTACTCTAACCGTGATGCGAAATGAATGAGACGTAAAATTATTTCTCTTTTGTGTAGAAACATCTTTATTAAACGAATTATGGGAATCCCCGCGTAATGTGCATAAGAAAAACATGAGTGTTATGGTAGGAATTAAAGGCAGGCCGACAAAGATGTTTCTACACAAAAGAGAAACAATTTTACGTCACAATTTTTCTAATACATACTAGTATTTATGCGCTATAGCAACACTTATTCTGTACAATGTTGAAAATATTTCAGCGTTGATGGTTAAAAAATTCTGATATTAAAATTATTGGCAATTCCTGTCATTAACATTTTTTAGCATGAGTAAATTATTTAAAAAATCACACATCTTTTTCAACTAGATCAATAACTGAGTATAAGTTTTGCTAATGTAATTTAGACTTTTTCCCGCACGTATAAAAAATATACCTAAATATACTTAAATAGTAAAGTACTTGAATCAACTATTTCTCATAAAATAAATTAAAATCTACTTATTCATATTGATCTGCAAAATATTGCATCGCCAATTTCGAAGAATTTTTATATTGGAAAATATTAGAATTTTTTTTTTAATTTTTTAAGCCGACAAATTTTGGAGTCGGAGTCGCACGTTTTTTTGGGTACTGCGACTCCGACTCCGACTCCGGTACAAATACCTCAACTCCGACTCTTCAACTCCGACTCCGACTCCGACTCCACAGCCCTGGTTTGACCAATATTCAATTAGAAAATACTTAAATTACGGGTACATCTATAACCAGAGTAAGGAAATGTATATTAATTACACATTATTAAAATAACCGGTTTATTATACCAAAATAACCGGTTTATTCGATATTCGAAAAATGAGCATTTTAAAATAACCGACTTGGGCAAAGCAAAAATAACCGGTTAAAACCGGTCGAATAATAACCGTTCGATCTCCCTAGTATTTAGCCTTGTTCTGAGTTGGCTTTTTATTAACTCCATTAAACAGCGTTTGAGAAAGGTAGGTAAGCGACACTACAAACTCTGATAATTCCTCAAACATATTTTCATTAATTGAATTTCTGAAGTTATATAATTGGATCCAGAATTCAGTTGTATTCATATTAGTATCCCAAATGTGCTCACTAATAAAGCTCCACCGGTGTTGAATTTTTTCAGGTAAAACGACCTGAACTGAAATTCATTTGCTCCAGGATAACTTATCTTGTTTTTAAGGGTTTTCAATTGAAAATGTAAACATTTTGTTTAAGACCATAATATTTCTCGGAACCTTAAATTTTCATTAAAAAAAGTGCTAGATGTAACACTAATGGCTAATAAATCAGTGAGTGTTTAAACGCTGGTTTAGTTGAACTAAACTTAAATTTATATGTAGTTTAAACTCAACAGTTGTAAATCAGTGTCCCATGTATTATATGTAGTGTAAAAAGTAACATGTGGCAGCACTACGATAAATGTAGACAAATTCATATGGTTTGTATTGGTAGTTTAAACGCCCAATTTTATGCGTTTAAACATGGTTTCTATGTTTTCTGATTTATAGATTTGTTGGCTTAAACACATTTTAAACCAAAAATAGAGTTAACTGTCTTTTTGGTTTAAAATGTGTTTAAGCCAACAAATCTGTAAATCAGAAAACATATAAACCATCTTTAAACGCATAAAATTGGGCGTTTAAACTACCAATACAAACCATATGAATTTGTCAACATTATTCGTAGTGCTGCCACATGTTACTTTTTAAACTACATATAATACATGGGACACTGATTTACAACTTTTGAGTTTAAACTACATATAAATTCAAGTTTAGTTCAACTAAACTTGCGTTTAAACACTTACTGATTTATTAGCCATAAAAATGCTAAAATGACAAGCCTACCTTCAATTTATAGTGGTAGTGCTGTCAATATTTACTTTAAAATAAAACTCTGTAGTGCGATTCACTGACTTTTAACGAACCTACAATCGTTATATTTGCCGACATATATATTCGCTTGCAGTAACGATGGTGTGATTCTGTAATTTTTTTAACGAAAGTATACATCAAACATTTTTTTATTTTTCGAATTTATTCTATGAGCTAAATTTCAGTTATGTATTTTATAAAGCTTTTTGTAATAGTTCTATTCCTTAAATATTTAGGAATGACTTTATACACTAACAGACTATTATATTGTATCTTCTTGTTACATTTTAATAGTTAATTTTTAATAGTCTGGTAGTGTATAAAGTAATTCCTAAATATTTAAGGAAAATTAAAAACCTGAAACCATGAAATTACATGTGTGTAGAAAAGTGACAATCCACATGACAAATACACATAATGTAAACATAGCTTAATAGAGGAAAGCTTTTAACAAAAATCATTGTGGTAAAAGTCGTACTAAACATTTCAAACTCTTTGGTTTCCGTCTTTGTAGTTTATTTCAAAAAATTATTAGTCGAAGAAAATATTCCTGAGTTAAAAAAAAAGAATAGAACGAATAATGTGAAAAAACCAATTTTCGATTAATCGACATAAATTATTCGAATTATTTGTTAATCGAAAATAAGCAATTTTAAATTATTCTAACAGTTAATCGCCCAAAATTAATCGATTATTCGAACAACGGTTAATCGTATGTATACTCTAGTTACAAAGAAATCAAATTTGTTAACCGTATTCTCTTCTTCTCCATACATGATAAGATTTTTACATTCTACATAACCATGGCCCAATTAGTAGGCCTGCTCGAAAAGCCTGCTGATTTTTTATAGAGTTCTATTTTTATCGTGCAATTGGTTTTGTAGCAATTGTTTTTGACATCTTGTCAATTTTTTACACAAACAAATAAGAGGGCTTTGACATATTTAACATAATTAACACAAACAAAAGGCGTGTTGTTTTTTTTATTGTTGCATTGTTGTAGTTTTGCGCAGACCTACTAATTAAGCCATGTAGATAATTTTTTTACATGTCGTAATACATATATTACCATGTAAAGATGCCTTGAGTGAATGATTTTCTCAGATATATAAAACTTTGACCAGTACCCATGTTCTGTAACTTGGGTGAGAACTTCTCGCATCGAAATCATGTGAAACAAAATATTCCATCGTTTATCGAAAAGTGTGTCAAGTCGAAAACTATAAAAAAAGAGATTACTCGTTACGTTATAAATGTCATAATATTCAACTCGAAGCCGATATTAAATTGCAGATGTTGAGAACGCCAGTCAAACACATCGTTCACGGCGACCAAAATTGACTAAAATTTAAAAATTCGTCGGCTATACCAAAAAATGTAAAGTGCGACTTTAATGTTTGTTGATTACTAAATTGCTTTGAAAACATTCGTATATTTTTCACACTTGCAAAACTGCTCTGATTGGGGAGCAGCTCGCGCTCGTTGTCATTATTTTTTAAGGACAATCGTTCTTGTTTGTCTACTTTTCGTGCGTTTTGCGTTGTCACCTCGCATTGGTCAATGGCTTGGCGTCGTATAACTGTACCGAGTTACAGTTTTTGCGGCTGTCAGCATTGACTTGGTTCAATCGTTTTCAACCTTAAATTGTTTAACGTGTTTGTCTGGTGGAGAGCCATTTATAACTCGATGTGACTGGTGGATAACCAAATAAAACTCAGACGTTTACCGGTGGAGACAAAAAAATACTCTGGAGTGGATTCTGGAAGCTCTCCTATACGAATGTTTAGGTCGAACGAGGACTTGCGGTTGAGGACTTGCTAGGGTACCCTAGCAATATGACTTAAATAGTCAGCCAAAGACTAGTTTTAGGAAAAAATAAAAAAATAAATTATATTTTTCAAAAATGTTAAAAGCAAAATAATTAAACAATGAAAAATCTGCCAAGAACAAAATACTTATCTCTTCCGTGTTCATATTAGGTGCGTTTTAGTACTTTTACAGTAAAATGCAGGAAATAAGTAAACTTAAAAATTTGCTCTCACAAAAAGCTGTTGTCCAAAAAAGTACGCGAACGCAAAATTTTTAAAAATTCGTAAAATAAAGGCAACAGCTGATGGCAAATAATTGAAGTGTTGAAAAATGTTTACACTTTTGACTACTTAACTCGTTTTCTTATCGGTACTCGATTAAATACTTTTTATAACACGAATATTTTTGGAAAATACAAACAAATTATTTTATGTAATCTTTCATATTTGTTTGTTTTTTTATTTTATTTGAATTTGCTAATTTGTGTCCGGCTAAATTTGATCAATAGTACACGAATACTTTTTTCACTACTGATAACTTTAAAAACAAGGGCTGTTCTAAGTACCCGAGCACTTGACACTTTTACAACTCCAAACAATTAACATAACAAAACAAAGTTTTGAAACATATGTTTTTTTGTTTTACTAAATTTTACTGCAAAAATTTCTTTAGTAAAAATTTGTAAGTACTCAGTCAAGAACTGTCACTTTACGCTCTCAATTTGTGTTCTCATTTACTGTATTTTGTGTACGCGAACGCAATTTAGTAAAATGCAGTAAAGTTCAGTAAAAAATAGTAAAAACTTGTGTGTTCTCGAACGCAGCTATTAATTGCATTTTGCATTTTTAATTTATTATTTAGTGTTAACATGTTTTCTCACCCCATTTTTATGCACAACAATTTTACAGACACACTTTTCAGCATATTGGCGAGTAATTTCCTTACGTGACAGCTATTACTCGCCAAAAATGTTACAGACGTAGTTAAGTGAGAAAAACAGCTGTTTGTTTCAATTGATGGCATTTTTGTTTCATTTCTCACAATTCAATCGAAAAGTTTCCCGACGGGGGAGTTACAGAGCATGGGCACAGAATGTACTTATAAAGAGACCTCAGTAACTCAGCTGTTCGTAGTGTTTTTCTTCGTGGTGTGACGTTTGTTGTTTTTTTACATATTTTATAAAAGGCATTTTGACATTTGACGTCTCAATTCTAGCAACAAAATGTCTATTGTTCTTATTATTGTTGCATTATTATAGTACAGAGGTCACATTTTTTAATACATTTTACATTTAAGCGCGGTACATTTAAGTAAATATATTGCAACACGAATTGAATACTAGGTGGACTCGTTTGCCTACTCCATCATCAGCTGTACAAAGACGAATTGGCAATTTAAACACGAACTGCCAAAAATTTAAAAATTGTGCAAGTGAAAATAATCAAATCAAATTAAGCAAACCGAAAGAAATTCTTTTGAAACGAACATTGTAACACTTTTTTTCATATTTGTCTTGTAATTTTAGTTAGATTTGCCTGTTTTTGTTGTTGTTGTTGTTGTTGTTGTTGTATCGATAAGGCTACTAGCAGGGTTGCCGAAATTGGTCTTTTCCGACCAAATTTGGTCGAATATTTTTCATTTGGTCGCATGGTAGGCCAAACCTTATTTTGGTCGCAAATTACACCGGTCGCAAAGAAGACAAGTGAAAATCTAATATCTCTTTAAAAAACACAAACATTTTTTTTATTGTTAATGAAACTATGGGTGGTATTATTGATTCCGCGGAAAACAATTTTTGTGCGGAAGAAAAGTTTGCAATTATTCATACCGCTTGTGCGGTATCTTTCCGTTGTTGCGGTATCAGCTCTACCATTGCGGGATTGCCATATTATTGATACTGCAATATAGATATTTTTCGCCATTTTGCTTACGTTAAAATTTTACAGCGAGAAGCTAACGGAAGGAATAAAAATGTAAGAAGTAACATAAAATTTAAAAAAAGAAAATTTGGTTTCGTTATTTATACAAAAAAAAATTTTATTTGAATAAAATATATAAATATACAAACAAATTGTTATTATAAGCAATTTTTTATTGTCGATTCAATGAAATTAAATCATGAAATCCCTTGTGGTTTTAGAGAACGTGGATAGGTGAAATAAACAAATTGTTGGAAGATTTGGCATTGACTCTAAATGGTTTCGGGCCACCCATAAACTGTGCCAGTGTTTAAAACTGTTTTTAGTAAAATTTTACTAACGCGAGCATTAGTGGTCTCTCAAATCGATTTTTCATTTTTTTAGGCAAAATGCCTTTTTTTCAAAAAATTAAAAAATCTTGATTTAGTAATTTACCTCAAACTCAAGCAGTTCTGAATGGATTTGAACTTCATTTCATGCATTAGAAAGCTTATTAAATTTCCTAAAAGGAAAGATTTTTTTAATTTTTTTGAAAAAAAAGGCATTTTGCCTAAAAAAATGAAAAATCGATTTGAGAGACCACTTCCCATTCATCAATATTTAAGCGTTATACACCAAAATTCTTGGTTTTTTTTAGTAGATAAAGAAAATAGATGTTCATGAAGAAATTTCGAAAAAAGTATAAAAACTGAGACGGTCTAATGTACATCTAATGTACTCTAATATTTAATTTAAAAATTTTGAGTTGACTCTTAGAGGAACCAGTGCGATATGTACATACATATCGTAATATAAAATGCAAAAGGGCCTATCATTATTTTAAAAAAAAATTTGAGGAGATTTAAAAAACTTAATAATAAGGTAACTATTATGATTATAACAACGATTTCTAATGGTTAATAACGTTCACAAATTATGAATTAATGATACTATCCTGAAAAAACTAATTTTGTCATCACAATAGTTTGCTTTTTATTAAGTTTCTTAAGCCTCTAGTACACGGAATGTAAAAAGCCACATGCGCATGTGGTTCTGACGTAATTTTGACGTCAATGCAAAGCCACAATAAACATTGCGTGTTGTGTGATGACGTCAAAATTACGTCAGAACCACATGCGCATGTGGCTTTTTACATGCCGTGTACTATAGGCTTTATCGCTCCTGAAAAATTTTGAAAAATTATAATAGGCCGTTTTCATTTTATACGACGATATACATTTTTGTTTTAATAAATTTGCTCGTTTTCAAAGGATTATGGTAGGTTTTGCAGACAATTTTGGTCGGATAAACATTTTTTAAACGGCAACCCTGTTACCTAGAATTCAATTCGCCTTGATACACTGTAGTAAAATATCTAGAGATCTTTTTGTTGCCAGCAGTTATTGCGCCTTAAAAAGCGGAACTCATTTAAGTGGGAACTACTGTAGCATATCATTTAAAACAAAGTCTAAAAACAGTGGCAGTAATGGCATAAACAAAAATATTATTTTTAACTGATGACTTATGATTAAACATTTTATTTTAAATATTTATACACCCTCCCTACATACTAATAAAAAATAATATTGTTCCGTGTTCACATACAACTAGCTATAAAATAAAAACTAAGTACTAGGGTATTCATTTGATCGGTTAACCGATTAATAAAGTTTTTTTTACACATACATAAATTATTTGTTATTTGAAGCTTATTAGTAAAAACACCCAAAACATAACAAACATAACAATTCTTGAACTAAAACGAGCAAACAAAAGAATAATTAATAAATATGTAATACATATTTTAAATTATGTATTAATTAAACAATAAACTGTAAGATAATTTTATTGGTTATTTCAATTCAATCTATATATATAAAAATGAATTATGTATGTTTGTTTGTATGTTTGTTTGTTTGTTTGTCGCTTTATAGACTCCGAAACTACTGAACCGATTTTCCTGAAATTTTTACAGTAACATCACGTGAGCCCTAAAAATAAAATAGGCTACTTATTTTTTCGATAGGGGCAGGGGAATTGGTACCCCCCATAGGATGCCAATATTAATTATCCAACCGATTTTCCTGAAATTTTTAAAGTAACATCACGTGAGCCCTAAAAATAAAATAGGCTACTTATTTTTTCGATAGGGGCAGGGGAATTGGTACCCCCCCATAGGATGCCAATATTAATTATCGAACCGATTTTCCTGAAATTTTTACAGTAACATCACGTGAGCCCTAAAAATAAAATAGGCTACTTATTTTTTCGATAGGGGCAGGGGAATTGGTACCCCCCATAGGATGCCAATATTAATTATCGAACCGATTTTCCTGAAATTTTTACAGTAACATCACGTGAGCCATAAAAACAAAATAGGCTACTTATTTTTTCGATAGGGGCAGGGGAATTGGTACCCCCCATAGGATGCCAATATTAATTATCGCATATCTTAAGAGCCGCTGCACGCATTTTGCTGAACTTTTTGTAGTAGGATCTTTTGAGCCCCGGAATTGAAATAAAATAGCAGCGGGGGTATAGGAATACCCCATAGGACGCCAATGTTTAACATCGCATATCTTAAGAACTGTAATAGTGAGAATGTTCAAACTTTCTAAAAGTCACTCTTATGGTATACTACACTTTTGAAAATAAAAATAAAGCGGGTAGGCGCAGGGGGGAAATACCTCCCATAGGATGCATACATTAAATATCGCTCAACTGAAGAACTATTAAAGGGAGAGCCTTCAAACGTGGTTAAAGCTACTATTATGGTAAACTATAAATTTCAATATAAAAATGTGCGGGGTCAGTGTAGCGAAGCGCACCGGGTTAAGCTAGTATTTTAATAAAATCTTATAAAAAATTATTTTATACAAATATTTTGACTTAAATATTTCGGATTTCAGCGTTTATTTTCTTTAGTTTTGATTAAATTTGACTTTGAAAAAATTCTCTCATTTATTGTAGATGTTCGAGAAATCAAAAGCAACCTATAATACAGAATATCTTATTTCTCAGTCCTCTTCCTGGATTTTCCTGCTTTCATTTTTTTTAATTTTTCAGACGAAAACATTTGAGAAGACGTAAAACAAAAAGCTGTTGAAAGCAAACACTTATTTAAAATGAAAACCTTCTTGTTTGTATGAAAAAAATTTTTCTTAACACATGTGTACCTTTTGTATATGAGGCAAAACAATTAATTAAAAACACGAAAAATATGAAATAATACTACAAAAAGTCAAAAATGTTGTTGCATCGATTAATCGACTGAAATTAATCGGTTTAATTGTTAATCGAAAATTAACCGATCAGTTAATCGGGTAGTAATTAATCGGTTAACCGTTATTGAATACTCTACTAAGTACAATTAGTAACGTGCTTTAAATCAGTGTTGCCAAAACTTGGTGACCAAAAATGGCTAAATTTATGGAAAACAATGGCTAATTTTTTTAATTAAAAACACATTAAAATCCAATAACAAAACAAAAATAATTCATTAAAAGTTTTTTGAAATTGTAAATTAAGATCCATTTGTAGCTCAAAAATAAACGAAAATTAAATATTTTTTAGCATATAAAAAAATAAATCGTCAATAAATTCGATGTCGTTATTGTTCATCTCATAGGAATCACTTGTACATATTAGTTTTAAATATTTTGAAGGTAAATCATAATCGTAACAACATTTACCCATCCTTTAAAGATAAGAAATATTTTATTGTTATGGTAAAAATATTTACTTAATAGATTAAATCGAATTAACGGTTGCTAAATGTAACCTATTTCTCAAATTACTTTTAACGATGTCTACATGGCTAAATACCCTCTCAACTTCAGCAGTAAATTGCGAAAGTTCTAAAAATTTCTTGTTGCCACCTGCACACAATACACTGCTTTGTTGCTTTTTTGTGAAAACTGGTCGTCTATAGCGATTTTCATCATTTGTAAAAGTTGTGATTTAAATTAAATGCGTTTTAATTGTTAAAAATGTTTATTTAACTTTTAGTAATTTTATAAATTTTTATAAGATAATAAAAATTATAATTTTCAAAGTAAAAAAGGAAAAACATTTTTATGGCTAAGCAAGTTGGATCATGGCTAAATCTAGCCAACAAATGGCTATATTGGCAACACTGCTTTACATTTTTTTTTGTAATTAATCGAGTCGTAGGGTCATATACGATTAATATGTATGTACCTATATTTATTGACAACTTAGTAATGATATTTAATAATTAGTCAATTCACAAGGTATCCTAACATGTCATATTGTCAAAATGTCCTAATATTTCACAATGGTTTAAAAATATTGTTGTTGGTTTGTTAACAAAAAGTGTCTTAAATAAATAGAACGTTGCTTGCTGTGTTTATTGTGCTGTCGTAATTAATCAGAAAAGTCCAGCGCTGAGCGTCTGAGCCGTACAACAATATTTTTAAACCATTGTGAAATATTAGGACATTTTGACAACATGACATGTTAGGATATCTTGTGAATTGACTAAATGTATTGACGAAAATATTTCACTGATCTAATTATTGTTTGTATGTATATTTTTTACTTATCATGATAGGGTTGTAGTTTTCTCAAAATACATAAGACATCTGTGATAGTATAAAGTACACTTTATCAAAATATTTCATTAATAATTGTTTAACTGTGAATTTCGAAAAATTTACTTTTCTAAAATTTATATAGGTATAGAGCTACGTGCACACAATTAGGGACACCTTGTAAATTTTAAATTTATGGTAGGTATACAAATAAGAAACAAATTTGTTTTCTGAACATAAAATAAATGTTTTTACTTTGTTTTGAATATGTTCATTGAAATACAGAGGTTTCCTTGCAAAATAAATTAAGCCTGGATTTATTTCCACCAAAAGTGTAAATTGAGGCGTGCATATAATTAAGGACACGGTTAGTTTGTTTTACAAACTTTTTGTATCCAATAATTTTTGTAATAATTAGAGAATATTTTGTATCGAAAACCTTTGTGTCCATAGCTGCTCTGCATTTTCAAGGAATTGCGGATACTTATTACTCACGTACCATACTTGGGAACGCTTTTTTAACCCTTTTCGGTTCACGAATACAAGTCATAGAAGCTGCTTATCTTTAGTGCGCTATCTTTGGGGTTTTCGGTTTGCTACAGATTCCCAATTACGTTGAGATGATGGATGTATGATGTTCAATGCAATACGGTTAAAACCACTGCTCAACTTGTGCAGCAGTAGGTTTTGGGACATTATCCTATTGAAGTATTTATGTTACCATCCATGTTTGACTCAGTATATGGGTAAGTTTGGTGAAAACGTGCCAACACCGATCCGTTCACATTATTAAGCGACGTACGAGAGCACCTGGAATGTTGCGGAGAATTTCTCGGAAAATGTCCTTACTCTTTGAACGCAATCGCAAGAAAACGTTAGAGTTTAACTAAAGCATATAGTTATTGAACCTCCTAAGAATGAAATAGATTTTTTCGGATGAAACGATAGTTAACAGAGCCTACATTGACGGGATAAAATATGTTTGCTGTTCAAAGTTAAAAGAACATGATGCTACGAGAGTCAGCCTGAAGCATGATGCTATCACCATCCCTAATTGTCCCTAATTGTTTGCACTTAGCTGTATATAGTATATAGCGTACATGGCCAATATTGGTATCATTTTAAATCTTTTGAATACATCTTTCTAAACAATATTTATTTAAAAATTCTTAGGCCATTAAGAAGCGGGGATGAGTTTGCAACAATAGAAGAGTTTTTTAGTAAGCATTATAATTACTATGGAGAGAAGTTTTAATTAGCGAAGCCGATGTTTGATATACCATAGAGAAGAAGATCCTTTCGCCCGGTAGAAAGGCATATATGAGAGCAACATTAATTAGCGAAAACATTGTTTGTTATTCCATGGAGGAGAAAATCCTTGCGTCCGGTCGAAGTCCGTCTATAGCTTAAGTTAGTGAAGTTCTTTAATAATTTTTATTTTTTGAACGTTTATTAATAAACAATACAAGAATTTACATAGTGCACGTCCGCAACATTTTGATGTAAAGTTTTGTTAAAACCGCAACGGGAGCTAAAGAGTTTGAAATACATTTTGTATATCCAGAAAAATATTTTCAAGGGTTTAAAATGATAAAATGATGAAATATACGCTCTGAAATGTAGTTGGAAATCGCATGTATTTCGTAGTCGGTATTAAAATATCGTAGTATAATGTTATAAGTGGATACATCAGGATTACACGCTGCAATATATATACATACATATAAACTTTAGATGTCCTTTTTTTCACATTATATTCTCTTTTTATTTTTCAATTGCTATCACCCTAGGTACTTTTTATTTATTTGGAGCTGCGTCTGTAAACTAAATTTGTTCGTTAGTGTGCAATGTGGTTGACCATACCGACTGTTTTTTACGACTAACAGTTTGATTATAAATACATATGTTTGTATATACATATGTACATATGTATATACCCACTATACATTAATATATATTATGATGAGATAGTTGCTATAAAAAGTGCTGAAACTGACAACAAAATATTGATTTCATGATTCAAGAAATGTGTGTATTAAAAATTGTTGTAATATAGCAAAAAATGCATTACATGAACTAAACTACTTGAAAGCTAATGCTTAAAATTAGTAAATAAAAAATGTTCCATCATAGGTAGAAATGTTTTTATGGATACATAAGAGATTATTAATGTACATTTAAATAAATAAACAAAACATATCTTCTGTTATCAAACAATAAACAAACAAATTGATGATTTGTGCTATATTAAACTGTTTTTGTATGAATATATATGACAAAAGTTAATTAGTAGTTATTATTTAAAATAGCTAACCATTTAACATTTTTGCAATTCCTTTATTGTTGTAGCAATCTTAACAATGTATTTCCTGTTCTGTAGCTTTTCTTTTTTTTCAGAAAAATACTTTTTTGTAGGGACTCCCCAATTATTTAACTATATTTTGATTTTAATAATTTTTTAATAACACAAATTTATGAAAATATTATTTTCATCTAAACACTATACGTAAATACTATTTGCCAGAAAAATTGATTTTCTAAAACTTTAACTAACACAACGTAGTTAAAAACACGGAATTCTACTTTGTTCTAGGGAAAATGTCTATAATCAATGATGGAAAGTTCAATCCTATAGTACTACATTCCGTACTTTCTTGTTTTTAGAAACACCACGGTACCCCGACGTCGGTTTTAGTACTCTTTTTTTTTTTTTTTTTTTTTTTTGATTCCGCTTTATTTTGGGGAAACAATGCTACTAAAAAAATTAGAATTTACGGCTGAAATTGATTTTACTGCTTCTTCTTCTACGTCTTTACTCTGCAAAGTTTTCGCTGAAATGATTACTTTTAGCACTAGACACCACAAAAAGTTTGACAAATATCTAACATGTCTGCCAAATATTCAAAATTTTTAATATTTCTGCAAACATTGCTTCAAATGTTTGTCCAAACAGCAAACACCCCAATAAACAACACAAAATATTTGTACAAACGTAAAATTTTGACATGTTTGCCAAGCTATTTGTGTGGTTTATTATGCCCTTAAGGCGAACTCATTTTTCAGGTTGAGTTGAAAGCACAGCTGTGCTATTTTTTTTTTTCTAACTTAGAGAGTGAACGGAACGTATACCAATTTTTTGAAAACATGATAGCCAAAATAAAAAACTTAATGAACGAATTTATGTTTCCCAATATTTCCCGTATTTCTGTCGGAATTTTATCAATTCCCCATTAATCAGCAGCGATGATACAAAAACGAAAAAAAAACCATTTGCAAGTACAATCTCTTTCAAATTTAATAACAACTATAAAGATTCTTGTTATTACAGTTATAATGTTACTAATAATGTTATATCAAAATTAATGAACTTTTTAGTTCTATGATATTTGGTTTGTTGCTTTACTTACAGCCAATTCACATGGAGGCTTTTACGACGTCGTTTTTTCTTACTTCCCTTTTGTAGCAACTTCCAAAAACCTCTTGCGTTTATACGATGATTTTTAGTGGCATGTCGCTTTTTTCAATTTTAATTTTTATTTGCAACCAGGGTTGATTTTTATTGCCTTATCGGTAAATTTGCTTTAGTTGATTTTTCTCATTAAGAAAAATATAAGAAAGTGTTTTTTTAAATAAGAAATATGTAAGAAATATGTTTAAATTCAAACTCAAACTTTTGTTTTAAATTCTTTTTTATTATTTCCGTATTTGTTTGCAGCCTGACGCTTCAAAGTTAGAAAAATAATAAAACAAAACAAGAAGAAGAGAAATAAGTTTGAAGATGAATATAAGAAAACGACATGAAAAACACAAAGCGAGTCGTTTTGTTTACCCCTCTTTGTTCTCTACACCGCACGCCATCAAACCAAAAGAGACGTCGCAAAAGCCTCCATGTGAATTGGCTGTTAGTTTTCAAGGAAACAAGTTTTATAAAAAGTACCAAGTACTGCTTGGTGGTCAGTACCATCTCAGTTTCTCAATTTGTCATCACTGTCTGAAATTAAGCACTATTTATGTCAGCGTTGCCATCCTAATATATTTTCATAAATGTAAACAACTTTATACAGACCAAGGCGAATTCAACTACAGGTGGTGTCGATACTACAACAATCCAAAAACAACAGAAACAACACACGGTTTTTTGCATTGCATTGTTAGTGTTTACTGTCCAAAATGTCAACCATTCCTAACAAAACACTAACAAATCAAAACAAAGTAGCTCGAACTGTCAAAATCAGATGGCGTTTCGACACCACCTGTAGATGAATTCGCCTTGATACAGACTTTATATGCAGATTATCTTCCAAATATCCAAATTTACAATATTGAAATTGAAAGGCAGACATTTTCTAATTCTCTTTTGCAATCGCATAAGCCCTTCAGAATCGCGAAATTAATAGACAGACAGAAATTAATCTTTTCCTATTTTCGTTCTTTTTTGCTGTTTATGGAGATGAACATTTACATGGCGTTTACATTTTCCAGTACTGGCAAGACAGTAAAACTTCGTATAGACCAAGGCGAATTCATACAGGTGACCGCATCATGAGATAGAGTTATGCTAGCTATCCTTTTTTTTAAAACATACTAGCGGTATTCACACCGAATTTGTTAATTTGTTACTCGGTAGTTTGTTAATTTGTAAAAGTTACCAACTGTGAACGACCCCTTTTTAAAACTTTGTTAGTCTGGTAACTTTCATAGTAAAACAACTGATTTATTGTTCTGACACAATTTATTATTCTGGAAAAAATAAAACATGCCACGAGAAAGTGTAAAAAAAAAGTTACCAACTAACAACTATTTTATCAGGGGTGCCGTGTCGTTAATTTGTTAAATGTTAATCCGGTAGCGCGTTAAATATACAAAAACAAAATGCGTGTAAAAAAGTAACTATTAACGACTAACAAACTAACAAGCTCGGTGTGAATACCGCTACTATGTATTTTGATTTTGTTAAAAGTTAGAGTGAATGTCAAAATTATTTGTTGAAAATATAAACAAGGGAAGTTTTTTTTAATAAAAAATACACAATGTCTAGAATGTAAATCTTTTTCCTGTAATGCAAATTTATTGTGGCTCCACTTATTTTTAACGCACTTTTAGTTCCTTAATTTAATTTTTTTTGTTTTATAAAATTTAAATAAGTTTTTTTCAAGTATTTAGATTTTTATTGAATTTTAAATTTGAACTATTTTTTCACAAAATATAAACAAAGCTTGACATTCAGTATACACACAAAAAAATAAACAATAAACAGTAGCGCGTTTCTGTATTTCTCGCATCGCATAATTTCTCACATTACTAATAATAAATCAGTGAGTGTTTAAACGCTGGCTTAGTTGAACTAAACTTAAATTTATATGTAGTTTAAACTCAACAGTTGTAAATCAGTGTCCCATGTATTATATGTAGTGTAAAAAGTAACATGTGGCAGCACTACGATAAATGTAGACAAATTCATATGGTTTGTATTGGTAGTTTAAACGCCCAGTTTTATGCGTTTAAAGATGGTTTATATGTTTTCTGATTTATAGATTTGTTGGCTTAAACACATTTTAAACCAAAAATAGAGTTTAACTTGCTCTGATTTATTAGCCCTAAGTCTTTCAATTCGATTGTACTGTGTGTGCTCAAGTCTCTTGATCGGCTGTCAAAATTTATGTAAAAAAAATCTAAATTTGACAGTTGAATTAAAATCTTTCAATTCAGTTGAAGAAGTGTGTGACCAAGTATCAATTCAGTTGAAAGACTCAGTTGACAACTGAATTGAACCGTGTGTGGGGCGCATAAGTAATACACATATTTTTTGCAACGCACAACCATAGCTGTTGTTATTATTTGTGTTATAAGTATGGATATACACAATAACGTAAAGCATGGGTAAATACCTCTGTATATTATTCTTATGGGTACTTGTTGTCATTCTCTTGTACCCACAGACGATGCAACATTTGTCAAAACACGTGTTACTATTTATGTTTCAGTTTTTACCACAGACGATTACACTAAAAACGAAACATCAGTATTGCGTGTTTTTTGAATATACAACTACAAAACACAAAAAAAATTATTTATTTTCTTTGTATACCTATCATATTTTATGTCGCATAAATTTGGAAAAATTTTATATTCAACTATAATTGTTTCCCAACTCTCACAATTTGCAATTGTTGCTATTTTCCGATTTCTTTCTTAATATTTTTTTGTCCGAGAGTTGCAAAAGCACCTCACTCAACAACTGCTCTCAACAGACTGAGAAAGAAAAAACAGTCAACATCGCCACACACGATGAAACATTGTGTTTGGAAACATTAAATATTAAAATTGTTTGATATTTGAGAAACCAAAAATGTAACAAGAATTTCAACCAGAAACATCCCCACACACATAGCAACATTTGTCTCGTGTGTGGGTAACTTTATGTTTGCTCAAGGACAAAATGTTGGCAGAATTAGCGATGCACAATTGTTTATGTTTTTCGATGAAAAACAACAATAACAAGCAAGGTGGAGCTTATTTATATGGCAATATAAATAGAGATGTTAGACATAAAAAAAATTCAAAAGAAAATCTTAGTCCCAATTTACATTATACGATTTTTGTCGTTGCGATTATTGTCGTTTCTTCTTTGAAGTCGGTCTTTTGTTTACATTGTACGATTTTTGTCGTTATAACTTCTTGTGTATACATATGTATAATTTGACACTACGAATGAATAAACAAAACGAATCGTAGAGTACACTCGCTTGTGTACCCCTTTTAATTCCTCTCTCCCCTCTCGCCAACAAGGTAAGAATCGCAACGACAAAAATCGTATAATGTAAATTGGGACTTAACATGCAAATTTCAAGCGTTTCAAGAAGAACTAAAGTCTACATACAACGTGATTACTTCGAGGAAAACATGAAAAATACAAAACGAAACAAGGGGAATCCCATTATTTTAACTAATACTGAATTAAACTTACCATAACAATTATTTTAATTAGTAACATTATATTTAAATATTGTGTTTAGAAAAATGATTGATCTTTTAAATAGAAAATAGTCTAAAAATATCTATTTTAGTGAGAAATTTTATAGGAAATCTTCGTAAAGAGCAAAAATATTATGGAGAAATGGTAAAACCGGTATAATCTGACGGTTTACAGTACAACAATTATTAGAAATTAAAAAAAAAAATGGATATACGGAAAATCATTCAAGATATGAACGTGAAAAAAGCTGCCACGGCGCAGCAGTGATCTTAAAGAATTAAATGAGGATCCAAAAATAAGACCCCCAAAATTGGCGAAACACATTGAAAAATGTTCCAGAAATAGTGTCGACCCAAAAACTATACAACGACCTTTGCATGAGAGTCGCTTTACAAGCAGAGTTAAACGCAAAAAACCACCTTTATCTGCCAAAAAGCATACACTCTATCTTGAATTGGCTAATAAACATTAATAAGATACAAAACGAAACTTATTTACTGACAAGACTAGATACAATATTTTTTTAAGAGATAGCCGTTCCAAAATTTAGAGAAAATCCAACACAGTCTAAAATCCAAAGAATAATATACCCACAGTCAAACATGGAGGTGGCAGTGTTAGGGTATGTGGTAATTAAGTTTTAGTTGAAGGCACAATGGACCGATATTTATACAAGAACATATTAAAACATAATTTGAAGCCATCGGTTGAGAACTAAGGTATTGGAAATAACATTTCAGTAAGGCAATGATCCCGAGCAAACGGCGCACATTGTTTGCTAATAGCTTCTATATTGTGCTATCAGACAACTCAATTCCCCACCACAATCATCGTATTTTAATCATCAAAAACATATCTGGGATGTTTTAGAGAAAAAAGTCAGAAAATACAAAATAAGCAGCAGTGAATGGCTGAAAACTGCTTTAAACAGAACTTGGACAGAAATAACTGCAGAAAACACAGAAAATTTAGTTAACTCCATGCCTCGACATTTCCAAGCTGTGAACGATGCTCAGGGCGAACAATCTAAATATTAAGTTTTAAAATATTAAAATTTTTTTTAATGTAATTTTGAATTCTATTGTTCCTTTTTAATGGCCAATTTTCAGGATTGACATTAAAACACATTTATGTTTAAAATCGTTTTAAATACAAAATTCTCTTCTTCACTAAGGTTAGGTTAGGTTCCATTGGCAGCCGTGATCAAGCACAGCTCACGTGGGTCCATTGCTTAGTACCCGTTGTGTTACCATATCACGCCGTCTCCCATGGGTCCTATGAAATCTGGCTGCTAGTATTCCCATGCAGCCAACCGGTCGATTCAATAAAGGAGTGGATCCTATTTACGTCAACATCAGAGAGACAAGTTCTGTCCCCAAGGGTTCTTCGACCAAACATTTTGAGTCTTAAGTCTCCGAAAGCCGGGCAGTTACAGAGAAGATGTTCCGTTGACTCTTCCTCCTCCTCATCGCCGCAACTTCTGCACAAGTCGTTATAAGGGAGCCCCAGCCTCTGGGCGTGCCTCCCAATTGGCCAGTGGCCAGTTATAACCGCAGTTAGGTTCCTTAGATGATGTCTGGACAGCTGTAATGCCCGCCGTGTCCTTTTTTCATCTATGATGGGCCAGATTTTCCTGGTTTCCCCACAGGTGGTTTCATCGTGCCACCTCTGACTGGCGATAAGATGAAACTTATGCGCTATAAGTTGCTTACACCTTGGGAGTGAAGCACCTACATATGTGGAACCGTCCCGATTCAAGGTGGTACCTGCATGCGCCAACGAATCCGCCATGCAGTTCCCATGTATGTCCCCGTGTCCGGGGACCCAATTAAGGGTGACCAGTGAATGTCTCGCTATCTCCTCCAGAGACATCCGGCATTCTCGGACAATTCTCGATGTGATGAACACATTCTCCAGGGATCTTATGGCCGCCTTGCTATCCTTGGTAATAATGTGAATATCCCTTCCAGATATTTCACCGTACCGGATGCGTTTCGCGGCTGTGTGGATGGCCATTATCTCGGCCTGGATTACACTGCAGTGGTCCGGCAGCCTTATAGGAATGCTCCAGTTTAGCTGCTCGGAGTATATGCCAGAACCGACACCATACAGTGTTTTAGACCCGTCCGTGAAGATTCGAATCGTATTCGCGGGGATTTGCAGGTCATCATAGTGGACCACGTTATCCACAATGCTTACCGTGAAGCCAGGATCAAAGATTGGCTCGGGTGTGACATAATCAACATCCATGTGCCAATTAATATCATTCAGAATGTTAGCATGTCCGATATTATAATCTCTCCATGCTCCGGTGGCCCTTAGTCTTACCGCCGCGTTCGCAGCTAACCTTTTCGCCAAAATGTCTGGTGGTAACCAGTTTAGAATCGTAAACAATGCCTTAGAGGGGGTTGTTCTAATGGCACCTGTTACCGCTATCGCCACCATTCTCATTGTACGTTCAAACCTGGATATATGACTCTTCGCCTTGAGCGCCGGCTACCAAACAGCTGCCCCGTAGAAGAGAATGGGTTTAATGACACATTCGAATAGCCAGTATACATTCCTCGGGTTAATTCCCCAGTTTAGGCCAATGGCCCTTTTGCAGCAATATAATGCAGTAGCCGCTTTATTAGTCCTGGAGCTGGTGTTCATCCTCCAGTTCAGTTTACTGTCCAATATTAGCCCAAGATACTTGGCGCTGTCAGACAGTTCCAGTGACACCCCTTTTATCCTCGGGGTACTAAATTTGGGAATTTTGTATCTCCTTGTGAAAAGTACCAGTTCTGTTTTGGAGGGATTTACATCCAGTCCACATCCCTGCCACCATTTTGTTAGGACGTCCAGTGCGGACTCCATTAGTTCAGACAAAAGTCTGGGATCTTTACCCATAGCCACAACTGCAACGTCATCCGCATATGCGACCGTTCTGCAGCACGTCCTTTCCATGGCTCTGAGTAGGGTATTTATATTCAGATTCCAAAGTAAAGGTGACAGTACACCACCTTGCGGGGTGCCCCTAGTCGCAACCTTTGAAATGTTCGAGGCGCCCAAGTTGGATTCGATACGCCTGAAGTGCAAGATACTGCTGACAAATTGAATGATCGCTGGGTCGATCTCCAAATGTCTCATAGCGTTAATAACCGATTCAGGTTTAACATTGTTGAAAGCGCCCTCAATATCCAGGAATGCCACTAAAGCAAATTCCTTGTAATGCAGGGATCTCTCTATGTGGCCCACCAATGAGTGAAGCGCAGTTTCAGTGGACCTTCCCTTCGTGTAGGCGTGCTGAGCCGGTGACAGGGAATTGGGTCCTAATGATGATCTAATGTGAATATCCAAAATCCTCTCCAGTGTTTTCAGTAGAAAGGAGGATAGACTAATTGGTCTAAAGTCTTTAGCCATAGTGTGAGATGTCTTCCCATTCTTGGGGATGAAGACGATCTTATATGATGTCCACGTTGCTGGGACATGTGAGATACTCAGGCAGGCTCTAAATATTGCCAAGAGCCATGGCATCAATATTCCCAGGTTATTTTGTAGGTCCGCTGGGATAATGCCATCCGGGCCTGGAGATTTAAAGGGATGGAAGCTTTTGACCGCCCATTCCACACGATGGCGAGTTATCGGAATATTAGAGATATCCCGAGCGCCACTAAAAGTTTCCTCCCTAGGCACATCATCAGTGCAACCAGGGAAGTGTGTATTCATCAGGACCTCAAGGGTGTCCCGACTGTTTGTGGTCCAGGATCCATCCATCTTCCGTATAAATGATGGAATAGCTGGATTATAGGATAAAATCTTACGAAGCCGACTTGTCTCCGAGGAGTTTTCCACGTCACTGCAGAATTTCCTCCATGACTGTCTCTTGGCCTTCCTTATAAGATTCTTGAATTCATTAACTGGGGACTTGTAATTGTTGCAAACACCATTACGTTTTGCCTCATTAAAGAGCTTCCTGCTTTCCTTGCGTTTTTCAGCAATTTCCGCATTCCACCATATGGGCTTAGCTTTGCCCCTCCTGTCCATTATTTTACAGGCTTCGTTTGTTGCCTCCATTAAGGCACCGGTCAATGACTCCACTGCGGAGTCGAGCATGGACACACTGTCTATGAGAACTGGGCACATAGGCAGCTTGTCGCCGAGTACACTCGCATAGATAGACCAGTTAGTCCTTCTTCTGTTCGTGTAGTGTTTAACTGAATCAACTCTAAAGGAAAAATTGAAATCAACATACATGTGATCAGAGAAGGAACAGTCCTTAGACACGTTCCAATCGCTAATCATATCCGCGAACTTATCACTAATAAGCGTAATATCAAGAACCTCCCTTCTGTTAGTCACAATAAAGGTGGGCTCACTACCCCTATTAACTACTGTTAGTTCATTTTCTACTATGAAGTCCAAAAGCGACTCACCTCGTGGATTGACATCTGAGCTGCCCCAGACGGTATGGTGTGCATTCGCATCTGCACATATTACTAGGGGGATGTTGTGCCTTTTAGCGTGCGACATCCCCTTCCTGGTTGTGGAGTTTGGAGGGTTAGCACCCTGGTCGTGTGCCATGTAGCAGCTCATAAACCGGACTGTACTGGTTTTGCACTCTACTGCTTCTTCACTAAACACTTAAATGAAACTTAAGTCACCGATGTGGTACATTCAAATTCAACTTAAGTTTCCATTGGATTAACTTTGCAAGGTGGCCTCAATATCACAACAATACAAAAACAACAGACAAACAAATAAGAACGAGCTGTTTTCTGAGACCACCTTGTAAATAACTACACTTTTTTTATGATATTTTTTTGTATTTAGTAGTGCTACCATACTTTTATCTTAATTAAATAAGACTTTTCATATAAAACTCAAAAAATCAATCTGTAATTAAATACGATTTAAGTTTTTATGAAAATTAACATAATAGCGGAATTCACCCTTGATAGTAAAGTCCCTTGTAGACCTTGTTAATCTTATAATTTTAGTAAAAATACTAACATTTACAACACTGCAACAACAAAATGTATTAGACTAAAATATACGACGCTGTGGTTGAAAAATCCCACAAAAAGCAGTAGTAAACAAAGTGTGTGAATTTACCAGAATAAAACAGTTGAAGAAACTTTATCTGTCTCTTTCTCTCACTCAGCAAATTCAATAATTTACAATGCATACGAAAAAGACACTCACGCTTTGAAGTATAAAATCGTATTAAATATAACAGAGTTGTACACTTCATACAAAGGGTGAATACCGCTAATATAGATTTAAATACTATCCTGAAAATTGGGCATAAGTGTATGTACACTTTTGACCTTTGGAATTTTTAATGTTTTTACTATTATTGCTTTTGTTTTAGAATTATATTTTTGTGTCATTAATAAAAATATTTATTAATGCCTTAAATATTGGCATACAAAAATCGTAAAAAAGTAGGTTGCATGTAGACTTTAGTCCTTCACTGTATACACAATTTTTTTTAAATATTTTATCAGTTGGAAAATAGTTCTGTAGGCAAATCTCGTTAAGTGAGGTGAAAATCAAAAAATTTAAAAAACCGTAATTTCAAGGCCTAAACGTGTAAAAAGAATATTAAAAAGCATACCTACGCCAAATGAAGATAAAAAAATTACTCCACAGGAAGCACTTGCGCTATTTTTAGATTTAAAACTCACCGCACATCAGTACACGGAACTGCGGAAACGCACAAATCTTTTTCCAGAATACAAAGACATTAAATACTTATATTAAAAAAGATTGCTTACCTCCACAATAATCTATTTACGTAACAGAAATTCTGCGGAGGCGAAGTTATAAAATATTTTGAATAACACTGCAGAAAGACTTTTAAAAACATTAAATGAAAGGAGCATTTAAAACCTTGGAAATTGTAGTCTTACATTAATTAAAAAAAAGGGGTGCGATGGATGTTCCGGACAAAAGCAATATAAACAACTTAATGTGAAAAACACTTCAGATTCTAAGCTTTTTATGATTTCTTTCGTTCCATTGAAGTTTAAAAAAATATTTTGAATTTTTAACCTTCGACAAGGACATCTATAGAACTCGATATATGGAAGAACGAAGTAAGAGAACAAATTAAGCTGCTTGAGCCAATAACATTTGGTTTTGATGTTCAAAAAATCACGGAAAGGTTGCACAGGCCCTAGCAAAAACTAAATCTTCCTCGAGTTACATTATATGTAGAAAAAACTTCAAGTCAGATAAGCCAAACTCCATCAGAAGACAAGTTTATTGAAGAAGCTTGCGAATGTGGATTATCCCCGTTTCACACAGGAATTAGCTTTATGGAACATTACTTAAGTCACAGTTGAATAGGACTAGAAATTATACACCCAAATCTCGTGAAGATCGGTCCACAAACTACCATAGGCCCCATATAAAGCATACTCTCGGAAAACAGTTAAGTACGCCTAAAACCGTAATAAACAGCGTTATTATAATAAAACTCATAAACCCTGCTGCCAGAAAACAGTTTAGTACGTCTTAAATCGTAATAAACATTGCTATCATAAAAACTGAGTACGTAACGGTTTTAAAGGACTAGAAATCACACTGGCAAATTTCGTGAAGATCAGTTCATAATTTACCATTTGTCCCATATAAAGCCTACTCTCGGAAGACAGCTTAGTACGCCTAAAATAGTAACAAATAATTCATCGCAATTAAATTAAGTACATCACAGTTTTATAGGACTGGAAATCACACTGCTAAATTTCGTGAAGATCGGTCCATAAATTACCATAGGCCACACATGACTAGTATCATAATAAAACTTAATATTGCACAGTTTTATCAGCCAAGAAATCCCACTGAACTATTTTATAATGATCGGTCCATAATTTACCCTAGGCCCCATATAAACTCTGCTGCCGCAAAAAAGTTTAGTACGCCTAAAATTGCTATCATAATAAAATTAAGTAAGTCATGGTTTTATAGGATTATAAATCACACTGGTAAATTTCGTTAGGATCGGTCCATAATTTTCCCTAGGTCCCATATAAGCCCTTCTCTCGGAAAACAGTTTAGTACGCTGAAAACCGTAATAAATAATACAATTGTAATAAAATATAGTACATCACAGTTTTATAAAACTAGAAATCACACCGTCAAATTTCCTGAAGATCAGTCCATAATTTACTATAGGCCCCATATATACCCTACTCTCGGAAAACAGTTTATTACGAATAAAACCATAATTAATAATGCTATCATAATAAAATTTAATACTTCACAGTTTAATAGGACTAGAAATCATATTAATTAGGTTCGTGATGATCGGTTCATAATTTACCATATGCACCATATAAAGCTCAATCTAGGAAATGAACTAAATACGCCTAAAACCGTAGCAGATATACCTAGATGTTGCGGTAAAATTTGTTCCAACTTAGCTTCATATGGCCATAAAAAATGTCATGCAATTTTGTGATATACGGTCCATAATTTACCTTAGATGCCATATTAAGCAGCCTTCTGAAAACGCTAAAGCTAATTTCACTGCTGCATTGAAATTTATTCTATGTTTTTTATACCAGAAATCACTCTACAGAATGTTGGGATGGTTGATCCATAATTTACCATGGGTCCAATATAAATTCCCCTCCCTAAAATCATTTTAGTTCGGCTAAAACTGTTACGAATCGTAATATTTTACTCAATCTAGTTCAAACTTCAAAAAAGAAAAGCACAAAACTTTCCGATTTTCGGTCAACAATTCTACCTATTAGGGCTGGGCAAATTGAAAAAATATATCGATATATATCGTATCGATATTTTTCAAGAGTATCGATATTTATTAATTAAAAATATCGATTTATCGATGTATCGAACGTATTAAGCTAAATTTATGACCAAATTTAAAAACTTAATATGCATATGTCAATACATGTTTACATATGTACAAACATATTACATGTAATTCCATTCTAACTTTTTATTGTTTCTTTTAATTTCAAATTTACTGACAGTCCCTCGATTTCGAATGAAACTTTCATTCGCTTAACTTTTATTTAAAACAAAAACCAATTTTAAAATTTATTATTTTAAAATTTAGGTAAGCTATGCGAAGAACAACGTTTTCGTTTGGAATCGTGGGACCGGAAGGAAATTATACAATAAAAAAAAAAATTCATAAAAAAATTAAAGAATACAAAAACATTTTTATTTGTTCGCCATATGAAATCTAAAAAAAAATTAATTGGGATTATATAATGCCGGATTATATACTGCCGGTAAACGAAACTTGTGACACATACAAGTAAACTGTGCAATATTTTATTTTTAATATATAAGAACATGCTCAAATAAAAAACAAAATATTATTTATTAAAAAACAAAATATTTATTATTAACATTTCAACTTTCATGAGTCTATTGCTGCTAATATGCCATAATTAAGGCGATTCTTTGCATAATTCTAGGAACCCTTTCCAGAATATTTTTTCCGCTCTTATCTTTTTGTTGTCATCTCTTAAAAAACCGAGACAAAACTGAATTGTGTAATCTATGAAAATGTACAATGGAAAAGCACCGTTATTTTCTTAATATAAGTTAAAAAACATATGATGCAGTTCTTAAAAACAACAGTATTGTAAGCAGTTGAGCAACGGCTAAAATGTTGAATTTTATTATAAAGAGATCATAAAAATATAGAACTCGATAGTCGATGTATCGATATATCGCTATTTTTAATATCGGCGATATATATCGATTATAATTTTTTTAAATAACGATATTTTGATATATCGATATTTATTGCCCATCCCGAAATTCTATATTAAGCCGTAAACGTCCGTTTTTATAAAGATTAATTAATAATATATAGATATCATATAGAGCCCACTCCTGAAATATTCGAAATGTCGGTGGAGGGTATCAAAGATTCGGCCCAGCAGAATATAGCACTCTAACTTGTTTTTATAAATAAGGCAGTTAGATTTAAAACTCAATTATGTTTCGATAAATACAGTACTTTATGTTTTATTGCTATTGATGTTAAACTAATAAGGCCCATTGAAATTTACATACCAAGTATATATGTATGTACATACATATGTATGTATGAACGTATACAGTAGGCTCAAATTAGCAAAATAATATTTACTTAAAACGTTTACCACATACATTCATACATATTTAAAGCCTAATTCATAAAAACTATTTCAGGTTTATAAAACAAAATTTTGACTACAAACCGTTTATGTGTATGTAATTCTTAAATATTTTTTATGAATTAGGTTGTTAGTTATTCTTTATTTTATTTGTAGATATGTGTATGTATGTCAAGTCTTAAGTTTCTGATTTATTTATTGTATTTTTTGAAAACATATTGTAAAATTATGTATAATGAAAGTTGGTATTGTTTATTAAACAACAATATATTCAAAAATGAAAGTTTTACGAGCAAAGTAGAACAAACTCTTAATAGGTATTTTGAATATTTTCTTACTGTTCATCCCGTAGTTATTGCTTTAAAATATTTAAATGCGATTTAAAACCCTGTTTAACTTGAGGTTAAAGACTTTATCCTCATATAAGCTATGATTTTGTTTAATGCGAAATCTAAACAATTTTTTTTATTTGGGCTTTACGACCTTTTTTCTTTATTGAGTTGAATCAACTAAAACTAGACTAAAATAACAAAGTTTCTTATTTTTATATTAATAAAATTAACATAATTAAAAGGGTGGGGAAATGAAATTTCTTATTAATTTGAATATTGGTTCGGAATTGCAGACGGTAATCTTGCAATTATTACCAAATTAAGGCCAACTGAAATAAAGAAAAAGAAATTGAAATATTTGTAGAATTAAAGTATAAAACAAATTTACAATTTTGTTTTTGTTAACGCTTCCCCTCCTAAGTCGATTGTCCACAATCCACAATCTTATTGGCTTAGGCCAGAACAGATGGTGAAACGAAAGGGCAACGAAAGTATTCTGCACAACGGTTTAATGCAACTGCTTGCCAATGCATTTCAGACCGTTTTCAAAATAGTCGCGTCATGTGCGGTCTTTCAAAGGAATCAATAGCATAAACTCAAAAAAAACTAGTAGTTGCAGTTGCGTTTCACCGTCTGTTCTGGGCATTACCAGGCGGGTTATTTAGTTAATGTTGTGCAAGCTGAATATATGGCCCATTTGCATTTGTACAGCTTGCAACATTGTGTCTCTTGGTTGAGGTGAAATATAAAGTTTTTACTTATAATTTACGGTACAGTAAAAAATTAAAATGGTTATGATCATGGTAGAATAAGTACAAGGTATAGTCATTAGAAATAAAACCAATATACCGTCATACAAAAGAAAAAAAGGAAAAAATTAAAACAACCGACAAAAATCAAATACATAGAATAATTTCACACTACGTGGGTAAATAATGACAACTCTCCTTAATGAACATACATACCAACCTGGTACTTATTATACTATGGTTATGATAACAACCAATATTATTACAATGTTTTTTTATCCATTTACAATATTATGCTATCTTCATTGTTTAATTGGTTCACATGCAAGCTTTCCAGTTTTAGATCTAATTTATTAACATTGCTCTTTTCTTTAATTTTTGTTATTTGTAGGTTAGCTACTAAAGGGCTGCATGAATAACTTCATTCATGAACATACTGAAATGTTTATTCAATGAAGTTCGTATTAAAACAAAATTCAGACCACTGAACAAACTGTTGTTTTATTCATGCTACTAGCAAACACATTTCGTTTCATATGGCAAACACAAAGACCAAGGCGAAGTTTTTCTTCTGTCACAGTTATATAGGACTAAAAACCCCACTGTCAAAATTCGTGAAGACCGGTCCATAATATACCAAATGCCCTATATAAACCTTACTCACGTAAAACCGTTTAGTATGCGTACAACCGTAACAAATAAAGATTGATATGAGAAAATATGAGAAGAAACAAATAACTAAATACATACATACGAGTGAATACATATGGGAAGTTCCAGCGAAAAGTCTCCTTTTTGCAACGTAACGCCAGAAGTAATTTAAATCGTTTCTCAAAAAGTTGTATATGTATAATTTACTTTTTTATATGTTGTGTAAAGCGCAACTAGCTCTACATTCAGTTACAAAAGGGATAACTTTTGAACAACATGGTGCTAAAATACAAGCTTATTTGCTTTCTGGCGTAACATTACAAAAAGTAGACTTTTAGCTGGTAATTCCCGTATGTACCTTAAACGAGCAAAACTTTTTAAATTTTGATAACTTGGAAAATAAATATTTTTAAACGGTTTTATATGAAAAGTCTTGCTCAATTCGCAGACTTATGCATTTTTTAATGCAAGTCAAAATCCACTTCTTTTTTTTGTAACGTCACCCCGGCGCATATTTTTGCTTATATCTTCAAATCCTTAGGGTTGATTGTTGTAAATTTTTTTCTGAATATAGTGCTGCTTCATTACTTTGTTAATATAAAAAAACTTTTTACAAATTTGACTTCTTCATTTAATTTTTTTACATTTTGTCGTACAAATATCACGTCACGTCACAATGGAAATGCCCATATAAAAAAGTACGTAAACCTAAAAGCAAAAAATTAAAAATTTTGTTACGTCGGCTAATCGGTTAATCGACTGAAATTAACCGGTTTAATTGTTAATCGAAATTAGCCAATTTAAAATTAACCGATCAGTTAATTGGGTAGAAATTAATCGGTTAACACATTAAAGGTTAACCGAATGAATACCCTAATATATAGATATAGAAAGAAGATGTACAAAAATTTCAAAATTTGTATGTTGTCAATAAAAAGTTATTTTTATACATATTGAAATACATTTCATTTGCAAGATGTATTGCGTGTCAATTCATCACAATCATTTAAAATTTAAGTTTTTGCGTATTTACGGCCTTTTGCATTTCATATGACGATACACATATTAGCATTTTTAAGTATCAGTTAAAACATTATGGAAATTTTTTCGTAAGCTAATTATTTAAATATGTAAAAGTTGCTTATTGATATGTATTTATGTTATGAATAGCTAAAGATAGAAAATTAAAGTTTTGTTTGCATTAATGACTTCTCATATTCTAATGTATTTTTTTATTGTGTATATAAACAAATAGCGAAATGATGGTGAAATGGTATTCTTTAATCAGTTCCATTACGGTTAAGATGTGGTCGTCAAAATGTTTGATTATCGTTAGCTTGTGCTTTTGCACTTGTTATGGTCAGGAACTTTTAAATTCGTCAGAATTGTTAAATGTTGATGACTATTTCGGTAATTATTCAAATCCTAATGTTAATGACACTGGCGATATAAATCGTATTGTTAATGGAAAGCCGGTAAATATTGGTTTGGTGCCGTATTCAGCTGCAATTTTGCGCAGAGGACGGTTACACTGTGGCGGTTCTATAGTTAGTAACATTTGGATTTTAACAGCAGCACATTGCATCGAACGGGGCGAACGATATCAAGTAAGGGTTGGATCTAGATACTATAGAAGAGGTGGTTATATAAGGAATGTGCGCTATGCTGTGGTTAATTCGGGTTACAATATGAAAAATAGGACTAATGATATTGCTTTATTAAAGCTTACAAGACCCCTTAAATGGTCACCCAAAGTGAAGCCAATACGTTTAGCCAAACCTAAATCCACAATTCCGCAAAAGTTTTTAGTGAGTGGTTGGGGTGCAACACAGGAAAAGCTAAATAATCCTTCAAATGTTTTAAGAGCCGTAGTAATATCAAAAGTTCCCCGTGACACCTGCAAAAAAAACTACACAAACCAGATTAATATTACAAACTTACACATTTGTGCCTCTTCACCGGGAAAAGATTCTTGCTTTGGAGATTCCGGTGGTCCATTAACCAATAATCGTATTCAATATGGAATTGTATCTGGTGGCATTGGTTGTGCAAGACCAAAATATCCTGGAGTATACACTAACATTCAAAGGCAATTTCGATGGATAAGAAATGTAATCCGACGTTTTGGTGGTGCAATGCCAATGTTTTTTTAATAGTTAAGAGCAAATTATGTTAAATAAAGTTTATTTATGAAAAAAAAAATTAATATACACATGTATATAAATGTGCAATCAATTTTTTCAAAAAATGCAAGATTTGCAATTAAAATTAGTTGTTGTATATCGACGGTTTTAAAAAATATTTTCATTCGAAACTGTCGATTTTTGGGCATACCAAACGCTACACTACCCTCGGTATTAAAAAGTAAATTAAAAAGTTGCCACTTTCATATTTTTACTTAAATGAGATTGTCGAAAAGTAACATCTATTATTCCAGATCAACAAACATAATGGCCCATACTCATAGTCAAAATAATGCTCGTATACTTTAAGCTAAAACCGGCTTTAAATTCATGTGGACACCATTGTTCTAAAGTATATTTTGGAAAAAAGTCAACTTTACTTTTGACTATGATTATGCGTCAATATATATTACGAAGGTATTTGAAAATTAAAACTATCGAAAAAATTTAGGCATAATTCATATTAAATTTAAACCTTAAACTCGTGTGCAAATCTGCTGTGGATACCCGACAGTTAATGAAATTGCTTAGTAATTAAAAATGAAATCTTTCTTTGATATAGTTAATTAAATCATCGATTGCATATTGCTATAGTTGTTAAAAATACGTTAATTTTAATTCAACTTTATTTGTCAATTCCAAAATCGGTTTAACTTAACTTTTGTTTCACCGTATTCCCAAATATGTATAGTAGAGATGAGCGATCCCGTGATTTTTAAATATCATCGTGATTAGTGAACGTGATTTAAAAATCACTGCTCCTTTAAACTGTTATTGTGATCACGGTTTATCAGTTTTCTGTTCTTTTATAGCAATTGCGGCCAAGCTATATGTACAATGCGCGAGCTTTCGCAAGAGCTTTTCTAAGCACTTTGTAAAGAAACAACAACAAATTGTAAGAGCTTTCAAATTTGTTTACTTATACATACATACTTGAACAAATAAACTTTGGCTTAAAAAAATACTAATAAGATAGAAGAGAGAATGAAAGGAACAGCAATATTATTCGCCATTTCATTCAAAAAACGCTATTACCCACACAAACAGTGAAATATCATAAATTTGTATATGTAACAAAATACAAAAAGAACGACTTGGAAAAAACCTGTTACTTGACAAATTTGGTCACAACTGTGATTCGTTATTTTTCAGTAACAGCACAGATTACACACAGATATGTCACGAAACAAAAGATTTTTGTCTCTTTCTTAGAGCGCTACCCTTTTTTCATTTCTCTTTGAACCATCTTTTATGCCGCAATACAATGAACACAAATTCAATTAGTTGAGATTTATTTGCAAAACCGTTGTAAAAATTAACTTTGAAGCTTATCGCAAAACTAGTAAATAATATTTAAGTAAGTAAATAACATTATAAAACAAAACAATATTACTAAATAGGTACATTTTTTTTGCACAAAATAAAAGGTTTGTTGAACTAATGCTTTTATTAAACTTGGTTTGTGTTTTGTTATTTTTGTTTTGATCGCGCAATTTGTGTTGATTGTAGCGGCCTGTTTTTACACATTGCCACTTCACTACCAAAAAACGCTTTTTGTCTCATTCTTCGAAAGCTGCCTTCGCAACTGATTTGGGCCTTTTTCACAAGTCACTTTTTACATATCTGTGTGTAATCTATGGTAACAGTGATTAAATCACAGGTACAGAAATATCGCTCATCTCTAATGTATAGCATATGGATATGGTGATTTGGCAACTCTCTTTTATTTTTACATGACATGGAAAATTTTCATTTTACTTTTATATACTTTCAATACATTCTTGTGAACAGTCAAGAATTTTCTGTAACGAGAATTCTTATAATAAAACTTTGCTTAATTTTTCAATTTAAACATAAAAGAAATTTGTCTTTAATTTCAATAATAGTGACCATCCGTTTTGAGTTACACAGAACAGTACTGTATTTTAGAGCTTAATTATGTGTAAATTATTGTTAAGTTTAAGTTAAATTGTTCAATAATAACTTAAATAAACTTTCTGTATTTAATAGAATAGATGAAAAAATACAATCCCAATTTATCTGACTTTTCTGATTACTCACTGCACGCATAGAAAAACATGGTTGAAGTATGGTTAAAAAACATATTTTGGTCCCCGAAATGGCAACAAACAAACTGTTGTTGTTTTTCTCATTACTTTTTTACTTCAAGTATGGTTGAATTCAACAATATTATGTTTTACTATAATAAAGCTACAACCATACAATTAAACATATTTTGGTTATTTTAACCATATTATTGTCACCGGCTACTGTATTATGTTTGAATGCATCCATCCAAAAGTAATAACCATATTATGTTTGTCTCCAAACATGTTATGGTTAATAATAACAAAAATATGTTTGATATTATAATATTTTAAAATATTGTATGTTTAATTTTAAATTTAAGATAATCAGCCCAATTATGAATAAAAATTCCCCGGGAGTTTTTTCCGCTTTCCCACTGTATGCTTGCAGCCGAGTTTTTTTGATTTTTTTAATTATTTATTTTATTTAAAATGTTAAGAACAGTGTCCTTCGTAGTAGAGTTTGCTAAAACCCGTAAAAATGTGAAACCGCGGTTTCGGTTTTAAAAAGATTAAAACCGGTCGGTTTCGGTTCTTCTTACAAATCTTGCATATTGCTGTGTTTGACTGGTGATGTGATAAGTTCAGACATTTCTGAAATAAAATTAGTATAAAAAAATAAGTAAAAAAAGGTTTAATATGCTGCCAAATTTTATTGGTAATTAATATGGCTGCGATTTCCATGCAAATGCATGTTTTGGTCGATGGTCTAAAAACCAATTCTCTTTCCGAATCATTAAATTTGCTTTAAAATGCCATCGATTTTTTTTGTTGCATATTTTGGTTTTCAATGGATTTTTTTTAACTTATTTTGGCATTTTGATTGATTTGTTTAAATTTCCATACTATAAAAAAAATACACAAAAAAATCTTCAAAAAAAAAAAAATAAATTTTATCTATAAATAAATTCTTTTGGAGCTCTGCTTAAAATACAAGATTTTTCAAGATTTCGAAAAAAGAACCTTCTATTTTAAACCGATGCAGCACACTCCGAGTACTTTTTTAGGTTTAAGAATTTTTGAAACAATTTCTATTGTTGCCGGCTGTAATGTATAAACTTTTTTTTATAAGTACGAGTGTTATTTATAATTTGCAATTTCTTTCAGCATAAATATATTTTTAAAGTAAAGCTGAAAACGGAGATTTTTTTGTCGGTTTTAAGGCATTAAAACCCGCGGTTTCGATTTCGGTTAAACCCGAAAAGCAATCCCTACTTAGCAGGGATGCACCGAATATTCGTATTCGTATTCGAAATGCCGAAAACTCGCCTATTTTACGACATTCGCATTCGCCAAGTTTTAGCGAATATTTTACGAACATTTTGTTTATATATTCCAAAAGAAGAAAAAATACAAAAGTAAAAATACAAAGAAAAAACACATAAAATGAAACCAAATATGTGACGCCCAAAATAGAAAGGGACCTAAGGGTAAAAACCATTTAAAACCATTTTAAATATTTAAGTCCCCTTTTACAAAGTGGCAAGTGGAAGGCAGACATTTTTCTTATTCTCTTTTGAACTTGCCTTAACCTTTTACAGTCGCGAAATTAATAGACAGACAGAAATTATTCGTTTCCTTTCTTCGTTCATTTTCGCTGTTGACGGAGACGAACATTTAACAGGCAATGATATATAAAATTACATTGTGAGAAAAATGATATGAAGCAACAACATGAAAATTGCGAACAGTAAAAGAGAAACACGAAAAATGTCTAGTACAGATAGTCATGTACTACACTCTCTACCTCTACAACCCCTCGCCAACAAACTTCGTCTGTCTGCCTTCCACTTGCCACATTGTAAAAGGGGACTAAATACGTGTATCTTTGGTGTACCATCACTGAGCGTGTTGGTATTGGTCTCATTTGAAAGCGACACATCTCATGACGTCTGCGATTTGTAATTATTTTCATTTCTTCATCCTTCTGTTTGTTGTTTGAATATAATAAAAATCATATATGTAATTCAGTTTTATAAATTTAAAATTCCTCAATTTCATTTGGAATTTTCTCAATTTTAAATAAAAAATTTCCCAACTTCATTTGGAATTTTCTCAATTTCAAATTGAAATTCTCAATTTGGAAACCTTCACTCTAACCGTTCTCTTGATATACTGAAATCTATATTGTCTTTCTATGGGAGGTACCACGTCCACTTCTCCAATGCTGTCCATTTTTTAGAGAGTCTGCGTATTGTGACCAAATATAAAACTTTTTTCTTTTTTTTTATCAAAATTTCGAAATTTTTGTTTATTAAAAATTCATAAAAAATTGGAAAATCCTGCTGGGCTTCGGTTTTTAAATTTTTTCATTAAGCTAAAGATTTTTTGAGTTACGCGAACATATGTTGTGCAACCTCCTCCATTTTCAAAATACCGGTATATCTCGAAAACCAGAGCTAACCTAAAAAACGGCTAGCACCACTGTATTAAGCGTACACGAATTAGGTTAAAACGCCAGGTACCCGGCTTGTCTGTTTTTTTCAACAAGCACTCTGTTATTATTACAAGTTAAAAAATATAGCGTATTTACCAAATATGATTTTAAATTTTCAATTTCAACTAAATTTACCATTTTACCATTATTTTATACCTTATAGAACCCCTCTGTACTCCTTCTTTTGGATGTACAAGGCCTGCTCGCTCCATTCTATACTCATATCTTTTTTACACTGGTTGTCATTGAGGCATTCTTTAGCAGTTATATAAGAATAATAGTTGAATCAAAAAATTTTTTTAAGCAGGCCTTTAAGAAGAAATTTTATTTATTAAAATAGCCATCAAAAAGCCGTCAAAGTATAAAATCCTTCAAGAAAAGGCAGAAAAAGTCGACCAAAGTAAAAAAATTAGTAGAACACATTTAATTAAAAATTGTCCCTTAAAAATATTACAAATATGAAATAAGAAATGGCTAAGAAGAAAAAAATTACCAGACCTTCCGTCTAAATAAAATATGTATATACATTTTTTTTTGGCTAGATGAAAAAATAACGCCAGATGTAGCCGGAAAATATCTAAATTGGCAACATATTTGTTTGAATTTTTCTAAAAACTAAAAAAGTTTTTGGCTAACTGTTTCACAAGATTTATTGGAACCTCCTCCACAAATCCTCGGCCGACCTAGACCTTCGTATATAAAGGCGAAGAGCTTCCAGAGTACACTTCAGAGCGTATTGGCCTTTAGAAGTCTTTCTTGAGTTTTTAATTATTTTTTTGGTTATAAACTTTTGCATATGGTTAATGATGAAACCGCAAGAACTAGAACTCGGTACAGTTATGCAACGCTACGCTACTAGCCAATGCACTAAGGTCCCAAAATTAACATTTTTGGCCAAAACTAAATATTTTACATGGGCTACGATTTTAATTTTGTTGTTGCAATCTAATAGTAAACAAAACAGAGCAACCACAAATGCATTTTGTTTTTGTTAATTGCAATTTACCGTTTAACATTACAGTATTAAAGTTGATAAACTTCAGTCCACTTGAAAAAATAGTTGAGTGCAGGTGTTTTTTAACATTTTTAAATATTTTCTAGTTTTTAAAAAAATAAGTAATTTCTAAAGTTTAAAATGGAAGTTAAGTTTAAGTTAAGTTTATTTGAGACTTTAAAACAATCATACATAAGAAAAAAAAGTATATAAGTCAAATTACAAAGAATACTTAAAACTATAATGTTTTGTATTAATAAATATTATTGTTTTACAGTAACAAACTTATCAGGTTTTGTGAAAGATTACTAACAATTAGATTTAAAGTGCTTGCTCCCGGCACAACATTTTGGGGTAGTAAAAATTTATTGACTTAAAAACTAAACTTAAAGCTAAAAATAATAAAAGAAGGAAAAAGAAAAAAAAAAAAAATTATCCCCTATGGGCACCTTCAATTTTTGAAACGTAAAATTTTGGTAATAAGTTATTTACACATATAGTTTCATGTTCCACATAACCTAAGGGTGAGTAATAGTTGGTATTGAGCCAATTGAATCCTACTTGATCATTTAAGACATTTTGAATTAAAACATTATCCAAATTATGTAGAGTCAATAAAGCGTTTCATTAAATCAAAACCATACGAGGCTAACGGTTTAACCTTAGCCAAATCATATATATATTCATTAGAAAATCTCCTATGAACCCGCTCAAAGTGTTTGTTAACGCAAAGTCTAAGAATTTTACGTTCAAAAATTTCAAATTCTTTCATTACGGAAGGTGAGAATGAAAACCAAATGGAGAATGCATACATAAGAACCGGCCTTATACTTAATTTATAAATTAACAATTTTGTCTTTTCTGGTAAATAGCTGCTATGAAATAATTTTCCATTTCGGGCTTTGCTAAGACAAATTTTAGCATGACGGTTAAACTTAAAAAGCTTATTAAAATGAACACCTAAATATTTAATGTTGTCTACAAAAAAAAAATGGAAAATAAAGCTGAATTAAAAATTTCAAAACATTAAAAAAATAAAAATATTTAAGGTAAAGTGAATAAATATCAATATGTTGGTGTGTTATTAAATTTATGAATTTTTTACGATTTTTAAATTTACGTACAGTTTTAAAATTTCGGCTCAGTTCGGCTGGCATACGACTAAAAAAAAAGAAGATATTGATGTATATTTTTCATTTCACCTTAGCTTGAATTGCGAAAATTTGCTATTTTTGAGATATTCATCTTTTTATATGCCGTGCACGGTGCTCTTGAAGCAACTTTTGATCAAGGGTCAAAGCACATTCGTTTTTTTCCTGATTTCGGTTATTTATGTCCAAATTTTGTAGCCACGGCATAGGCGAACAACTTTTGTGAACATAGTGGTACAATGGTAGCCTGTCTAGTCACACGATAATCACTTTGTGCCTCAAAAATCGTCTTTTTTTACTTTTTGAGTATACCTTGCAGGGAATCGAAATTTCTTACTACTAGTATTCTACAAAAATGTAGCCAGGGTATACGTGAATAACTTTGCAAAAATTTTACAAATTTATTTTTTAAAAACAAAAATATTTTTAAATTTTTATAGTGCCTTATAGTACTTATAAGGCATATTTTCCGAAATTCTTTTTTTGTGATTCTTGTTTTAGAAATCTTCAACCTTAAAAATTTCGAGATTTTTCAAATGTGGATAAAACACACAAGCAAAGAAGAAAACTACACTGTCATTCTTAATCATATACTGGAAAAAATTTAAGACAAAGACAAATCTAATCAGTACTTGAAATATATTTCAGAAAAATTCCGCTTGCTTTGTAAAAATATGAAAATTAAATGGGAAAAGTGCCATAGAAGATTATATGTTTTTAATGAGAAATATGCGAATTGGCCTACTTCCGAAGCAATATTTGATTTGCCGAAAAAAAACAAAATGTGTTTCGGAGACTGAATGTCAGTTCGAGGTAATAGACGATCCAAAAGAGATTGTTTCTGAGTATTTTCGCTGTTTTCCGATAGAAGGCGGGTGTTTGAAAATGTTTTGTTTTTTATATATACCGCCCTCATTTAAAGTCCGATCTCAACATATAGTAAATCATTGTTAATGGCTACAATATGGCTTAATTTTGTTCTTTGATGCTTTTTTAATCGGACTTTAACTGGCGGCGCTATGTATAAGCAACAAAAAGTGCTGTATTTCATTGATATACATTGCATTCTAGGGTGCAAATTTTTTTGGGACACATTCTGCTAACATCAATAGATAATAAGTTACATGGATGAGAAAGAACACCTGTTTGGCCAAAATGTTAAATTTTGACCCCCTCTTACTGAGAAACTTTTTGACCGATCTTGTTGAAAATTTGTGTCTAAACTACTATCCAATAGGACTAATCTTGGTGCAAATTTCATCCAAATCGGAAGACATCGATTTCAAAAGTTTATTTAGTTCCGAATATTGTTTTTACAAAATTTTTCATCAAAATGCAACGGAAGCGAACTAGGTAAATATGTATGTAGTTTATAAAATTAAAAGTGTTAAAAACAGTGCAAATTAATAACACACACCGCTTCGCTAATTAAATCTTTGCTTGTTAGACGTCCTCCGGCCGGACGCAAGGGCTGATTCCTCTATGGTATAACAACACCAGCTTCGATAACTAAAAATTCTCTGCATAGCACTTATTATGCTTACTAAAAACTGCTGTATTTTCGCAAAATTATCCCCGCTTCTAAATGGGCTAAGAATTTTTAAATAAATTTTGTATATCCAGAAGGATATACTTATTCAAAAGCCTTTACATAATACCAATATTAGCAACATAAATTCAGAAATGTAGTGGAAAATCGCATATACTTATGAAAACTTCAGGGTATTTTTCCGTGTAATATTTTCCATATAATATTTCCATCTTATTTGTGCTACCGTCCTATGTAAATTTGTGTTTTGTTTGGAGATTTCAGCCATTTCAATTAAAAACTTATAGCCTATAGCCGCTGTTCGAAAGAATTCTTTCATTCGAAGAACTTCATTTAAAACAATAACAAATTCCAAAAACTTTGTTTTTAGTTTAAATGCATTTGTACGAAAGAAAGAATTCTTTCTTCTTTAAGTTGTTAATTGATTTTAGTTTTTCTGATATAAGTATCTTCATCTTTGTCATCATTTTGGTATTTTTCAAAAGATTTTATTTGGTTAACAATATCGTCATGTATTTTGTAAGTGTAGCAGCACGCTTTTCCAAATTTTAGTCCTTCTCGGATTTATATAATTGAGCAGAGCAACTCAGGTTTTATTCTATTTTGAATTTTATTGTTTACTAGCATTTAACCCGCTACTTCGTTAGCGTCTCCTTTTCTTTCGTGGACATATTTTTAGGCCAAAGTTTATGTTTCAAAGGTGCGATTTTTACCTCTTAAACGTTCCAATTTCGAAAATGTACCAAATTTTTATTTGTATTTTTTAGATACGTTACGAATGTGATATTATTTTATTTCAATGTTTATTGGTTTAATAGATAGAATGCGTGGCAAAAAAGTTTTAAAATACAGGTTTTACGCGTTTATTCCCCAAAAGGGTCAAATTTCAAAAAAGTACCAGACACCTATGCGCTTATTTTTTTGATGAGCATGAGGTTAGGGAATTTACCCATTTTTAGCTTTTTTAACCTCTAACCATAAAAATTTTCAAAACTCCCATCCTAGGGAATCGATTTAGCGAGAAGCCAACCTCCCGGTCAAATTTCAACATTTTAGCTTCAGGCGTTTAGAACGTGCGATGATGAATCAGTCAGTAACTTTACATTTTTATATTATATAGGTAGATGAAGAAAAATGTTTTGAAACAAAAATAACAGAATAAGGTACGATTTCACCCCTTAAACGTTCGAGTTTCGAAACGCATCAAATTTGTATTTGTATTTTTTTATAAGTTATGAATGTGATATATTTTTTATTTTACTGTTTATTGGTTTAAAAGATGGCATAGCAAAAAAGTTTTAAAATACAGGTTTTACCCGTTTACTCCCCTAAAAGACCGAATTTCAAAAAAGTCCCAGGCACCTGTCCGCTTATTTTTATTTTGAACAACAATAAGTACTAAATTTTTGAATAAAAAAAAATGTTTTGTAAAAAAGTACAAAAAATAGTTACGGTTTTTACCCCATAAATGTCCGAATTTCGAAAAAGTACCAAATTCGTATTTGGATTTTTTAGATAAGTTTTAAATGTGATATAACCCTTATTTCTATGTTTATGGGTTTAAAAGATAGACAGGTTTTACCCGTTTACCCCGCTTATTTTTCTAAAGAACAACGATAAGTATGAAATTTTTTTTTGTATCTCTTTTAGTTTTAGAGATATAAGGTTACCAAATTTAGCCGTTTTTACCCTTTTTTACTTCCTAAACATTCGAATTTCCAAAAATCCCGTCTTAGTGGATCGATTTGGGGAGATGCCAACCCCTGGTCCAAATTTCAAGTTTTTAGCTTCAGGCGTTTAGGCTGTGCGATGATGAATCAGTCAGTGAGTGAGTGAGTCAGTTACGTTACAATTTTATATATATAGATTAGAGACATTGCACTAAAAAGACCCTTAACGTCGACGTTAGAAAAGGGTAAAACTAGCAATGACATAATAAATGTCGATAATTCTTGAAATTAATTAAGCCAAAGAAGAATTCTGAAGAAGGCACACAAAGGAGTACCGAAATATGGGTTATAATAAAATAAAAATTTTGTATAAAAAAGACCTCAAGGTTGAAAATTTGATTATACATCAAAAAAAATAAAGGTCGAATAAAATACATTATTATATAAAAAAAACTCTTCTAAAATGTGTTATTGGCTTTGTTGTCGGGCTTAAATTATTGTATACCGAAAATATTAAAATATTTTTTAATGACTTACCCCCATATTCATAAAAATATTGTTGATTAATCGTTTCATAAACCTGCTATAAACCTAAAATATTTTTTATGAATATGGGGGTTAATATTTATCACAAACGATATCTACACTGATTTTAAAGCTTTTTTAAAAATTCAGCGCATACCTATATTCCTTATTTAATACCAATCTTCAACATATATTTTCTTTAATTTAATATTTTGATGTATTAAGCTCTCAAATTTGAATCTAAAATACGGATTTGGCAGCAAACAATGTTCAAAGGAAGTATTTTAATCGGAATTAAAAACTACTTGTGCGTATATTTTTCCGGCTATAATATCAGCTAAAAAATATATCATCAATAATTTTTAATGCGTCGCAATGTGTGGCCTGCAAAACTGTATTAGATGCTTGTGTCTCATTCGGAATATTAAAAAATGTCAATAACTTTTCTTTTCTGATTTGTCGTAGTCTTTTGTATTATTTTTACAACTTTTAATACACAATACAAAAAATTATTTAAAATAATCATGGCGCTAAAATATTTTTTTGTCTGCAACCGAATAATTCTAAAATAGCGTTTGCCATATTTTTATACCCTCCACCACCACTGTGGTGAATGAGGATATACTAAGTTTGTCATTCCGTGTGAAACTTTTTTATAATACATCTAAGACCCCATAAAGTGTATATATTCTGGCTCCTTGAGTAATGCTAACTCGATTTAGCCATGTCCGTCTGTCCATCTGTTCGTCTGTGGAAAACACGCTCACTTTCGAAAAAAGCAAAAGAACAAACTTGGACTCAAATTGCTTCTAGTTATCCTAAGCAGTTTGGGATTGAAATCCAGCAACATCGGTTCAGTAGGATCAGAACGTTGAATCAAAATGTGAAACCACCACCCTAAAAAAATTTATAATTTTGATACAAAAACTAACATAAATGGTGGAATAATGAACGGAATAACATAAAATTTCTCTTTGTACGACTGCAAATCACACTGTAAATTTCGTGAAGATCGGTCCGTAATTGACCATAGGTCCCATATAAGCCCTTATCGCGGAAAACAGTTTAGTACGCCTAAAACCGCAATAAATAACGCTAGCATACTAAAATTTGGTATGTCACAGTTTTATAGAAACAGAAATCACACTGTAAAATTTTTTGAATATCGGTCCATAATTTACACTGGGTCCCTTATAAGCCCTACTCTCGGTTTATTGCGCCTAAAACCAAATAAAGCCGACTTTGGGAAAATAATTAAATTCGGCTTAAACCATTACAGATATAGATATTGCGGTAAAATTTCTAACTTAAATTCATATGGCCAGAAAAAATATCATGCAAACTTATGAAATTTACTGTTAACACTAAAACTAATTACACTGCTGTATTGAAATGTATTCTAATTTATTTTTTGCAATACCAGAAATCAGCCTTCAGAATTTTGGGATGATTAGTCCACAATTTACCATAGGTCCAATACAAATTACCATCCTAAAAATTATTTTAGTTCGGCTAAAACTTTTACGAATCATGATATTTAACTCAATATAAGTTCAAAGTTCTAACAAGAAACGCATAAAATTTTCTTCTTGTCGGTCAATAATTTCATTCAGGTCTAAACCGCAACTAATTTTAATGCTGACGTTCGTTTTTGTGAAGCTTAGTTAATAATATATATGTATTTATCATATAGAGCCCACTCCTGTCGGTGGAGGGTATCAAAGATTCGGCACAGCCGAATATAGCACTCTAACTTGTTAATTTCCATTTTAGTGCTTTAACCTGAAGAGAGTCGGTGAAAGCCTAAAGGCCCAACCATAATGTGCTTAAGTTGGCTTCTGCAAATGTGCGAATACATGTAAATCATATGAGGCAAACCATATTGAACTTAAGGAAACGTTTTGTTAAGTTTTATAAAATTGTCATTTGCTTAGGCAAAGTGCGAAACTGATCGCACATTGCGTACGGAATCAAATGTTTTTTTATTTTGTTTTTGTTTTTTTAAATACATTTGAGAGACTTTTTGTTAATTTTTGACAGTAGGTTAAGCAAGGCTATGCATATTATGGTTGGGCCTTAACATGGCAATGCTGCTGCGAATTAAAATAGCAGTTATGAAATAAAATGGCGATTGAATTTGACAGCATGTATTAAAAGATAGTTGCTCAGCAATGTATTATAGCAATTGTTGCTGAACATGTATTTTAACATACATATATTTATGCAGGGCACACGTTAATATCTTGTGTCAGCAATATAATTTTACACGGTAATAATTGCTAAGCATATTGCGCGTGTGGTAGTAAAATTAACAAAACTCAAGTAGAAAATTTTTTTTATTATATTTACAATGTTAGAGATTATTAATTGCTTAAATTTAATTATATTTAAAAAAAACAAGGAATTCAATTTGAATTCATAATAAAATCAATTAAAAAATAAATTTTTAACCTGCCCGTCTATAACAGATAAACGTCAAAATAATGTTATCTTTAACCCTGCGGCCACACGATTAACTTTTTGTTGATAGTCTTTTACATATACTGTTTGTCAAAATTTACATAAATTGAAAGCTGTGACGTAGCCTGCATGTAATTTTTAAGCAATTTACTTTCAAGATGTCATCAAGAAAACAATTTATACTGAAAAACGAAAAATTTTCTCACTAAACTTCTAATCAGCTGTTAAATTGCACGTAAAATTGCCAAACAAATGAATAGTTAAAATTGAGAGTAATCTCGTGGTCAATTTAAAAAATGTGAGTGGGTTAGTAAAAAAATGAGAGTGAGAGCAAATTGAAAGGAATTGAAAGACAAAAATTGATTCGTGTGGCCTCCAAGTAATGTATACAGCACTTTTTTGTACATATTTATTGCCGGCAGTTGCAATAATTGTTAGACAATTTTCTTTGGCAATTATTGCAAACATAAAACGTCAAATTTGGTTGTCAATTGAAAAAAGAAGCAGAAATACAGAAATAGAAGTAAATTGTGTGGAAAACATTGAGTTTTTGATATGGTAGCAAATTATAATTTAAGTAAAATCATTAAATTATTAAAAATAAGCACTAAAATATTTAATAAAATAAACACATTTTGTAAAGTAAAATTGCATAAATTTCTTTTGTTAATATACTTTTTTTCCTTCTCAACTTTTATTATTTAAATTTATATTAAGTTTTTTAAGCTAGAGATCTTTTATCTATATAAAAAAATTAATTTAATTTTAAAATTTTTTATTTTCTAAAGCTATGTTCACACCTATTAAATATTTGACGTCCTACACGTAACCACTAGTTTTATTAAAAAATTTTTGTTTTGCAAAGCATTTGCTGGATCAAACATCACTTTAACAGTTTCTTTATAGAATTCGACAATTATCTTCTTAGAAATTAAGACAAGAAAGTCAATAAAAATTGTTAAAAATAAAGCTAAAGTTTGATCAATTTGCTGGTCATGCATTTTTTCGATTTTTTCGTCAAATATTTGTCAGGTCTGAACATACCTTAAGACATTTTAGAAACTGATGTGTTGCCATCACTCCAGAGGTGATTATTAAACTAAATATTGGCAGCACTAACAGTACCCTACAAGAAGACTACTCCCAAGGTCTATCCATTAGGTCTGCTTACGGAGCCAGATGTTTATTTGGCTTATTCCTCAACCATGTCAAAAGTTGTTTACATTATGCTTATATATGTATGTATATTTTTGTTTTTTGCCACACATACATGCATACAAAACACGTGTTTCCTTTTGTTTTTCCTATGTAGTGGTAAGATTTTGACAACCGTGAGGAAAATTACACAAACAAAATGCCTGTTGTTTTTTGTACTGTTGTATTGTTGTAGCGGTAAGCAGACCTATTGGATAGGCCTTGACTACTCCCTTACTCATTATGTGTCTCTTTCTTTCTCTCTCTAACTCATTAATTCAAAAATTGTTGCAGGTGTGTTAGTAAAAAATCCTTTTTTTTAATTAAGGCTTTCATTTCTTGTAGGGTATATATTGAAGGTGTTAACATTTGTATATAATTTCAAAAACAACCAAAATCAACTCAGGAAACAAATAAATATGTGTAATAAAATTAATATTTTTATATAAAAAAGATCTCAAGCTTAAAAAAGGTTATATAAATTTAAATAATAAAGGTCGAATAAGAAAAAATATTTATTACCACGGGTTTCCACATAGCAATTTTTATTGCGGCAAATGTCAAATTGGGTTACTCCATAATTGCTCTTCTGATTGGTTTAGAAATTATTCGGCCATGTCATGGAATTCGAAATCACGTGAAATTGACATCGAACAAATTTTGAAAACTCCTTTTTTCAAAGTTCACAAAAATATTTACTTTTATATACCTCATACTTTGAAGACCACTTTCCTCTACCTAAACTACTTTTGAAATGAGGAAAAGCTGCGTTCTTTTCACATTTCACGTGATTTCGATTTCCATGACATGGCCGATTGCTTAGAAATCTGCTGTCAAATCAGTTGTCATTTATCAGACATTTAATTTCTATGTACGTTAGCGTATGGCAAAGCAATTTCAGATATTCTCAAGCAATATAAACAGCAATTATTGCGCCATTGTTCCATATTGAAAGTGTTTGCAAAAACAACCAAAATTAGCTGAGGAAATTTTCTGATACTTACAATAGACTATTGTTCTTTTTTCTTAAACACGAAGAGAATTCCATAATATATTGATTCTATAAAGTCCATATACTTTGCATTACCCTGTAAACATGCCTTTAATATTTTTTTGCCAGATATTTATTAATTTTTACACTTTTTTTGCATGCTCACAGTGCTGTTGTTGTTCCAAGCTTTGTCAAGATTGTTTATAGGTCTTAAGTCACCTTTTTTCCCCAAAGATATCATTTTATGCTGAATGACAGTAACTAAGAAGAAGAATTTGTCAAAAGTATTTTCCAATAAGAATATTCTGTCAAGTGAAAAAATCGAAGAAACAAATTTAATGCAAAAGCAGAAAAAAGGGAGTTGTTGCGATTTGATATTAAAGTGACCGTAATATAAATAAATCAAAAGAAAATTTATATACATTTATAAAAATAAACATACGAAAGAAATTTTATTTTCTAAATTGTGTTCAAGGCAGTTAAAGTTATGAAAATTTGACAAATAAATGGTAGGAAAATTCCGAACAAGTTTTAAATCAAAGCTCGACAAAATATTTTCCAAAATATTACTAATAAGTTGCAATCATTTAAATTTCATTGTTTTGGTAAAATAATTTAGCAATATTAGATTGTCAGAAAAATATACATACATATACATATTTAATTTAAAAGTAAGTAAACAATTGCTAAAAATTATTAGAAATTCTTAGTCATCGCTGTTATCATGCTTGTCATCATCCATATTTATATTACAATTAATACTATTATATTTAACTCATGCTTAATTCTAATTGTTACGAAATATGTTTTACCCTGTTCCCTTAACCCCTAAAAACTAACAAACCTATCTCGCACTCTTCCTTAAGCCAGACATTGTAGTTGAAAGAGTTTAAACTTAATACAATATAATTGAACATACATCAACATCTACAAATCCACCGTTAATAGCATGTGTTATGTATTATTAATTCCCTTTCAACCCCCATCTCCTAATTGTTGTGTGCAGCCCAAATTACGTGTTGTTAATTTTATTCTTATTTGTCTTATACCCGCACCACAATAGTGGAGAAGGTATTATGCGTTTGTGCTAATGTTTAAAACACCTTTAAATATTGGTCGTAGACCCCCCCTTTTCCCACAATTTTCGAGATTATTTGTTGAAATTTGCTTCACAGATTTCAAAATCGATTTTCGATTTTTCGATTGACTTTTTATTTCGATTTTTGAAATTGATTAATTGCACCTCAAATCAATTTCAAAATCGTTTAAGATAACTTTAAAGGGGGATACAACTGCATTTTTTATTGCAAAATAAAACAGAAATTTAACAAAGGTTTTTATAGTGGGTAAATATGACCATTATTTTTCATTTTCCTGCAAAAAGTGAAAATGTGTCAATTTTGAGTTGATGAACCAGTGCGATATGAATGTACATTTAGCATATTAAAATTGGTAAAAATTCTATAAAAAATTCTGAAAACCATTTTTTATAATAAATTAAAAACATTTCAAAATATTGCACATAAGTCAATGTATGGATAGTAGTTCAAAGGATTATGGCAATAGTTCTTGTTCGGTGCCGACTGATTCTTTGCTAAGCTATGTACTTTAAAGTTAGCTTTAGAATCCAAGCGTTTCCATGTCATTGATGTCGGAAGAATGCAGAGATATTTTCTTTCAATTTCGTATTTGTTCACTCAGGAATGACATGGTTTGATTCACCTGTTGTGTTCCTATATTATGTTGATTTTCATAAAGCTCACTTTCAGTGTTTGGACGGGTTTGTTCACAGTCGATTGATTACTTTAATTTCTAAAGAACAAAAGGACCTATATTAAAGCTAGAAGTATACCAAGGTACTAACAGGTTAATTCGTAAATATACAACTGTTTTATTTACCTCAAACTTGGCAAACTGCATAAACATACCTACACATGTACATATGTACACTAAAAAAATTTTCAACTTGTATTGTTGATGCACATATTTTATCGGTTTAATAGATTAAAATTAGAAATTGCAAACATATTGATAAAAAAATCGATTTTAAAAGCCTAATAATCGATTTCAGTTAAAAATCGCATACGTAAATTCGATTGCGAAAAATCAATTTTTGATTGAAAAAAAAATCGAATTGTCACAAGGACAAAGCATATAAGAATCAGTCCATAATTTCACATCGCCCCCATACAAGCTTTTTTTATGTAATATAGTCCTTGTGCCCCTACACCATCTTATTATGTTGGAACTTAGCTTAAATTTGGTCCAAACTTATTAGCATCCTTTTATATCCTTATTTGACCATAGCGGCCATCCTTATTTATCCTCATATATCCTTATTTGAACATAGCGGCCATACAAATACGACTATAATAGCTTTTAATGTCTTAACTTCCTTATAAATTTTGGTATTGACATAGATATTGGCAGCATAACCATTTACAATAGCTGCTATGTATGTATGTCATGACAAAATATAGGTCTAAACATAAGTCCCATGTAAACCTCACATCCTGAAATTACTTAAAGGTAAACAAAACTCATAGATGAAGCTATCTGAATAATGGCGGGTCCATTATTGCCCATGGGTTGTTAAAAACTGTGGTGTACGGTATCATATGGTCTGCCTTGACCTTCTGCACTTTCTTATTTGTTTGTTTTGTTTTTAATTTTTTTACCGTTTGCATTAGTAAAAACCATTTAGTAGGGTCATTCGTACTTAATTTTTGTTGTTGTTTTTGTAGAAATTTTGTTTACACAAACATTCCTTGTTATGCACTCGTACTATGCATGTACAATGTAACATGCCCCATATGAGTTGTCAAGGAACTAATTACATTTGTTGTCTTAGTTCGAATGTGTAGCTCAATAATTTGTTTATTGTGAAGACCAATATCGTCATTTTTCAAAAACCTACTTTTGAATAGTTTAAACAAATTTTAATTTAAAAAAACAAGCGGTTGCAATTTTGAAAATTGTAAAAAACTGGTTAACCGTTTGTTTAAATAATTTTTGATTTTGCTAAAAAAGAGATGTCAATGAAATTTATAATTAAAATATTGATTTCCGTAGATTTAAAATTTGTAAAATGCATTTAAAGTGACATCACAAATACTTACCCTACACGTGGCAAAATTTTGTAAAAAATGGTGTATTGCAAAACGAGGTATCTTTTGGTTGTTTCTTAGGTTATTTTTTGGGGGGCTTACATTGCCAAGGGCTCGGAGGTCACTATATATGTATGTGGACAGCCAGGCGGCTCTTAGGGCCTTGATGGGCTGTTATATGAACTCCAGGCAAGTGGAAGATTGCAGGAGGGCTCTAGTATTAATCTTAGGGAATTATGTTGTGAGGCTCTGATGGGTACCGGGTCACTGCAACATCTCCGGCAACGAGATAGCAGATAAGTTGGCAAGACTGGGCTCGGAAATGGAAAATCCTGACAGTTTGCAGGTGGTCAGGCCTCCAATGGGCTTCTACTTTGGGAGAATTAGAGAATGGATTCTGAGCGGGACTAATCGGGCTTGGCGGGGCCGGACGGACTGCCGAGTATTGCGCACGCTATGGCAGATGCTTAGAAGGTCAAATTCGAACGCGCTGCTGGGTAAGAGTAGGGCTTGCGTTAGGACCATGATAGGAATTATCACGGGCCATTGTATGATAGGCAGAATGGCGGTGAGAATGGGGTCTGGCTTGTCGGATATATGTAGGCTGTGTGATGACCCAGAGGAGTTGGAGACAGTTGAGCACTTTCTGTGCCACTGTCCCAGGCTACAGAACAGCAGGCTGAGGTGGCTAGGTAGCAGATTCCTGCACGAATTGGGAGATGTCTCGGGCAGTGGGCTCGAGAACTGGACGGGATTCGTAATGGGAATGACCTGATTGCGCGGCAGGAGGCTGGGGACTAGAAACATGTAGGGCAGTTTTCCTGTTTGCTAGGGTTGTTTTTGCTTGTAATGTCCGATTTTTTATCTTTCACTATCTTCCATTCCTGTGCTTTCACCATTTACTTCTCCTACTCTTTCACACTAGATTTCTTTTTCTTCTTTGCTTCTTTCTTTCACTAATTAAGGCGTCACAATGGACCATATTGGTCTCTGGGTGAGGGTGTGAAGTTTGCTTCACACCAGCCTTTCTAACCAAACCTAACCTAACCTAGGTTATTTTTGTCTTCCAGCCTGAGTTCTTAGCGATTTGCAGGGCGACGCACAGTGGCGCTATTTGAGTTTTTTCGTTGCAAATATATCTTTTGAACCGAATAAGATAATTGAACAGTTTAAGCAGCATATGATAGATAACTGTTCAGCCTATGAAATGAGCGTTTGGATTATGGGTTATCAAAGTTAAAATTAGTAGAAAAATCAATTTTATGGTAACTAAAAAAAATTATTTTTACATTTTTAGATTGTTTTTATTTTTTTTCTTTAGGGTTTTATGTTTTAAATTATTACCCAACAAATTAAAAAAAAAATAATTTTTTTTTTAAAATTTATTTTTTCAATTTTCTGTAAAATATTCATCACAATTCGTAAGTGAAGGTATATCTAAAAGACTAACTATTTCTAAACTATAATTATTTTGTAACTCTATTCGTGACTTCACATGCCGCAGGGAAGAAATAAGTGGATCGGAAGATGCTGCCAACATGTTGAAGAGGTCCTCATTTTGCCTTACCCTTGATGCTTTGAATGTGTACTGCAATCTATATTTTTTTAAAATTTGTTAAGAGAATCCTGTGCTTTTTCAGAAAGCTCTCCAATTGGCAAAGACTGGTACTCAATTATATCTTTGCCATGCACCAATATTTTATGGACGGTCGGGGTCAACTTCGTCTGTGGATACATTTCTGCTAAAAGCGATGCAGTTTTCGACGCATATTCTTCATATTTTGTAGAATTGACATTTTCTTTGCAGTTTAAAACATCCAAGATCGTTCCCAATCTTTTCACGATTTGAGTGTCAATTCCAGCGATTCTAGTTACTGCCTCATCATTTTCAAAAAATCTCCTAGAAGTGTGTCCATCGTTTGAGTTACCGTATCCGTGCTTGGGACAGTCTACTTTTTGTCCAACTTGTTTAAAAAAAGCATCCTGTATTTGCTTCTTTCTGATCTTTTCCTTATCCTTTATTGATGTATTTTCATCGAAGTTTTCCTCCTCTTGTGGTAGGGTATACGCCAGTTTTAGCAAGAATTCCATACACCTTATCCTTGCGTGCAATGGTGACATTCCATATTCGTAATTCTCCTCATTTGTAGAATCGTTTAAATTACCAAAGTTCTTCCGACTCTTTTTGCAAATCGGGCATGACATTGTTGAGGTTGTTCCTGTCAGTTCGTTTTCGACTTTTCCGTCAACCATGGTCAGGTGGAACTCGTAATTGCATTCAATATATTTTTCTTCTCCAATTTGCAGCTTTGTAGGCTTTATCTTGCTTATTTGTTCTTCAATGTCCTTCACCGTGGTCCTTATGAGTTCTGCCGATTCCCTTGCAAACTGAAACATTATTGGTCGGCAATAATGCACTGATGACGGACGTGGATTTTTCCAGTGTAGGGAAACATCAGATTTTAGCCGCAAAGGAACAACTGATGCCGTAAACATATTTCCGTCCGATATTGTAGCGTCATCGGAAGATATCCTTTGCTTATAAACGCTTTGTCCGGATGATCCATTGCAGCACCATTTGCTGATCAATGTCAACTTCTCAGGAAGAATTAAACCTCATTTTCAGGAAGACTCTCCAACAACCTCATATTTCTCTTTGGAAAGTTCTAAGTCCTTAAACAAGGCCAAGGATTCTTCGGAACCATACTTTTTAATGTGTGCGTTTGTGGGCGTGGGAATGCTTTCCTTAATCCTTTTTAGTCGCAGTGGGCTTGCATCAGCAACAGATTTGGTTATCTGCGACCTAACTCTTTCACTATCCTTTGTATATTTAATAGACAGCGCGTCCGATAAATGCTTCGTGGTCAAGTCATTGGTTGCATCGGCAAGTTTCCTCTTTCTTGTGAAAATTGAACACTCCTCAATACTTTTTTTTGGCCTTCCTTTTGCTCCTCTGGTGGGTTTATCTACTGCCAATATATCCAGGATGGTGTCTTCATTAAGCCAGTCCTCGTATTTGGAGTTGAAATTCTAAATGGTTCGATTAGATTTCACCCATTTTGCCTTAATATTTGCATATATCAGATAAAAATTATTTTTTATAATTTCGCTTCTCTCAATATTTCCGTATAAGCTATCTTCTAAAGCAGCTTCCGTGAAAAACTTTGGTGTGGTTGACTTTCTAAACAGTTCAAATAATTTTAAATTGTTCAACGCCATGTTTTCAGTACTTAAATTGTTTAATGGTTTCAGTAATTGTTGCGCCAACTTTCAGTCGTAGACTAATCCAGGCATTATGCTTATTTTGCAATATATAGGCTTATGCTACCATGCCGAAAAATTTACCTGTTCCCTGCATACATTAGATTTAGGCTGAATAATGCAATTTTGATATTATGCAAGTGTCCAAATAAGATTTGTGCCTACCTGTAGGGACCATAAGTCAATATTGTTCTTGACCATTTGTACGCCAAAGTATTGTTTAAGTGAGGTACGTACCTGTTAATTTCAATGAGTAGTTTTTTTCAAACTATTAGATCAAACTACTGTCAGTCAAAACATATAAGGGATGGACGCCATACAATTTCTGCAACCATGTCTTTTTAATCTTTTTTACCTCTAGAAGCCAAACGGGCACGTACGGGCAGATAAAACCTTTTGAATTATGTAAAGAAATAATCAAAGAACAGGTTTTGCAAATATGGCAAATATAGAAAAATATAGTTTTTTTTTATTTTCCGTCAAAGTTGAAAAATAGTGAAAAAACGGATAGTTTTTAAATAGTGATTTACCAGGAGAAACACAAAGCAAACAGTTAATTTTTTTTATCATTATACATTTAATAAATACATCAATCAATACAAACAAAAAATAAGGCGATTCGTTACCTATTTTTCGTGATATTACACCTGTGTGTGTTTTTGAAAACCGAAAGTCGGTCAACTTTGAACGGTTATATCTTCTAAACTAAAAATGTGATATTATTAAGAGTGGCATATTTGAAATCGTTGAAAAGTTTCCTATAACATGGGTTTATTCTAAACTTCGTCGGCGCTCATGAAAATTTTGATTTTTGCAACCTCGTTTGCTCTACGGGCGCCACTGTGCGACGGTGGTGATTCTGGATCATATCGTGGGTGGAAAATTTACGTCGATAGTCAGGCTGCGCTTAGAGCATTGACAAAAACAGTGCGACCGTGCCTGGTCGGCATGTACTGTGCCAATGGCCTAGGATGCAAGGTCTCAAGCATAAATGGCTAGGACATAGATTCCACGACGAACTGGGGTGTATCGCTAGATGTAGTCCAGTCGATCTACTGGGATTTGTCAGGAAAATAGGACCATTGTTTCTGATGAGGGGACTGTAGAGGGAGTTCTTTTTCTAAGTAGTATCTACTAACTACCTTAAATCTATCTGTTTTCCTTCTTCCTCTTTATTGAAGGGATTCACAATGGACCTCATTGGTTTCTAAGTGGAAGTGTTCGCATAAGCCTTCTTAATCTTACCTTACCTAACCTAGGTTAGTTTCAATGGGTAGAAAACACGAGGACGACCCTTTTGTGAACCATAAGTAAGTGACAAGTTTTAAATCAGTGTTCATCAGAGTACTCCATAGACATCACTGCAGCCTCCAACCATTTCTATTCCCTGCTTAAAAAATAAACAAAATCGTCCTCTAAACGACAAAAGATAAAGATATGTACGATTATAATAATAATATAATAAAATATTAAAAAAAAATCAAGAAAGAGTGATATATTCGCCTTTGTCGAATCTTTATAAAATCGGATTATAAATTTTTATGCAAAATTTTTCGGTTAGTCATATTTTAAGCTCAAAAATTAAATCTTAATATTAACTTTATGTTTTTTGCTTAGTCCTGGGAATAAAGATAAAAAAGTTGTATTTTTGTGGTTTTTAACAACATCCCAAAAATCCATGCGCCGCTTAAAGAGTTACGCGGGGTCAAAGCTCGTATAAATCTCATTAACATCTATCGAAAAATACTAACTATTAAATGTGTTGCTTAGGAGATTTCCTACAAAAGCACATCTCGTAGGACATTTTTTCGTAGGACAGTGTTTTCGAGAAAATTTGTTTCAAACAGTAAGTACATTATGCAAGCGAAATATCGTCAAACAGTGCGAGATTATGGAAAACAAATTTATTGAATTTTTTAATTATTTATTTATTTTCTGTGTGGTGGAGTCCGGTTTTTAATATTAAATAATTGAAAAAGTGTATTACAGATGTAAACCTTTTTTCATTCTTATGGAAATAAAAGAAAAAAAAAATCGTACAAAACGTTGGGTAAAACAAATAAAAAACTTACAACGTTCTTTCACTGGCTGACTCTGTATGCCATTTTGAAGGTGTTAAGGTGCATAATTTTGTGATTGTTTAAACAGCGATTTGATTGGATGTTTAAACAGCGAAAGAGAGTAATGGTAACGGTTATATGCAAAAATTGGCTTTAATAACGTTATTCGCGGCTGTGCTACATTAAAAAAAAATTTTTTTCACAAATATACAGGTATATTTTAAAGAAAAGTTAAAAAAAAAACAAAATAAAATATATTGTATTGCAGTGATAGTTTGATTGCAAAATTAGCTTATTGCGTTTTTATGTAGTAAAACAATTTCTAAAATTCTGCCACCACGTCTTTGAAAAGCTTCATAACTCCTCAGGCAATCGACCTTTTTTTTTTTTGCATTTTGTTGAACAATATACATATAAGTTTGTGCCTCTTTCAACGGAAATTGACCTTAAAATTAATTTTGTAAACATCAATATTCGAACTATAAGAAGAATTACTTACATAAATGTTTTGTTCCCCAGCAAAAATAAAGTGAGAAATTCAAAGGGAAAAGTGAACAAATTACGAGGGAAAAAATTGTTTACGATAAGGGGAATTTTTTCCCGCGAACATTTTTCACGTTATTATTCTTCTATGAATTAATTTTTTTCATTGGAGTTTTTCATGATCGCAAATACGTGAAAAGGGAAAAAATTACGAGGGAAAAATTATTCAAGATAGGGGTGATTAAGATTTATTTTAAGTTTCATTGTAAAACAAAGGTATTTGCACTTAATAGGAAATATTAACTACAAATTAAGAAAACAAAACAAGAAATGTAATTCTTGTGCATATTAAAAAAATAACGAAAAACTTATATTAAAAGGTTTTATTTATTTGAGCCCTTATTCATTAAAAATATTTTTATTTTATAAGAGTTAAACCCGTCAAATTTTCATACAAAATTCAGTGTATATTGAAAGTTAATAAATTGAATTTTTTTGAATATGTCTGAACAATAAATGAAATTTGTACTTCACAGTTATAAATAACAACAAAGGAAACAATTTAAATTGTATTCCGCTTTTTAACTGTCAGTGCCAGGATTGTGAAATGTGGCGATTTTGAAATTCTTTTGGCGATGAACATTTACGTTTAGCGATTGTTTTGGCGAAACTGAAAACTGTTGGCGATATGCATTTTTTGTGATGTAAATATCTAAAATATTATTAAAATGGGTAGAACTTATTGGTCTTGTTTGTAATTTTTAAAATTATAATTGTTATTAATACTGTTAAACAATTGTTCTATTTGAAATATTGACGAATATGACGAATATAAAAAAATTTGTATTTCAGAACGCAAATGCAATGTGGAAAATGTATATGACTGACAGTCAAAGGTTTTTTTATAAATTGAAAATATTGCCAAATCATTATATATTCACCCCTATTATGTAAGTCGTTGGTGACGTTGACATTAATTTTTATTTGTTGTCACATCAAGTCGACGATTGCATCACTTCGACAAGTTATCGAAAATCTGACAAAAAAAAAATCCCATCTCCAATTTTTTTTCTATTATTTTTGTTCTTCACCATTAAAGTTAATTTTTTAGCGCTATTTATGCTATTTCCCGACATTTTGTTTTTTTAACCGGCTGAACGATTTCAAATTAATTTTAGAGTTTGTTTCCGATTTTGAATTTTTCGCGAATTTTTGCCAGGTTCGCGATAAGTGCTATTTTTTACTGTAAGTTTTCTGATTATTTATAGCTTTAACGATTATTAATAAATATAAGACTTTGCTATCATGCCGCTGTTAGCAAATTTTTCTGACTTTCCGCTAATTTTGCAATTTTTACCGAATTTTTGACATTCTATATAGTTTGAGGGACTTTTAATTAATTTTGTGGCTTGTTTGAAATATTAAAAATTTTCGCGAATTTTCGCTATTTTAGCAAACTTTTTCAAATTGTTGCAATTTTGCGTAGTTTTGTTGCTCTTTCAGGCAATCGTCTTAAGCTTAAAATTTTCGCAAATTTTCGTTATTTTAGCAAACTTTTCCGAATTTTTGCGTTTAATTTACTATTAAAATTTGTGTCCATAACTTCTTTTAAATTTGCATTTTTTTATTTTAACGGACTTAAATATATTTACACTACTTAAAATTTTTTTAACTTTCATTTGAGTCGTCGCAAAATTTCCTGTCGACTAAAACAGAGACAATTTTACTCGAGGTCGACTTAAAAGCGCCCTAGAAAATATCAAGTGACTGTCCCGATGCCGTCGACGTCGACTCTCATAATGGTGGTGATTTTCTTGCAGTAAATTCCATAAGTTCTAAAGTTATAGATTATATAGCAATTTATTTTTGAAGGATCTTTAAAATGCCTATGTATATATCAATATATAAAAATATACTACTGAAAATAGTGCAAATTTAGAACATTTTCCTTATATTCAAGTTTTAAGAAACACTTAAACTACTTTTGTGTACTTTTTCAGTCATGTTCTGAAATCGATTCCGCGTCATATATGCACTTTCTACTTTAAGTACCACTTATCTTTACTACTCTTAAAATCATGAAAAAGCTACGCTGATTTAAAAAATAATTGAAAATCTCCATCAGTAAAACTTCATTTGATTTCAATTTTAGAACATGTCAGTTTCTAATATAAAAATCACACTTGGCAATTTTTTTCTTAGCAAAAATCCTAAAAAATACCTGGTAGCTGTTTTAAAAGGGATTTTTGTTTTCGATAAAGTATAAAAAACTTCTGTTCATTTGAATCAAATAATGAGAAAATCGTAGTGCAAAGTACACATTGTTCGAAGTCGTAAATAATTTCCTACGAATCGATATACTCAATAACCCCCCATGTAAATAAAAACATTACAAATTTAAAAAACGTTAATGGCAAGTGTATTAAACATAATTATACGTATTTTATATATTACAAAACAGTTACCAAAATGAAAAAAATATTTACATGTCAACATTAAGAAAAAAATAACCAATTATGGTTAGAAATGATCAAAAACGGCAGCTCTGACCGCTGTTATGTGTTTCTGAAGAACTTTTAGAGTAAAAAGAAAGTATAATTGATAAATTCAAATCAAAAGAAACCCAATAGGAGACAAGTAATTCGTATTTGACCAATTAACATTCTGGCTATTAAAAATATCTTTCAGAAAAAAATATAATATAAAGCAATTATCAAAATGAAATATTTTTCCCTTGATTACAATTTTTATTTTCCACTTTGAGGGCCGCTGTGGTTTGTGGCTTATTCGCATAGACCTGGGACTTAAGAAAACTAAACAAGAAAAAGTCAAACCGTGTGTCAAATCGAAAGTTCCTTCAACAACATGACCGCTATCTCATCTCGGAAGTCCCTGTTGAAAGACCCATTATATTTCTATTTTGTATATATTTGTAGTTCATTATTTATTTTTTTTTTTGCATAATTCTAAAGCTGTAAATCAATTTAATTTGAACAGACCGTTTGCTATCAACATCTTGCCCTCGGAATATTAATATAAATTCAACGTAACACCTTTATATTAATTTAAATAAAAAATATTTCTTATTTTTACTCTTTTAAATTGATTTAATTTTTCTTTTTATACGTATTTAGCTTAAATAAATTTATAATAACGTACTGGTCATCACCATTTACAACAAACGAATTTGATAATTTTACTGGGTATTCAATCGTAGTTACCAAAGTATCTAATATTGACGAATACAACAAATTAGAGAGTACCAAAAGATTTCAGATTAATAATTTACCTTGGCACTACATATTTGAATCGACACAAGAAACTTAAAAGCTCGAATATGCAAAGCGTTTCGAATGGTGGTAATGCTGAAGCTAGTGGAGGAGGCAATGGTGCTAGTGGTGCCGGTAAACGACCAAAAAAAGGAATTTTAAAAACATCAAGCAGTTTTGATCGTACTGGCGCAAGGTAACTTTTTTCTAACTATGAATTTTTTATATAGACACTAGCTTAACCCGGTGCGCTTCGCTACACTGGCAAAAAAAAAAAATAAGAAAAAAATTACAGTATTTGTTTTTGTGATATAATTTATTTATTTACATACGTATTGCATTTAAAATTTTTTTTTAAATATACTTTTAACAAATATAGTTTACTATAATAGTAGCTTTAACCACGTTTGAAGACTCTCCCTTTAATAGTTCTTCAGTTGAGCGATATTTAATGTATGCATCCTATGGGAGGTATTTCCCCCCCCTGCGCCTACCCGCTTTATTTTTATTTTCAAAAGTGTAGTATACCATAAGAGTGACTTTTAGAAAGTTTGAACATTCTCACTATTACAGTTCTTAAGATATGCGATGTTAAACATTGGCGTCCTATGGGGTATTCCTATACCCCCGCTGCTATTTTATTTCAATTCCGGGGCTCAGAAGATCCTACTACAAAAAGTTCAGCAAAATGCGTGCAGCGGCTCTTAAGATATGCGATAATTAATATTGGCATCCTATGGCGGGTACCAATTCCCCTGCCCCTATCGAAAAAATAAGTAGCCTATTTTATTTTTAGGGCTCACGTGATGTTACTGTAAAAATTTCAGGAAAATCGTGCGATAATTAATATTGGCATCCTATGGGGGGTACCAATTCCCCTGCCCCTATCGAAAAAAAAGTAGCCTATTTTATTTTTAGAGCTCACGTGATGTTACTGTAAAAATTTCAGGAAAATCGGTTCAGTAGTTTCGGAGTCTATAAAGCGACAAACATACAAACATACAAACATACAAACATACAAACACACATAATTTCATTTTTATATATATAGATAGATAGATTAAAAAAATTGTTTTTGTTTATTTTAATTAAAAAACTGTTTGTCAGTTTTAAACAGTGAGAATTGAAATCCAAAGTTTTTAATTTTTTTAAAGTAAATAAAAAAAATATGCACATGACATTTTGAGTTAAACTGTTTGCTCTTTAAATTACGAATGCAAATTACGCTGTTCATACGGCATATTCTTATTTTAACAACTCTTCTTTTCCATTTATGACCATTTCATAAGTTTTCAATGAATTTAATAAAAATTATTTTAATTTTTGGTGACTATTTTTAAATTATCTAAAACAGGCAAACGAACCAGTTGCCTTCACTATGTACACAAATATATCAGTTTTACACCTTCTAGGCCAACACCATATTAATATGATACACAAAATCCTCTGGACTAACTACTAGGGTATTCATTCGGTTAATCGTTAACTGATTGGTTAATTTGAAATTGGCTATTTTCGATTAACGATTAAACCGATAAATTTCAGTCTATTGACCAATTAACTGATGCAACAACATTTTTAATATTTTGTAGTATTAATCAAATTTGTTATTATTCGACCTTTCCATTTTTAAATAAATAAAAATTAATCAAACTCGAGGTCAGTGTTTTTTTTTTGTAAATAAATATTCCTTTTTATTTAATTCCGATATTTCGATCAATCACTGATAATGATCTTCAACGAAGATCGAAATATCGGAATTAAATAAAAAGGAATATTTATTTACAAAAAAACTCTGGCCTCGAGTTTGATTAATTTTTATTTATTTTGTAGTATTATAAAATATTTTTTGTGTTTTTAACTATTTGTTTCATCACATATCCAAAAGGTATGTGTTCAGAAAATATTTTTCAAACAAAGAAGGTGTTCAGTGATATCCATTTTAAGAAAGTGTTTGCTGTCAACAGCTTTTTGTTTCACGTACTTTTTATATGAAGACATACATAGTTATTTGTTTCTTCTCATTTCTACTCATATCAATCTTTTAACGGAATTAACCGAAACATTTAGAAGTGTTAAAAGATTTAAAACATTAAAACAGGACTCTAATGGCATTATGGAAGATTTTATGTGTTTAGAGCAATCCAGGAAAATGACTGGGAAATTAAATATTCTTCAATATTTGTTGCTTTCGATTTCTCAAACATCTACGACAAGTGAAAGAATTTTTTCCAAGTCAAGTTTTATCAAAACTAAATAAATGAATAGCTTAATTCCTAAACATTTAAGCCAAATTATTTTTCGAAAAGATTATTTTATAAGATCTCTTTAAACTATTGAAATAACTAATAAAATGATTAAACAGTTAGTCAATTCACAAGGTATCCTAACATGTCATATTGTCAAAATGTCCTAATATTTAACAATGGTTTAAAAATATTGTTGTTGGTTTGTTAACAAAAAGTGTCTTAAATAAATAGAACGTTGCTTGCTGTGTTTATTGTGCTGTCGTAATTAATCAGAAAAGTCCAGCGCTGAGCGGCTGAGCCGTACAACAATATTTTTAAACCATTGTGAAATATTAGGACATTTTGACAATATGACATGTTAGGATACCTTGTGAATTGACTAAGTGTCATTTTAGGTAATACATAATGGGGGGATTCACAAGGTGTGCTATCAAGTCATATCGTCATAATGTCCTAAATAATATTTTACAATTATTTAAAAAAAAAAATATTGTTGTGTTTCAAACAACATAAAAAAATATTTTTTTTTAAACAATTGTAAAATATTATTTAGGACATTATGACGATATGACTTGATAGCACACCTTGTGAATCCCCCCAATATGTATTAGATATGATTTACATATTTATGAATAAATTTTTTTTTTGCTCGTTTTGTTATGGTTTTTTTACTATAAAACTTCAAATAATAAATAATTTATGCTTTTTATTTAGAGAAATTACTTAATTTATAAAAAAAACTTTATTAATCGGTTAACCGATCAATAACTAAATTAACCGATTATTACCCGATTAAACCAAAACTTTGGTTAATTAATCGAGCGATTAACCAATTAAAGCAAAAGCCCGATTAAATGAAGAGCCTACTAACTACCCACTAAACACATTAGCTGCGTTCGTGTCATAAACAGGATTTAATCGAGTACCGATAAGAAAACGAGTTAATGATGAAACAGAACTGGGGCTGAACGCTGTTTTCCATACAGTTTGACATAAAATTATGCCAGAGAATGCGGTCAAGAAATAAAATCAATTTTATTTTGAAGACGTTTTTTCTCATGCTCTCACATAGAGACAATTATTCTCCCAACAATGCTACCATACTTTCGTTCAATTTCATACATTTTGTAAACAAAGAAAAAAAGAACAAAAGAAAACGAAAGAAATGAGAGAAAATTGCAGTTACGGTCGTCGTTTTAATTACCCTACAAAAACAGTGACAGTCATTTGATCTGTCATATGACTGGCATTGCTGATGCGAATATCCATCATCGCGTAGAACAATGTTTCTATCATTTTATTAAGGCAAATATGAAAAAACTGATGGAAACTTTTGTGTACGTGTGATTTTGCATCTTTTTTTAACCTATATATTTTGCCGTTAATAAAACATATATCGGAGCTGTTTACTCTTATACTATTTACAAGTCAGTACTGATGTTAATATTGGACACAGCTGACTAGTCAGTACTGATGTTAATAATGTACACAGCTGACTAGTCAGTACTGATGTTAATAATGGACACAGCTGACTAGTCAGTACTGATGTTAATAATGGACACAGCTGACTAGTCAGTACTGATGTTAATAATGGACACAGCTGACTAGTCAGTACTGATGTATATTCCGGACACAGCTGACTAATCAGTACTGATGTATATATTCTTCATTGTTGACGTACTTTTTAGTTTAAAAGCCTATTTCCAATGTGCGAAAGAATTCTTTCGTTCGTATAACTACATGGAAAACAAAAACAAAGTCTAAAAATTTGTTTATTATTTGTTTATTTTTTTAATGTGTTCTATGAGGTAAATTTAAATTTTATAAAGCTTTTTTGCAATAGTCCTATTCCTTCAATATTACACTTAGATTTTGCTTAAGCCAACCTTTGGTTAACATTGATGCTATAGATGTGTACATATACTAAGGAATGATTCTTAAGAAAATACAAGATATCCTGGTAGTGTATACAATCATTCCTAAGTATATGTACACATCTATAGCATCAATGTTAACCAAAGGTTGGCTTAAGCAAAATCTAAGTGTAATATTGAAGGAATAGGACTATTGCCAAAAAGCTTCATAAAACAGGGACCGTTAAAAGTATTCCTATTTTCATTAAAGTCAGATGATAACAGTTATTTTTTGGTTTTTTTTTCTTTGAACAAAAATAAGTAATTTTTTGATTTTTATTTTTACGAGCAAAAATAAAAGTTATTCTCTAGAAATGTACACGTTATAATAATTAAATTCATACTAAATATTTATTTAATAATGCATAAGAAAGCCCCATGATCATTGCATATTAAAATAATATTAAAAGTCAATTAAATTATTTGTACACGTACATTTCTTAAGAGAATAACTTTTATTTTTGCTCGAAAAAATAAAAATCAAAATATAACTGTTATTTTTGCTCAAAAAAATTAAAATCAAAAATAACTTTTTTTCTTGTTCGGATAAAAATCAAAATTGTAAAAAATATAATATTTTATCATGGACTAGTTCATAAGGTTCAATATATGGGCTTAAAAATTTTTGCCTGAAGTTGAAGACTCAATTCTGTTTCATCATTTAAGTAGTCAAAAGTGTAAACATTTTTCAACATTTCAATTATTTGCCATCAGCTGTTGACTTTATTTTAAAAATTTTTACAAATTTTGCGTTCGCTTACTTTTTAGCTCTTAAAATGTTGTATGACGAATATGTTTCAAAATTGGGCTATAAATTAATTAGCTAAACATAAACGACATTTAATTCCAACAAGACGGCGCATAACAATAGATTTATTGCAAAATAAATTTGGTGACAACTTTATTTCCATGATGTTCGCTGGTTCCAATCGTTCGGTCGATTTAACGCCTCTAAATGCCTTTTTATGAATTAAGTTAAGTCCGACAAACTAGCAACTCTTGAAGCACGGAAGCCAATATTCAAGCTACCATTGACGCCATATGGCCAGATTTATTGGAAAAAAGGAAATCACAAAAATCAATGCCATTAAATCTTTTATTGTGTGACTCATATGAAATTGTTGCGAATTGTTTATCCTGTACTATAACTATACGACTTAAAGTCTTGTTCTAAAGGAATTCCAATAAATAAAATAAAATAAAAATTATCTACCAGATTATAATAAAAAAAAAATTAATTCCAACAATATTTCTGCCTACATATCACAATTGTTCCTCGAAACAGAGTCAACTCAAAATTTATAAATTTTCAGTAGAGACAAAAAACTTTTTTTTTATATGTATTCTTATATTACAAATGGGGATAAAACTGCATTTTTTTTTTTAGGCAAGTTAAGTTAAGTTAAGTTAAGTTTATTTGAGACTTTAAAACAATCATACATAAGAAAAAAAAAAGTATATAAGTCAAATTACAAAGAATACTTAAAACTATAATGTTTTGTATTAATAAATATTATTGTTTTACAGTAACAAACTTATCAGGTTTTGTGAAAGATTACTAACAATTAGGTTTAAAGTGCTTGCTCCCGGCACAACATTTTGGGGTAGTAAAAATTTATTGACTTAAAAACTAAACTTAAAGCTAAAAATAATAAAAGAAGGAAAAAGAAAAAAAAAAAAATTATCCCCTATGGGCACCTTCAATTTTTGAAACGTAAAATTTTGGTAATAAGTTATTTACACATATAGTTTCATGTTCCACATAACCTAAGGGTGAGTAATAGTTGGTATTGAGCCAATTGAATCCTACTTGATCATTTAAGACATTTTGAATTAAAACATTATCCAAATTATGTAAAGAGTCAATAAAGCGTTTCATTAAATCAAAACCATACGAGGCTAACGGTTTAACCTTAGCCAAATCATATATATATTCATTAGAAAATCTCCTATGAACCCGCTCAAAGTGTTTGTTAACGCAAAGTCTAAGAATTTTACGTTCAAAAATTTCAAAATCTTTCAATACGGAAGGTGAGAATGAAAACCAAATGGAGAATGCATACATAAGAAACGGCCTTATACTTAATTAATAAATTAACAATTTTGTCTTTTCTGGTAAATAGCTGCTATGAAATAATTTTCCAAAAGAAATTTTGATTCTTCGGGCTTTGCTAAGACAAATTCTAGCATGACGGTTAAACTTAAAAAGCTTATTAAAATGAACACCTAAATATTTAATGTTGTCTACAAAAGGAATATCCTGTCCATCAAGGGACAAACTAAGCTGCTTGCTCTCAGGTACCACAAAATATTTGCATTTTCCAGAAGCATTCCTTAAACAAATGGCTTCACTTTTAGATGCATTTATCTTTATACCCCATAATTTATAAAAATTATTAATCGAATTTAAATATGACGAAATAGAACTCAATGTATTCTTTGGTGAAGTTCCATGAGCGTAAAGTAGCGAATCATTAGCGTAAAGAATACCAGTTGAAAAATCAAATTGATGTGGAAAATCAATAAAATGTTGTACAAATGAGGAGCCAAAATAGAACCTTGCGGTACACCGCAAAAAATATTATCATACATAGAATTTTCGTTTTGTAATTGGACACAAAACTTTCTATTTTTTAAAAAATTTTGAAATAACTTAATAATGTGAGGTTCGAAGCCAATATTAATCATTTTAAAAATTATGCCATCGTGGTAAGCATGGTCAAAAGCCTTTTCAATATCAAGGGAAACCGCTATAGTACAACATTTTTTTCTCAAATTATTCACTACATCATTTTGAAATTTTAGTAAAGCATGACTAGTAGAGTGAAATTTTTTAAACCCAAACTGATTATTTGGAATATATGAAGTATCTAAATTTATATCCATCTTAACTCGAATTACCTTTTCAAAGAGTTTCCCTACGTTGGATAAAAGTGAAATTGGTCATACATTATCTAATTCAAAATTGTTATGTTTTTTTGGGATTGGGCAAATTTTTGCTATCTTCCAAGAATTTGGAAAGTATCCATTGCTAATACAATTATTGAAAATAATTGCTAAATAATCAAAAGCTTTGGCTGGAAGTTTTCTGATGATGAAATTTAAATTACCGTCTAAGCCGAAGGATTTTTTATTATTTAACGATTTAGAAATTGACAAAATCTGATCAGTGGTAGTTAATGAACTAACATTTTGAACATTCGTTGATGGAAATTGATTATTGAAATTAAACAAAGTGTTTGGTATCTGAGACAAATTTTGTCTTATTGTGTTTTCAACATCGGATACATCCCTATCAGGCACTAAACCTGAATAAATAGAAGAAAAATGATTTTGAAGATGTAACAATTTTTGATTATTCTCAGTTATCTCTGTGTCGTTCACTATTAGTTTTGTAAATGCAGACTTTTTAGAGACTCCTAAGATATGGCGAATTTTTTTATATGCAGTAGGAACTGGTTTGATACTAGCAAGACGAATTTTGAAAATTTCGGCTTGTTCAATTTGAACTTGTTCTTTAATAATAATTTTAATCAGATGAATCTGCTTTGATAATAAAAGATAATTTGGCTGTGTCCTATCTAAAGTTCTTCTAAAAAGCCGCCTTAACTCCTTTTGCCAAGCAAACTTTAACTTATATAAATTCTTAATTCTATCCGAGATAAAAATCCGCTTGTTTTTGATTTCGATTTTCTCACAGTGATTATCAGTTACTTCATTTACAACAGAAGAAAACTCTTCAACAAAATTGTCAATTTCTAAATTTGATAAGTTAAGGTTCGAAGGTGGAAAATTTAAATTTATTTTTGAAGTTGCTTCACTTTTGAAAGAGTCCCAATTAGTATTTCTGAAAGAAGTAAATATACGTGGTTGTCTTAAAACAAATTCAAAGCTCAAGAATTTTAATTGAAAATATAAAGGAAAATGATCCGAAAAGGATGGAAGAGATTTAACTGAATTAGCATTAAACGCATCAACCAAATTTGTACTTATTAAAAAATGATCTAGGAATGAGTTTCCATTAGGGAAAGAAGGTTTAGAGTCAGAAGGTAGGTAGGTAGGTAGAAAGGCTGGTGTGAAGTCTCCTTCACACCCTCACCCAGAGACCAATACGGTCCATTGTGATGCCTTGTTTATAGTTATGAAGCTGAAAAAGAAGGTGAAGAGAAACAGCAAAAGCATCAGAAAAGATAAGAATAGATAAGAATAGATGAGAAAAGGAAGTTCTGACCAAACCCGAGAGAAAAGCCACACTCAACACAACACCAATCCGCCCTATGTGCGGTTAGCTCCCAGTCTCCTGCTGCGCAACCAGGCCATCCCCATTACGAATCCTATCAGACTCTCGAGCCCACAGCCCGGGACGTCCCCTAATTCGCCTAGGAATCTGCTGCCCAGCCACCTCAGCCTGCTGCCCTGTAGCCTGGGACAGCGGCACAAAATGTGCTCAACCGTCTCCAGCTCCTCCGGGTCCTCACACAACCCACACATATCCGACACGTCGGATCCTAACCTCATCGCCATCCTGCCTATCATGCAATGACCCGTGATGATTCCTATTATGGTCCTCACGCAGACCCTGCTTCTGCCCAGCAACAACTCCGAGTCGGACTTCCTGAGCACCGGCCACATCGTCCGTGATACCCGGCAGTCCGTTCGGTTCCCCCAGGCCCTATTGGTCGCGTCCAGAATCCATTCCCTAATCTTCCCAAAGTAGAATCCTATTGGAGGCCTAATTGCCTCTATGTGATTAGGATCCTCCATCTCTGAGCCCTGTCTCGCCAACTCATCAGCAATCTCGTTGCCGCTTATGTTGCAGTGACCAGGCACCCAGCACAATCTCAACATATACTCTCCTAAGGCTCCCTCCAGAGCCCTCCTACAACCGTCAACTAGCTTGGATTTCACGTAACAGCCCCTTACGGCCATAAGGGCCGCCTGGCTGTCGACATATATAGTGACCTCCGAGCCCCTATCAATGTTGTCCCTCATCAGTTCCACGGCCCTCAAGACCCCCAGAACTTCCGCCTGAAAAACACTGCAGTCGTCCGGAAGCCTATATGACATTCTGATGTCCAGATCCTCAATGTAGACCCCCGCACCCGTGCCTCTCATCTTCGAGCCGTCAGTGAAAATAGCAAATCCACTAAATAATCTGCTCATACCTGACCATCTCTCCCTAGAAGGCGTTACCACCTCCGGCAACCGTCCGAAATCCACCCTGGTGCCCACGAAATCCGTGGAGCCGGGTGATCCCAGGCAGTAACCTCCAGCTTCGATCTCACTCAAGATCCGTGAGTGACCCTGCGTGAAATCCCTAATCAATCCTAGTTCCCTCAGTCTAAGAATGCTTCTGGCTGCCATTCCCATAACATACTGCTCAATGGGCAGAAGATGTAGAATGACATCCAGTGCCGCTTGAGGTGTACTTCTCATGGCACCTGTCATGCCGATTGAAGCACACCTCTGAGCCTTAGACAGAAGGTTCCTTCGACAAGCCACTCTCAATGCCTCCCACCAAACACAGCATCCATACGTAAGAATGGGTCTAACCACCGAAGTGTACAGCCATCCCACTACTGACGGCCGGAGTCCCCAGTCAGAAAGTCTGACAAAATCTGAGCAATAATCTGTCAACCAGTCAAATAAAGCAATACCATTACAATTATTCAATATATCACCCTAAGAAATATGCTTTGCATTAAAATCACCGCCCAAAATGACACCATCATATTGCGAAGAAATTGCCTTGATAGTAGATAAGCCATTATTAATTAAATTATAATTTAAATTACAAGGAAAATATAAGGAACCACATAAAATTTTTTTAGGCAAACCGTCAACTAACAAAAAAACTTCAATAAAAAGATTTGGGAATAATATAGAATCTAAAGTAATACGACGAAAAGAGTACTTTTCCTTCAAGGCGATAGCAACGCCTACGGAACTATTATCTTTTACAAATGAGTAACTTTCCAAAACAACTCTATGAGTTGGACTAAGATGTGTCTCCTGTATAAAGGCAACATCAATCTTATTGCTTTTTAAAGTATTAACTAAATCTATTCTTCTACTGGAACTAACTAGGGAACGAATGTTAAAAGATAAAATATCCATATTTCTAATTACCATAAATAGATTCAATCTCCTTAAGGAGCTTCAAACAATCAGATTTTGCTTGTGGCTTAGAGCAATTTTTATAGTTTATTCTAAAACTTCTTATTTTATCCTCTAATGACATTTAGTCAATTCACAAGGTATCCTAACATGTCATATTGTCAAAATGTCCTAATATTTCACAATGGTTTAAAAATATTGTTGTACGGCTCAGCCGTTCAGCGCTGGACTTTTCTGATTAATTACGACAGCACAATAAACACAGCAAGCAACGTTCTATTTATTTAAGACACTTTTTGTTAACAAACCAACAACAATATTTTTAAACCATTGTGAAATATTAGGACATTTTGACAATATGACATGTTAGGATACCTTGTGAATTGACTAATTGTTTCCTCTTTACATAACTCATAAGCAATTTTCAAAAATTCCTCAACCAACGGCGGTTTCTTATATTACAAATGGGGATAAAACTGCATTTTTTTAGACAAAATACTAGAGAAATAGATCTTAGATTTTTACAGTGGGTAGATGTTGCCACAGTTTATCGTTTTCTTGCAAAAAGTAAAAATTGAAAAATTTTGAGTTGACGCTGTTTAGAGGAACAAGTGCCATTTTAAGTTCTAATTCAACTAAAAAACACCTTTTATTATTTTGTTTACTAAAAACCTAGAAAATTTTCATTATATCATCAATTTAATATAAATTTACAAATTGACCGCAACGGTTATAAGTTTTATTTTAAAAATTACTTTTTAATCATTATTTCTTGAATTTTACTTTTCGCTTAGAAAATAAGTTAAATAAAAATAAAAGTTATTTCTTGAGTTTTACTTATTCCTCAGGATATAAAAATTGTTTCTGAGCTTTATTTTTTACTTAGAAAATAACAGTTACTTTTTTTGAATTTAATTTTTTTGCTTACAAAAAAATATAATTTTCTGCGCTAAAATAAATTTTATCCGATTTGAGGGCGAATTTATCCCGCTAGTCAGTGCAAATACTCTTATATATTATTCAATTTAAAAATCACTTTTCTAAGCTTAAAATTAAATTCAAACGATAACTTTTATTTCTGAGAAATAAAAATCAAGAAAGAATTTTTATTTTCTACGAAATAGCTAAAACTTAAAACAATTTTTATTTCCAAAGGAATAAATAAAACTCAGAAAATAATCGGTGAAGTTGTGTTATTTTAATAAAACCTAAAGTGTGATTTTCACAACACAAGTGATTGAATGTGTAGTAAACTTTTATTATACGTTCAATAACTTGTGCTGTGAATACAGCACATAAAAAAAAAAAAATTAATCCATCTAAATATAGTCCATTTCATATCTTGGTGTATTCCTTATGCACAGAACCCTTCCATTTTAGTTTGATTTTCCCTAGTTTCAATTTGAAAAATGATCACTATTTGCATTCGCTGATGGGGAAAGACGTAAACGTTTTAACTACTATATAAGAAAATACATACGAGATAATACATATTAAAATAGTGTGCAGTAAACTATTTATTTTAATTTAAAAAAAAAATCTATTTTTAGCTTTACTACTCATAACACTATCACTTAAATAATATTTTTATTTTGTTTTCTTTTCTGTCTTTTTAAATAAAATAGTTGCCGTAAAAGTGCTAAATTTGATGAATTGAATGTGTTACAAACCTTTCATCCAGCTGATAAAGATTATGGTCACATGAAAATTGATGAACCTAAAACGCCATACAGTTTAGCAGAACCAGATCCACAGCGTGATCAATTAGATGCTGAATTATTAGCTGAAAAGTAAGTTTAAAACAAACTTTTAAGAAATTGTTATCTCTATATATTTAAGTTTCATTTATGCACTAGATTACGTATTGCTGCCAACACACAAACGCCTTCATTCGATGATGAAGAGGAGTCTGATGAGGAATTTGAAGAGACACCGGAAGAAAAAGGTATTATACAAAATATGTATATTAGGGCCATTTTTTCATAATATAATATGGGCCATCTATTCAAAATTTCAATTTGGCAAAGTTGGAAGACAATATTCTAATTAAAAGTCAGTGCGCAAAGACATGTAACATTAATAATAAAATGTAAAGATCGGAAATTTCAAGGGTTGTTTAACATTAAGTTCACCTAGCTGAGAAGTAAGGAATGGTAAATCGATTTCAATTCCAATCCAAAATCGATTATGAGCTAAAAAATCGATACCCGGATGTCGACTAGCGACTTTAAACTTTTGTAGATGCAAACCAATGCTAGAAGATAGTTAAATCTTCGAATCTAGAAAAGAAAGATTGTTGGGATGCTTTAGTGACCATCTATAAAACTCGGTTAAGTTGGTCGGTAGCTATAATCTGTCAAAGATGATATGCGCACATACACACAACAATAACATTTTTTTAAAAGATTTTTTTATTAAATATCGCACTTCTTTGAGTATTAATATGTATTTATGTGTGTAGGTTAATGTGTCCCAAAAAAAAAAAAAAAAAAAAAAAAAAAAATTAAATTGGGGCTCAAGTATAAGTTCAAATGTTTTTAGGGTAAAATATTTTCAAGATTTTTCGGAGGAGAATTAGATGGCTAACAAGTCAAATTTTTGCCTCGTCCGAAAAATATGAAAAAAAATCTCACAAAATACTTAACCCTATAAGCTTTTAAATTTTGCTTGAGCACCAATGAAAATTAAAAAAAAATTTTTTTTGGGACACACTAGTGTAGGTATTATATGCAGTATGACAAGTTTGAGGTTAAATACAGATGTAGTTTTCATACTCAGCTTTGAATACCCTTGGTATACTTCCCAACTTTGTGATAGGTCGCCTATTTTTACATTCGTTAAGTGATTGCAAACAAAACAGTCCAAAGCGAATTCGAACCGAACCAAATATTGAAAGTGGGCTGTGAAAATTCCACAATAACATTGAAATACAATCTGAAAACAGATTTTCGCCGCCATTACCAAGTTTTAATACAAAATTTGACGGAACAGCTTAGTTTTGCCTTTATTGTTGGTCTTTAATGAAATAATTAAAAAAAAATATTACATTTCGCCTGAAAAATCTGAGTTTCAGAGTACGTTAAACTAAGTTTAAACTTAATCCACATCTAAAAAACCCGGCATTAAAAGTTAATCCTATCCTACTAATATTAAAACTGTAAAAGTTTGTATGCTTGGATATTTGGATGATTAGATGTTTGTTAGTTTGTGGTTCAATCACACGAAACCCGCTTAATAGATTTCGATGAAATTTGGTAGAAAACGATAGCATGTGGCCCAGGTTCAAATATAGGGTACTTTTTAAGGGGTAAATCGGGGAACAAATGGATACTTTGGTTCTTTGGTAAGGCGTAAAACGGGATAAAATTGGTACCTCTTCTCTTTTCGTCAAATTTGATATAAGTCCCGATTAAAGTCAACATTACATACAGTGTACTCTCCATTAAAAGATTTTGTTTGTTGTGCTTAATTCCCTATTTTAAATCTTGATAAAACACTGACATTTATTGTTGGAGGATAACCTGTTTCTATGCGCATTTCACTGGTTGCTTAGGCCAGATCATCATTAAATGTTTTCCCAAAAACTTTTAGAAATGCCAAAAATGTCAGCAAAGAAGACTACAGAGGGAATGAGAATTACAAGCACTCAAAAAGTCTTATATACAACGATATCAAAGCTTAAACAAAATTCCAACAACAAAACAGTGAGATTATCTTTTCTTACATTCCCCACTACAATAAGTTGAAATTCTACCATTTGCAGTTGCATGATAATAAATGGCGGTTTATTAAAATTCTTAAATTTGTTTCTAACATACCTACCCGCTATCTCCATTCGTTAAGGGGGCTCCCATACAAAATGTTCAATACAGGCTAAAAATATATTGAAGAAAAAGTCCCATAAATGCTCAGGAGTCGCCCCTAGTGGGATGTAATGTATGACCAACCTCAATTAGTTTTTTGTCCTTAACATTTTCTCGAGACATACTTGCCCTTAATCTCCACTTCTTAGGGGGCTCCCTTACAAATATTGCGTTTTGTGAAATTCTTAAATTAATTAAAATGTTTCGTCATTTGTGAAAAAAATAAAATTTGTAAACAGGTTTTAATCATTTCGTATATGTCTGGAAAAAATACAATTCACAGCTGCATTTTCCAATTTTTGATGAATTTTTAAAAAACAAAAATTTCAAAATTTTGCTAAAAATAATTTTATTTTTTGCCAAAAATTATGCTTCTAAAACGACTGCGCATATTAGAAAAAAGTAAGCCTTTGCTTAAAGGTTATTGCGGAATTTCGGTTTTTTTTAGTAATTTTAATAAACTAAACCGTTTTTGAGTTACGCGAATATATGTTGTGCAAACTCCCCCATTTTCGAAATAACGGTATATCTCGGAAACAAGAGCTAACCTAAAAACGGTTAGCTGGATTCAGCGTGCCCGAATTAGGTTAAAACGCCATGTGCCCGGCTTGTCTATTTTTTCAACTAGCACAGTGTAATTAATTAAGAAATACAAACAACTTAATTAAAAAGAGTCAAGATTATAAAATTTACTTAAATACAATTGTACAGACAGTTTATACACATGCAATCATATGTTTATTTAATTTAATTTTAGCTCGCCGCATTGAATTTGAACGTCGCCGCAAGGCCCATTACAAAGAATTCGAAGCGGTAAAGTTGGCACGCAAACTAATAGAAGAAGAGCTTGCTGATGATGACGATGACGGTGATGAAGCCAACAATGCAGAACAATCAATATCACAAGCACCCGCATCAAAAGCCGAATCTGATGCTCAAACTCAAGAACGAATCTCACAAAGTTCTTCCAATGTTCGACAAATGGACATTGATTTGCCTGTAGGCGATTCCTGTCAGGCTGGAAAGAAAATTTAAAATAACTTCAATGTCGTTAATATACATATGTACGTGTAAAACCAAACAAAAGAACATACATTATTTAATAAACATAATTCAAATTTAAAATTTGGCAGTGTGATCTTGATTTTAAATATAAATAATAATCAATTAAATTAAATTAGAAAAAGAAAACTTAAAAAAAAAAACAAATGAAACAAACATATACTACATATAAATATACACACATTTATCGTTCAGGTTAGTAATATTAATGAAGCGAAGTCGCTGCATATTGATTTATATAAAAATATTAAATATGTATTCATAAATAAAAATATACGAACACATACATATTTCTATAAAAATATGTTTAATTATTTTACAAAAAACAAATAAACAAAAAAAAAAAAAAAAATTAAATAAAATATAAAACATTTTTAACATTTTTGTTTCAAATATCAAAATTATTTGCATTTATCCTAAAAAGTACCACCTTTAATCTATCACAATTTGTTGTTTAATCTCACATTTTTTTTGTTCTTTTTTTTTTAAAAAAAGAAAATTGATACTACTTGTTGCAAGCAATTGTATGTTGAAGCGCCTATTATCGAGTTTATCATGATTAACTATATATACACGATATATTTAAATTATTGATAATTGAAGTGCCACATTGATTAACTATTTTATTAAATTTCATTTACTTACACAAATATTAAAATTTAACTAAAATTTTTGTTATAACGTTTAATCAATTATTTTTACCCTAAGCAGTTTTGTTTATTAGAAAAATAATAATAAAAAACCGTTATGCTTCCGAGCCACATAACACCAATAAATAAAATACACATATAAATATTAATTGAGAAAAGTAACGAAATTATGATATTTAATAATTTTTAAAACGCAACTAAAACTAATTTTGACTGATTTATATTTTTAAAGTAAAATTATTTTGCTAATTAAAAGATGTTAAAATACAAAACAACTTTAATTCTAATTGGGTTTAATCAAAAGTAAATTAAAATAAAAGAAAAATAAACTGTGAAAATAACAAGAGATTTGCATAAATAATTTAAGTTAATCTAAATAAAGAACGTATGAAAAATTAAAAAAAAGAGTCAAATTTCAATTTATAAAGCGTTTTTGCTAATAGTCAAATTCCTTCAATATTTTATATACTTTTTACTTTATCCGAACTATGGTTCTTGTTCGAAAAAGTCGATTGCAAATCAACTTGCTTTTTATATATACATTCTACAATGCAGCTGTGTAGAATTTTAAAACGTTATCTGTTCCAAAGTGCACCGAAAAAGTTACCGATGCTTACATAATAAGCAAAATGTGCATCGCATAACTTGATACATTTTTGACTTTGACTGCAAAGTATTGTGATAGTTTGGAACCAGGGTTGGCTGGCCACTGGGTAAGCCAGAAAACACCCACCCGAATTTTAATGGTTATTTTAAACCCAAGTGAGGTTTTCTCTCTTTATATTTATTTAAACAAAGATGATATAATTTTTACGTTTTTTACAGAAAAATAGAAGAAAATGATTATAAAATTAATACAATGTATTTATATGCCCATTTGTGCGTATGCAGATTTAACGTTAGTCGGCTTTTCTCTATTTATTAATACATACAGATTGTGAGCTTCAAATCAGCCTTTTCCAAATCAAATTCAGGTTGTTGAAAAAAATTTATCTTTTTCTCAAATCAAATTCGACATTTAAAAAATTAAAATCAGGGGGCTAATTCTGGCAGTCGTGATCGAATACGTTTTCGATTCAAAAGCAATTTTATTTCAAATTCTTTCAGTCGATACTAAACGATCGAAATTATTTTTTCAATGTTGTGAAAACTCATAAATGCTTTAAAAGACTTCAGGCTTTTTAGAATTAATTTGATTCAAAAAATGCTGATTTTGATATTTAAAGTGCCGAATTTGTTTTAAAAAGTGCGGAATATGATTTGTAAAATATATAATTTGATTTCGAAAATTCTGAAATGGTTTTTAAAAAACCTAAATTTGATTTTGAAAAGTCCGAATTTAAAGTTAAAATCCTATATATAGAAAATTACAAGAAATTAATTAAAATAAAGCACAAACACGTACATAAGAAGTTATTTTAAATCAGTTGCCACTCCGTTGGCTCAGATTTTAAATGCTGCTACATTTTTACAAGAGCTAATGCTTTTTTCAATCCAAGACGATTTCTAATGTTATTTCATATTAAACCATTTTCTATTGGTACTGAACTATTTAGCAGGGCAATTTATTACTAATGTGAAAAAAATCGTAAAAGTTTGCTGGTAAAAATGTAAAATGTTTGGCTTTTAATATTTTCCACCACTGTTGTTCATTTAATTTGATAAGCACGTCTTCCTTAAATAAATTTTAAAGGGTATTCAGTTCAGATTTTGTTTTGATCGCAAAAAAGGAAAAAATTCCGCTCATGTTGAAGTAACCTGTCTTTGTTATAATTTAAAAATGTAAAGTTGTACATATTTGACGTGTCAAAAAAAAAAAATAAAACAGCCTGTCAATCAAATGTAAAAAGAAAAATGATTAATTATCTTATTATTACGTCGTTAATGGAAATAGATGATATGAACATAATGGTAAATGGAAAAAGAGCTTTAAAAATTGCAATGTTGCAATTTTTAAATCTGACACTTGGTTAAAGGTTGGGTACGTTCGTAAATGCATCACTGCGCTGCATAAGTGATTTCAAATGTTTATATATATGGGGGATTTCATGTCAAGTGACCCAACTTTTGAAATCGATGTCTTCCGATTTGGATGAAATTTGCACCAAGGTTAGTATTATTCGATAGTAGTTTAGACACAAATTTTCAACAAGATCGGTCAAAATGTTGCTGAGTTAGAGGGTGTCAAAATTTGACATTTTGGCCAAACCGGTGTTCTTTCTCGTCCATGTTACTTATTATCTATTGGTGTTAGCAAAGTTTGTGCCAAACAAATTAGATAGCTATTTCTTCAAGCTATCGAAAAAATTTTTTTTGTATTTTTCTAAATTTTTAAAAAAAATTTTTTTTTAATTTTAAAACTTATTTTTTATTTTTTTTGGAAACGGTATTTTTTTTTGCTTAAAAGAAAGCTTATGCATTTTTCTTTTAGGGAGTTTTGGTCGCTTAGTGGGATGAGAGTGGGATATGTATAAAAAAAATAAGGGTTTTTAAATTTTTAGCATATGCACTATTTTGAATACTTTCCTTTTTATGTGTAAGTGTTTCTAAAATCTTAGAAATAAAACTTATGCTGAGAAACTAGACAAATTAACCTTTCCGACGGTATATAACATACCGATCTAGCATTTCATTCCCTCGATACTGTAATACCCACAATATGTTAATCCCAGGAATAAAATCACTTTTTCTATAGAGATGTTGACAAATTAAATCTTTTTATTTATTTGTAATAATAATTAAATAAATATAAAATAATAATAATAAAAACAAAAAGATAAATAATCTAAAAAACTTAATCTCAACCACATAAGTCCTTTAATATTTATTTTTTGTTTTTTTTTTAAATTTTTAAAAATTTTTTTTTTTTCTTAAATTTAAAACTATTTTTGTATTTTTTTTGAAAAGGGTATTTTTTTTTTATTTTTTTTTTGCTCAAAAGAAAGCTTAGGTCTTTTCCTTTAAGGTAGTTTTGGTCGCTTAGTGGGATGCGAGTGGGATCACTTTGCGAGTTGGGTTACTTGACATGAAATCCCCCATATATATGAATGAAGTAGATGTGGACCAAAAAATTTTCAAATACTCCACAAAAATAATGGTCACACAATAAAACAAATTATAATTGCTTTTTTATTGACATTAAAAAGAGTTTGCTTTTCTGATGCAGCGCAGTGATGCGTTTACGAACGCACCCGTTGTTTAAATTACAACTTTTAGTGTCAATCTTTTTCCTTGTGTTTGTTCCAAGAACAAGTCGTATCTTTGCATTCAAATAAAATCTGAACTAAATACCGTTATTGTGAGAAAGCTTCTGCATCTTTAATATTAAATACTTAACAGCGTTCTTTTGACTTATCCATTCTTCTGCTATCTTTTCGTTTTCTTGACTGACTGTTCACTGCCGTAAGAAAAAAGTAGTTAAAGTAAAAGCAAAATAAAATGTCAACAACTCATTGTTATTTTAAATTAAACATATTTATCTTTTTATTTAATTATTCAACAAAAAAACAATTGTTGTAATATAAATGCAAAAACACTATAGGTAAGATGTGGCAACTTAATTCAACTTTTATGTACAAATTGAAAAAAGTGGCACCTGAGTTCATTTTGTTCTAAACAAGAATTAAAATTTATCCTATTCAAGAAAATTTGCCGAACAAAATAATTTCTCACTTTCTCTCAAAAGTAAGACGGCAAACTCAATATAAAAAATTTTGTCCGGACAAAAATCTTGTTCGGAACGTATGGATGAATCGAGCTTATGGGTAAATAAAGCTACTTTTTAAAAATAAATTTAGAAAAGTGGCGTATGCGGCACAAAACAATTATTTTCACTGTCAATAAAATACTTCATTCATGAAAATTCACAAAAATGTAAATTTTTCTTCGAAACATATATGCCGGAAGCAGTGGTGAAAATACAAAAAATTCTATCGGGTATATTTTCAGAAAACTGTATGTAAACCATCATTGTCGTTTTTCTCCATTCAATTTTTTGGCATATGCGCCAAACCAATAATGAGCTGACGTTATGTTACTTACGACGATTTTTGAAAACAAATGCTTTTCGAGTACGACAATGTGCCTCATAATAAGGCCGAATATTAAATTGTAATCGTTTATAATCGGGGAAATTAATTTTGAATCAAATAAAAATGTTTTTTTTTGGCTGCGTCGAATCGTCTCCACTAAAAATTAAAATTTTTATCAAAATTATTATCAAAAAAGTTGTTTTTGGGAATACATAATTTTTTTCATTAAAATATTTCAATTATTGTACTTAATTCCCTTTTTTTATAATTGATAAAAATACTGAAATTTATTGTTGGAGGATATGTAAAGCCTATAGTACACGGCATGTAAAAAGACACATGCGCATGTGGCTCTGACGTAATTTTGACGTCATCACACAACACGCAATGTTTATTGTGGCTTTGCATTGACGTCAAAATTACGTCAGAACTACATGCGCATGTGTATTTTTACATGCCGTGTACTATAGGCTTAAGAAAATAAGTGGGGAATGTAGGAAAAGATAAACTCACTGTTTTATTGTTGGTATTTTGTTTAATATCGTTGCAAACAAGACGTTTTGAGTGTATGAAGGTAATTCTCATTCCCTCTGTAGTCTTGTTTGCTGATAGTTTTGGCTTTTCTAAAATTATTTAGGAGAACGTTTCCAGATGATCTGGCCTAAGCAACCAGTGAAATGCGCATAGAAACAGCTTATCCTCCAACAATAAATTTCAGTATTTTTGTCAATTATAAAAAAAGGGAATTAAGCACAATAAACAAAATCTTTTCTGTGTGAATTCAACATACATAAGAATAACAAAAACAAAACAAAATTTGAAATTTTTCAATTTAAAATTTTTCACAATATAACACTTTATGTTTAATTTTATGACATAAACACATAATTAATAATTTTTTTATGTTTAATTTTATGACATAAACACATAATTAATAATTTTTTCCAATACATTTTGCTCATTTGCTTTTGCAAAATGTTTTTTATTTTTCACAAACTAAAAATTTTTAAATAAATTTATTTGACACTATTTTTTCTGTTCTTAATATTATTACAGCCAGCAGAGTAGCATTTTGTGGTATGAAAATAATATTTGAAATCATATATTATTTAAATATTTTCCGATATTGCAGAATAAAAATTTTGCAAACATTATTTTTAAAAGTTTAAAGCATTTAATAAATTAAAAATTTATTGAACTAATAAAATTTTATTTTGGAAAAAAATTGTTTGCCACATTCTATACGATTTTATGCAACTATGTTTAGTGGTGGAAATAGTTTTATACACCAATACATTTAAAAAAACTACTGACAATTGAGTTATGTACCTGTCAAAGAGTCGGCATACTAGTTGTATACTATGGGGGCAAGGCGAATTCACTAGAAGGTGAGGTCAACTCTACAACAACACTGCTTCTGTGGTCCGATTGTCAAAAATATTGCTAGTAAAAAAAATTTTTGTTTACACAAAAAACTAGTTTATATACACACTTTGACAAATCGACCACCGAAAAAAATAACGATATGCTGACTTGACCCCACCTTTTAGTGAATTCGCCTTGCTATGGCGGTAAAGCTAATAACAGCCAATTCACAGGGAGGCTTTTACGACGTCGTTTTTTCTTAATTCCCTTTTGAAGCAACTTCGAAAAACCTCTTGCGTTTATACGATGATTTTTAGCGGCATGTCGCTTTTTTCAATTTTAATTTTTATTTGGAACCAGGGTTGATTTTTATTGCCTTATCGGTAAATCTGCTTTAGTTGATTTTTCTCATTAAGAAAAATATATAAAAAAGTATTTTTTTAAATAAGAAATATGTAAGAAATATCGACGCCTCCATTCTATAACATTCTAAGTCGAAAATGTGAGTCTTGAGTTACGAGCTCTCAAAGTTTTCACGCGATATCTCATAAACTATATAAGATACGCCATTTGTTCTTTCACTGTTTTTGGTAGAATTTGAGTAGAATTTTTAAAGTATTTTCTGAATTTACAAATTTTAATTGCATCATAGCTAAAAATGATATAAAATGTTTTAGCACGGTGAAAACATTGGCTATTGGTCGTCTAAGTGAACTTAGCATGTTTATGATAGGTCTATTGGTTTTAAGTTAATTACCTAAGTATACATATAATATTTTAGTTTGGACAAAAATTTTAGAAAATTATATTTTCCTACATAGACGAATTTTTAGTTAAAATGTTATAAAAAAAAAAAAACTATTATTTTCTTTTTAAATTAATTTTATTCGTAAAACAAAAAAGAAAATCAAATATGTATAATAATTCAGTTTTCGTAACCAGTAACCGGTTTTCGAATATTGCGAATAGTTGCTATTTTAAAAAACCCGGTTTTCGGTTAAGGATTTTTTAAATAACCGGTTAACCGGTTTTAATTCGAATACATAAAAACACAAAAATCAAATAAGTTTTTGTAATAAAAGGTTAATTTTAATAAAAACAAAACAATTTGCAAAGGTAAGGAACCAACAAAATATATAGATATGACTTAGATCAGACCTAACAAATATTTGACGATAAAATCCAAGAAATCTGGGACCAGTAAATTGATCAAACTTCAGCATAATTTTCAACAATTTTTTATTGATTTACTAAACTTTATTTGTAAGAAGATATTTGTTTAATGTAATTTAGATACTGTTGAATGATATTTGATCTACCCAAACGTTTTACAAAAGCAAATAAATTATAAGAATTTAATAAACTTATTATTTGAAATATTCTCCCAAATTTATTTTGAATGAGTTTTAATTTGTTGGTGGTTAAGCATGTCTATATAAATCAACCATATTTTTGAAAAGTTGCAAACAAAACCTCTTAGCCAGGACTATCTATTTCAAATTATTTTGTTTGTGTTTTGTGTGAAATATTTGTCAATTCGTCAACTACAATTTAATTCCATGATATTGTTTGATTTCTTCAATTTTGTTTTTTAGTTCTTGGTGTTTTAATAAATAAAACTGGTAGAAATTTTTCCCATATCGTTGATTCCGCTGGAATGTTGTAGTTTTCAGCATGAAGAGATGCTAGAACTACTTAAGAGTTTTTATTGCCCTAAAGGGCATTTCGCCCTCGGCAACACAATGGGCTAATATTTCACCAATGATCCATATTTGCCAGCGTATTTTAGTAAAGTTTTATTTGTCGTCTCTTTAGAACTACTTCGAACGGAGTTTTATTTGGAGCACATTAATGTCAAGCATGTATACCTTGTCTTTTTAATCGCGTTGGAAAAATCTCTGGAGATAACCTCTATATAAAAATATATTTACCCCCATATTCATAAAAAATATTTTAGGTTTATAGCAGGTTTATGAAACGAATTTTCTATGAAAAATTGTTTAATAATACTTTTATTAATCAAACATATTTGTTACACGTTTTTGTAGTTTTTTGAATAGTTTTTGGTTTTTTTTTACAAGAACACACGCTTTCATAAGCGATTTGTATTTACAGTGTTCATAATGTTTTTTGATCTTTGTTACATTTTGTTTTCACATTCTTCACAAAAAGTTTAAGTTTGCCAATATTCAATTAGAAAATACTTAAATTACGGGTACATCTACAACAAAAGTAAGGAAAATATGTATTAATTACACATTATTAAAATAACCGGTTTATTATACCAAAATAACCGGTTTATTCGATATTCGAAAAATGGGCATTTTTAAATAACCGACTTGGGCAAAGCTAAAATAACCGGTTAAAACCGGTCGAATAATAACCGTTTTATCTCCCTAGTGTTGCCACTTTGTGGGTTATTACCCGAATTTGGTGTTATTTTTACTCTCGTGGGTAATTTCTTTGAGGTGTAGATAAGGTGTACACTCGTAAAACTGCTCTGAGTGGAGAAACAGCTCGCGCTCGTTGTCATTATTATTTAAGGGCAATCAGGTCGTTCTTGTTTGTCTGTATTCGTGCGTTTTGCGTTGTCACTTCGCATTGGTTAATGGCGTGGCGTCGTATAACTGTACCGAGTTACAGTTTTTGCGGTTGCCGGCATTGACTTTGTGCAATCGTTCGTAACCTCAAATTTTTAACTTGTTTTCTGGTGGAGAACCAATAATAACTCAAAGTGACTGGTGGAGAACCATAAAAAACTCAGACGTTTACTGGTGGAGACCAATAATACTCTGGAGTGGATTCTGGAAGCTCTCGCCTTCCTATACGATGGTTTAGGTCGAACGAGGTCTTGTGGTTGAAGCTCCAAAAATTCGTGGGATACCCTGGCAATATGACTTAAATAGTCAGCCAAAAAATTTTTAGTGTTTAAGGAAAGCCAAAAAAAAAAAAAGATAAGGTGTAATTTGAAATTCTTTAATCCAAAACAAATAATAAAAGGATTTGATTTTAGTGATAAATGTTATACCATTTCAGATATTTTTAGTCTAAATAATGTACAGTATATTCAACCAAAGTCACTGTTTATTTAAAACAAAAAGATTTCTATATTTTATCAAGTAAAACATTTATAGTGATTGACGCCTGATGAAAAAGAAGGTATTTATACTAAAAAAACCCCTGGGGAAAAATATGTTTCCAATATATAAATATATAAATTTTGTGATTGCTTTAACATTTAAAATGCTTTAGTCGAGAAATATTTAGCGCCCTTAACAGCCGGGCACATGGCGTTTTAACATAATTCGGGTACGCTGAATCCAGTGGTGCCCTCGGTTTTTTAAGTTGGCTCTGGTTTTCGAGATATACCGTTATATCGAAAATGTAGGAGGTTGCACAACATATATTCGCGTAACTCAAAAACGGTTTAGGTTATTGAAATTACTAAATAAAGTTTCTAATATCCGTAGTCGTTTTAGAAACATATTTTTTTTAAAAAAAAAAAATAATTTTTTAACGAAATTTCGAAATTTTTGTTTTTTAAAAATTCATAAAAAATTGGAAAATGCAGCTATGCTTCTAATTTTTTGCAGACATATAAAAAACGAAGCTGCAAACAAAACAAGCCATAAATGATTAAAATCTGTTAGCAACTTTTTTTTTTTTATTCACAAAAGTCGACAAATTTTTATTAATTTAAGAAATTCATAAAACGCAATATTTGTATGGGAGCCCCCCTAAGAAGTGGTGATAAGGGGCAAGTATGTCTCGAGAAAATGTTAAGGACAAAAAATTAATTGAGGTCGGTCATACATTATATACCACTAGGGGCGACTTCTGGGAATTTGTGGGACTTTTTCTTCAATATATATGAAGAATATAATTTATATGGAGCATTTCATAGGACTTTTTTAAATTATTAAATTCTTTATTCAACATAATGTATATATCGAGCCTTTGCTGCAATAGAGTCATAACTCAAAAACACTGATTTTTGAGCTAATGTAGTTAATGGTTTAGCTTACAGTGGAACATAGGGCCGCCTACTAGCTAATAATGTGGAGTTAATCACCATATCGCTTCTTCATATTGTGTAAAAATTTCATACAAATATCTTCTATATTCAACTCTAGAGAGAAGAATTAAATATTTAGATTCTCGAAATTCAAATTTGAGTTATGACTCTATTGCAGCAAAGGGCCAATATGGAGAATGTGCCAATGCAGAAAATTTATTTACAATGACATTTTGACGTAAAATTTTTTAAATGCGGTTTTTGTGCCATTTACATTACAAAACAAAAGAACAAATATTCAAATTTATGTTATTCAAAAGAAATATGCATGCATTATTACCACACTTTCACTTTGCGGTAGGAATTTTGGAAAATCCACAGTTACCGATTAAAAAATTCTTAGAATTAAGAAATAAAGTCATAAATGCTCCACATCAAACTGGGTATTGTAATGGTGTTGCTTTTACCGAATTGCGCCGAATTTTTCCACGATTAAGCGGCATGAAAGTAAAAGAAGGTATGAACTCTAACTACTTTATTAAATTAGATTTATATTTTATATCATAATGTTTTAATTTTACAGGTATTCTTAATGGACCGGACATTCGTCGTCTTATGAAGGACCATCAATTTGAGGTTGCATTGAATGATATCGAGCTATTGGCCTGGAATTGTGTGAAATCAGTAATAGAAAATGTATTAGTAAATCATCGGTCGGTAAACTGGCGAATTTTAAAAACTTAAACGTTAGCATGTCATTGAAAATACATTTTTTGAATTACCATGCCGAAAAATTTAATGAACAATCACCAGCCGAGTCTGATGAACATGGCGAGAGATTTCACCATGTATCAGCCAGGCTCGAACACTGGTATGAATAGCGGCAAACAACTTAATTCGCTATTAGGGGATATTTGTTGGAATCTGCAGGAGGAAGAAGAAAAAATTTCTAAATAAAAACTTTAACTTTAACTAATTAACAACAAAAATAAATGTTTTAAAATTTTTAAGTTTGGTTATTATAAAAAATAAAAAAATTTCATCTTTTCTGAAAAAATCAGAAGTTGTAGACAGATTTTAATCATTTATGGCTTGTTTTGTTTGGAACTTCGTTTTTTATACGTCTGCAAAAAATTAGAAGCATACCTATGTTGTGCAACCTCCTCCATTTTAGAAATAACGGTATATCTCGAAAACCAGAGCCAATCTTAAAAAACCGCCGGCACCAATGGATTCAGCGTACCCGAATTATGTTAAAACGCCAGGGCCAGCTTGTCACGAAAAAAAGTGTCAATTTCTTGCACAGTGTATTCGGCGTTAAGAATTCTTATATTATTAGTCTTAACGTTATAACATAATTTTTTTTAATAGCTCCATAATAGTATATGAGACCTGACAAGGGAACACTCTTAAAAATTTGTCTGTAAATAATTTCTAATTTGTTCTTTTTTGTAAGTTTTTTTTTATAATTAAACGTTAATTTGATATCAGGTGTAATTTTATTTAAACATCATCTATCCCATTTTGTTGAAGACATTCTGATCGATAAAAATAATTGAATTGTCGTGCATAAACACAATTCTTGCTTTTTGAGAGAAAGAAAAACAAAAGACAAGAGACAATATTTTTCAAATTTGCATCAACTATTTCTTAAAAATAACGGGCAATAACAAACGTATAAACATGTAAAATTATTAAGTTAAATCTTCAAAGAGCGTGGTAGATTTTTTTGTTTTTTTTTTGGAGATTACCGTTAACATTACTCTCTTATACTGTTAAAACATCAAATCACCCAAAATTATGTACCTTAACGTCGTCGAAATGCGATATAAAGAGTCAGCCGCTAACAAACCAAATGATACAAACGAACTGGTTTTGCAACGTGGAATAACGTTTTAAAAGCCGCTTACTTTCATTTTAGCAACATTTTACTAAAAATATACTTGCAATAATCGTTTTTTGATATTTAATGTATGAAGGTACCCGGGTACCTTGCCATGTCGTTAAGGGTGTAAATTAATTTTTATGCTAAAAAATAATAATAATTTACAACTTATTAATAGTTAGGAGTTAATAGTTAGGAGTTCTCAAGAAGTTTCAAATATGTGGACCATCTTTTCCTATAAAAAAAAAATTAAGTTGAAAATGCCAAAGGTCCCCGGGTACCTAGCCATTCACATAAGGGCTAATGGGGTATTTTGGGAATTCTGAGCTCATTTAGGGAATGGGTTCTAAACGTGACTAATCGGTCCTGGAGGGACAGAATAGATTGTAGAGTATCTCGGCATTTTTTTGATAGGTATAACCACGGGCCACTTCACGACAGGCAGGATGGCGGTGGTACAAGGATCTGACTCTTCAGATTTATGTAGGTTGTGCGAGGGCACAGAGGAAATAGAGACAGTTGAGCACATCCTATGTCACTGTCCTATTCTTAAGAACAGTAGGCTGAGATGGCTGGGAAGTAGGTTCATAGGCAAATCGAGAGATGTCTCGGACTGAGGGCTTGAAAATATGGCGAGCTTTGTTATGGGTATGACTTGGCTGTATGACAGGCAGCTAAGGACTGGCCGTATGTATAACTATTGTGCTTAGTAGGGTTGTTTTTGATTATTTATCCGATAGTAATTCCCACTATTTCTTATCCTTTTACTCTTTCTTTTATTCTTTTTTTTATTCGTAATCTTCTTTTATTATTCTTTTACGTCACAACGGCCCATACTGGTCTCTGGGTAAGGGTGTGAAGATTGATTTTACACCAGCCTTTTTTTTACATGAAAATAGTCATAACGATTAAGGATGTTTAAAATCGCTTTGGTATTATAATTTCAATAAACTTTTCTGCAAACTCACCAATTTTAAGTTCAAAAGAAAAAAACATACTTTGTTGTCCGTTTTTATTTTATTTGTTTCAATATTATTTTAAAGTAAATTTTAACATTACAATCAACTTATTTCGAAAAATTTTAAATGTGTTAATTACACATAATTATACAATAAATAGTATTGAAAAGGTTGTTATTAATACACTTATTCCCCCTCTAAAAGAGAAAAGTGCACATACTAAATATCGAATAATAAATGAAAATATTTAGATATATTAAATAAACGTCAAATAAATTATGTTTTAAGTCATTGTTTTGTGAAATGATTTGAATATTTGGTTAAAAAAATTTGTATGCGTATCCGATTTTTTTTTTTCAATAAACTCACTTGAAGTCAAATTAAAATTTGAAATTATTATAATTGGCATCCTCTCTCTAATTAAATGGTGGTAAAAAATTAAATTTCAATTAAGAATTTGACAAAAAGTGAGTAAATCGAAATGAAAGACCAGAACCACTTACAAATCGTAGTATTTTGACACATAATGCACCTTCTTGGTAACAAGAAGATTAATATGATTTGTGATGAGTTGTAATATTATCTCGAATTTCTCGTTAAGACATTATGTATAAAATACTATTCGTAAAATCGTATAAAATTGGCGCATTTCTCTTGGGATCTTAATATGAATACTCTCACGTTTCTCTTTTGTATTCTTATATTTATAACAATTTATTTTGTTTTTTTTTATAGAATAATATTTTTTTTATTTTTTTTTTAAAGCAAAACGTTAAAAGTTAATAATCGTTTGAATAATAATAATAATAACAATAATTGTTAAAAACATTTTTATAATTACGCAAATAAATATATGAATAATTCTACATAAATATTTATTTGTGTTCGTTAATGGGATTAATTGAAAGTTTTAAATTAAGAAGCAAAAAAATTAGTTTTTCTTTGATCGTTAAAATATTCATAAAGTTCTACTGCAGTTTAAGTAGTTTTAAAAAGTTTCTAATATTATAGTTTTTTTTTTTTTTTGGTTATATTTTTTTTTTTATAAAATACATATCTCTTGTTGGGGAACATTTTTATATTATTATTATTTTTTATTTTTTATACTTATGTATGTAATAATTCTTTAATAATAGTTTTTTTTCTATAAAATACAAACAATTTGTACGGGGACAGTTGTTAAATCCCCTGAACAAACCTGATTGAAAAATTGCAATATTTTGTATTTAATTTCAATAACATTTCTTAGACTGTTAAAACACTGTATAGGTACTTAAAGGATGTTATCAAAATAACGGTGTTTACTTACAGTTCTTTTAGTTAATTATTTCTTTAACTTTCCAAATTTTTTTTTATAAGATGTTACAAAATTTAAACTTGTTTTTTTTTTTTACAAATTTATGTTCAGTTTTTCGTACATTTATAAGTTAAGCCTTAAAACTATGAAGTGCATACATTTTTCTTAAAATCTGTTTTTTTAATTAGTAAAATTAGTTAAAAGTATTTATACTTTTATTCGTTACATTATTAAGATTTTATCGTTAAATTTTTTAATTTCTTAAACATTATGGGTAATCATTTCCTTAGTTTGCAGTGGGGGTTCCGTCATCTGTTGATATTTTCTGTTGCATATAAAAGTGGTTAAGTTAATAGGTCATGTGTTGTGTGCCTGGAGGAACCTTATAGCTGGGATAATGGTGACTCAAAGCATTTTTGGCAAAGAATGGTGTATAATCCTATTTGAAAAAATTAAATATATTTAATATGGTTTTTTAATAAATAATTGTTGTAGAAAAAACCTTTGAGGAGGTTAAATTCGGTTGTGACGAACCCTCGATACCCACTACCTTCAGTTCTAATAGAACACATCTTAATAATATTACGAATTCGATTATATTTTATTTTATTATTCCTAAAAATATTTTAAATTTAATATGGGTTTACCAAACCAATTTTGTATAAATATTTGACTTAATAAACGTTTGTAATAATTAAATAATAGTTTATGAATACGGGAGTTAATAATTAAAAATTGTACCCGACTGAATTTCTAATATATAACCGGCCTGAACTGAAGGCTTGGAACCGCCCTTAAATCCTATGGTTTAATTTTGTGTACAGCAACACATCTTCACGGTATTTTGAAACATAAATTACAAGCATTTTTAAAAAAATTGTTAATCAACATATTTTCTCAGAAATTTAATGATAAATGTAACTTTGGCAATACTGGATTCAAATATTTTAAAAATAAACATAATTTTTTCATCAAGATGGACCAAAAATAAAATAAAGAAGAAATTATTAAATTAATTTCTGGGAATTATTTCTTTTCATAAGCTACTTTATTATATTCAACATTTTTTAATTTTCGAATTTATTCTATGTGCTAAATTTCAGTTAGGTATTTTATAAGCTCCTTAAATTTTTTTTTATATTTTTTTGGTAGTGTATAAAGTCATTCCTAAAAAATTTAAGGAATAGAACTATTACAAAAAGCTTTATAAAATACATAACTGAAATTTAGCTCACAGAATAAATTCGAAAAATAAAAATGTTGAATTTAAATTAATTTCGTAATAATGGCGCATATTCATAAATGATCACCAATTGTTAACTTTTTTAAGTACCTATTTAAGTTATTCACAGTTGGTTACTTTCAGCATAAAAAGTTTAGACTTAATTATGGGTAAAGCTGTAACTAAATGCTAACTAACTAATACATTCAAAGAACAGCTGATTGATTTAATTTTATAAAAAAAAACACTTTTTTAGAGTTTGTATTAATTTTTTAAAGAACAGAAATGTTTTTTAAGAGCTTGGTAAGCTTTTTAATTAATTACAAAATATATCGTTCAAAATATTATCGACATTTAATGTTTTCTACATGCCAATATATTGTTTTTAAAGTAAATTTTAAAACTTCAAAAAAATTTCATTTTATTTTCAAAAACATTTTTCAGCAATGTGTTTTGCTTGGAAGTACATAACAAAGTAGTTAGGAAAAAAATTTAAATTTAACATTCTTTATTTTTCGAATTTATTCTATGAGCTAAATTTTAGTTATGTATTTTATAAAGCTTTTTTGTAATAGTACTATTACTTCAATTGTAGGAATGACTTTATACACTACCAGACTATATATTATCTTGTATCTTCATAGAATAAATTCGAAAAATAAAGAATGTTGAATATAATAAAGTAACTTATGAAAAGGAAATAATTCCCAGATTCTATTAATTTAAATTTAATTTAAAAAATGTTTAAAAATTACATATATTATTGTAAAGGTAGCAACAAAGAAAAAAATACATACATTTACTAAGTGGCAACATTGAGTATTTATATAAAAAATGAGAGAGAGTGAAAACTGTTAAGCAAAAGTCGTTTCATTGAACCAAGGACCAGGGCTGTCAGATCTGGCGATTTCTCGCCAAACGTTGCGATTTTTTAACTTGTTTGTCGACCTAAATTTCGATTTGGCGACATGGCGATATTTTGGCGATTAATAAAATAGTTGGCGAATTTGTTGGCTATTTTTGATGAATTTGTTTTAAAATTTGTTAAATTCGATACGAAGAAATAATATTATTTTTATTCTAGTATTTTATTGTATGAAATTTGATGCATTAATATGTATGACCAGTATTTAAAACTCAACTATGTTGAAATAATGAAAATCTTCGAGAAAATAGTTTTTCACATTTAAAGGTGCTCTTAAAAGAATTAATAAGTATAATTTCTTAAACAATTAATATATTTATAGTTTATGAACATTTTTTCATTATTAAATGTGGCAATTTATTATCACAGATAAAATTCGTTGTTGGTAAAGATAAATTACAGATTTTTTTGAATCCTTACCGACATATCCATGTTTGTAAAACCGTTTGTTAATTGAAAAGAGAATTTGAATAATGATATTCTTTCTGATTCAAATCAGTTGAGGCCAACATTTTAAAGCTACCAGGATACGGAAGGTACGTACCATTATCAAGACCTTGCTTTGGCTGTTCTTTATATGCTGGTTATTACAACTTGCAATGCCTGTATTGAAATAATTAACTCCACTAAAACTCGCCTTCGAAGTAGAACACGATATGAACTCTTAAAAGCTTTATTACGAGTTAAAATTTCTGTGAATGTAAATAGTACATGTTGCATTTTAGACCTTCACAATATATTCAAAAAAAAGAAGATAAAAAGGGGGTAATACATACAAATTTATATCCAATATTTGTTTAATACCAACCCCAAAAATTCTTTTTTGGTTACTTTAATTCAAGGACCGGAAAACGTTTTTTTTTATGTTTTTTAAAAAATATTTCTCATTGGTGTTCGAAAAATATTTTAAATTGTACAATAACCAAAAATATTTTATTTGATATTATTTCTTTTAGTTCAAAATAATAAAGTTTTCAAAAAAAAAAGGTTTTTAGAAAAAATATTTTTTTTTTGTACTCTTGTACAAAAAATTACGAACCGAAAATTTAATTTTTTCTTTTTAAAAATTTAAAAGTCATGTGACAAAATAATTTTTTTTTTCATCAGTTTAAAAAAATAAAAGCAAACACAAAAAAAGATATTTATTTTTTCAGTACAATATTATTTTGTACATGAAAAGAAAAAAATGAACCGAAAACTTAAAATTGAATTTTTTTAATTGACAAAATTTAAACTCATACGAACAAAATTATAGTAAAAATTATAAAGCGAATTAATAATAAGTAGGTATAACATGATAAAGATTATCCTTGAACTAAATAGTAATCTTATCAATTAGCTTGATGTTGAGTTTGAGCAACAATAAATTTTCTTCATGCTCAGAACTTAAATTCCTTTTATTTTTGGTCATAATAATTGGCAAAGCACTGAAGGCTGTTTCCACAGATACCTGTGTCGGTACAGCTAATGCAACAGCAGCTAGTTTTGATAATTAAGAATCTCTTAAGATTTTTTGCAATTGCAATTTTAAACACAATTTTATAATATAATTTTAAAATTTTTTATTTTTTCGAATTTATTCTATGAGTTAAATTTCAGTTATGTATTTTATAAAGCTTTTTGTAATAGCTCTATTCCTTAAATTTTTTAGAAATGACTTTATACACTACCAGACTATTATATTGTATTTTCTTTTGTATTGTCTGGTAGTGTATAAAGTCATTTCTAAAAAATTTAAGGAATAGAGCTATTACAAAAAGCTTTATAAAATACATAACTGAAATTTAACTCATAGAATAAATTCGAAAAAATAAAAAAATTTGAATATAATAAAGTTGCTTATGAAAAAGAAATAATTCCCAATATCTATTATAATTTTAATTAAAATTCACAATTTTTACTTCAAATTGAGTTTTTATTGTTAGTTTCTAAAAACAAAAAAAAAATATTTTTTTTAAAACGTTTTTTTAAGAACTTTATTCTTTTGAACTTTGAAGAACAAATAAAACAAAATATTTTTTAAACGCCCGGGAGACTATCAAATAAATACATCAATCACATAGTTGTGTGCGTGCAGTCGTTCTTTTTCGGGTACACATACGCGTTGTCGGCAATGCTTGATGAAAATCAAAAAGTTTTGATCTTTTTATTTGATGGCTGATTATTTGATAGACTCCTGTTGTGATTGACAAAAAAAAAATTATTTTCTTTGTGTTTGTTGTCATGAAAAATATAAATATTTTGGTTTTTTACAAAATAGAATTGTTGATTGCCGTGTTAATTTGTACGTCTCCGAAAAAGCCTCAAATAAACGACACTAACACATATGCACTGATTGACGGGTTTATTTGAAAGTTTCCAGAGCCCTTTAATGTTTTTTTTTTTGTACAGTTGAAAACATGTTTTGAACACCAATGATAAATATTTTTAAAAAAAAAAATAATAATAAAAAAAAACGTTTTTGTGTATTTTACAAATTTTAAATTTTTGTTTCTTTTAATGTACAAAACACATCCCAGCTAGCAAAGGCTGTTTGTTAGACGATTATGTTCAATATACAACTCCTAAAAGAGTCTTCTGATGATTATCTGACGAGTTACAAAAACAAAAACATCTACATTTATTTTTATTTATTTATTACTTTTTCATATATTTTTGACACGCTCGTTTTTTAATCTTGGAATGAACCTTTGTGCGTTTTTGAAATATGATAGTTCTATTAGCAATACAATTTCAATAAAACAAACCGACCTAAGGATCAGTAAAATAAGATTTTCAGACAGGATGGTGTTGATTTCGCGACCTTAAGGTTTGTTTGTTATAAATTATATGAAAATTAGAAGTTTTGACATGAAAAACACGCTTGATGCCCTTATTTAGGTAGCTCAGTTATACGGCTGAGCATTTCACGAGTCGTAAAATAATCCCTACGTGAGTCTCATACGACTCTTGGCATGGTTTTTGGAAAGACTCGTTAGATAATCTCTACATACATCATAAACGATTCCCTTTAGGATTAATATAAGCGTTGTTTGCTGTGTTATGGAAGAATCTCTCATACGAATCCGCACGTGTAACAGTTTCTCCCGTGCGAGGAATCGTCTACAATTAAAAAATGAGCTCGTCGACGATCAAAAACACTCGTCATGAGATTCCCAGTAGACTCCTAGACGATTGAAAATGCTAGCTGGGATATTGTACTTGAAAAATAAATATCTTTTTTTGTGTTTCCCAAGGCGAATTCATTCCAGGTAATTTTGGTAGTACAACAAGTACAACTCGTACAAAAACCACAGGCAATTTGTTTTTGTAAAATCATTGTACAATGTCAAAAACCGAAACAAATCAAAACAGAAACAAAGATAATAAACAAAATTTTGACATCCAACAATTATAAAGCTAAAGAAAAAAAGTTATCAGCAGGGCTTTTAGGATCACCTGTAATGAATTCGCCTTGGTGTTTCCTATTTTTTTTTTAACTGACAGGAAAAAAAAATTCTTTTTGTACGCATGAGTTTTGAATCTTTCAAATGAAAAACTTAAATTTTAAGTTTTCGGTTCTTAATTTCTGATGCCTGCATTAAGTAGACTACTTTAAAATATTTTCCTTAATATTATTAATCGACCTTTTTATGATTATATTTTCAAAAATGTTTTCTCCTATAGTTACCTATAGACAGGCTTTCAAGGTCTTTGTTTTTATTCTTAATTAAATAAAAGACAATTTATCGCATTTTATCAATGTATTTCCTACGTTTCGTTGGGATTTTACAAATTCCTCAGGGATAGATTTTTATTATTGGTAAATTATCTCTTTTCTTTCCGTCTACATTATTCTTAAATTTATATCAACGTTTTGTATTTGTAAAGTTGGACTACACAATACAAAACTTAAATAAATAAATTAAAACAATTGTAAACAAAAATGTAATATCACAGTTTACTTGTTTTGATCACAGACTTATTGTAAGTTTATTGTTCCAAGTTCCTTTTAATGTTCAAAGCCCCTAACCATATAATACGACTAGTAATTAAATCGTTTAGTTTTTGCCGTCAACTCTCCATTCGAAAAAAATTAGTTTTTGTCTTGGTGTCAGGAATGAAATATTTTATTAAAATTGTAACTATTTTTTTATACAGTATGAACCTCTGTTGCAAAACCTAAGGATGTAACGATACGCCTTTTTGCCGATACGATACCGATACGAATTTTAAATTTAAATTCAACGTAAAATTAACAAAACTCAAGTAGAGCACTTTCTTTATTATAAAAAATTATAGTGTAAGAGATTGTTAATATTTATAATTGATTTTAATAAGATTTTAAAAACAACGCGATGAATTTATATTCATGGTAAAATTAATTTATTTTTCAAACAAAAAACAGTGTAAGAGATTATTAATATTCCAAATTATTATTAATATGATTTTTGTTTAAAAAACAAAGTATTCTCAACTTTTGCGAAGATAACTTCGCAACTTGGAGCAGACCTGCAGTAAAAAATTGTCTCTCGGATGTGAATGAACTCATTTGACAACTTAAGTATTTCTGCGTAATAAATACTCGAAGTTATTATTATTAATTAAAATGAAAGTTTATTCCATAGAATTATGTTTTCTCATTTACAACGCTACTAGTTATACAGAAGAGTAAAAAAATTAAAAAACATTCGTAAAAGGGTTGCCATAAGACACTTAAAAGAAGTGTTGTCAATATTGACCATATATACAACATCCTTCCGCCCCTACGGAGAGAATAGGACGAATTCTCAACTACCGCCGCAACCCATGTTGTAGTTGCTGTTGGCGATGGATCCGTAAGCCCTCGAAATGGTGTTGATGTTGACGATGTTGGAATGTCATCACCTGTGTGCATTCCCCCGGGTGTTGTTGTAAAGTATTCGCTTTGTTCATGTTCATTCTCCCTTTCACTCGTTTTCACATCCGCTTGTTGTCGATCGATTAATGGGCCGTTTTGTTTATCGTTCTCGTTGGCCGCATAATTTGTACTGTTATTTGGATGGTTCGCAATGCTTTCTGCACTAATAATTGGTGTATTGTCATTGTGTTGGTCAGTTCCACGAATTTGATCAATTTGTCGCTTGTAATAATGGGTGATTCAAGTAGAGATACTTTTTTCAATAGCGTTTTTTCACAGATCACGGGTGAGTCGTGTCATGCTGTCATGTTATTTTTGTTTGATATTGTTTGGCATTTCATAATGGAAAGACTTACGGCTGAACAACGTTCGCAAATCGTTCAACTTTATTACGAAAATTCACGTTCTGTGAGGAATGTATTTCGTGCACTTAGCTCAACATATGGTCAACATAATCGGCCTACTGACCGAACTATTCGTAACACCATCACCCATTTTGAGACCCAGCATTCATTATTGGATAATATTCGACTGAATAGACCACGTCCAGCACGCTGTGAAGAAAATATAGCGGCCGTAGCTGAGAGTGTACACGAAGACCGTGGAGAGTCGATTCGGCGCCGTTCGCAGCAACTTGGACCGTTATCGATGCCCGACTATTTGATGCCTGAACTTGAAGCTCGTGATCTCGGCGACATTTGGTTTCAGCAAGACGGCACCACTTCCCACACATCGCATTAATCAATGGATTTATTGAGAGAACACTTCGGTGAGCACATAATTTCACGTTTTGGGCCGGCTGATTGGCCACCAAGATCGTGTGATATCACACCGTTAGATTTTTTCCTGTGGGGATATGTAAAGTTTAAAGTTTATGCGGACAAACTCGCTTCGATTCAGGCCTTGGAGGAAAACATCACGCGTGTCATTCGCCAGTTACCAATCGAAATGCTCGAACGAGTCATCGAAAATTGGACTCAACGGATGGACCATCTGAAACGTAGCAACGGCCATTATTTGATAGACATAATCTTCAAAAAATAAATGCCAAAAAATTTTCTTTGAAATGATAATAAGCATTCCCCATTAAATTTGAATTTTCTGTGTTTTTTCTTTAAAAAGGTAGGGAACCTCGAAATGGATCACGCTTTACTTCTCCTGGAACAGAATTAGTGAATGTCTCCAAAACGTTTAGTCACTTTACCCTTAAGCCATTTATTTATATGTGGATTTCCCGAAAGAAAGTAAACAATATGATTATTAAGCCGTCGGCCAAGAAAAAGGTGTCGTAGAATGTGGTGCGTTTCTGTATTGTCTTAGAAATTCGTTTAAGTCCTCCCTCAAAGTAACTGTCTGAACATTTCGCTCCGATTATCCGTTCGTTGCCGGGCGGTAAGGAGCACTCTCTCTAAATAATTGTTGAACTCAGCGAATGAGAAACTCGTTCCATTATCAGAAGCAATCATTAATGGTACACCGTATGTCGCAAGTACTTCGTCCAGCAACGTAATTGTCGCCGCTGCCGTAATGGACTTAGTGACTTTTACTTCCAGCCATTTCGAGAAAGCATAAGAAATTATGAGTAGCCGTATAATCTATTCTTAGAACGTACAATTACATACCAGATTTATAAATGGAATATTATGGTGCAACGCATAACCGCTTATGCTGCATATCCACACCAAGCATTCAATGCGTTTATGCATCAGTCTAAAAAGTCATAGTGTAAAATTTTATTGAGAAGTTACACAGAAAACGCGTAAAATGCATATACGTATCGAAAGCATGAAGTAGGATTACTCTTTAGCATGCGTCTCAACAAAGGAAAGACAGATGGTGTGGACCGACCTCCAGCTAAGAATTAAAAGAAATAATTTATTATTATATTTGATTTTTTGCTTTTAGTTGTTATGCAAAAAATAAACATTGAAAATTAAATTGTTTGTTCAAAAAAAACTATAAAAAAGTATCGGCGTATCGAAAGTAAAATATCGCCGAAACCGATATATCGGCAAATGTGAAGTATCGCCGATATATCGGTATCGGTATGGGTATTCGTTACATCCTTAGCAAAACCATACGCCTGCTATCGGTGTAATAAACATGTATTTGTTATTTTCTATATTCACATTAACTGATTATATTCGAATTCGGTTATATGCCTCATAGTGGCATATATGTGAAGTTGCATTAGCGATATAGTCAACGATTTGACTGTAACTAAACGCTGTTACTATAAGCGAAAAGTACTATATTAACGTAGCTTTAAAATCATTATTCCGAGAGAATTTTAGTAAGAGGACTAGGAAACTAATAAAACGTTTTGGGTTTTTTCTTTGTTTAAAAGTAATTTGCATTCCAAGCATTCATACTCAGATGAAATTTATCGAAAAATTCAACGGAGTTTAAAACAGGTGAATAAATTTCGAATTGAAAAACCTTGGCGAGACACAATTGAAAATGCTAGCGCGGATTCTTTTTTAACAAATACATAAACAGGTATTCCTTGATTTCACGGTACTTCATTTATGTTATTTAGATATAATACGGATCAATAGAAGTAACCTTTTTTTAATTACGCGTTTTTTTTATGCAATTTAAATAAAACACGCTCAAATGATGGCAGTCCTTATTTTGCGCGAAATTCAGCACTGTGATTCAAGAAAGTTTCATCAGCCGTGTGCTAAAATAGAACTGCACAAGTGCATACATATTTTACAAAAATAAATTTAAAGAATTTTTATACAATTTCTCCAACATATATGGGCATACTGCATTAACCCGGCAATTCCTATGCCTTGTGTAATGAAAACAAACCTGATTTTTCTTTCTAAATAATATAGATACGTCGAGTTTACACTAAAGAAAGTCGAATTAAAAAAATTTCCTAATTCCAATTTTATGGGGGTGCCACTTACAGGTGACACTGGGCATAAATTATTGCACATTTTTAACATTCGGCTTAGAAGTTGATCGCAGTTAGCTTCATTTTCGACGCCACCTCTCCATCGGTTACCACACCATCCACAAGGGGTACAGTATGAAATCGCCAGGGTCATCTACACCCTCTAGTATTTCCTTTATTTCATTCAATTTAAATCTTTAGCAGAATAATCAAATTTTAGGAAAATTGTTAAGGTACTATATACTATGTATATGTACATATAAGTATGTGAATATATAAAATACTGCCCAGTATCACCTACAGGTGACACTTGACATTCTAGCCTTATTTTTAACTAAAAGGCAATCTATGTATTGACGATTACCACTCATATTATAAGTTTGAATTTCTTACAGTATGAATCAACAAATATTATTTCGGTTCTTACCCTTTTGGCATTTTTACAACAATTTCGTTATCACAACACAAGTCAGAAAGTAGAAAACCAAAAACCGTTTAAAAAAAGTTAAAAAATTTCACAGTTTCGCAAAACTGACGAGCACTTTAGGGTATTACCTTTGTTTAAGTAATAAATCTATGTTTAAAATAGTTTCATAGATATGCTAGAGAAAATCGCTAATCATCGTCACCTAAAGGCAACACTGGGAATTACCGGGTTAAATAAATACAGAATTAAAAATTTGAAATTTACTGCTTAATGGAAATGTTTACAGGTTACTGCAATTTTTTTCAGTAACAAGTAAAATTTTCTTATTATTTTGATTTTAAATATTCGAATATGTTTTTTAATTATTTTTTTCGGTTCTATTTTAATTCAAATGTTTAATAAAAATATAATATGTGTGTTCATTTACTTTACTAGCAGAAACTTGAAAGGAGAGAGTAAATTTAAAATTTTCAATCGGCAATGCTTGATTTGATTGGTGAGATGAATACCTCTCCCAAATTTTCTCGCCTCTCTCACCATTAAAATAAAGAATTGCTGCAACAAAAATTGCAAGTCTGGACCACGACTAAATGACCACTTTACCAGCAAAAACTAGCATCCCAGTAAAAATGTGCTCCAAAATGAATTCATATCTCAAATCGCTGCAAACCTGCTGATGGGATGCCTGGATTTTTGTATGCGGAGTTCCCCTATTTTCTACTGATAATAATCCCTTCTTTTAACATAATAAATAAGGGCTAACTATATTAACATATTCACTAATGTTTTGCTATTACTTGATTAAATGCCTTTTTTCAATCATTTTCGTAAACCATAATATCGCTTTAAAACCTTCTTCGTTGTCAGCACTAAAATAGCAGGCTATTTTGTATATTTAATACGTTATCATTTACTGCTGTACAACATAGCGATTACATTTGCCAGTACTGGCAAGACAGTTGTAATACATGCAAACTTTTTCACTAATACATGTACACTTTTCCAACTGTCTGTCTACTGTCTATAAAATTTTGCAGACAGTAAAATGGACAGTGATTTGGCATTTGCTGACAGTAATTTGAAGTTTTGTTTGCAAAAGTAAAAAAAAATCAACAATTAAAAGAAAATTAATTAATTATGCTTTGGTTTTATATGTTTTACTTAAGTGTTATCTATGTTCACCAAAAATAGTTGTTAAATGCTATTTTTAATTTGTTAAGTTCATATAAAACACGTTTAGCTAGAACTTGAACTGCGACATTCACGGTAGACATTTTTTTAAATGTGAACTGTCTTAACTACTGTCTGGACGCCTACGTCACGAAGACAGCAAGTAGTGTTTTTGGCAACTAATATGTATTTGCTTACTGTCTTGCCAGTACTGTCAAATGTAAACGTACTGTAAGAGCTCTCTTATTGAAGCGCTTTTTTTCTTAAATGCTTCAAAAAACACAAATTGGTTTTACTGGGGTGTTAGGCACTGTTTAGCTGTAAGATACGATATTATTATTTGCGCAAGAAAATTGTTGTTAAATTTTTAAGATAATAAATATTTTTTGTTATTTAAAAATTTTTTACTTAAAATTTATGAAAATTTTTTTTTGTCTTGTCAACAACAAAATGAAACAGGTGGTTGAATAGTTCTTGCTAGTAAAATTTTTACTATAAGAAATTTTTAAAAAATTTTTTGTCTCAAATTTGTATGCTTTTTTTTCACTGTCTCGTTGCAAGTTTTTCGAGTACGTGAACACTTACTAGTAACAATTATTGAAAATAAGCAATAATTTTATGTAAATGAACACACCTAATAACAAAGCTTTATACATATCATTATAAAAAAATATCCTTTGATTTTTAAAAAGCAAAAATAAATTTATTAAAAAAAGTATATAATTCTGTGTGTTCTTGATTTAACACGGGTTTTAAAACCAAAAATGATATTTTGTATCAGGGATGTTAAATGGGATTTTAAATTTAGTACCAACTTCCAAAAAAATGTACTTGTTGGACCTTCACGGTTACATTTTTTTTTAATTTATTAAAACAACAAAAATAAAATTTATCATTAACATACATTATATGCATGAATAAAATAAAGTACATAAAAATCTAATTAATATATGCGATCAAAATCAGGTACTTATTTGTTTAGTTAATAAACTATTTGGAATTTTTACATCATAGCATTTTTAGTTACTTAAATATCAAATTTTTTTGATAGTTTATGTTTCAAAACACAATGTTTAATCGTGTGTGTGGATGTTAGCTGTGTTTCCTTTATCATTGTTTTGAGAGCAGTTGTTGCGTGAGGTGTTTTGCATTTCTCGGATAAAAACCAAAAAAGATGTTTTGATTTTAGTGCCATCGTCTGTGGTAAAAAGGAAACAGAAGTAGTAAGACAGGTTTTGACTAATGTTGCTTCGACTGTGGGTACCATAAGTCCCCTTTTACAATGTGGCAAGTGAAAGGCAGACAGACGAAGTTTGTTGGCGAGGGAGGAAAAAAGTAAAGTGTGTCACGCATACAGCATCGTCCCCTTACCAACAAACTTCATCTGTCTGCCTTTCACTTGCCACATTGTAAAAGGGGACAAAGCGCTCTATACACCAAAATACTAATCGCATATTTAAGCGCCCATTACATTAAAGATTTTTTGTACAACATAACTGCAATGAAAAGGACTCAATAATTTGTTTTCTATACTAAAAATTCAAAAAGGGAGAACTATGACATATTTTTAAATTGTACCAAATCAGTCACGGTAGTACCACGGTACTTTAGAAGATCGAAATGTACCAAAAAAAAAGTACCAACTTTAACATTCCTGTTTTGTATGTATCTCATGTTTTAATTTACGTGCTGTTTTCGGTCGTAAAAGACCGCATATATCGAGGGTTACCTGTATATATACACACTTATTTATAAGTCCCATTTAAGCATACATATATTTTAAAAGCCAATTTTTTTAAATACTTACGCGATGGACTTTTCTTGGTCTGCATGCAGGACCCAAGGCCAGTTTGCGACGTTCTTCATTTTCTTTGACGGCAGCTTCTTTGTATTCTGGTGGTGGCCACTTTAAATCTCCGCGCATGCTGGAGCCTAACGAGTCAGTAGATGATTCTTCAATTTAGTGTATAGAAGGACCAATAGTTCAACAAAATACTAATACTAACCTCTAAAGCTGATGGCTGCTGGCTGAGATGAATAAACGGGTGCTGGTTTCTGGGTAATTGGTGCCTCCTTACGCAAAGTTATAATGCCAGGACTGGTGCCACGTTGATCCTGAGTCAAGTAGGGTTGTTGCTGTTGATCGACCTGATCGTGAGACACGGTATGCTGTTGTTGCTGGGGCTGTGAATAAGAATTAAATTGTTGTTGATTGGTTTGTGGTACAAATTGATTTTGTTGTGGTGGATATTGATTTTGTTGTTGGTGATAAGGTGCTTGGTTATATTGATTTAATGGATTTTGATATTGAGGTTGTTGTTGCTGTTGATATTGCTGCTGCTGAGGCTGTTGCACCCATGGAGGTTGTTGGTATTGTTGTTGTTGCTGCTGTTGGGCTGGCTGTGGTTGTTGTTGTGCCCAGGCTGGTTGATAAGGGGGTTGCTGATAATGCGATCCCGTTTGGGGTGGTTGTTGATATTGATTTTGTGGAGCCTGAGTTTGATATTGAGGTTGTGGGTGATATTGTTGGGGCTGTGGTTGATATTGTTGTTGTTGTTGTTGGGGTTGTTGAGGGTGTGGTTGATATTGTTGGGGTTGTTGCTGATAATTATCATAGGATGGTGCACGATTTTGTTGCTATATATCATTCATTGTGCAACAAATATCAACATTACATGCATGTATAATTTCCACGTTCACATTATTTTTAAAATGTTTTGTAGGTGGTGGTGGGTGGTGGTAGTTTTGGTGCATTTGTTGATGTTATTGGTGTAGTTTAGAAACAGATAAAGTGGGACACAACAAGTTTATGTATGGGAAAGAGAAAAGAAGACAATACCAGACAAAAATTAGTTTTGTGTGTTTTGAAGGTGTTAATATTGGTTAAGGAATAATATAGACATTATTTTGTGTTATTGTCAATTATTAAGCGCGCTGTAATGGCTGAAAATTTTAGAAGAGAATAAAAGCATACTTTTAGTATTATTAATAAAGCATAATTATATTTAAGTATTTCTTGTTAAATTAAGCATTATGTACAATTTTTTTCACGTATATACAGAGATATTGAAAGAGTATAAAAAATAGTGGGGTTACAGATATATACAGGATTACAAAAAAACATTTAAAAGTCCAAGCTTTTTTTTTTTAAATTAGAAAGTTCAGAAACATTAATAAAAATTAAGGTTCTTTATTTTGGTACTATCTACACAGAAAAAAAAATAAAAATCGATTTTAATTAAAATAATTGTGATATTAATTACAAAATTAATTAAATTTGCACCAGTAAACAAATTAATAGTATCAATTAAATGTTTAATTTACTTGATTAAACGTTTAATTCACTTGATTAAAGAAAAACATTTTTCAATATGATCACCTCCAACAAGACTATGATAACCGAAAATTTTTAAACATATTATGGTTAATTTAACCAATTTATATTCACCGGCAACCATATTATGGTTAAATTAATCATCCATCACGAAACCACAACCATATTATGGTTGCCTCTAAACATGTTATGGTTAAATATGACAATAATTTGTTTTTAAATTAACAATAGTATTTTCCTCTTTTCTAAGAGCAACATACTATGGTTGAAAAACAACCCTGCTATTATAAGTGTTAAACATATTTTTATTATAATTAATCATAACATGGCTGGAGGCAAGCATAATATAGTTGTGGCTTCGGGATGGATGACTATTTTAGCCATAATACGGTTGCCGGTGAATATAAAATGGTTAAATTAACCATAATATCAGCCATGTCACAGAGTACAATTCCGTTCGGAAACGGAATTCATTCCGTATTTTGGTGCTTCAGAAAATTACGAAAAAACTCTGCGGAATTAAACCATTTTTGTTTTCATGAACGGTATGGGAGTTGTCTGTATCTCAAAGACCAAAAAACTATCAAAATATACTTTCTATCAATAAACAAATATGTTTTCTTCAATTCCGAACGGAATCATTCCGAACGGAATTGTACTCTGTGACATGGCTGTATGTTTAAAAATTTTCGGTTATCATAGTCTTGTTGATCTGCGTGCATTTCCGAGAAAGTTTCGGAATTTTAAAATGGATATTACAAATTTTTAGATGTTTTATTTTGTATAAAACTTTATCTTAAATTTTAACGAATCGTTAAAAAGGTTTATTTAATTAACAAATTTCTAGATCTAAGCAAATGTTTCTTTACTTCTTTTGAGATTATGATCCGAATCTTAACTTTAGTTACATAAATATAAAACAAAGGTTAAAATATCAAATTTACACTTGTATCATAATTATTTTTACCAAAACTATAATATGATTCGATGTCTACAATTGAGGGGTATAGCAAATGCAACTACATGGCAGTATTAAATAAGTTATACATATTAAATTTTACATTAAGTTGTATATTATAAAACTTGTGATTCCGTTTGTAATTTCCAATTATAATTTTATCGTAAATAATGGTTTTGGTTCAATAGCGACTTCTGGCTCATATGGTATATGTGAGAAAGGAGGATTTAATTTGGCTCAGATACTCGTATTTCTTAAATATAAAGAGAATTACAAATCAGCCCAATTGGCCTTCTATTTTACCTGGTTCCAATAAAAGTTTCCTTCTTACACAGAAAAATTTGTGATATTAATTAAAAAATTAATTAAATTTGCACCAGTAAACAAATTAATAGTATCAATTAAACGTTTAATTCGCTTGATTAAACGTTTAATTCTCTTGATTAAATTTTTAATTAAAATTGATTTTATTTTGGATTAATGCTTTTATTGTTAAAAATCTGTAGAGAATTTTTTCTGTGTAGTGTATGACATGAACTTGATTTTCTAAACCAGCGAAATCGGCCTATTATTTCACTAAACCCCAATACAATTTTGTTCCTGGAATAAGGATTTTGGCACGTAAGTGCCCATACCGTATGAGCTAGAGAAAAATTGGCTTTTCCGAATATGGCACTGCAACTTGTTTTGAATGGTTATTTTTGTCAAAAATTTAAAAGCGTATAATAGAAGTACTCATTCCAACTAACAACTTTCGAATTTGATTTTAATGTAGCTTCGTGGAATTGTAGTAAAATTCTACAGTTTAGTTGTTATTATATTATTTGTATGCATTTTAAATTTATAAACTATTGTTATATTTTTTAACTTAAGTTGTTTAAGTAAAGCTGGATTCATCTATGCGCTCCGAACAATGTTTTTGTCCGGAGAATAATTTTTTTTTTTAAGATGGCTCTGCAGAACGATTCCCCCATTTCGGAAAATTTGTCCGGAAAACCAAAGCTACCATATGGTTAAAATATGTAAATACAAACTGGCAGCTCTGCTTGCAAACAACTTATTTTGAATTGTGAAAGTATGTTAAAGAAAAGGGATTTATTATTTTAAATTTAAATAAAAAGTGATTCATCGTGAGGTTGATTTTCAAAATGCTTTTGTTAAAGATCAGGCGTGACTCATATCAAACTGCTTTGTCATTTTTGTTCAGTATCGTTTGGCAAGTCATCATGGAAAGACTCACACCACAACAGCGTCTCAAAATTCTTCAGCTCAAATTCAATGAAAATCCGTTGTTTTTTCGTGAAATTTTGTTCAGTGATGAAGCACATTTCTGACTCAGTGGATACGTTAATAAGCAAAATTGCCTTATTTGGGCTGATGAGCAACCCGAAAAGTACCAATACATCCATTAAAAACAATGGTATGGTGTGGTATAAGGGCTGGTGGAATCATTGGTCCATATGTCTTAAAAAATTAGGAAAATCAGAATGTTACCGCCAATGGTAACCGTTATCGCACCATGTTAACGGATTATGTGCTTCCTAAGCTACGAGCCATACAGCGCGTGAAACAATGACCTTGTTGAGAAATCATTTCGATGAGCACTTATTTACGTTTTGTTTCGGTAAATTGGAAACCAAGATCGTGCGATATTACAACTTTTGACTATTTTCTTTTGGGATATGTAAAGTCTGAAGTCTTCAGGAAGAAGCCAGCTACGATTGACGCTTTGGAAGCCAACATTACTCGTGTTATTCACCAGCTATGCTCGAACGAGTCCAAAATTGGACCTTCCGAATGGACCACCTGAGACGTAGTCATGGCTAACATTTACAGGATATCATTTTCAAACAGTAAATGCCATAAATTCTTCTTTTAACTGATACCAAAAACTTCAAGTTTACTTTTAAATTTATTTGCTTTATTTAAAATTAAAAATCAAACCTGATGATGAATAACTCGATACATAATTTAATTTTTTTATTTTATTTAATTATTCAGCAAAAAACAAGTGTTGTAAAATAAATGTAAAAGCACTGTATTATGTGGCAGCTAAATTCAATTGTTATGTAGAAATTGAAAAAGTGGAATCTCAGTTCATCTTGTTCTGAACGAGAATTAAAATTAAGCCAATTCAAGTAAAATGTTGCCGAACAAAAAATGTCTCTCTCTCTCTCTCTCAAAAGTAAGACGTCGAACCAGTGATGCATTTTGAATTCTTTTGTTTTGGGTCAAACTGACGATTTTAAAGGGCCAAGAAAACTTTGATAGGGCCAAACTATTTTTGTTATGGTAAAAAAGTAATACGTAGTTATATAAAACATGTTTTTTTTTTAAGAACAAAAACAAAAAATTCACAATGCTTAAAAGTATTTTTGTCCATTTTTGTTTTATTTTTGTAACACAAAATTTTATTAATGTATGAAACACTTTTGTCATTTAACGGTCTACTTTTTTATATTTATTTAAAATAATTTAAATTTAAAACAAGACAGATTTGCAAATAAAAGTCAGGAGTTCTTACATTAAAGGGCCAAGTGAACTACAAAAGCGGTTTGACAATGACAACAGGATGTTTTTCTGAATATTTAAAATTTTTGATTTTCGTATAAATAAGCTTCGTATGTTTTTTCCCATCATATCATATATTTGGTCCCGAGCAGACAAAACTATTTCTTAAATAAAATTAGTATTCGAAAAAGTGAGAAAATAACATTGAGAAATGCATTGCACAATTTAAAGAAGTTAGTTGAATTTGGACCCGAAAGGGCCAAAATAGATTTCCACAGGGCACAATTGTGCCATGCTTTTCATCACTGCGTCAAACTCAATATAAAAAAATGTTCTCCGGGCAAAAATATTGTTCCGAACGAATAGGTGAATCGAGCTTAACAGGGGTTAGTAAAGTTTTACATTTGAATGAGTTTTTTTTTACATTATGTACAACTAAAAAAAAAATACTAAACTCTTTCTACAACTGTAAAAAATTCATCTGTATTTTTCTAAAATTTCTATTTATTTTTAATTTCATGTGTCCTGTTTTCCGCTCTTTGGTAAACGGCTTAACAAAACCTCTATAGTCTAACACTTTTGTAAAGCTTACACTTTATGCTTATTACGAGAAAAGCAGTTTTGGTACAGAAAAAGCCTCTACTACTAAATATGTTAAGCCTTTTGTATAAAAACTTAACTGTATATGAAAGAAAAGCTGCCAATACTTTTTAACTTCTCCGCTGAGTGGAAAGCTTTTTTTTGGGGGGTAAAAATTGGCTGCAAAATATTTTAAGCTTTAAGCAAAGAAGTGTCCTTGATAAAAGTTTAACACAATATCTAAAAGAAAAGCTGCTAGTGCCAATAGTTTTCAAAAATCGCTGCCGATTTGCAGTACCTGTTGGTTTGTTGGAGTTTGGTGATAGTTCATATATTGTTGTTGGCAAATGGGGGAAGCTACAGTGGGAGTAGTTTCTCCAACACCAGGTGAACTGGTGAATACGGTGTTTTGTTTGGTTTGGGGTGGACGTATGGCTTTCCAATCAGAGGGCTGGTGCTGTTGATAGTGATGTTCTTCTTGAGGATGTTGGTACTGATGTTGTTGCTGCTGCTGTTGTTGTTGGGGATAAGCAACATTTTGTTGGTTTGGTTGATAGTTTTGCTGGTGTTGTAAAGGTTGCTGGTAGTGAGGCTGTTCCCGTTGAAAATGTTGTTGTTGTTGCTGCATTGATTGGTTTTGTGGTTGTTGGTATTGCTGATATGGTACAGTGTTTGGTTCCTGAGATGGTAGTCTACTGAATTGTTTGTCTTTCAATATAATTGGGGTTTCTGGGGTTTGTGGGGGAAAGGCTTCATAGTCATTTAGACTTGGACTTTGTTTATTGGGTATGTTGGTATCACGAGCAACATTATTATTAGTATTGTGTTGTATATTGTTATAAATTGGACCCTGTAAGTGTTAAGGTCAAATAGACAAATTTATTTGCATTGTGTGTTGTTAGAAATCAAGGATAATGTGTATGTTTTTAATAAGGAGATTTTTTTTGATTTCATACTAATTAAGTTAACAAAAAAGGAATGGAAATTTTTTATTTTATTACACTGTATACAAATTTGATTTCCTACTTAACTTTTCGTTTTAATCTTTAAATAAATTTATGGTGTGTTTTAAATGTTTTGCCTTTAAAAATTAAATAACTTTATACATGCACATGTTTTTATGTGCGTGTGTGTTTATTATATTCTTAATTTTTAATTTAATTATTTTCAAAAAAAAAAAAATTTTAAAATTGCGACTTTCATGTCTGGGTCATTGTGGTATTTACAACGTTGCATAAATTTTTATTCAAAAATTTCATTTTTTCTAGATTTGTAGGCTTTAAGTCACGCCAGCTGCGAACAATTTTCTTAATAATTAAATATTGTGTACAACTTTGTATAATTAAAATCAATGTTTATAGAAGTACTTTTATTTTCAATGAAATAAATAACTAAAAAGAATGTAATTAAAAATGAGCACAAATTCTTAAGATTTTCTTAAAGCAATTTCGAAATAATTTTTAAAGAATTTACAGGATTTTTTATTTAAATAAAAGTACTTTATTTGTTAATTTATCTATATCTTTGTATATAAAAATGAAATATGTTTGTCTGTATGTTGGCTTATAGACTCTAAACGACTGAACCGATTTTCTTGAATTTTTTACAGCAATATCACATAAAATAGGCTACTTATTTTTTGATAGGCGCAGGGGAAGTGGTACCCCCCATAGGAAACAAATATTAAGTATCGTAAATCTTAAGAGCCGCTGCACCCATTTTCTTAAATTTTTGCATTACGATCTTCTGAGCACCGAAATTGAAGTAAGATAGCTGCAAGGGAAGTGCAACCCCCGTAGGACGCCAATATTTAATATAGCATAACTGTTATAGTGAGAATGTTCACACTTGGTAGGAGTCACTCTTATGGAAACCTACACCTTTAAACTTTATTAATAAAGGGGGTAGGCGCAGGGGGAGTAATACATCCTATAGAAGCATATATTTAATATCGCGTAACTGAAGAACTATTACAGCAAGAGTCTTCAAATGTGGTTGAAGCAACTATTATGGTAAACTATAAATTCCAAAATAAAAATGGGCGGGGTAGATGAAGTAGGAGCGATACTCTCCATAGGACGAACTTCATATCTGAAGGACCTACTTTTATGATAAACTACAGACTCCTAAGCTACTCAGCCGATTTTCCTTAAAGTTTCATAGTAATTTCCTGATTACCCGGCGCTTAACATAGTCTATTAATATATTTTAATTTCCAAGTAGGTGGAGGACGGTTAGAGTAATAGCCAATCCCACGATGTCACACGTTAACGTTCGCATAGAAAATTACATTCAAAACAAAAACAATTTCTAAAATATGTTTTTGTTTTAAATGTAATTTTCTATGCGAACGTTAACGTGTGACATCGTGGTATTGGCTATAAGAGTTTTTCAATATGAAACAAATAACTTCGTTATCAATACACGACATAGATAAGCGGTCGTGGCACCTCCCATACAATGGCAATAAAGACGTATTTCGAGTACACTAATAGTGAAAGTATTCCAATTTTCTACAAATAGCTTAGATAATAACCCACAACATATTTCAAAAGGTACAGGGTTTCCGCCGGGAATGTAATCTCCTTTGTTTTGCCGCCATTTTGGTAAACATTAGTCTTGACAGTTCATATTTGGCAGTCGTGAAGTAGACACGTGGCAAATTTATTATGGAAAAATATTCGTTTCCATTTAGGATTCAGTTGACACAAGAGCTTCTTCCACAAGATCATTTACGCCGGCGTACATATGCCAAAAGGATGTTACAGCTCGCCCATGATTCTTCGATTTTCATGAAAAAATCATAATGAGTGAATAAACAGAATAGTTGGTTCTGGGCAATGGAAAACCCTCAAATTATTCATCAGTCACCTTTGAATCCATTGAAAGTGAAAGTCTGGCGTGCAATTTGGTCAGGAGGAATCATTGGATCTTACTTCTTTCAAAATGAAAACGGCGTAACGGTAACTGTGAATGGAGAGCGATATCGTGATATGATTGAAAACTTTTTAACTCCACAACTGCATGCTTTGGGCTTGATTAACATGTGGTATCAACAAGACGGTGCAACATCGCATACAGCCAGGATTACAATGGAATTACTGCGAGACCTCTTTTCACAACAAGTTATTCAAGATATTGTGATGTTGATTGGCCTCCACGTTCGCCTGATTTGACTGCTCCGGACTTCTTTTTGTGGGGATATCTGAAAAGCAAGGTTTATGCAAACAAACCAGAAACGCTCGAGCAACTCAAACAAAATATTCGCGATGAAATTAATGAAATACCGCGTGAAATGTGTGAGAAAGCAATGAAAAATGTGCTCAAAAGGGCTCGCATTTGGGAGGCTAACAGAGGTGGACGACATTTATCTGATATTGTATCCCATACATAATAGCCAAAATGAAATAAAACATTTATAAATATATCTTTTTCATTTAATCAAAAATTATAAACAAACAAAGTAGTATACCTTCGCGGCGGACACCCTGTAGGTTCAATGGGAAAAGTAGGCATGTCACCTCCCATACGAAAACACTTGAAATTTCTATATATCTGTTGAACGGTTACTATAAAATCATTCAAATTTAGTCCGAGATGCTTTGCTTTTTAAAAAAATTTTACCAATTTTATTTCGATGGGGGTAGCAAAGCGCACCGGGTTAAGCTAGTATGGTATAAATTCAGCATTTTTCAAAATATATAAAAATCAGTCGTATTTTAAGACAACACTTTTTATTAAAATTATTAACCTCAAAAATACAACATTGTATAATTAGACGATTAGATAACGAATGCGAGCTTGTAAATTGGACATATAAATTTCAATAAATTTGATTTGCCCTTCACTAAGTACCTTAAAAAACTGTCGATACTAGACTTGCCAGACGGACTTGATTTTTCTTGATTTACAAGAATTTTAACTGCTTATTATTTAATTTGTTTACAGGTATCCTTAAACAAATCTTTGTAAAAAGTAAATAAATATTTCATTGTTTTGTTTTAGTGCAATTGTCTTAAAATCTTTCAAAACTACGTTTAATTTATTCAACACTAATAATTTGGCAACACTGGAATGCTGAATTGAAACAGAAACCATATCAAAACTCAACACTTATAATTAAAGCATTAAACATCTGACTCAAAAAAAAAGCAAACAGCAATTTTTAGTTTAAATAGTGAGTTCATTTGTTTGCAATTTGTTGTATACAATTGTGTTATTTTTTTATAAAAGATTATTTTAACTACAATTAATGGAGGGAGAATTCCAACTAATTGAAGTGGGGAATGTAAGAAAACATAAGCTCACTGTTTTATTGTTGGAATTTTGCTTTGATATCGTTGCAAATAAGACTTTTTGAGAGTTTGTAGTTCTCATTCCCTATGTAGTCTTATTTACTGATATTTTTGGCTTTTATAAATTTTTTTTGGGAAAACGATTCCTAATGATCGGGCCTAAGCAACCAGTGAAATGCGCATAGAAACGGCTTATCCTCTAAGAATAAATTTGAGTTTTTTTTATGAAGAATAAAAATAGGGAATTAAGCACAACAAACATAATCTTTTAATGAAAAATTATGTATTCCCAAAGACAACTTTGATAATAAAGTTTTTAATTGTCAAGAATTCTTTCAAAATTCAAGATTTTTTTTAGTGAATGTCAAGAAGTTTGGAAATTTGAATCTAGCAAGCCTCGTTGATACACATATTTTGACTATGTTTTGGCTTAATTGTCAAGAATTCTTTCAAAATTCAAGATTTTTTTTAGTGAATGTCAAGAAGTTTGGAAATTTGAATCTGGCAAGCCTCGTTGATACACATATTTTGACTATGTTTTTGTTTAATTGTCAAGAATTCTTTTAAAATTCAACATTTTTTTTTAGTGAATGTCAAGAAGTTTGGAAATTTGAATCTGGCAAGCCTCGTTGATACACATATTTTGCCCATGTTTTTGTTTAAGCACTATTTATTTCAGTGATTTGTCGGGATCAGTAGTCGAAACTACATCAGTAACATTTTGTTATAATTTCATATTCAAAATTCAAACAAAAATGCCTCGTAGAACAGTTCTTAGTTAAGAAGTACTGGGAGAAATAGAAGCATAACATTAGCAAGAAATATAAAAATATGTTTTTGAAAAACTCTAAAATACAGGCTTGTTCTGAAAATCACTTTAATTCAAATCACTTGATTCCAAATTACATATCCCATTTAAAATCACACTTGTGATATAGTGGTGTTCAGTTTTGTATTTTTCGGTGTGAATATCCACTGCCGAAAGCACACCGGAAAATACAAGAACGAACACCATTACATCAAACGTGTGATTTAAAATCACGTGCTTTTCAGAACAGGCGTGATATATGCAAAAACAGAACAGGTGGACCAAAAATAAGTAATCGAAAAGAGATTGATTTTTAATCTATACTAGGGATACCAATCCTTAAATCCCAACCCCGAATACCGGGACTCAAATTTTTAAGTCCCGGGATTTTCGGGACTTAGTCGATCTCAAAATCGTAACTTTAATTTCTTAGTTTTAGCTTTTTTTATAATCCCTTGAGAGGATAGGGAACACAATATTGATCTTTTATATTTATTCGATTAACTTCCTTAATACTGTTATTGAAAACGAAAGAAGAAAGTTAAACTTTGTTATTCTTTTTTAAGCGTGTCCAACAGTTATAAAGAAATGTAAGAAGTATACAGAAAAAAGTTTTTTATCAATTAAAAAATTGTTTAAAAAGTATTTAAATTTAATAAATGAAAGAAAATTAAAATATAATTTTGATTTAAATAACATTTTAGTGATTTTCAAATACATTTTTAATTAAATTAAAAAAATAATAATGGATTTTTTTTCGTTTAAAATAAAATAACTTACACTTGTCGAATTGTTGTTGGGAATTGTCAATATTTAATTAAATAAATTAACACATTGTTTGAAATGGCAAAGTTTTTTTTATTATTTTTTTTAATTAAAATTAAAAATAACATTTATTGAAAAAAAGATTTCAAAATTTTAAAATTTTTAGTAATCAATACAAACATTTTGGTAATAGATGCAAAATCAACAACTTGTTTGCTTGATATTATGAATTTGGTATAAATTTGGTGATTAGAGAAAATTCTTATTTTTTTCTGTGTACTGATAATAATTAAAGAAGTAAGTTAATTTAAGAAATAAATGTCTTTTGAAATGCACCAAACAAAAAGAAAAACCAAAAGTTCCATGAGGTCTTATTATCTAATTGATTCCACAGGTTTAGCTTATTAAAGAGTTTTCCGAGAGTGTGCGTGGGACCTAAGGCAATTTATGAAGCGATTTCACGAAATTAAGTAGTGTAATTTATACACTACATAATTCATACCACCAGTGGTGGTGGGAATAAAAATGTGTTTTTATTAAAATTTTTAAAAAATTTATTTTGTTAATTAATTTCGAATTCAAATTTCAATTATTCATCTTAATTCATTTAATAAAAATTTTAATAGAATCTTACAAATACATTAATTACTAGTTTGCTCTATTCAATTACTATATTAATTATTTCTTTATTAAGTTTGAAACAAATGTGATAATTGAGTAAAATATAGATTTTATTTTAATTAATTACACATTGTTAGAGGTCCTACGTTGTTTTTTTCATCATATTTTTAACTAAAGTAATCATTAATGAAGAAAAAAATGACACTTTTCAATTTTTACAAATTATAGTAATCAATATAATCATTAAACAACTTTGTAATATTAAATGAATTATAAAACTTTTGTTTGTAAAAATGTTTTAATGACGTTTTTTTTTTTAATAAATATCTATAAAAAGCATTTATCTTTTGACTTTCAAAAATCCCGAATCCCGAAAAATCCCGGGAGGCCGAATTTCGGGATTTGCAAAAACGAGTCCCTAATCTATACTAATATTATAAACAGGTAATATTTGTTTGTTTGTAAGAGGTAATCTTCATAACCGCTGACCGATCTATATGAAACTTTAAGAGTATATTATTGATGGTGTGGGAGGTGCTATACGCTATATATTTTTTTGACATTTTAAGTGGGCAGGGCACTTCTCATACAAAGACATTATAGATTTATGTATATCTGTACAACGACAAGAGCTAAAGTTTTCAAATTTAGTACGAATATCTTGGTTGTCAATACACAACACCTGACAAAATTTGGGCGGGAATGGGGAAGTGGGCACCTCCCATATAGAGACATAGGAAATACCTGTCACCGCTGAACGGATCTTTATGAAACTTTTACTTTATATTATTGATGGTCTGGTCTGGGAGGTGCTACAATATAAAAAACATTTGTTCCGGGTGCGTGTTACTAAAACTCGAGAATCGTTGTACCGATTGACACCAAACTTGGACAATATATTAGTATAGTCTGAGCCTTCCCTAAAGTTCAATCCCGAAAGGTGGCGCTATTGTTGTGATATTTAAAATTTTTTAATTTATGGTACGATTTGACAGAAATTCACAATATATATTGATTAAACAAAAATAGGGGTTCTAATAAAATGTTGACCCGGTATATAGCGCTGGGGTCTAATTATTTACAAAATTCTCCATTATTTAAATGTTATTTGGAAAATCCCAGGCAGTGCCGGGACCAAATAGTTGGGCAAATTTGGGAAGAATGATTGAAAATAAGGTAACCTAACAATCAGTTTCAAAACTTTTGCGCAGCCGAGATTTTTTTGTCCACAAACGCCACAAAAAAAAAAAAATAAATAATAATTGGCTAACTTGTGCAAGAAACAACATTAGAACCAATCGAAATGAAATATATTCGTAACAAATAACTCAGCTTGAATTTCCTATCAGATTTGAAGTTTAAGATAATTTTTTATGATGAACAAATACCGCCAGTGAGCATTACAATCATCCATGCCAATCTAAAGCTTCAAAATATTCCTTTTTATATTCATATACTTTCAGTTCAATCTATAATTACCAGAACAACTTTAAAAATCCGAAAGAACTGCCGTAATTTTTCCAAAAAAATTTAATTTAAAAGTTTTCATTGATTTAAATTTTACTCGATTTTAAAAAAGGGCCGATAATTTCGTTTTCGTTTTCAGTTTTCAAAATATGCTGTTTTTAAGAAAAGCCTGAAAGGATTTTTCAATACACTCTTTAATTATACAAACAAAATGGGGATTTTGGAAAATTTTTTTTTGGCAAGTTTAACCTTTTGTCTTACAAGTTTTTTTCTTATACTTCGCCATCACATTTTGAATATCATTCGATATTTTCATTCATATTCAAGGAATTGATTGACATATTTAAAACTAATTTAATAGTTTTCTATTACGAAAATCTTGTTATTATAAAAATTATCTTTAAGTGACATTAAAAACAAATACTGTGTAATGGAAATGCGACAAATGTCAACTATAAACTAGTTTATTTCTTATGTTTATTTCTCACGCTGTTAAACAAAAATGCATTCTAAAAACGTAATTTATAAACGTATGTATGTGTGTATGTATGCACGAATACGTAACTAATCTGAATCTAAAATGTTCAAAATAATCATAACCAAAGGAAAAAATAAAAGAGCAAAAACCAAAAAAAAAAAAAATCAAAAAAACTTGGTTGATCATTAAAGAAATTGTTGTTATTGTTCAAAATTAAGTTAATTTGCAATCGCGTGCAACATGAAACAATAAAGCCCACAACAATACGGGTAAACACACACGCTGACTTACACAGACGTGGATTAAGAGCACTCTGTTTGCATAGAGAATTCTGTTTTAGTTTTAGCCTTAAGAAAAAACCCTAGAACTTGTAATATTAGAAAGGCATACATTTGATCAAATTCAGAAATATATAAGGAATTATCTTCATTCATCTTAATTTTTATCTTTAATTATTTAAAAGCATTAATAGCTATGGCTCTTTATTCCTACAATTAGCTTATTTTTTTTTTAATTATAAGTTAATTTTATAAATAAATAAATCTTTATGTTCTTGAAACGAGTTTGCTTTGCAATAAATTTTTTGCAAGTTTTTATTTAATACAAATTTTCATTTCAGTTTTTAATGTTCTTACTTTTAAGGGCATTCCTAATATACATGGATGTTGTAAGGAAAGTGGCTTTTTTTTGTTCAAAAAAAAAAAAAATTTTAAAAAAAATTTTGTTAGAAATTTTGTATGTGTTCTTTAAAAAGCCTTCATCATATCGGTAACAGCCGAAGATGTTTAAAAGATATCAAAAAGAAAAAAAAAATTAAATAATAAGAGAAAATATTAGTTACACTTGCAGAAATAGTTCAATGGAGCGTATGAGCAATATTTTATAATATTTCTATGAAACCCATGCGCCCTAGATAACGAATTATGATCGTATGGTCAAATATTTATATATTACACCGCCAGTGTGGCTTTAATGCGTTAGAGCTGAAGTTTTTCAGTGCATTAAGAAATTGGTCGCAAACTTAAAAGCTGTCCGTACATCTGGCACTGGCAAATTGTTTGCCCATATACACTTTGTATTTAAAATGAAGTTCGGTATTTGAAAGACAATTAAATGAAATTTGGTAAATAAAATTTTTGGCTTATAGGCTAATCCATAATTGCACTTAGCTCCCAAAAAAAAAAGCCCCAGCGTCCTTAAACTCTCTCACTATGAAGGTATTAAGCATAGTATACAACTAGTATGGCGACTCTTTGACATGTACCTAATTTAAATGTCAAGGTAGCTAGTAGATGTTTGTATTAGTAAGATTTTTTTTAAAATTTGGTGTTTAAAACTATTTTCACCCCTAAACATAGTTGCATAAAATCGTATAGAATGTGGCGAAAAAAAAAATTATTTTCTAAAATAAAATTTTATGGATTCGAAAAATTTTTAATTTTGTTAATGCTGCCTGCATTTATAAACTTTTAGAAACAATGTTTGTTTAAACTTTATTCTGCAATATCGGAAAATATTTAAATAATTAAAGATTTAAAATATTTTTTTCATACCACATAATACTACTCTGCTTGCTTTAATAATATTAACCATAGATTACATAGATATAAAATTGAAAATAAATACATAGTGTAGAACTAGTGTGTCAACTCGAGAGAGTGTTTTCAATTTTTTAGTTCACCCCTCACACATATAGGTTCTGTGTGAATTCAACACACATAAAACCAACAAAAACAAAGCAAAATTTAAAATTTTTTCATTTAAAATTTTTTACAATATAACACTTTATGTTTAATTTTATGAAATAAACACATAATTAATAATTTTTTCCAATACATTTTGCTCATTAGCTTTTGCAAAATGTTTTTTATTTTTCACAAACTAAAAATTTTTAAATAAATTTATTTGACATTAATTTTTTTAGGTTGTTAATATTATTAAAGCCAGCAGAGTAGCATTTTGTGGTATGAAAATAATATTTGACATCATAAATTATTTAAATATCTTCCGATATTACAGAATAAAAATTTTGCAAACATTGTTTTTAAAAGTTTATAAATGCAGCCAGCATTTAATAAATGGAAAATTTTTTAAGCTAATAAAATTTTATTTTGGTAAAAATATTTTTGGCACATTCTATACGATTTTATGCAACTATGTTTAGTGGTGGAAATAGTTTTATACACCAATACATTTAAAAAAAATCTTACTAATACAACATAATATATGTACCACTGACAGTTGCGTTATGTACCTGTCAAAGAGTCGGCATACCAGTTGTATACTATGAATAAATACATAGTATATAACTAGTATGCCGACTGGTGAGAACGTTCTCTTTTTTTTATAACTCTCATCACACATATAGGTTCTGTGTGAATTCAACACACTTAAGAACAACAAAAACAAAACAAAATTTGAAATTTTTTAATTTAAAATTTTTCACAATATAACACTTCATGTTTAATTTTATGACTTAAACACATAATTAATAATTTTTTTCAATACATTTTGCTAATTTGCTTTTACAAAATGTTTTTATTTTTCACAAACTAAAAATTTTTAAATAAATTTTTTTGACACTAAATTTTTTCTGTTGATAATATTATTAAAGCCAGCAGAGTAGCATTTTGTGGTATAAAAATAATATTTGAAATCATTAATTATTTATATATTATCCGATATGGCAGAATAAAAATTTAGCAAACATGGCTTTTAAAAGTTTATAAATGCAGCCAGCATTCAATAAATTGAAAATTTATTGAACTAAGAAAATTTTATTTTGGAAAAAAAATTGTTGCCACATTCTATACGATTTTGTGCAACTATGTTTAGTGGTGGAAATAGTTTTATACACCAATACATTTGAAAAAAATCTTACTAATACAAACATAAAAATGTACCACTGACAGTTGAGTTATGTACCTGTCAAAGAGTCGGCATACTAGTTGTATACTATGAATAAATATATTTAACTCTTCACACATATAGGACATGTGTGAATTCAACACACTTGTAAAAGTTCAACTCAATATTTTGTCAACAATAAACAATTAAATAACAATTTTTTTTATAAATTTTTTTGATGTGTTTGCTTACAAATTTTTAAAAGAAATGTAAATTTTTAACATTTTATTGCATTTAAAACAATGTCTAAAGTGTTATTCCGTACTTTCCTTGGCGCTGGTTCCTTATCATATTAAAACGTAGAAAACCCAGTAGAAAAACAAGTCACATTCGAGCTTTTAAGTGTTTCCGTGGGTTGTTCGTATGCGTGTAGAGTAGTTTTTTCTTTAGGCGAATGTAGTAGCTCTGTAGGTAAAACAGAGGTCTACATCTCAAGCTTATACAGCATGAAAATTACACCTTTAATAAACAGCGGTTGACTAAAGTCTCATCTGGAATTATGGTAACTAGAAAGTATATAGTACTCACTCCACTATACGTGGAGAGGATATTATAGGCTTGTGCTGATATGTTTTACAAATAAAAATTTTGGGTTTCGACCCTTATTTTAGCATACCGATCGAATTAGAATTACCTCCTGAATCGACCTAACGATGTCCGGTCATCCGGCTGGCTGTATAATAGGGTGGGTCATAAAAATTTTCTTTCTCGTAACGACTTTTAATAGCGTAACTATGTTGTATATTTGCCTGCATTAGACCCCTGTAAAATATTATTAATTTATTTTTAGTGTAAGAGCCCGCGCTTTGATCTTCATTTTGTTAAATTTGTTATATAACAGCAACAGCATTGTATAGCAAAAAATCATATTACTGTATTCTAACGATTCTTAAGTTCTCGAGGATTCAGACACAAGCAATTCATTCATTGAAAAGTTTATATTCTTCCAGGAAATATTTTTGATAGGATACATATAAAATGCTGCACAATAAAAAGATCAGTTTGGGTTTACTACGCGGACAGGGAAGTTGTGTGCTTATTTTTTTATTTGAATTGTTTTAACTTCTAACCGTTATTATGGAAACCAGAAGCCAAGATTATTTCTGCACAAGATTCGAAAATGTAGAAGATATTAATGATAATGTTTTACCAACTTAAGAATATGTTACGAAATACTATGATTGGAATAGGGAGCAACCATCGTTTTTAGATATTGCAAAGCTTGTAGCTCAAAGAATAGAATGCGTTAGGAGAAAATCGTCTCTTCCTATTGTGTCAAATACAATAGTCATACAAGTAATAAACGGTTATCATATAAATTACAAAAATCTCATAAAGTCGTTGAAAAAATGTCCGTTTATTAGAAAGAAAATTTTCATAGTTTTGTTTCATATTTGTTCCTGTAGATATAAACAAATTGAGCTTTTTTTGATGTCCAAGGCAATATAAGGTACCCAAAGAAGAACAGGAGTTTTTGAGTGAGATGCGAGGGCGAGAAAGATGCGTATTTGAGGAGTAGTTCGAGATCTTCCAAATAAATTACAAAAAAGAGCAGCCCAAGCACCAAATACAGAAAAAAGCGTAAATAAAAGTCACGACAAAATTAACTTAAAACAGCAGGACTTATCTGTAAGTAATTACAGTGCTTCTTGTGACGACTCTTTTAATTTACCTTCCACGTCAAAGGCAGAAAAAAATATTAGTTTGCCTATATTGTCAAAAGCTTGTAACCGTTACAGTGTTTCCTATAGCGCAGCGGCTGCTATTGCTTCGTCTGTATTGCAAGATATCTCTCCTAGCAGTGAACCAATTGATAAATCAAAAATAAGACGGGAAAGAAAAAAGTACGTAATGAATGTATTCAAGATCAGAAGCAGCTAGACCTACTAGCTTTATACTTTGACGGCCGAAAAGATAAGACGCTTAATATTATTTAATGTTGAGCTAGGAAATATAGACAAATACTGATTGAGGAACATGTATCTGTTAAGGAGCCAGATTCAGTTTATGTTGGCTATGCAACACCAGATCGAAATACTTCTAAAAATATTGAAATGTCAATTATTGCCCTTCCTTCGTCTCAAAAAATGAAAAAAGAAAATTTGATGGCAATTTGTTGTGACAGTACAGTCACTAACACTGGGAAATTTAACGGAGTAATAAGAGTATTGGCAAAAAGAATTCAGCGCCCACTGGGATGGTTTTTAATTTTCAACGAATTGCCATTAAAACATCTATTTAACAAGCTTTGTCCAGGTGTTATCCAGGGACCATATTCGCATGCTGGTCCTATTGACAACTTATTAGAAAACTGCGAAAAACTTGCTTCTGTTGATGATGTTGGGTGAAACAGCGAGAGAACTGGCAGCCAGACGTGTTCATGAAGCACGAAGCTCACCTCATACCCGAAAGCAACATCGCGTCTTTGAGGACCCTTCTATCAATTCTGACGCAAATAACTATTTTGAAGTTATAAATTGGAATCAAAAGTTTTTCGATCCACCAATTCTTCGGAACATCACTACTGAAGAAATAAATGCGGCAGTTGACTGGCAAGAAGTGACAATCTAATTTTTTGAAATGCCCAGATTTGACAGTGTACAAGCTTTTGTAACCAAAAAATAACTAATTAAATTTTGTAGTTTTATGTTGTAAAGGAACCAAAGTTTTATTTTCTTTATGTGTAATTAAAAATGTGTTCAGTTTTAATTAATAATAAATAATTTATAGTAAATAAAATATTAAAATTTAAAAAATGGCTTTTTTTAAAACACTTAATTCTAAGGAGCTCCGGCGCGGGCTCAAGATGTGACTTTTTTAAACTGTTTTTTAGAATTTTTTATTTGTTTTAACGTAAGACAACAAAATATTGCTATTAGAACATGATTCGAGAAGTTTTATTTTTTCTCATACATCAGTGACCCACCCTACTGTATAACCTATGTACGCAAACTACAGTTCACAATTTTGCAGACAATTTGATAACAGTTGGTATAAATTATTAAATTTTTATAAGGACGAATAGCAGGAATCGGCCCGTACCTTCATTAAAACCCCATATAAACTTTTTTTCCAGAATATAGTCTTCTTATGCTTGTATTTCGATTGAAATTGGACCAGGAATATTTTATTTCAACCTTAATCATTCAACCAAATTTTATTTGAATCGGACTATATATGACCACGGCTCCCATATAAATACCATCTCCCAATAAAGCTTTAAATGCCTTAACAACCTTATAAATATTGGTATTGACATGAAATTGGGTGACGACAACTTCAATGTCATGACATGTAGGTCCAGAATTGACCATAGGTCCCATACAAACGCTTTCCAAAAAATCTTATTCAGATGTAAATATCTAGACACTCGTAATATTCGGCACAACGAACTCATATAATTACATGAATTTTAAACTAATAACACATTAGTCCCAAGAAGGGCACACTCTCGAAAATTTGTGTTTGGTGTAGGGTATTGTGTCGTCGGGATTTCTCACTTGTTTTTTTATAATTAGGTAAATATCATTAAAGTGGTGAAATATTCCCAGCAAACAGACTAAAGCTGAAGGTCCCTGCCATGCATTATATGCGCTGTTCCTTTTTATGCATATTTCAAAAAGTAAAATCAGTGTAATGGTATGTGACAAGTTACACAGCAAAACGCATAGCATGCATATACGTATCAACGCATGAAAGTAGGTATACTTTCTACTCTTGTTTGCGTCGCATGTGTGGTGAAAAAATGTCAGCTGTTTTTGATGGCCATGAATGAAAAATCATATTTTATTTTCAATGTAATCGATATATATGTTTGTGTGGTGGCTTCCTTTTTTCTATTTTTTGTATTAAAAAGGTTTTTAATAAAAGAAAAAGCTTTCTTAATAAATATTGAAATAACTTTCAAGAACAAAATACATTGAAATTAATTTTTAGAAACATTTTTTCATAAACAAAATTTGCTTTTCTAGTTATCGATTACTTTTATGTTCTGAGTGCCATCTTTGTTGTGCTTATTATTTTTTTTAACAAATGCCTTGAAAGGAAAACTTATTGACACCATGGAAAATTACGAATTCTTTTGATAATAAAAGCTTATTCCTCTATGAATTCTTATAAATAAATTCTATTAATATATCAGTTACACCTTCCATTTTTCCCAAATTGTTTTTCATATTAGCACAACAGATAATAAAAAAACAATTTGGCGCATAAAACGCATTGCATGTAACTTGAATTTAGGAACGCATGAAATGCACAAAAAGTAGCATACGCATCTACGCATAAACGCATGGTGTGGACCTTCAGCTTTAGGGTTTTGACAAGCGAGTTTCATATCTATGATGATACAGAAAAGCATAAGTGTCCAAAAAAATTATTTACATATTTTTAGTTTGTGAAAATTAAAAACATTTTGTAAAAGCAAATATGTAAGCAAAATGTGTAGAAAAAAATTATTAATTATGTGCTTGTGCCATAAAATTATGCAGAAAGGGTTATATTGTGAAAAAATTTAAATATTTTAATTTAAAATTTTCTGTTTGTTGTTTTTATGTGTGATTAATTTACACAAAATCTATATGTGTGAGGGGAGAAAACTCTCTCGAGTCGGCATACTAGTTGTAAACTATGGTATTAAGGACGTTTAATTTAACGAAATTAATCTCTTATAAATGTTAGTAGCAGATACAATTTGGCGTTAGTAAAAATTTCTTTTTGCTGTAGGATCTAAAATTTTCTATAGGTCGTGCATAGCAACGGTTCCCAAATGGTAGTCCGCAGACTCCTTGTTATTCGTGACAGATTTGTAGAGGGTAGAGAGGGGGAACATAAGCAAATGTTCTTTTTGAAGTTTATAAAAAAAATATATTTCAAATTCAAAAAGTGTAGAACTTACATTTTTCCAAAGTAATATAAAAACAAAAAATCTTTGACTTAAGGCAATTAATGCATTTATTTTGACGAGCATTTTGTCATTTCTTTTTCAACCAATTTATGTTTGGAGTCCACGGAAAAAATGTTATTCTCAAGGGGTCCGTAAAACAAAAAATCTATAGGATCGAATGCTGAAATTCAATATATCAATATTCAAAATTGGTGTAGAATTCGATTGTTCGACTTTACTTTAATATTTCTATAAAGGTATACATAGATGAAGTTTAGTTTTTATAAAATTAGTCCCAGGTCTACCAAAAATGGATTTCAACCAAATGAATGAGTCATGTGGCAATCTTTGGAGCGAAAAGCGGTCCTAAAAGGCCGTTTATATTATACAGAAATCAAAAAGATTTGATTTGAAATCTTCTTCAATATAAAGAGTGTTAAATTTGCTTTTTTTTGACATTAACGAGATTTTGCTTTTATACCAAAACAGCTGACTGAAAGTTTTTTGTGTAACAAAAAATAAAAAATAATTTCAATTAAAAAAATTGTGATATTAATTAAGCAATTAAAATTTCTACCAGTAAACAAATGAGTAGTATCAATTAGATATTTCTCGGTATTTAAAACGTTTTTTTTACAGTAATGTTGTAGATATAAGTAAACGTTTATTTCACTTGAACAAATTTGTAATTAAAACTGATTTTATTTTGATTAATTGAAAAAAAAATTTCCGCATATAATTATCTTTTATTTATATTAGCAATATTATTTATGTATTTCATTTATACTATTTTCTCAAAATTTATCATTTTTTTTTTAAGTTTTAGCGATACGGTATTTTTGTTTTGTTTTTTATTAAAATTGATTTATTTTCTTGTACAGGGAAGTATTTTGTTTAGTACTAGATATGGAAAAAACCATAGTTGCATCAATAAGTACTACTAAATTTTAAGTAGACCTCGTTAAAATCTAGTCACGAAGTTTTGTTTGGGAAATCATGTCAAAACCCACTAGATTTTGCTCGAAATCTCGTGAGTAAAAGTTTCGTTGCAGTGTAAACGGGCTATTAGTACGAAAACTGGATTAACATTTCGATTTTTTTCATAAGCGAAACATTCATGAATTTTCAAAGACTTATACATATAAGGAATATTAAGGTAATTGGTTTTCCAATCTCTAAAATTTACTTCGAACGGTGACTTTCTTTATTTTCGAGAACATTTTTTTGTAATGTCCGGAAATTTTAAGACATGATATCTCGGGAAATTTTCCACAATGTCTTTGACTTACATTTAAGGTTTGCTAGAAGTTTACTGGTGTCAAGTGAAAAGTTTGAAGATCGCAATTTGATTTTGCATTAATTTATTAAAATTGCATTTAGTTTTGGAATCATTTTGAAAATATTTTCATTTTTTAAGCAGATCGGCGACAATATAAGCGTAAAATTAGATGTGGCAAAAAACTTATTTAATACTTTATTATCGATATAATAAAGTGGGTAAACTACAAAAAAAAAAAAAAAAAAAAAAATTTTGTTTATACCATTAAATCGAAATTAATTAATTCAACTGAATCGAAGAAGTTTGATTGTATCCTATTTTTGGTTTCCAGGCTAATTCATAATTCTACAAGTTTAAATTATTAATTAATATTTTTTGATATTTAATAAATATTTTAATAAAAAATTTATTTCAAAACAATTTCAATATTAATTAAATCACAATTATATTTTTAATTTTCTTTCAACTAAAAAAATAATTGATTCAATTATCACATTAATTAAATTTTTATATATTTTAAACCATTTTTTTAATTGATAAAAAACTTTTTTCTGTGTATTTAATTAAATCAATTATGATTATTTTTTTAATTAAAGTTAAAAATATTGTTTATGGAAAAAAAATATACACAATTTTCTAATTTTTACAATTCTTAGTAATCAATGTAATCATTTTGGTAATATGTGCAAAATCAACAAATTGTTTGCTTGATTCTATGAATTTGGTGATTAGAGACAATTTTTAATTTTTTCTGTGATCACCAAATTCATAGAATCAAGCAAACAATTTGTTGATTTTGCGCACCTATTACCAGAATGATTATATTAATACCTAAAAATTGAAAATTATTTTTTTTTTCAATAAATGATATTTTTAATTTTACTTAAAAAAGTGATCAAAAAATTTTGCCATTTCCAACAATGTGTTAATTGATTTAATTAAATATAACTCAGGTTTTTAAATTTCCCAACAAAAATTCTACAACTTTAAATTATTTTATTTTAAACGAAAAAATCAATTAAGATTTTTTGATATTTAATTAATATTTTTATTAAAAATTTATTTCAAAACAACTAAAATGTTTATTAAATCAATATAATATTTTTAATTCTGTTAATTTTTAATTCTTTCTAAAAAAATTATTGATTCAATTATCACATTAATTATATTGAATACTTTTAAAATAATTTTTTTTAATTAATAAGAAACTACTGAACATTTTTTCTGTTCAATGATTTATACCGAAGTTGCGGTGACGAGGAGGGGTAGGGAGGGTCAACAGAACATATTCTTTGTTATTGCCCAGATTTCGGATATCTTAGACTTAAACTGTTTGCTCAAAGAACTCTTGGAGCCAAGACTTATCTCTCTAATATTGATTTAAACATGATCCACTTCTTTATTGAATCGACTGGGTGGCTGAGTGAGAATATTAGCCATGGACCCACGTGAGCTGTGCTTAATTACGGCTGCCAATGAACCTTAACCTAACCTAGGCCCGACAGTTATAAAGTAAGATGGCCAAAAAATGTTGAACCGAAAGGAGGACTTTTGCGTTAATTAATGACTTCAGGACATTGTTATTGGTACATAATTTTGTGAAATTTAAGCAACAGATTCAGACTGGTGAAATTAATTTTTAGTTTTTTTTTATATTATTGCAATTTTATGCATTTTTCCAATATAGAAACTCAAGAGATATAGGATTTTTTTGGAAGTGTAAATTTAACGTAGAAAACATATTGGCATAATTTTGTTTTTTATTTTTTGAAGGCTTAATATTGTACCAGTTATGGTTGATGTTGTTATTTAGTTGAAACTAAACGAGACTGCTTAGTACAACAAATAATGATTACTTGGGCCATTGTTGTTGTAATTGTTAATGTTGCTGTTCATGTGTTGTATCGGGTGTCGTTGCACAACATTGGTTATAAAAGAGTTAACATCATATATGTATGTGTATAATGCCTGAAATTTTGTATACTTTTTTTTTGGTTTTTTTTTTGGTGTTACTGTTGTTGTAGTTGCTTGGTTTTATTGGTTTCATGAAGTTATAAAATTACAAAAAAGTGAAGAAAAATAAATAAATGAAGATAAGCCAACTGCAAATTACTTTAACCCCTGCCAGAGCCACATAATGTGTACATAAAGGGAACAATTTTAAAGGGAAAAACAAAAAGCTAAAGCAATAACAACAATATTGGGTGTTTATTTGTTAACATAAACATTTGCTGTTGTAAAAAGACACACACACACAATCACTCTCTTAGCCATACTTTTATATACACACACACACACACACACACACACACACAAACATGGAATAAACAACTTAATGGCAAATAATTCATGACTCGGCTTCACTTCTGTATTGTTCATATTGCACTTAAAGAAAAAATATGAGTTTATAAAGTAACGGACAACTCATTCAGTGTTTTTGTAGAAAATTCAAAAATATTATGGCCTCTTTAATCAAACTTTAATTGCTGCAACCATCACAGTTTTATTAAAATCAGCCAATGCCAGCGTTCGAAAATAAACATTATATAATGTTCTTTAGTGCTCGGTACGGTATAAAAATTAAAAAGACAAACCCTAATAGTGTTTGTGCAGTAAATAGCCTTAAAAAACGTTTCTCTGTTTTTGATCTTTGTACACAATAAATTGATTGTACTAATCCAACTCAACATAAAGATGAGAACATTTCATTGCGTTCGGTTTTTCGAAAAAAAAAAAAAAAAAACACAAACTTCATTGTGCTCGGTTCAGCACATTAATATTCGTTCGTTGCAGTTGTGCTCAGCACCCTTTTTGCTGGTAAACACAACAAATTATTTTTTACAAAAACAAAATACATATCGCACCTGATCATAAAAATGGTATAAACTCAAAATTTTCAATTTTTCACTTTTTGGAAAAAATCGACACGTTATATTCATATATACACGCTGTAAAAATATCGTACTATTTTGTCTACTTTTTGGTAACGAAATGGCTGTTTTAAAAATTATTTATCATATGCCCTTAATGTCAAATTAAAAATTATTTTGCTTCTTCTGAACATTTTTAAAAGAGGGTATCTTAATGACTAAGTGCGATTTGTGTTTTTCACGAAAACAAAAACAAACAGCCAACGAAAATTTTTTACAAAAACAAAACGTGTATACAATGCATACGCAGGCTATTCGTTCTGTGGTCGTTGAAATTACCAAACAACAACAACAATACTAGTGAGCAGCGTTGCTAACAGTTTTGTTTGTTCATTCCTTCACCCATTTAAAAAAAAATCCTTAAGAACATTAAGAATTTTTTTTTTACAGAATCTCTACAATTATTCTGTTTTATAATGAAACACAGAACACTGCATAATCCAAATTTTAATTTGTTTATTTTTTTAATCATGCTTAAGTTCACATTAAATTTTAATTTTCATTAAATTATTTTTATGAAGAAAGAAATTTAGAACAGGAACTGAATTAAAATTGGTTGATAATTTTTCATTCTTAACTGACCGAGGGATCGAACCCACTTTCACGGACAGGTCGATTTTACGTTTTTTTTCTTTTTCCTTACACAATTTTTATCAATTAAAAAAGTATTTTAATTTAATAAATGTGATAATTGAAAATCAATTATTTTTTTAGTTGAAAGAAAATTAATAATATAATTTGGTTTTAATTAACATTTTAGTTGTTTTGAAATAATTTTTTAATTAAAATATTAATTAAATAAAAAAAAATCATTAGTATTGTGGTTATTTTGTTGAACTATTCATGGTTTTTAATCCAAATTTTTACTATTTTTAATTAGGCTTAAGTTCATTAAATTTAATTTTCATTAAATTATTTTTATGAAGAAAGGAATTTTACAACATGGAGAATTAATTAAAATTGTTATTGATAATTTTCATTCTTGACTGACCTGGGATTCGAAGCCAGGCTGGCTGGCGTGTGATTCGAACCCAGGCGGCTGGTTACCCTGACATGTTTCGACCTCAACCACTAGGTCTCCTCAGAGGGATTTGCCGTCTTACACTCGCAGCCATCGATGACTGCTGACGTCATGCTGAGGAGACCTAGTGGTTGAGGTCGAAACATGTCAGGGTAACCAGCCGCCTGGGTTCGAATCACACGCCAGCCAGCCTGGCTTCGAATCCCAGGTCAGTCAAGAATGAAAATTATCAATAACAATTTTAATTAATTCTCCATGTTGTAAAATTCCTTTCTTCATAAAAATAATTTAATGAAAATTAAATTTAATGAACTTAAGCCTAATTAAAAATAGTAAAAATTTGGATTAAAAAAAAATCTTAATTAATTTTTTCGTAATAATTAAAACTTGCAGAATTGTTGCTGGGATTTGTCAAAAGCTGAGCTATTTTTAATTAAATCAACTAACACAATGTTTGAAACGACAAAGTTTTTTGATAAATTTTTTAATTAAAATTAAAAATATCATTTATTGAAAAAAAAAAAAAAACATATTCACAATTTTAAATTTTTACAATTTTTAGTAATCAATATAATCATTTTGGTAATAGGTGCAAAATCAACAAATTGTTTGCTTCATTTTATGAATTTGCTGATTAGAGACAAGTTTTAATCTTTTCGCTTGTCTGCAGGAGACCAGAGTCTCTGGCGGGAATCGAACCCGAAACCCCAGACTAGCTCACTACCAACTAGTCTACCGTGGCACCCACCGGGGATAGTAACCACACTATCTCGTCAAAAATCTACGCCGTTTAACACTCACCATCATTGAAGACAAACACTAACCTTTAATCCAAATGATACTTTCACCATTTTGGTGGTTCGAAGTTTGTTGTATATTGTTATCTTTTTTAATTGATTTACATGTTCTGCCTTACTTCTGTTTTTCATACTTTTTGTCAAGAATTCTTCTTGAAGTCTAAAGTAAATATTTTGTTTTTTTATGTTTCATTTTTGTCTTTCTTTTTCTCGTTGATCTTTTTCAGCACAACTTGAAGGACAAATGTAAGCATAGAGCTTGGGCCTTAGATGTTTAACAATATGCATAATGTTTGTTACTTTTGTGAAAATAGTTATGATCTTTTATAAGGGATGTGTATCAATACACAGACACTAAAAAATATATATATTTCTGGGTGTGTATATCATACGCTAAATAATGTTATTTTCGAACACTGCCCAAGACCATTTCATTTTATTATGAAGAAATTTATGTTTGAAATTAAACAATAATAGAGTCACCATTTTTAGTCTTGCATTTTTAAAAGAGGGTATCTTAATGACTAAGTGCGATTTGTGTTTTTCACGAAAACAAAAACAAACAGCCAACGAAAATTTTTTACAAAAACAAAACGTGTATACAATGCATACGCAGGCTATTCGTTCTGTGGTCGTTGAAATTACCAAACAACAACAACAATACTAGTGAGCAGCGTTGCTAACAGTTTTGTTTGTTCATTCCTTCACCCATTTAAAAAAAAATCCTTAAGAACATTAAGAATTTTTTTTTTACAGAATCTCTACAATTATTCTGTTTTATAATGACATGTTTCGACATGTTTCGACCTCAACCACTAGGTCTCCTCAGAGGGATTTGCCGTCTTACACTCGCAGCCATCGATGACTGCTGACGTCATGCTGAGGAGACCTAGTGGTTGAGGTCGAAACATGTCAGGGTAACCAGCCGCCTGGGTTCGAATCACACGCCAGCCAGCCTGGCTTCGAATCCCAGGTCAGTCAAGAATGAAAATTATCAATAACAATTTTAATTAATTCTCCATGTTGTAAAATTCCTTTCTTCATAAAAATAATTTAATGAAAATTAAATTTAATGAACTTAAGCCTAATTAAAAATAGTAAAAATTTGGATTAAAAAAAAATCTTAATTAATTTTTTCGTAATAATTAAAACTTGCAGAATTGTTGCTGGGATTTGTCAAAAGCTGAGCTATTTTTAATTAAATCAACTAACACAATGTTTGAAACGACAAAGTTTTTTGATAAATTTTTTAATTAAAATTAAAAATATCATTTATTGAAAAAAAAAAAAAACATATTCACAATTTTAAATTTTTACAATTTTTAGTAATCAATATAATCATTTTGGTAATAGGTGCAAAATCAACAAATTGTTTGCTTCATTTTATGAATTTGCTGATTAGAGACAAGTTTTAATCTTTTCGCTTGTCTGCAGGAGACCAGAGTCTCTGGCGGGAATCGAACCCGAAACCCCAGACTAGCTCACTACCAACTAGTCTACCGTGGCACCCACCGGGGATAGTAACCACACTATCTCGTCAAAAATCTACGCCGTTTAACACTCACCATCATTGAAGACAAACACTAACCTTTAATCCAAATGATACTTTCACCATTTTGGTGGTTCGAAGTTTGCTGTCTATTGTTATCTTTTTTAATTGATTTACATGTTCTGCTTACTTCTGTTTTTCATACTTTTTGTCAAGAATTCTTCTTGAAGTCTAAAGTAAATATTTTGTTTTTTTATGTTTCATTTTTGTCTTTCTTTTTCTCGTTGATCTTTTTCAGCACAACTTGAAGGACAAATGTAAGCATAGTGCTTGGGCCTTAGATGTTTAACAATATGCATAATGTTTGTTACTTTTGTGAAAATAGTTATGATCTTTTATAAGGGATGTGTATCAATACACAGACACTAAAAAATATATATATTTCTGGGTGTGTATATCATACGCTAAATAATGTTATTTTCGAACACTGCCCAAGACCATTTCATTTTATTATGAAGAAATTTATGTTTGAAATTAAACAATAATAGAGTCACCATTTTTAGTCTTGCAAAAATGCGAAAATGCGAAGTTTTCCGAACCAACAACAACTATGTAGAAAATAATTTCGCACTGACTGTAGCACCTCGCACTATCCATGGGCAAGTACGAAAAATCAGTGTAAAGGCCCAACCATAATGTGCTTAAGTTAGCTTAAGCAAATGTGCGAATACATCTTAATTATATGAGCCTAACCATATTGAACTTAAAGAAACTTTTTGGTAAGTTTTATGAAACTGTCATTTGCTTAAGCAAAGTGCGAAACTAATCGCACATTCCGTACGGAATCAAGTTTTTTTATTTTGTTTTTGGTTTTTTTTTTTAATATATTTGAGAGACGTTTTGTTAACTTTTGACAGTAGGTTAAGCTAGGCTATGCATATTATGGTTGGGCCTTAAGTTCTTGCACAAATCATATGTTCAACGTCAGTAATGTGGCGTTGCCAATCTCATAAAATAAAGCGCTTTTATCTAAAAAAGTACCAAAAGAGCAACTATTAATGTATTCAACAACCGTAACATTTTTTTTTTGTAACAAGCGAAAATCAAACGTACTTTTTTTATATTCTATCAAAATGAATGCTGCAAAAAATAAAACAAATAAAAATTCAAGAAATACAAAAAATTAACAGATTGCGAAATTCAAAAAATAATTGATTATTCAACAGACAATCGAAAATAAACTCTAATCAAAAACGGCGTCTGTTATTTTGCGTCAACTAGTGCAAAACTTCGAATTTTCACAAGATTTAAAATTGTGACTTGAAAAGCTCTAATATTTTTTAACTCTTTTTTTTTTATTATCAAATTTTAAGAGAAACATGTTATTTATAATAATATGAATAGCCATATTATCAACTTTAACAAAGTTGATATACAATTGCAGTTTTATTCGATTTGATCGTATGTCATTTTGATAATATTTCGATATACCAATTGATCGTAAGCGTCACGCAGTTCGAGATTTTGGAAAAAAATGAAAAAATAATGGATTTTGTAAACTATTAGTCCGATTGAAATAAGATTCCAGGTGCTAATTAAAGACTTGTATTCGAACTTAAATTTTTAAATCTATAGACATATCAGAAGGGCCACAATAGGTTCCTGAAGTAGGGCACCTGGGGTATTATAAAAATTAAAAAGAATTCAGAATTCTTAATTTTAGACCGATTTTAAAAATTGTATAAGTGGAAGGAACGTACGTACCAGTCGAGTTTTATACGCATTGTGCAAAGAAATAAAGTCATGCACAAAATCATTTTTTTATTTTTCGTATAGACAATTATAAAAAACATTCAAATGAAAAATTAATTTTTTTTCATTTACTAGAAGTTGTTATGTGCTAAATTCTCAATTTTTATTCTTCATAAATGCCCTGAAACTTATTTTGGGGGATAAACTAGTTTCTATGCGCATTATACTAGTTGCTGAGGTTAGATCATCAGGAAACCCTTTTCCAAAGAATTTGCAAAAGATACCTATTAAACTAATAAAACTGTAAAGCGAATGAGAATTACAAACACTCAATTCTTATTTGCAACGATACCAAAGCTTAGACAAAACACCAACAATAACCAGTGAGCTTATCTTTTCTTATTTTCCCTACTACAATTCGTTTTGGCGCTAACGATCATATTCTGAAAATGTTCCTTTTAAAATAATTCAGTTTTCCATGATTATATGGCAACATATTTTACCTCTGCGTGTACTTCTACTCTTTAACTTATTCGTTTAAATGCTAAAAAAAAGAAGAAATACAACAGCACCAACAATAAGCATAAAATCAAATACATAAAGAAAAATAACAACAACAGTATAATAAACAGTATGTGTTGTTTTACTCATTAAAACTTCATTTATTTTCCTTGAAATTGCCTTTTAGCAATTTTAATGAAAATTATTCTCTTTTCTACTCATTTCTTTATGCATTCACTAGCAAATGAAACCAAATGCGTGAAATCATACTCATAAACGCTTTCCCATGAATATGCATGTACATATTTATTAAAAAAAGAATATTTATTTATTTATTCGTTTTTTTTTTATTCCGCCAAAAAGTCTTTTATTGGCTAAATCATCAGCTGAATCTGCTAAAAAGTACACAAATAATAATTTTTTATTTCTTTATTTCATATTGTTCTTAATAAAAAATTTAATGCTTTTTACAAAAAATTTGTTTATTAACCAAAAAAAAAAAGTACGATGGAAAGCTAAGAAGGTATTTAAAAACTTTAGTTTTAATCCAGAACTAAAAAAAATTTTAAATTTGATTTTATTCTCATAATGAACATTTTAGCTTTACAAATAAAACTTAAACTTTAAAGTTAAGGATAATAGAATTTGCTTGGAAGGAAAAGAAAGAGAAAAATCGTTACTCAGCTATCAGGAAAATTTGTGGTACTTACTACGGGGAAACCTGGAATTCGGCATAAAACCAAAATTTACAAATCTCGGCTGACCAGATATCAGCCGGGATAGTCATTCCAGTTAGCACCGGAATGACTATTGGTTGAGGCTTCTTACGAGAAATGCTTTATTTCTTTTAGGAAGATTGTCTTTGCGAGGAGTTTTACCTTTCCGTTGAAAATGTACATTCGTGGATCTCGAGGTGGTTGTGATTTACTATCCAAGATCGTGGGAAGGGAGACCCGTTAAATCCAACTCAAGAATTGATTTTCCACCATTTGTGGGAGAGTTCGGCCAAACAAAGGATCATCCCTTAGTGCTTACTGTGTGTGCTGGTTTTTCTCACAATCAGGGACGGTTGGAAAATGCTTTGTCACACAGGGGTTGACATCAATCATGAGATAAGGCCATATGGCAGGCTAAATATTTTCAACTTTCACATGATGTGTAAGAAATGTTTGTTTACTTGGTTGTTGTAACTACAAACGTACGGAATTTCGAGACATAATTTTTAATTTTGTTTTGCGAGACTTTCCATTTTAGTGAATCTTCTTTGCTTAGGAGTTTCATATAACTAGGACGGTTAGGTGGCCGAAATTCGTCCACTTGACATTAACACTTAAAATAAATCCTTTTGTTCACGTATGGGATATGTAATTCTTATTTAAAAGGGGTACCTAAATTTAAGAAAATAACAAATGTCTTTTCATAGTTCGTTTTGTTCGTTGTTATTAAAGCATTTATTTATAATTTTACTTTTTTTACAATGTGTATATTATAAAGTTTCGAGTATAAAAGGTAAAATAAAGTTTAAACCCAGCTAGCATTTTCAATCGTATAAGAGTCTCCTGGGAATCTCACAAAGAGCGTTTTTGATCGTCGACGGGCGCTTTTTTTAACCGTAGAAGATTCCTCGCACCGGAGAAACTGTTACACAAGCTGATTCCTCTGTCAGATACTTCTACGATACAGCGGAAGACGCTTTTATTAAGGGTAGAGGGAATCGTTTGCGATGTGTGTAAAGATTATCTAACGAGTCTTTCAGAAAGCATTTTTGGAATCGTATGAGACTCATATAGAGATTCTCGTACAACTCGTGAATTGTTCAGCCGCAAAACTGAGCTACCTAATTAAAACGTGAAGCGCATTTTTCATGTCAACTCATCTTATTTTCATACAATTTTATACGAAACAAGTCCTTAGATCGCGAATTAAACTCCAACCGGTTGGAATATCTTATTCGGCAGATCCTAAGGTCCATTTGTTTTATTAAAATTAAATTAAGCTCCTTCCCCGACGTACTAAGTTTTATTGCTTTTCGAAAAGAAATAAGAAACTTAAAGAATTTTGCCCAAAATATTCCACTGTGCAATGTATTTAAACCGTTTTTTGTCTCTCCTGAATATTTCTGAATTTTGAGTTGTGACTGAAAGATGATTTAGTATGCGATAAGTAGTGACAGATTATTTTTCCAGCCGAAAATCGCATTAAAACAAATAAATCTCATGTAGATATGATATTTAGACATAATGCGGTAGTAAAAAGGTTGGCGCAGAATGAGCGACATATCGTCAGCCCATTTTTACTTTGGCTCATATGCCAAAAAGTCGTAGTGGAGAAAAAGTAGAATGAAGGTTTACATGAAGTTTTCTGAAAACATACCCGATAGAATTCATTTTATTTTCACCGATGTTTTAAAAAAATGTAATTAGTATTGCGGTTATTTTATTGAACTGTTTTTTTTGCGTTTTAATCCAAATTTAAAAAATTTTAATCAGGCTAAAGTTTATTAAAATTAATTTTCATTAAATTATTTTTATGAAGAAAGGAATTTTACAACATGAAATCAATTGCAATTTGTTGATTTGACATGTTTCAATAGTAACTAGAATATCTCCTCAGAAACTAATCATTTTAGCCTGTTTCCATTACTGAGACAATTAGTTACATTTTGATATACAAAATTCTTCTAAATCTTTATCTTTTATTTCAATTAAGCGAATTTTTGTTCCTCTTTCGTATTAAAATAAGTGTTAATATTTTTGTGTATCTTTTCGTATTTACATTTTATTTGTTGGATGTTTAAACATTAAGGCAAAATATTCATTCATATTCATAAATCAGTTAAACTTAACAGATGTTAATGATTAATGAGATCAAGACTTGCTTGTGCCATACATACACCGATAATTTTGAAAACAAACTTGAACTTACAAACATTTTCCTCAGAGGGGTAATCAAAAAGTCAAGGAGCCTTAAAGAAGTTCTGATTTTGCAATCATAAATAATTTCAATTTTGTTTTAGTTCTATTTAAAATTTATTTTCAAATATTAACACAGCGTCTCATAAGAGCATCGCTTTTACCTTAAAGGCTTTTTTGAATCTCTTGCCAGACCTTTTACAAGACTTCTTTTAAAACCTTGTCTTTTTGCTTCTTATGAAACGATTGAAGATTGAATATTAAATATATTTGGAAAATAAAAGCTAGAAGAGTTAGAAAGCATTCTCTAAGAAGGCAAAGAGGAATGAGATTTGAATATTTAAGAAGGGAAATCAAATGCCTTTTGAAAGAAAAAAATTAAAATGAAGGCCTTGCCTTTTTTACGTCGGCTCATTTTAACATACACACAAGCATTTTTATATCTTACGTAATATAGACTTGTAATAAAAGCACATAAATTATATTCTTATTAACATGTTTTTGTTTAATTAAAAATGTATTAAATATCAAAAATCTATAGAAATAAAATGCTTATGAAAGAATTCTTTTGGAAATGTTATAAATTTTATATTAATTTTATAATTGTTTAACAGCTTGTAGTTGTTAACAATTAACTAGTAACATATTTAGTTGATTTGAGAGGGAATTAAATGATTTGAATTTAATAATGAATAATTAAGGGGTATAGAAACAAAAATTGCAATCTCCATTTTTTTTCACAAACTAATTTGGCAAACCAAAAAAGCTTTTCCCTGCAGGAAATTTGTATCAATTGTTCTTAAAGCAATTATCCCGTGACTAGTGAACAAACTATTATAATAAAATGGAACGAATTGGGATATGTGAAAAGAAGACATATCGCTTAAATGGTGATGATGTGTTTAAAGTGTTAGTTACTCCAGAGAAAATGTAATTAACACAAAATTAGTTATCCAGTCAGATTTTGTGCGAGTGGTGGCAGATTTTATCTGGTTTAATTACTTTATATGAGGAAATCTATCATATCATATTAACATGGTTCACTCGGGACAATATCTGCAATACGAATTATACTAACTGAAATTGAATTTGTCAATAAAGGTTATTTCAGTGACCTGTTACAAAGTGTTAAAAAAGTGCCAATTAACCCCCTCCAAGAACATCGCCCTGTTAAAATGACAAGTTCGCCTAATATCAAATGTTAGAACTAAAACCGGTCCCTAACACTTTCGAACTGTCAGGGGAATATACCTTACCCCTAGGTTTATTCTCCTTAACTGCCTGTTCTTCTATTTGCGAACGAAGACTTCGACCGCTTAACTTACGTTCGAAAGAAAAACAAATAATAAAATATTGTTTATGTGTTACATGCAAGTTAAGTTAACAAGGTCTTCGTTCGAAATTGAAAGTGATTGAAACAAAGATGGCAATATCCTTTGGAGATTACTGTTTTTGTTATCTTAATGCTTAAAATTTTCTGAAACAAAAATTAAAAAATAGCATTTGCTAATAAATTTTAAAATATGTATGTGTATTTAATTATTTTTAATGTTGGCTTAAAGTTACATTTTTATACCCTCCACCCATAACTGCCAGATAAAATTGGTCGGAAATTGGTTTAAGGATTGATGTTTGACTATTGACGTCATCCGGCTTCAATAGCCGAGTGAGTAAAACGGCAAGCCCCACTGACGAGATTGTGTGGTTACAATCGAAACTAGTATGGGCAGCCTGTCCTTGAAAGCCTGGGTTCAAATCTCAGCGCAGTCAAGAATGAAAAATTATCAATAAAAATTTTAATTGATTTCATGTTGTAAAAATTCCTGTCTTCATAAAAATAATTTAATGAAAATTAAATTCAATGAACTTAAGCCTAATTAAAAATATCTAAATTTGGATTAAAAACCATTAACAGTTCAATAAAATAACCACAATACTATTTTCGTTAAATTTTTAGAAAAATAATCGTCAAATTGACTAATCTAAATCGTCACAAAAATCGTCATTGTATAAAAACAATAATTTTAAATAAGTTTTGAAAATTTATTGCTGTTTTAGTTGCCGTTTCTTATAAAATTAAAATATAATTTTGAAAAAAAAATCAAAACTAAAAATCCCGCTTTCACTAACTATTAGGGTATTCATTTCAATACATAATAATGCATAAATTATTTATTATTTGGAGCTTATTTTTTAAAAAAAGCAATGACATAACAAACATAACAATTCTTGAACTAAAAAATAATTCATATATGTATATGTAATACATATTTTTTAATAAATACATAAATATTATGTAGTAATTTAAAAATAAGCTTTTTCATAATTTTTTTAGTTATTTCAATAGTTTAAGGAGACCTTAAAAATAATGTTTAGGATTCAAGCGATTCTTTTCTTTAGTTTTGATATATCTTGACATGGAAAAAATTCTTTCACTTATCGTTTCTCAGTCCTTTTCCTGGATTTCTCTAAACGTATAAAATCTTCCATTATGTCATTAGAGTCCTGTTTTATTTTTTAAATTTTCAAGTCTTCTAATTGTTTCGGTAAATTCTGTTAAAAGTTTGATATGAGAAAATATGAGAATAAACAAAAAACTAAACACACACATACATATAGAAAGTTTTAGCGAAAAGTCTCTTTTTAGTAACGTAACGCCAGAAGTAGTTTAAATCGTTTATCAAAAATTGTATTTGTATAATTTACTTTGTTATATGTTGTATATTGCTCAACTTGCTCTACATTACAAAAGGGATAACTTGAATAACATTGTCCTAAAATACAAGCTTATTTGCTTACATTACAAAAAATCGCTGGAAATTCCCATATGTACTTTAAACGAGCAAAGCTTTTTAAATTTGATAACTTGGAAAATAAATCTTTATAAGTCCAAAACTAATTAAAGAAGGTTTTATACAAAAAGTCTTGCTCAATTCGCAGACTTATGCAGTTTTGTAATGCAAGTCAAAATCCACTTCGTTTTTTTGTAACGTCAGGCTGGCGCATATTTTTTCTTATATGTTCAAATTCTTAGGGTTGATTGTTGTAAATTTTCCGAATATAGCGCTGCTTTATTACTTTGTTAATATAAAAAACTTTTTACAAATTTGACTTCTTCATTTTGTCGTACAAATATCACGTCATAATGAAAATGCCCATATAAAAAGTTCGTGAAACAAAAAGCTGTTGACAGCAAATACCCATTTAAAATGAAGATCACTGAACACCTTCTTTGTTTGTATGAAAAAATATTTTCTAAACGCATCACTTTTGCATATTAGACGAAACAAATAATTAAAAACACAAAAAAATATGTTAAAATTTTGTTTCGTCGGTTAATCGGTTAATCGACTGAAATTAAGCGGTGTAATCGTTAATCGAAAATAGCCAATTTTAAATTAACCGATCAGTTAATCGGGTAGTAATTAATCGGTTAACCGATTAGTGGTTAACCGAATGAATACCCTACTAACTATGCATAGTTTAAATTTCGTTTAGTTTACAAAAAATAAACTTTATAACGTCTTCTTGCCATTAGTCATTAAACCAAAAAATATTTGAATTATTGAATCACAGCTACATACGGGAAGATACACATACATTCGAATCGCGAAAAATTTAACTCTCGTTAAAGTTAATCTTGGCACCTATGTGCCGCTCAAAAATGTTAACTCTAAGGTAATTAATAAAAAATGTCAACACATCACAAATCGGATGAAATTTTAGGCAGAAAGTTGGCAATTTCAGCAAATTTGAATAAGATATTCAAGAAAAATTATTGGCTTTGTATTATGGTTCATCTAAAGTCGCGAAATTCTTGAGGCTGTGGAGAAGACATATTAAAAAGCACATAGCAAAACATTTCATAGACCGAAATGTTTTTCTTCAAGCAACAAAAACGTAAATGTGCAATGAATGACTTTTCCAATTTCAGTATCAATAGCTAAGCACGAGTTCGCTTTACAGCAACCTGAAAAGAGAATAATGTCATTAAGAAAATACACAGAATTTGCCATTTGAAAACTTGAAAAGAACTCCTTTCATGATATACGTCGGATGTAGCACCTTTAATATATAACAAATTGCTGATTGTATAATTATTAATTGTACTGCAAGAGGAGTTGTAAACTTTAGACCAGCCGGGACAAATTAAAAATTAGTTAATTCTTTGTAATGATGAAAAATAAGTAATTGAAATAAATTAAGTGTGTAATTACTGAGGAATCTATATTAATAATTGCATTTTTTTTAACAATATAAAACCGCTTAGAAAAGTTAATAGTTCGAGAAAGTTAACAACCCTTGGGACATTTAGGTAACTTTTTCGAGATTCAACTGTATTTAAGAACTAAGAACTGGAGACGTTACAAAGCACCAGAATTATAAAAGTTACACAACCAACATTTTTTCAAAAGTGTAAGCATTCATAAAAAAGTAAGAAAATTAAGTTTACACCTCAAACATCCTGCTAAAGTACTGTAAAAAAGAATGGTTTAAAAAAGAATTTAATAAATAAAATATGCGTCGCGCTTAACTAAAGCGTATTTTGTATTATGAATAGTTAGGAGAAGAAAATTACTGCCAATTAAATAGATGAAAGTATCTAAGAAGCTAAAATAAAATGTGAAATTATCAGGCATCAGAAATTAAGAACCGAAAACTTAAAATTTAAGTTTTTCATTTGAAACTCATTTGAAAAATTCAAAATAAATTTGTTTTTCTATCAGTTAAAAAAAAATAGGAAACACAAAAAAGATATTTATTTTTAAAGTACAATATGTGTTTTGTACATGAAAAGAAACAAAAAAACAAAAATTTGAAAAATACACAAAAACGTTTTTTTTTTATTATTTTTTGAAAAATATTTATCATTGGTGTTCAAAACATGTTTTCAAATGTACAAAAAAAAAATAATAAAAATTATTTTGTTTTATTTGTTCTTCAAAGTTCAAAATAATAAAGTTCTTAAAAAAACGTCTTAGAGTATAATATTTTTGTTTTTTTTTGTTTTTAGAAACTAACAATAAAAACTCAATTTGAAGTTAAAATTGTGAGTTTTAATTAAAATTATAAAATAAAATTGTGTTTAAAATTGCAATTGCAAAAAATCTTTAGAGATTCTTAATTATCAAAACTAGCTGCTGTTGCATTAGCTGTACCCGCGACACAGGTATCTGTGGAAACAGCCTTCAGTGGTTTGCCAATTATTATGACCAAAAATAGAAGGAATTTAAGTTCTGGGCATGTAGAAAATTTATTGTTGCTCAAACTCAACTTCAAGGTAATTGATAAGATTACTATTTAGTTCTAGGATAATCTTTATCATGTTATAACTACTTATTATTAATTAGCTTTATAATTTTTACTATAATTTTGTTCGTATGAGTTTAAATTTTGTCAATTAAAAAAATTCAATTTTAAGTTTTCGGTTCATTTTTTTCTTTTCATGTACAAAATAATATTGTACTGAACAAATAAATATCTTGTTTTTGTGTTTGCTTTTATTTTTTTAAACTGATGAAAAAAAAAAATTATTTTGTCACATGACTTTTAAATTTTTAAAAAGAAAAAATTAAATTTTCGTTTCGTAATTTTTTGTACAAATGTACAATATAAAATTATTTTTCTAAAAACCTTTTTTTTTGAGAACTTTATTATTTTGAACTTAAAGAAACAATATCAAACAAAATATTTTTTTCTATTTTTGGTTATTGTACAATTTAAAATATTTTTCAAACACCAATGATAAATATTTTTTAAAAAACATAGAAAAAACGTTTTACGGTCCTTTATAGTACGGTCTTATTATAGTAAAAACATTTGTAAATTTGTTGAAAATTTTTCATATGAAAAATCGCAAAATTTTGGGTATAAATCGTCCATTCATCAATAGTCCACTTTTATACTCAAAAATCGTCAAAATTATGATAAATCGTCAAATATGGCAGCCGTGCCTTTACTACCACTACACGCAGAGAAAAAACATGATTAATGAATAGTCACTACGACCATTTTTGTTTATACTTGCCTTATATGTTTACCCTCATAAATTAATTATAGTCTTAATATAACTTAAAAAATTGTTTTTTGTCCTTAACATTTTTAAATTCACTATAATAATATTATATGGTGGCTTACACCTAAAAAGGTACTCTGGTCTAGCTTAACATATTATATTATTTGATATGTTTGCTATTATAATGCAGATATTTAAATAAAAACATAATATTAGTTGAACACAAAAGGAATGTTAAATAGCATCATTTTTGTTTGCTTGAAAACACATTCTCTTTAGATGCAAACATTTATTGTCAAAACAAATAGTGTGTGCTTTAAAATTACATTTTCTCCGTCCGCGAGCGTCAGTTAATCAGGAAACATGAATGATGACAGAATAATTAAAACATTTTTCGGGGAGAAAAATGCCATGCTGCCTTGCAAAACTAACGAAATAAATTATTATACGTTTATTGAAACAGGTAAGTTATTTAAATATAATCATAAAAATATATAAATATGCAATTATTTTGTCTTTCTTGCAGCCAAAAAAACCTATAACAAATTTTGACACATAATTTTGTCATCAGCCCCGAATTTTTTCAAAAACGGAATTCTTATATGTTTGGATATATTTGTACCACACAACGTAAATTTTTAAAATAAAACACATACACAGGTATATAAATATGTGTATTTAATTTTATTTTAATATATGTATGCTATATTTTATTTATTATATTTGTAATAAAACATAAATTTTTTAAATTACATTTTGTATTGTTTTTATTGTAAGAACCATATGAAATGTTGAAGTAGACATTTTGCATGGTGTTGGGATATATAGAAAAATGGTTTGAAAGATCGTGCGCATTTTTCTTCTGAACATATTAATATGTTTGAGACAACAATTATCTAAAATCATTATAACTGAACATATATTGTTGCTTAAGACGTGTTTGACACAATCATAACCACAAACATTAATGATAGTTTGCGATTGTGATTGTATCAATCATGTTTTTTCTTTGCGTGTAGTGGTGATTGATGGTATACTAAATTTGTAATTCCGTGTTAAACTTTTTTATTTTCATCTAAGACCCCATAAAGTACACATAATCTGGCTTCTTTAGTAATTCTAAGTCGATTTAGCCATGTCCGTCTGTCCATCTGTTGAAAACACGCTCACTTTTGAAAGACTCAAAAGAAAAGAACAAGCTTGGTGTAAAATTGCTTGTAGTTATCCTAAGCAGTTTGGGATTGAAATCTAGGAATAGCGGCTTGGTAGGATGGGAGTTGTGAATCCAAATGTGGAACCACCACCTTAAAAAATTTATAATTCTGTTACTAACATAAATGGTGGCATAATGCACGGATTGTTATAAGATTTGGCACAAATTCGTTCTATATGACAAGAAATTATATTGTTAAATTTCACGAAGATCAGTCTATAATTTACCATATGCCCCATTTAAAGCATACTCTCGGAAAACAGTTTAGTACGTCTAAAGCCGTAACAACTGTTGCAATTGTCATCAAATTTGGTACTTCACAGTTTTAAAGGACTAAGGATCACACTGCTAAATTTTGTGCAGATTGGCCTATAATTTACCCTGGGCCCATATAAAGTTAGCTCTCTGAAAATAGCCAAGTACGCCGCAAACCGCAACGAATAATGTTTTTGTAGCAGAATTTGGTCTTTCGTAGTTTAATAAGGCTTCAAATCACAGTAGAAAATATAGTGAAAATCAGTCCATATTTAACCATATTCCCCATATAATGCCCACTTTGGAAAATTATTTAAATATATCTAAAACAATAGGAGATATGTTCATTGTGGTAAAATTTGGTTAAATTTAGCTTCACGTGGCCAGAAATAATACCATGCAATTTTGTAATAATCGGTCCATAATTTACTTTATGTCCCATATTAAGCAGCCTTCTGAAAACCTTTTTTTAACTCTAAAACGCTATAACAAATTTCCCTTCTTTGTCGAAATTTGCTCTAATTTAGGGTTTTTAATACCAGAAAGCACTCTACAGAATTTTGAGATGATTGGTCCATAACTTACCATATGGGTCCAATATGAATTCCCGTCTCGACAATAGTTTTCGTTCGGCTTCAAATATTACTAATCATGATGTTTTACTTAAATTTGTTCAAATTCTGATTGTCTGTCAATAATTCAACATATCGCTCATTTACTAATAAAACGTCATAACTCCAAAAAATTAATTTTTAGATAGCCGCAGTTGAAGTTTGTAATTTGGCCTAACCACTTAGAAAAAATAACGATAAATTCTCTTAAAACAGGGAATGTGTAAAGGATATAAAGATGAATTTTATAGACAACATAAAGTAAAATATGGCGTACAATTCTGCATCTTTAACCCCAATATGTCATTGTTTCAGTTATTACGTTTTATTAGTAAATGAGTGATATGTAGGTCTAAGCCGCGACTTATTTAAATACTGACGACTTTTTTGACAAAGATTAATTAATAATTTATAGAGCACATTTAGGGCCCACGCCTGAAATATTCTTACTGTCGGTGGAGGGTATCAACAATTCGGCACAGCCGAACATTGCACTCTTACTAGTACCAAGCGACATACCACGGCTTAGATATATCAAACACCTGCATACTTAGGAGGGGCGTAGCAAAGGGATCAATACTTGGTCCTCTTCTTGACTCGATATATTCGAATGACCTACCATCCCAATTACAAATGTTTGCGAAATACAAATGTACGCTGACGATGTACAGCTTTACATAAGTTGCGAGCCAACTATTATAATTGATTGTGTCAACAAATTAAACCATGATCTGAATAATATCTACAATTGGGCCTCTAATAACAGTCTTTGTTTAAATGCAAAAAAATCAAAAGCCATGATCATTGGTAAATCACTTAATATCCCCTCGTTTATCCCGCCGATCCAAATAAACAATGAAAAACTTGAAATAGTCAAGACAGCAAAAAATCTAGGTGTAATTTTAAACTCTGAGCTCAGTTGGTCTAATCATATCAATTATAAATGTGGTGTTACTCACGCAATGTTAAGGAACCTTTGGAGGACGCAATATTTTACTCCTCTCAAACTTAGAATGGTAATCGCTAAAACGTATCTCCTGCCAAAACTCTTATATGCCTGCGAACTCTTTTCAAACTGTGACTCAGTATGCGAACATAAACTTAATGTGACATTTAACAATATTGCTAGATATGTTTTTGCACGTAGACGTCTTGATAGTATCTCTGATTGCTCCATATCCAGAGCACTTTGGCCTGGCTATGATGAACGGAGAACCAAATCTCTACTTAGGTTCAATAGGGACCAAATCAGGTCTGTGGTGTCGGTCATGACTGGACACTGGCCTGTTGGGACGCATGCTAGAAAAATGGGTCTGGAATTCAATAACTACTGTAGAAGTTGTCATGATGAAGAGGAAGAGGAGACTGTGCTTCACTTTCTCTGTCAATGCCCTGGGCTACGGGGCATCAGGGAAAAATACCTGGGAGAACCGGTGTTTTCCTGTTTGGAGGATCTATCTAAAAAAGAACTAAGATTGCTTCTTCTCTTCATTAGGAAGACGAATTGGCTAAACTCTGCAGTGTCGCCATCTGAGTAGTTGCTCTTTGGGTTGGGCATTGGCGATGGGTATCACAAAGGGACCGCTGAAGGACCCAAGTGAGCTGTCTCTCGATGGCTGCCCATGGAATCTAACCTAACCTTTCTCTGATTACTCAAAGGGAATCTACAATTTAACACTTGAAAACCTGTTGAAAGTTCGTTCATTATTGTTTCTACAAAAGCTGATTTTTACTAAAAAACCTGAATATTTATACAGAAGATTAACTTTTTCAAGATCTAACCGAGGAAAAAATATAAACTCCATTCGCTTCCGTAGCGTTATATCAGTAAGACATTTTTACGTATCTACAATTCGCCTGTGGAACCGATTACCTTCCCATATTCAATTCATTAGCAATGCAAACAGTTTCAAATCTGCCATTTTTAAATATTTTTGTTAATTTTTTAAATTATTTTAATAACTTTATTTTATTATCCTATTCTTTCTATATTTGTTTACTTATTTGTATTAATATTTTTTATTAACATATATGTTTAATTTTTATTTTATTTTATTTTATTTTATTTTATTGTGCCACATACATTTATTTAACATTTATTCTACAGTACTTTCATATAAGACACCGTTCTTGTTGTACTGTCTTATCTCATAAAGAATCAATCAAAAAAAAAAAAAAAAAAAAAAAAAAAAAAAAAAAAAAAAAAAAAACATTCATCACTTTTAATTAAACATTTAATTAAGTGACATTTTTATTTATCACTAACAATTAGGGAGATTGATTATTCGACTTTTTTAAATAACCGGTTTTCGAATATTACGAATTGCTGCTATTTAAAAAACCGGGTTTCGGTTAAACATTTTTAAAATAACCGGTTTTAATTCGAATACAATGACATTGTTTGATTTCTTCAATTTTGTTTTTTAGTTCTTGGAGTTTTAATAAATAAAACTAATTCCGCTGGAATGTTGTAGTTTTAATCATAAGGAAATGCTGGAACTATTTAAGAGTTTTTAGTACCTTAAGGGGCATTCCATCCTCGGCAACACAGCGGGTTAATATTTCACCCAATGATTAATTTTTAGCAGCGTATTTTAGTAAAGTACTATTTATCGACTATTAAGAACTACTTCGAACGGGGTTAAGTTTTATTTGGAGAACATTAATGTCAAACTTATGGACTAATTAAAGGTGATTAATAAATCGTGACGTGGAAAACCCTTCGCCACTTATAATTTTAGGGCACTTCAAGCACCTTTTTTGTCTTTGTAATCCCGTTCGAAATATCTCCAGAAGTAACATATACATATATAAAAATAATTTTAATATTTAGAATACTCTCGAACAAATTAGTATTTACTTTTTAACTGCACACGTTTTTGTAGTATTTTGAATAGTTTTTGGTTTTTTTTACATTGTTCATAACGTTTTTTGCCTTTAGTTACATTTACATTAGTTACAACAAGAGTAAGGAAGGCGTATATAAATTACACATTATTAAAATAACCGGTTTATTATACCAAAATAGCCGGTTTATTCGGTATTCGAAAAATGGGAATTTTAAAATAACCGACTTCGGCAAATCTAAAATAACTGGTTAAAACCGGTCGAATAATAACCGTTCGATCTCCCTACTAACAATGTATGTATGTGGCAGTTGGCTTTAACTAAAAACCTAAAATCACATAAGTACGTTCTTATGCCTGAACGAAATTAAAAATAATTTTTTTTATTACATTTTTGTTTTAGAGGAAATCGTTATTATTTCTGTCCTGCCCCTCGTTATAACGAGATTTTTGTACAACCAAAATATTCGCATTGTTTTAGTACATAAATTTTTTAGAATTTTTTAAATTTGCCTATTAAAAAAAATTAGATTTCAAATAAACTGGTTTTAAGAAAAACGACGAAGAAACGAAACCCTAAATAACCTAATTCAAGGAAACATTTAAAAATTTCTTCACTTTTAGTGATAAAAAACTTCATCCAAAGGTTAATTATCATTGTTAGCTATAAAAAGAAAACAAAGCTGTATTGTAAAACTGTTTCAACGCCATATTTTTTTGATTGATAATAAAAAAAAGTGTATTAAATTGCTTGTTAAACCTGACTGTAAATGTCATATAATTTACTAACAATGAATTTCTCATAAATAAAAAAAAAAACAAGTAAAAAAGTATGGTCGGTCTAACCCGACCATATGATACCCTACACCACAGTATATAAGAACACATTTTTGAAAGTGTTCCTATTTAGGATCTAGTTCTGAAAAATGCATTGCCAAATTGGTTTGATAGTGGTCACAAAGACTCTATTCCGGAAAGCAAACGCAGAGAAAAAATATGGTTCGGCATTGTTGAGGCAACTACACTATGTTTATTATAACAAGATATTGTTGTCGTAAACAAAAATATTGTTATTTTTATTGAATATCAGCCATATTTTAGTTACTGTAATCCAATGGTTTTCAACCGGTGGGTGGCGACCCCCCGGGGGGTCGCGGCAACCTTCCTCGGGGGTCGCGAGCTGATTTATATAAAATACGTACCCTTTTTTTTTAATTCAAAAACATAAAAAAATTTCAAGTCAAAAAATATAAGTACTTATATTAATGCGAACGCTGGGCTTGCTTATTTTTAATTCAATATTAAAAACTTTAAATATAATTTTTTTTATTTCAAAAACATAAAAAAAATTTTAATTCAAAAACATTATTGTACTTATGTATATTAATGCGAAAGCTGGGCTTGCTTGGTTTTAGTTAAATGCTAAAGACGTGGTTAGAATTGTGACACGCAAACAATCAAATCAGGGTATTCTGCCTTTCGCTTTAGCCAAAATGTATAATTATTTTAAGATAAATATTCCATTTTGAGCAATATGTCCGCGGCCAGCTCACATAAATTTTCTTTCAAATTATTGGCAAGATCGGCGAACTCAACGCAGTAAGTTATGAATAGATTTAACACCCAGCAATCACCATTATCTTCTTGAAGTTCCTTTTTTAAATTTTGCAGCGCTTCTATCATGGTAGGAATAAAATCACTCACCAGTTCATCGGATGAAATTTCTGTTGCACTACTTTCAAGGCTAGTGAAAAATCAAATTGTAGTTGTTGCAAGGAAGTTGACCACATTTCAATTTTTAAAATAAATGCTTTGATTTTAACTTTGGCTGATATAAAGTTTTCGTTTCCCCCTTGCATACTCGCATTTAAGATGTTCAAATGATGAAAAATGTCTGCAATATATGCAAATTTCAAAAGCCACTTAGGAGTATTAAACAAATTTTCATATGTTTAATTCCGATCTCAATTCAATTACTCTTGTCAGCATATTTCCTTTGGATAACCACCTCACCTCTGTATGATAAAGAACATTTTGATAGACAACGCCCATATCTTCACACAATGTTCGAAACAACTTTTTGTGTTGTGTGTAGTTTTACTTGGATATTTTCCTAACCGAAAACCGAACCGAAACCGACCAGTTTTATCATTTTAAAACCGAAACTGCGGTTTCACATTTTTACGGTTTTACGCAAACTCTAATGTTTTTGTTTTATTTTCATTGAATAATATTTTCAAACTTTGAGAGCAGAAACGTTAAGGGGTCGCCAGATTTTTTGAAAATCAATTCAATATTTATGGCAAATATAAATATGAGTATGATTCATTGAAAAATAATAATTTTTCTAACAACTAAATATTGATAACTTTGAAAACATATTTCATTAGTTACCACTATTTAATGATATTTACTAACGATGATACCATATAATGATAGCCTATGATTATTTTGCGATTACTATAGTCATATTTTGAATCATAATATGATTCTTTAAGATTCATTGCAAGTTAGACTTGAGTGGCTGTAATTCTCATTCGCTTTACAGTTTTATTTGCATAATGTCTTTAGCTTTTTAAAATTCTTTGGAAAAAGTTTTCTGATGATCTCTGTATATGATTACTTTTAACCATAACATAATCACTTTAAACCATAATATGATAACTTCTAAACGTATTATGATTAATATGATACGAGTATATTATAGTAATAATACATATAAAATGATGCAATTAAAACATATTGTGATTAAGGGAAAAATATTATGATGTAATATATTTGGTTATTAGATGATATTTTATGATTCTAGTAATAATCATAATATGTTTTGACTACAATCATGAATCTTATCATAATATGTTACTCTTAGAATATGTTTACCGCAACTCTGCTTTTTCTCTGCGTGCAGCTTGTAGGGGGAGGGGAGGGGGCTATATAAAATTATGGACCGATTCTTTCTATTTTCAATAGGCCTTGTCCTTGTGCTAATTAGAATCCACATTCCAAATTTCAACAAATTATCTTCAAAATTGCGATATGGACAGCCAGCCGGCCGAACATCGTTATATCGACTCGGAAAGTGATTCTGAGCACATCGGTATACTTTAAGGTGTGTTTAGGAACAATATTATAAGGTGTTACACACATCAGCACAAATGCATAATACCCTCAGCACTATTGTGGTGTATGTGTAATAAAAGAAAATATGTAATAATATAAGAGAGTAGCATACAAAAGCAAAGACTAAAACGACTTAAAGATGCTCTTTTATAAAGAAAGGCAATACAAAGTTGATGCCGCACAGTGGCCTAAAATTAAAAAACTAAACAAATATAAAACATAATTTATTATAACTCGATTTAGATATAATTTTAGGAAAAAAAACTACAAATATGTCTTATTTTGTGCAATGGGAGGTCACCTACCGCTCTCCAAAACCAATCACACTTTCCAATTTGTTTTGTAGCATATTTTAAAGCAAAAGAAATTTATATTTTTATATAAACATACATAAGTACGTACATACATACATATACATAAATATAAAGTATTTGAACAATATGTTTCCATCATAAGAAAGTTTATTATTTCGTTGTTGCTAAAGTTTTCCTTATATTTTGTTCAAATGCAAATAACACGAACAACAAAAACAATAGAAAACTTTTACCCAGGTTAAACAGAAACACTAAAAAGCAAAAAATATAACAAAGAAAAATAAAAAATAATTCTCAAGAAACCATATAAAAAGTCTTGTCTTTTGAAAGAATAAAATATTGCACTTAATACAAAAAAAAAAAAAAAAAAAATTATAACAAAAAAAAACTGGAAAAAATCCAAGTCTACCACTTGTATACTCAATTTCACTTTGGGGTGTCCTTCATAAATGGTGGGAGTTTAAATGATTGGCATGTGGGTGGTGGAGAAAAATATACTTATTTGTATTTGTATAAGTAGAGGCGTTGCTTGTTGGGTATTGTTGTAATCATAATTTTCGATCAAGAAAATTTCTATAATAATCGTTATAATACAAAAACAACAACAAACGAGAAGAAAAAAGAATAAAAAAAAGTTATTACAAACTGTAAACAAACACAAAAATAATGAAATCAAATAAAAAACGCCATCAAAGCAAAAAATAAAAATTATTTATATACACACATATATCGTTAGCTAAAACGCCAAAAGGCCCTATCTTAGATTTTGAAAATTTTATAGAAGAAGCAAAAAACTATTTAAAATTACACTGGGCAACAGTCATTTTGCGGACTGAAAGTTTATTGCAAATTTTTACTAATTTGAGGCCGCTGATTTCAAATCTAATCTCCATTCTTCTCTATAAGCTCGACTTTTCGAGATATACGGTTGTGTCAAAAATTAGAGCACTTTCACTACATACATATATTGGAATAACTTGAAAACGGTTCACCACATTCAGTAAAAAAAATCCGAAACCTGGCAACAATATTATTCTTAAGACGTGCTTACATTGTTTTTAAAATTTCCCTGTAGTTTCAGAGATGTCGTTGAAGTTAAAAATAAAAAAAAAAAACAACTTGAAAAAAAAATATTTTTTGTTCCTTAAAAATTTATAAAAACTAAAAATACGAGAAAAATCACAGTTTTCGTCTTAAATCTAAAATTTTATAAAAAATTATGCACCGATTACAATTTAATAAAGCTAAATTTATTCAAAATATGTTTAACAAAATGTTTTTAGATGAAAACTGTGCATTTTTATTTTTAATGAATTTTCAAAGAACAAACAAAAAATTTTTTTTTTAAAAATTGTTATTTTTTATTACAAAACTTCAACGATATCTCTGAAACTACTGGGCAAATTTAAATGTAAGCACTTGGAGATAATATTGTTGCCGAGTTTCGGATTTTTTTTTAACGGAATATGGTGAACCGTTCTCAAGTAATTCCAATATATGAAAATTCCAATATGTAAAAGTGCGTTAATTTTGGAAATAACGTTATATCTCGAAAAGTCGAGCTCATTGAGAATTATGGAGATTAGATTTGAAATCAGCGACCTAAAATTAGTAAAAATTTGCAATAAGGTTCCAGGCCGCACAAAAAAGCTCAATTTTGTTCCCTTGTGTTATAAATTGCCTAAAATTTTTCTATTTTATTTTTCTTCTAAAACCTAACAGTTGTTTTGGCAATTGACAATGTTGCATATTATGCAAACTGTTAGTTAGATCTTTAAGCGTTTATGATGTATATTTTTTTTAGATAGAGCCGTTTGCTTTGGTAATAAAATCTCTAATTTTGATCGAAAGATTCCAATTTGTTGTGGACATTTGTGTTGATGCAATACATCAGAATCAATGAAAAAATCAATTTTTAGTTTTTGGTTAGTAAGAGCCTTTTGCATTTTAGGCAACGAAATTTTTTTTGCTCTTTGAGTTGCTTGTAAGAGGGGCCGTCAAAGTCTACAAAAGGATGATTTTGTTTTTTTACAAATATCGGTACAAATATGTATATCTTACAATGAAGCAAAATAAACGCTTGAACAGAAAAAGAAAATAAAGTAATAAGGACACTTTATTCTCTCTTAGGTTAACAACAGTCACCAGCTCCATCAAAGAATTTATTATTGTGGCCATACTCAGCTGGAGGTTGATTTTGGCTTTGATAAAAGAATTTGATTTAAAAAATTTCTAAACAAATTTATTTTTAGTGCGTGAAAATTTTCTTTATTTGATTAAATGTTAATATACATTAATTAGGAAAATGAAGAAATTTTTTAAATCGTTAGCAGTTTTTTTCCATTCTATTTATTTTAAAATTTTAACAAGCGGAAATACGAAATTTGGTGGGGGTGTGTGGGTTGACCAAAATTTTAAGGGGGCATTACTATAAAATATGAAAATTTATTTCCAATGACTTTTATTTCAAATTCTAACTGCTTGTTCTTCTATTTTCGAACGAAGACTTCGTTGGCTTAGCTGACATACATTAAAAATAAAACCAAATTATAAAATATTGCTTTTGTTTTACATGTAAGTTAAGCGAACGAAGTCTTTTTTTGAACTCGATCCTAAATGTTGATTTGCAATTTTTTATACACTCAAAAAGTGGCAGATACTTGTGGGCTAAAAAAAAAACATTATTAGGACTGTATTTTTATATGTCACAACAAAAGTTATTTTCGGTAGCAGGGACTTGGAACTACAAAATTTACCCCATTATTTTGTTAAAAACTTCATCTCACTAAAAAAATATTTTCATAAAAATTTTAAAAAAATCCAAAAATTTTATATGGGCATTTTCATGTCATCGTACGTGACATTTTGTACGCTTTCAAAGCGATAGAGATTTTGCACAAATAGTAGTAACTGGAATTTTTTTTATCATTATGTTTCGTTTAGAGGGTACTATATATGAAAAAAAAAATCATAACATTCGGAACCTTGTAGTCCAAAATATCTAGCACAATAGGTACATATCGTACGTGACATAAAACGGAAGTTATTTTGGGCTGAATGTACAAAATGAGAAATTCTGCGAATTGTGGGAGCAATTTTTACCTTTTTAAGTATTTAACATTAGTTATAATATTAAAAGCAATTTTCGGGAGTAGCATTTGCATGGGTTCTATGGTCAAATATGGACCAATTCCAATAATATTTGGTTAGAAAGAATATTAAATTAAGTTGGGAAAAGCTTGGTTGGACCACCCTTTTATATAGAAATGAATATTTGTGTGTTCGTATTTTATGCGCTGCCAAACCGCTTATCCGATAGCAATAAAATTTGCTTCACTTATTCTGTGCATCCCCGGAGAGGTTAAAGCGTCTTTTTTTACAACAAGGAACAAGAGGGCGATATAGGTGGAATTTCTGCCTCTTCGAAACGTTCAGACCGTTTCTAATGAAATTAAAATCATAAATAGGTCCTAATCTGGAATGTCACACAGGGTATGCACTTTTTCTACAACCAGGAGGGGGATCGGCATTAATTATAAAACCATAGGTCCTGATCTAGAATGTCACACAGGCTGTGCACCTTTTTTACGACCAGGACGGTTACAGAGGGGATTAGCATTCATTATAAAAAACCATAAATGGCTTTGCGAACGCGCTATTTTGGCATCAAAAAATATTAATGTCCATGCAATTGATCAGGCAATTTTGGGAAAAATTGCAGGCGACTACGTCATCGACAGATCAACTGATAGCGCCGTGAATGTGATAAAAGTTGTTAATTACCCAATCGACTTTTAAAACTCCTTGGATATTCTGGTGTATCATAGCACACATTGTCATTTAAGGTTGTCGTGCCCATTATTTTATTGCGAAACATTAATCTACCACAGCTGTGTGAAGGCACAAGACTTCATGTGAAAAAAATATTTCCAAATGCCATTGAGGCAACTTTATTTAATGGAAAGTCGAAATAACAAGATATACTCATTCCACGCATTCTCTTCACTCCCACTGAAATGCCATTTAACTTAAAGCGATTGAAGTTCCCGATTCTCCTTTTTTTTTTAATTACAATCAACCAGTTGGAGGGTTAGTCACTACATGTGTGCGGATTGAATTTGGCAAATCCACGCTGTTCGCATTGTCAGTTGTATATTGAGTATTCAAGAGTTGAACAGCCAAAAAATATATCTGGTCTTGCTGAAGGGAATAAAATACAATTAATGTAAGCCCTGAAGCGCTTAAATAACAAAATTACTATCAATTTTATTGTATATAAATGGGTTTGTTTAACTGTTTATTAATTTTATATACTTGCCTGCGGCAGCAAAGCGCAGGGCATTAGCTTTTTATAGGTTTTTTTTTTTAATAATTATTTGAAAATTATCAAAACTTTTGAAGTTAGGCAAAAAGGTCTTAAATCAGAAACTGAAGGTCTTCGAAATTTTAAATTAAAACTTATTTAACTGACTTATTTGCAAGTCTTATGTTATTGATGCAAAAAGAGAGAGCAAACAAATTAAGTTAAACCCAAGACGAATTCAACTACAGGAGGTGACACTATTACAACAATCCAAAAAAAAATCAACAGACGTTTTTTGCAGTGCAATGTTAATATTTAATGCTCGAAATATCGAAATGATAAAACATGTGTTTTAATTATTCGACCGCGTAAACTCGAACACATGCTCAAATAAAATTGGTGAGTTGCATATCGCATGTAATTTCACAATGATGAGATTTTCAGGACATGTCCGTAAATAAAAATTAATAAAAAAGTTAATCGATTCTTGTAATGTTATTTTAAATTTGAATGAAAGTTTTTATTAAAAAAAAAAAAAATTTGTATTTGATAACATTGCGTATACTTAACGGTATCAGTATTCAAACTAAAACTGCAATACTTATACGACACGCTGCATAACTTAAACACAGTTTAAGGCCTCATTAGTTGATACTACGGATGCCAAACGGGAAATCTCGAATCCCGGGATTTATTTCTATGAGTCCCGGGATTTTTAACATATTAACTTTTATGTACAAAACTGTTCGTTTTTATTGAATTTTTATACTATATATAAATTTTTAAATTATTAAAAATTATATTATTATAAATTATTCGACCATCTATTATATTATTTCCAATTTCTATTTATTTAAGCTTATGGTCCAGTTTTTATTTTATAGTTTTTATTTTCCGCTAAGACCAATTTGTTCTTGTATTAATTCTCCTTCTTATGAACTTTCGAAGTATATTACGAAAATTCTTAGAAAAGAAGAATAATAAATTATTTTTCAAAACACCCTAAAAGGATGATCATAAATACAGCTAAAAATCTATTAGAAAGAGTATTGTAGAATTCCATAGGGAGAATAAGAAAAAGATTATAAATATCTTTACAGATAATAGTTTTCCAATGAAACTTATAACTAATTTAATAGGACTATACATAAACGAAAATGGAAATAGTAAAGGTTCTTCGAATGAAGCGAAGATTTATAAATCATTGACTTATATACCAAAAATGTCGGAACGGTTGGAAAACTGTAACATCTATAATACTAATATTTATAAAGTGGCACATAAGTCATATAAAACATTAGGCAGATTATTTACAAGAACTAAGGATAACATACAAAAGTTAGATAGGTCAAATGTTGCTTATAGAATACCTTGTGGGGGAAATAATAATAATGGACAATGTGATAAGTTATAGACATAAATCAGATCAGAAATATAAACACAATATTACATTACAAAAAACAGCATTGGCAACCCACTGTGCTAGTTTAAATCATTATCCAGATTTTGAGAATGTTACAATTTTAAACACAGAGAGTAATTACAAGAGACGTTATATGTAAGAAATGCTTCAAATAATAAAGGTTCCAAATTTGTTAAGAATAAATTATAAGACAGATACAGATAGTGTAGCCCATAGTTATAGACATTTAGTTAATAAATATGGAAACGGAAACTGAGTAAAAAATTTTTAAAACTGTAATAGATTATGTTTAAATATTTTGTTAGCATAAGAATTTTTTCAAATGTTGTCAATATTTTTATTTTAAGAAATTTTGTTAATTTGATTTTTATGTAATTGCTTAAAAAAAAATGTCAATCCTGAAGACGTAACACAACGGAGTTACGAAAATTCGATAAATAAAGATTAACTTTTTTATAAAATAAAAACTGGACCATAAGCTTAAATAAATAGAAACTGGAAATATTAAAAATTATAGTTAAGTTATATTTTTTATTGCAAATAATTTTTATTTTTGAGTTTAATTTTTGTTTTTGGCACACAGCGAGTATTTAAAATGCTTAATTTTTGCTTGATATATGACGACTATTTCTGAATTTTTGTATTTTGCTTAATAATAACCATTATTTTAAGTAGAAACGATATCTGACGATTCACATCTTAAGTCTTTTTTACAATTCTGTTTAGCAAGTTCAGCTTTGGCTAAAGAAATAATACCAAAATAAAAATGATTATTCTTATGCAAAATATAGAAATCCAGAAATAATTGTTATATATCAAGCAAAAAATAAAAATTATTCACGATCTAATTAAAGTAATATTCAGAAAGTAAAGAATAAAAGTTGATATAATAATATAAATTAAGTCGTAATATTGATGAAATAGCTCATAATCCTTCCGGTTCAATAATAATAAAAAATATTTGCTTAAAAAACATACGGTAAATAAAATAATTTTTTTATAAATAAGCACTATCTGATGTTTTCATAAAAAATTATTTAAACTTGAAATCTGTTTTAAGAAACATTTGTATAAACATTTTGTTTTAAAATAAATTTCAAACGTACTTAAATTAATGATTATGAATCTCGTCCTCACCCTGGAGATGTACTGCACTGCAGTCGACATAGTGTTACAGTTTACAACACTTTGCAGTGTATTAATGTCGTCACAACTTAATTTGCTTTAAAAATTGAATTGCTGTCAAAAAACCGAAATGAATTGATCTAGAAAAACTAAGAGATACGTATATTTTTTAAGCTTTTTTTCAGAATCTGATCAGTTTGATCATGGGTGAGGCCAGTGTTATAAACATATGTACAAAATAAATTGATTTTTAAAAATTTTTGTTACGTATATAAAACCTTTTGAATATTCGAAAAATCCCGGGATTCAAAAATCAGTCCCGATTGGCATCCCTAGTTGGTACTTTCCGTTGCCGTTCCGTTTCGTTCCTTTCTGTAGCAAATATTTTGTAATTACTCTTTTTGTGAAAGGAATCATCTGCTTTTAAAAATAAAAGCATTGAAATTGTAAAAAAAAAACTTTTCGTAAAAATAAAAAAATTATATTTTGTGTCAAAAATACGTAAATTTTCAAAAAATCCTTAAATTAAACCAATTTTTCTAGCTTCAAACAAAAAATTAAAAATTTTTCATATCAGAACAAACTAATACATACACACTTTGGCCGTAACTTAGCGTTGAATTCTATTTTCAACAGATTTGTCCGCAACAGAACAGAACGAAAAAAATAAAAACAAACCACACATACAGACTTTCAACTGAACAGAAACAAAACAGCTGATTCGTAACAGAACAGAACGTACAAGTTAATTCTGCCCTTAGACACTAAACCGTAACAAAAACAAAATGTATAGAATGTGCTGAATTATAAATTGATCATACAGATCATCGAAATGTGACTGTTTTATGCATTATTTTGTAGTCATGTTTAGCGCAGCGTAACGATGAAAAAATGTTTCTTTTGGTGTTGTTACAGTTTATAACAAGACAATTTTTTTCACAGATTTTGAAGCCAGTGAGTTTTATAAATTTATGCTTATTTATGTCACTATACAGAAAAATTTATCAGTAGTTTTTTTATCTATTAAAAAAATTGCTGAAAAAGTATTTAAATTTAATTAATTTGTTAATTGAATCACTTATATTTTAGTTAAAAGAAAATTAAAAATATAATTTCGATTTAATTAACATTTAAGTTGTTTTGAAATAAATTTTTATTTAAAATGTTAATTAAATAGCAAAAAATCTTAATAGATTTTTTCGTTTAAAATAAAATAATTTAAACTTGTAGAATTTTTGTTGGGAATTGTCAAAACCTGAGCTATATTTAATGAAATCAATTAACACATTGTTTGAAACGGCAAAGTTTTTCGATAATTTTTTTTTCTCATATTATCCCAAGAGATCTTCTAGTCATCAGATTTTAATGAAAGTTGTTAGATGGTATGCAAATACCTTCCTTGACAATTATATTAATTAGTATTATTAATAATAATAAAATATATGAGCAAAACAAATACAAACACACTATTTTACTTAGTCAAGTTTTACTTTACTTTACATAAGTATTTTGGCCTACTGTTGCAATTATGAAACCGTGCATTTATGTGAAAAACCGAAACACAAAAAATATATGATATTTTGAGTTGTTTTAGAACGATTTTATACATTTAATATAAATATATGAGTTCCAAGAAAAATATTCGATTACATTGCGGTCAAACCAAAATAACTAACATTTGCGTCGAGACAACAAAACAAAAATTGAGCACTGAAAAAAATTACACTACTTAAGTTTGTTAGTTGAACACCTCAGGGTAATCACAGCAAAAAAATATTTACAACTGCATTCACACAAAAAAAAAAAAAAAAAAAAAATATGAATACTAAAAGCAATCGCTCCAAAAATGGAACTCTAGGATGATATGGGTTAATTAAAATTAAAAATATTTTATTTTATTTATTTTCATATTTATTATAATTAAAATTACAACAAATCTTAAAGCTAAAAGCACTAGCAGCTATCGGCTTATATATTAAAAATAACAGTTATGATTTTTAATTGAACTGTTGGTTTTTAAGTGAAGTTTTTGATATTTTAATAATGCTTAAGTTCATCAAATTTAATTTTCCTTCAATTATTTTTATTGAAGGACTGAATTTACAAAACGAAATGAATTCAAAATTTTTTTTTTTGATAATTCTTTACTGAACACGGGATTGAACTCGGGTCGAATTTACATGATTCAAGAATAACCACATTCTCATCATCAGAATTCTTTGCGTTCTACCGTTTGCGCCACTGCGGCGCCTGCCAGTCTATAGTCAAACATCTATCTTTAACCAATTGTATTGATAGATCGAAATTTGCTGTAATTGATTATCAATTTGTCAATTTTTATTTACATGTTTTTCCTTTCTTCTTGTTTTTTCGTTTTCAAGACTTTGTCTTGGAAACTTAAGTACATTTGTTTTTTATGCTTATCTTTTTCTCTTTTTCTGGTTGACCTTTCTTTGAACAACTTAAAGGACAAATGTTAACATATATGAGCTTGTGCCATAACTATTTATATAACAATTTTGATTAAAAATATTATATATTGACAAAAAAAAAAATATTCGAAATTTTTAAAATTTTTAGTAAACAATATAATTATTTTGGTTATATGTAGATGCAAAATCAACAAATTGTTTACTTGATTCTATGAATTTTGTGATTATAGACAATTTTTAATTTATTCTGTATTAGCTCGTGCTGCAAGGAATAAAAAAAATAGAAAAATGGAATTTAATTTGTGAGTGATTTTATATAAAAATTTTTTTAAAAAAAAGTAATGTCAAAGTACTAGCACAAACCGTCTTGAAAATGAGTCGAGATTAAACAGAAATGCGATCCATAAAAAAATCTTTCAGATGAGTCGTGGGTGGATGAAAAATTACTCGAAAAAGTTTCTCAATTGATTAATTTATTACCACTAGCGCAAAATGTCTCGAAAATGAGTCGTAATTGATCAGAAGCTCAAGTCATTAAAGACTCTTTCAGAAAAGCCGCCGGTGGGGTACCATTTTCTCCCGAATAAACAGTCATTTCGGCTCAAAAACGAACGCATCAATGATTATTTTAATCGCGCAGAGGAGTCAAACAAAAAAAAATTGAATATGATCAATAATTTCAAAAAATGCTTACTGGGATTTCTGGTTTAAACACAGTTTTAATGTATGTATAACTTATCTAAAGCCTACTTTCAGGATGATTTAATCATTTCATGTGCTGACTTGTATTTGTTTATCAATCACAAACAGAAATATTTTTGAAAAACATTTATTCTTTTTACATTTTTTACTTATGAACATATTTTATTGTCTTCTTTTTCATATGGCTGCTGTATTTAAGACTTTAACATTACCCGGTTTTCTTATTCTTTTTTTTTTTTTGTAAACAATCATTTGAAGCAGTTTTGTATTTTTGTTTTTTTAATATTTTGTGCTAAATATGTTTTGCTTTATGTTTATTTCTTCTTTTTTATGATGGCAACAAATATAAATTTGAAATATTTGTTTTTTTATAAACTTTTTTGCTGTTAATTTTTTGTTTTACTACTAAAAAATTTGTCCTAAAGTTGAAATTTGCTGTTGTTTGTTTGCTTGTTTGTAGAACGTGTTTTGAGAAGTGTATTTTGGGTAGTTTGCCGGCTTGTCTGTTTGTTATTGGCAGAGGATTGTACATTGATGTGGGAAATAAAAAAAAGTAATATGATTTGGAAAAAATAAATAAAAAAAAAAAAAACACTAAAAGATATGTTTGCAAAACCATTTGAGGTGGCCAGTTTCTATTGTTTTCCTTTTTTTTTGCTTTGTATTTTTATTATTAAGTCGTTAAAATATTGTAAAAACAATTCAAAGATTATTTTTTATTGACAAAAATGCCACAAAGTACTAATTTTATTTTAATGTACATAATTTTAAATAACCAAATGTGGTTGACTTGCGTTTGGACTTATAACGGTGTTATAAGTCTTAAAAATTTTAAAAAAGTCATAATTTATAAGCTTAATAAAAAGTTTCAAATTTCTTTTTATGAACATTTTTTAAGTTTGAGAATTAAATTAAAAAAAAAAAAAAATGAAATTATTTCAAACTGGCCATCCAATTGCAATGTATGTCAAACCTGAAATATATTATAGATTCTTAAATGAAGTGTTGCCAAACAATTTTGTTGGTTATTTGAAACATAAAAATATTTCAAAATACACTTACACACATATACATGTATAGTATTATGCACATTTACATGAGTATCTGTGTATGTACATGAACTCATGCCATTTATAGTATACAGCACTAAAATTTATACTTTTTCCTCGTTTTTTCTTTGCTGTCCAAAAAATGCATTCATTTCACGTTTGTCGAAATAATATTTTTGGGTTGAGTGGATAAATAACATTTATGGCTACAAAAAATAAGTAAATAAACGTAAGTTTTTTTTTTTGTATTTTTTCCAATTTTCAAATTAAACGAACAAAAAAAAAAAAAAAAAAAAAATGAATAAAAAAAAATATTTTTTTTATGTATATTGGCATAGTTTGTTGGGATGTTTGGCAGCTTTTTTCTACAACACTTCATCATCTCATCAATAATAAAAAACTGAACAGCACAGAAAAATTGTCATTGAGTCAATATAATGATGATGCGATGGTTGGTTACATGTTCATAGCACAATATAAAGTTGGTTTCGTATGCTCAATGTTTTTTTTGTTAAACTTCAGTTTAAAAATATATTTCTTGTATTAACAAAACAAAAAAAAAAAAAAAAAAAAAAAAAAAAAAAAAAAACAAAAAAATAAAATAACCATCATTCAGTATTTTATGATAGATATTTTTTTTATAGATCATTGTATGCAGTAATTTTGATTTTTTTCACAGCTATAAAAATATAAAAAAATTGTATATTCTTAGTGGATGTTGTATTAATGTTTATTTTTATTTTTGGCATATTTTTTGTAGTAAATTTTATTTACTTTTTATAAGTGTGTGTTTTATAAGGAATAAACTTAAACTTTATGGCTATTAAATTGCTTGCAGTTTGGACTGTAAGTTTTAAATCTCCGAAGAATAATTTGAGGTCTTTTAGGAGGTCAAATAGTTTTTAATGGAGTAGAGATTTGAACTAACTTTTTTTTTAAAGCCCTATATTATGCAAACTTTTAAGGCTTTTAAGTGATAACCTCTAATAATAACACAAGGGCACAAGGTTTTTTTTTAATAAAAACTGAATGAATTTTAATGTTATTTGGGAAGCTCAATCCAAATCTGCATTAGGTTTTTTTCTTTTAGCTCTACTTTTCACGATATACCGTCATGTCTAAAATGAAGGCATTTCAACTACATATATTGAAGTAAATTTTGAGTAAAAACGTCAAACCCCTCCGAAGAGATTGTGTGGTTACAATCGAAACTAGTCTGGCCAACTTGTCCGTGAAAACCTGGGTTCAATTCCCAGCTCAGTCAAGAATGAAAAATTATCAATAATTTTTAAATGATTTCGTGTTGTAAAATTCCTGTCTTCATAAAAATAACTTAATGAAAATTTAATTCAATGAAAGCCTGATTATAATATCGAAATTTGGATTAAAAACAATTAACAGTTCAATAAAATAACCACAATACTAATTATTATATTGAAATAATTTGAAAAACAGTGCACCATATTCAGTAAAAAAAATCGAAATTCGTCAACAATATTATCTTTAAGCAATGCCTTTATTGGTTTTAAATTTGCCTAGTAGTTTCTGAGATATCGTTGAAGTTTTGAAAAAAAGAAAAGTTAAAGAAAAAAAATTAATTTTTGTTTTTTAAAAATTCATAAAAAATAAAAATGCGACAAAAATCGCGAATTGGATTTATCAAGAACTTGGTTAGGCCCCAGTGGACCGCGGCAATAGAGGCTTACCTGTATTTAAATTTAAATTGAAAAAAAATGTCAGAATTTTAACCCAATCGAGTTAGTAAAAGAAAAGCTTTCGACTACAGCAGAGAATAAAAAAAACAATAATTTTGGTTGTTCTATTTTATTATATTTTTTTAGTCTAAGCCATTCTCATATGCGCCGAGGAATGTCTGAGGAGGTGGAGGGCAAAGAGAGGGCTTGAGATTATTAATAATATTGGATAGCCAAGCCGCTCCTAGAGCCCCATCTTCTTCGGGGGCGAAGTCCAGTTAGTCATGGACTGGTTACCGTCTCTGGTCGATTAAGAGAAACACAATGACTTGAATTTGTGTTGGGTGCCCGGCCATGAGGGCCATGTGGGCAACGAAAGGGCTGACTGCTTGGCAAACAGAAGCGCGGGCTGTCCATTTAAAGACCCTGAGCCTTTCTTCGGCGTCACTGTCGGTCACATTAGGAGGACGTTACAAAAATGGACCGAACATTAATTCCTTTACACATGGGTGTCTACTTCTGGATTAAGACAGTCCAAGATATTTTTGACACTGTCCCGTGGCAAGGAAGGTAAGCTAATTCTGCTTGAGAAGGCGGAACTTTGACTGCTTCTTGCCCTATTTACAGGGCACTGTGGTTTTTGATACCACCAGCTTGAAATGGGTAATACATGTACATACTAGTATATGCAGATTTTGTGAAGTTTATGACGAAACGTCAGAATATCTGCTCTTTTGCTGTCCCGCACTGGGGACTTCCAGGCTGGAATTTTTCCGGGGGCTGATGATGAGCCAAAATTAAATTTATGATCTTTCTCCAGGCATGGTAATATGCCTTATACGTAGTCTGAACCTGACATGGTGAGATACATAAGCTGCACAAAAGATCCTTTGGGTCGTGGTGCTATAGCCTTTTCTTACATACATACATACATACTAGTGATATGACGAATATCAATTTTTAATATTCGCAAATACGAATACAAATATCTGCGGCAATATTCGTCGAATACGAATATCCAATTTGAAATTAAGTGCCACACGATATTTAAAATTTGACTGATGATATCCCCTATTCTCGTCCATAAAAATAATGAAGAAAAAAACTGGCACATAATTAAATGAAAATACAAAGTTCGCACCTGAATGCCACTACTGAACATTTTTAAAATTGTATACGAACATTATTATTATTATATTAAAGCCATAAGCAACGCGGTCCAAGATTTACCTGAAGTATATTAAGGCTAAAAATAAAGCAAATGGTTCTACACGGTGAGAGATTGTAGACTTCACCTGAATTCATTCAGATAACTCCAAGGAACTGTTTGCATACTTATCAGTGTGACCAGATCTTAAAATTGTTTACAGCATAAGACAAGGCCAGATAATGCTAAAAATGATTTTAGAAAATGCTAAAACTTTTGCAATATTTTTGCTAACAATTTATTTACAGTATTAAATTTTATTCAAATACATATCGAAGTTTTGAGAAGGAAATGGCGATGGATTGGCCACGCATTACTAAGATTACCTGGAGAGGTAACCCGCAATGCAATTGACTGGAACCCGCAAGGCAGTAGAAGAGGAGGACGGCCCATACTTGTCGAATACAGTTAGACAAAGAGGCTTCGCGAGTAGGAAAAAGCTGGATTGATCAAATAGAAACGACTGGAAATCTTTTATTGTGGCCCTCTGTTCCCTATAGGAACTAAAGGAAATAATATATTAAATTTTATTAAAAGCTACATAAATTTTAGTAAATCATTTTAAGCAAAATTTAAAATATTGGAATTATTTTAACAAATTTAGTCATTGCACCTGATGTAAGCCAAATACAAGCGATTTATTTCTATGATTTCTTTGCTCTGACTTAAAAGATTCTATAAAAAGAAATTTTAGACCAGCTTATTTCTGAAAGTTAAAGAAAAGCTAAAATTTCAAAATTATTATTTTTTCAGCCGTTTACAGAACAAATTTGTTTAAGATATTTCGTTGGATTAACATGAAATACCCAAGCATTTACACTGTGGAATTTTTATCTTTTATCTTATACTAGCTTAACCCGGTGCGCTTCGCTACACTGACAATTGTGTTCAGATATATGGTATTTAATATGTCTTCTATGAGGGGTACTGCTCCTAGTCTGTCTACCCCGCACATTTTTATATTGAAATTTATAGTTTACTATAATAGTAGCTTTAACCACGTTTGAAGACTCTCCCTTTAATAGTTCTTCAGTTGAGCGATATTTAATGCATGCATCCTATGGGAGGTATTTCCCCCCCTGCGCCTACCCGCTTTATTTTTATTTTCAAAAGTGTAGTATACCATAAGAGTTACTTTTAGAAAGTTTGAACATTCTCACTATTACAGTTCTTAAGATATGCGATGTTAAACATTGGCGTCCTATGGGGTATTCCTTTACCCCCGCTGCTATTTTATTTCAATTCCGGGGCTCAGAAGATCCTACTACAAAAAGTTCAGCAAAATGCGTGCAGCGGCTCTTAAGATATGCGATAATTAATATTGGCATCCTATGGGGGGTACCAATTCCCCTGCCCCTATCGAAAAAATAAGTAGCCTATTTTATTTTTAGGGCTCACGTGATGTTACTGTAAAAATTTCAGGAAAATCGGTTCAGTAGTTTCGGAGTCTATAAAGCGACAAACAAACATACAAACATACAAACATTCAAACATACATAATTCATTTTTATATATATAGATAATCAACATGATTGGGGGCATTTTTACAAGAAACTTCTTTTTGAGTGCAACTGTTTGTAGTCAAAATTTAAAAAAAAAAATTATAAAAATAAGTTCAGTTAAAGCTAAAAAAGCTGAAAACATTTTATAAAAATCATAAATAAAATACCGAAATGATAAAAAGTTTTACAGCTAAACCAAATTTTGAATGATAAATTTAATTGCAAAAATGCTAAAATTGTCATACTGATACTCATATTTAAATACTTTAAAATTTGGGGTTTCTCCCTCCTTTTGCGCTTTTACTTAGTAATTAACCGACCTATATAAAAACCAAAGGTTTTTCAAATATTTAATTTATTTTGCTTAAAATTGTTTCTACAAGTGCTTGGTAATGGATATCAAACTGTTTAGCCTCCCACTTGCTATTATTGTATCATAAGCAGAACGTAAAGATCTCTTTAACTTCCCTTAAATGTTAAATATCAATCAGCCGCAGTGAACGCATTTCTAAATTATTTAATGGGACCGGAATAATCTTGAAATTTCATTGACCCTTTCCAGTTGTCAATAATTTTCGTACGATTATTAGACAATTGCTGCAAATGATATATAGGAATCATAAAAATCAACTTGAGTAATTTTCATAAATTCTTTATATGGCGGCAAAATATTTGTTTGTTTTTTACTTTACTAAAAGAAGATTGTATATTGCGTTAACGGCAAAAAGTTATTTTTAATAAAAAATTAATTTTTTTGGCTTAATTTTGGGGGCTTTTATACTTTTTGTATTTTTTTCTTTTCGTGAAATATTCGCGAATACAATATGAATGCCATTTAACTGGCGAATATTCGGCATTTCGAATACGAATACAAATATTTGTCACATTATAATACATACCTACATAAAAAAAATTATTAATTTTTTACAGTCATCAAATTAATTCCAAGTTCATAATATCAAGCAAACAATTTGTTGATTTTGCACCTATTACCAAAATGATTATATTGATTACTAAAAATTAAAAAATTTTAAAAATTTTTTTTCAATAAATGATATTTTTAATTAAAAAAGTGATCAAAAAACTTTGGCATTTCAAACAATGAGTAAATTTATTTAATTAAATATTGACAATTCCCAACAACAATTCTACATATTTAAATTATTTTATTTTTAGCCAAAAAAGTCAATTAAGATTTTTTGTTATTTAATTAAAATTTTAATTGAAAATTTATTTCAAAACAACTAAAATGTCAATTATTTCAAAATTAAATTTTTTAACTTTCTTTCAACTAAAAAAATAATAGATTCAATTATCACATTAATTAAATTTAAATATTTTTTAAACCATTTTTTTAATTGAAAAAACACTTTTTTCTGTGTACATTATTTTTAAAATTAAACAAAAAAATGTTTAAAAATATCGTTTGTTAAATCGAAACATTCTAATCTTATGTTTAAAGCAGCAATAGTTTGTTTTTATCATATTTCAACTACATATCGAGCATTTGCTGCAATAGAGTCATAACTCAAAAACCTGATTTTTGAGCTAATGTATTTAATTCTATAATTCCCAGTGGAACATAGGGCCGCCTACTAGCCTATAATGTTCAGCTAATCGCCATATCGTTTCTTCATATTGTGAGGAAATTTAATACAAATGTCTTATATACTCAACTCTAGAGAGAAGAATTAAATTTTAAGTTGCTAGATAATTCAAATTTAAGTTATGACTCTATTGCAGCAAAGGCTCGATATGTTTTTTTCTGCGTGTAAGTTAAAAATTACTTAAATTTAAAATATACTAGTGGCTAATAAATCAGTGAGTGTTTAAGCTCTGGTTTAGCTAAACTAAACTTAAATTTATATGTAGTTTAAACTGAACAGTTGTAAATCAGTGTCCCATGTCTTATATGCAGTTTAAAAAGTAAGATGTGGCAGCACTACGATAAATGATTAGTATTGGCCTAATTTTATGCGTTTAATGATGGTTTATATATTCACTGATTTTTAGATTTGCTGGCTTAAGCACATTTTAAACCAAAAAAAGAGAGTTTAATTTGCTCTGATTTATAAGCCCTAAGAGTGGGTTTTTTTTAACATCGAGTTAAATTTAAGCAGCAAACAATAATTAATTAATCTGAGAATAAATTAAATTGAGAACTAATTGTGTTGGCAATTTTTAAGTGGTAGCTTAAGCCTCGCAGCATTGCCATACTGAATAACAAAAAATGGCAACAACATATTTTAAAATGGCAACTTTTTATCAATCCACTTTGCATTTTATACAGAAGAAGAAAAAATCCCGCCCTTTTAATTCTTATAAAAATAAATTAGCTTCTTATAATTATTTTATTTCGGTTTTCATATCTTTTAGAATCACTAAAGTCTTCATCTTTCCTAGAATAATCCATTTTTCGTTTATGTATATGGGCATTTGCTGAGCTCACGAACGTACGTTCGTACGCTTTTGATGTACAAATAATATGGAAAACAAAACTTTTTCCTAGCAGTTTTTTGCAATTCGATAGCATTTTGGTAGCTCTAAGTTTAGTGCAAAAGATGGATTTCATCGAGTTTAAGTTTTCATAATGATAGTTATAAACATGTGGTCACGAACGTTCGCAAAATAGAAGTCAACTTTGGCAGAAAAAAAATATTGTTCCGTCCTCTTCATCGATGTTTCTCAAGCTTTTGATAAAGTCTGGCATGAAGGCTTATTACATAAATTGAAGCTAAATTTACCAGTAAACACACACAAGCTGTTAGAAAGCTACTTAGTCGGTCGAAAGTTTATTATTAAAGAAGGTGCTTTTATAAGTTCTCCTCAGCCATTTGACGCTGGAGTCCCTCAGGGAAGCATCATGGGCCCACTGTTATACCTAATATATACCTCAGACATGCCAACAAACAACCACACCCTAACTTCAACATTTGCTGATGATACAGCTTTTTTAAGCGTGCACGAAAACTGTCATGAAGCTTCTCGCTACTTGCAGCATCATATATTTGAACTGGAAAAGTGGTTAAAACAATGGAGGATAAAGGTTAATGAGCAAAAATGCGTACATATAACATTCACCTTGCGTCGGGAGTCATGTTCCCCTATTAAAATCAATAATCAATTAGTGCCCCAACAATCGCATGTAAAATATCTCGGAATTCATCTAGATCGGCGTTTAACATGGAAATGCCATATAGAAGCAAAACTAACACAAATGAAACTAAAAGCAATTCAACTTAATTGGCTTATTGAAAGAAACTCTGTTCTTAGTCTCGATTTTAAACTTCTACTTTACAACTCTATCTTAAAACCAATTTGGTGCTACGGTATTCAGTTATGGGGCACTGCCTCGGCTTCTAATATCGAAAAAATTCAAAGGCGACAAAATAAACTTCTTCGAATAATCACAGCCGCTCCCTGGTATGTTAAAAGCTCAAATATTAACAAGGATCTCAATGTGCCGTAAGTAAAAACTATTATTACGAACTATGCAGTAAAATATTTAAAAAGACTTGAGTCGCACCCAAATCCACTAGCTCGAAATATTTTAAATTACAGCGGCCACTCTAGATTAAGGAGAAGAGATACAGCAGGACTCATCAGACAAGAAGAGCGCTAAACATCTACATATGTGAACAGAAACCGTGAAGAGAAAATTTTCGTCTGCATTGGCAGGACAAAAATAAAGTATTAGTATAAGATTTGATTAATTATTGTTAGTTCATATTTAATATATGAAGATTCAATAAATAAATAATGAAAAAAAAAAAAAACTTTGGCTGACAGTAGTGAAATGTAAAAATCTGCGAAATGGAACGGAATATTCAAACGTAATTAATTTATTTTAAAAGTGTATTAATGAAGGTCTCTATCCAGTATTTACACAATGAAATATCTCTATTGGTTTTTGTTTAATCGGCTTAAGTACCGGTCGCGAACGTACGATTTTTCCATATGTTTTAACCGTTAATTAACCGTAAGTCTAACTTTTTTTGTTCTCCTTACACTTTTCTCTTCTTAATTGATTGTAATAGAGAGTTTTGAAGAAAGAGTGCAAACATAACATATAAATATAAAAATGTCTTTAGAAGTAGCTAAAAAAGAAAATATTAAATTTTCCAGTTTTTAGCCCAATTTCTTCAAGTAAAACAGCTGAGATATAATAGCATATCATATATACTAGACCGACTCAAGTTGTATGGAGCCGAAAAAAGCGTTTTAGTTACCCTTCTGAAAATAAAGGTTGATATGTTTTATGATGATTCCCAAAATATTTTGGTTCTAGCGATGACCATCCGTGAGCTGGACCATTTTTAAAAAAGGGCTATTTTCAGTTTTTCGAATTTTTTTGTACTTTGCTCCAAGACGACATAAATAAAATTTGTTATCATCGAAAAGGGTTCTTGAAGCAGCATCCAATGGTATATTAAACTTTACCACTTGCGATCTACTTTTTTGAGATATTTAACTAAATACATATTTTCGTTACGGGGTTTCAGCCAAATTCCAAATTCAAAGTACAAAAAAATTTGAAAAACTGAAAAAAGACCTTTTTTAAAAATGGTCCAGCTCACGGATGGTCAACGCTAGAACCAAAATATTTTGGGAATCATCATAAAACGTATCAACCTTTATTTTCAGAGGGGTAACAAAATCACTTTTTTTTGAGTCGCTCTAATATATACCATTCTATTATAAAAAATAGACTTTTTTTTATAATTATAAACAATAAAATACGATGATTATTAACATTTTATTTTTCCATTCTGGTTGACTTTTCGGAGGAAATGCCTATATGTATTCTTTCTTGGTATTTACGTAGCTGCGTTTGTTATACATGTATATGTGTTGACATTTGTTGATTAAGTTTAAATGGCCGCTTAAACTGCAATTAATCCTTATCTTAAAAACTAAAAACACAGACTGAAATGTTAAAAACCCACCCTAAAGGTATAAAAAAAATTTTATTCCAAGAATCTGTGAATCTTATTAAAGATAAATGTTAATGTTGCTGACTGTAAAAAAATTTAATATCAAAACCAAAAATACCAATCATTACCACTGTTCTATTTTGTTTTTAAGCTACAGAAAAAACAATCTGACTTCTTAATGTAATCGTATTAATAAATGTAATAAAATCTATTTATATACATTTTGTCTATAAAGGAAAAAAAAAATCTCAAAAAGATCAATTGTAATAAATTTAACACGTTTTGTTTTTTGTGATTTAAATGCGATTGTGCTGATTTTATGTGCCTGTGTGCGTGTGCTACAATATAATTTACACACAATTAATTGCATTTTTGTTTACTCTACCAGAAGCACTATTTTACACAGTGACTATTAAATTGTATTATTTGTATGTATTTCATTTGTAGTCGTAATGGTTAAACAACGTATACAAATATTCACATTCACACACACACATGATAAACAAAAAAACTCTTTTTACATATTCACACTAATACTATTACAATGTTATTTACAAAAATACATGAGATTCTTTATATCTTTTTATTGTATTAAAAAATATATATAATTCGTACATACAAACACACATAATCGTATATTCATAATATTTTATTTACATTTATTTGTTGTTTTTTTTTGTGTTAAAAATATGTGTGTATGTATTTTTGTTTTTGTCAGAATTTCCGTTTCTGTAACGGAAATACTACTGTTTTTGGTTTGAAATAAATCGAAAATATGTATTTTTTTTAACAAAAAATAGACAGACGTTTGGACAGACAAGTATTTTTTATTATGAAAAAAATATGGTTTTATTTTTTTTATTTTTTGTCTGTTAAGCGTTTGTGAACGCATGTGTTTGTTAGTTCACAGGAAATCCGAAAAGTTTTTTTTTGATACATATCTAAAAAAAAAATATGTTTCTTATCTGAAACGTGTTGGCATATGCCTAAAAATATTTAGAGGATTTTAATGATTTTAGAATTTGGCTCAAAACAATCAAAGGAAAATCTGAGATTTGAAAAGAATTTTCTTTCTGCCCTCATAAATCTCTCACTGTGTGTGTGTGTGTGCGTGTAATTGTGTGTAGTTAGTTTCATGTATTTTTATTTTATTTATTTAAAGATCAGTCTGTTACTGAATTACGCACATTTTTTAATTCATTCATATTTACACAAACACACAACCGCATATTTCACTATAACTCTATTTCGTAAAGGAGCCCAGTCGTTAAAAATATTCGTCCTAAAGTAGTTTCCTAACTTTCATAAAGGGACCGGAAGAAATTAAATTACTAGATGTTCAAGTTCTAGTTCTAGTTAAAAAAAAGTGGCAGGAAACTTACGTTAATAACCCTTCCAGTCATCAGTAAAAATTTTAAAGTATTTGTAAGTAGAATTTCAATGTTTTTTAAGTTATGCTCTTATTAAGCCGTTAATAGAATTATTAACCAAATAGTTTTGCTTTTTAAAATTTAATTTATTTTTTGTTTTAATAATTGAGGGCCATGAGAACAAGGGCAGATTGCTTGGCATATAGAGGCTTTCGCCGGCTATTTTTTTTATTGTCTTGAGCCCTTTGTCGGTATCTTTGCTGGTGACATTAGGGAAACGATATAATTGTGATCCGAAGGAGAATTTGCAGGGCAATTAAAAAAATATTTCTAAGCTTCGATAAGCTAAAATATTTGTTACTTTTTCCAGTGGTAAATCAAGTAAGTAACTTCTGCTTGAAAAGAAAAGTGCTGTACGTCCACTAACAGGCCTATTCACAGGGTACTGTGGTCTAACATACTATCAGTTTTTATAAGGTAATGTCCTTACCAAGCAATACAGATTTTGCGAGATGGATGAGAATACATCTGATGATCTGCTACGCAACTCTCCTGCTTAAGGAACTCAAGCTTCTTTGGAAACCGATTGTGGATTCAACCGAAATTTAATATCGTGGCTGCACAAAAGATTTAATAAGTAGCGGTTTTTATTGTCTCCTATATTTGTTTATCTTGGGTTTTAATTTATTACTAAAAGTGGGTTCGTATGGGAACTATTGAAAACTATAAACCGATTTATCTAAGAAATAATTCTGCGACATTAAGATTGATATATATGAAGCATCTAAAGGCATTAAATTAATTTTAAATATAGTATCCTAGGACATATAGCAGTTAAACTTGAGAAGTGACCTTGTATGTCCCGACACTTAATACAAAATAAATATAATTTCATTAGGATGCATAACACGATCAAGTTTTGCCTTTCAATTACTTTCGACTTGCAATATTCTTACATTTCTTACTAACACACTCACACTTTTTAAATTAACGGTTAGTCCAGTCAGCATGAGGAAGATCGAATCACCCCAGTAAAACATTTTCTTATTTTGCGAAGCACTAATGGTACATTTTAAAAAGTAAGCACACACTTATGCGCTACGCAATAAGACATACAGAGATGCAATAAAGTAATTGAACGAATTCTTAATAAATTTAAAAATAAATATATAACATTTGAAGAGCCACGACATTCCCTTACTACGAAGCAGGTTTGTAAGGGAGCATATTAAAGAATAACGGTAACAAAAAATTCAGTGTGCAAACCTCATCGTTACATTCACCAATTTTTTATGCGCTGAATAAAGCGCTTTCTATGTCAAAAATGTATTGCTTCAAAGTGGGAACTCGCCATATAAAATTCATGTCATCCGTAAGCGATATGGTAAGCGAAACTTTAACCTTTTTCCCTTACAAACCTGCTTCGTTGGAAGCACAATTTTTTATTGGGACCAAACTGAGTCTTTTAAGATGATAAAAAACTGGCTAATCAGTTCACGCTTAAAACAAGACTCGAAAATGATTCTCAAAAAGGTTCTTGATGGAGGACTAATTTGAACATAATATGGTTGCCGGTGACAATAATATAGTAAATTTAACTATAATATGTTAAAAAATTTCATTTTGTTGAAGTGATCATATAGAAAGTTTTGTTGGAGGTGATCATATAGAAAAATTTTTTTCTCTGGGTGTGTAAAGGGCGTACAGTACAAAACTTTCACTTTGAAAGAACATAAATTAGAGAGTTAGATGGAAGATTTTCTTACTTTTTAGATTCTGTGATTATTTTGACAGATAGAGTAAAATATTATACCAAGAAATTGCAAAGTGAAATGGAGGCCAATAAAGTTGACTCAAATTGTGTTGTTTTGGTTACTATTTGTGCCACAAAGCGATAGAAAATACAAAACCTGCTCGTTTAAAACAGCGTCGTTTTACAATTTGACTAGCGAATTCTGGACGCTTACAACAGTTGCTTTGTCTAGCCACGAACTATCGGGGTTTTTATTGAAGATTTTTTTTTATAAATGGGTGTGAGTGTACGTACATGTACATGGACACATGTGTATCATTGGAAGGGTGAAATAGTGTTAGCAGACATGACTTGAATGTAAGTTGTCGGTTTTTATGCAAATTTTTAAATTAATCTTTGCATTGAAATAATTTTTTACGTTTTATTTTTTGTTTGTATTTTTTCCATTTGGTAGTGAAACTATTAAAAAGTGTTTATAATTGACATTAAAGCGCTGTTAAATAACAGAATAAAACTGTAATTACAAAAAAATCACCGATTTTTTTAAGTTGAAGTTTGCGCAATAAATGAATAAATAATGTGTAAAAGATATATGGGAATACTTTTACACTCGAGTTAATTTGGACCATAAATAAAGTTTTAAAAGTTATTCACAATGAAATCCCAAATCAAAGTAAATAACAGAAAAGTTTGTTATTTATTGTTAAAAATTTAATGTTTTATTTAAAGGAAGTATAATTTTTGTATGTTCTTTTAAATTGTGAAATTAATAAGTACTTTAGAATATCTAAGTTTTGAAAGAGAAGTTACTTAAACAAAGCAATTCTGCTATAATGCGTTAATTATCTTGTTGACTTAAGACACAGAACAGTGAATTTTCTCTATAAAAAACTGTTAATTTTGTGGAGTATTATTTTATTTTTATCTAATAAAGAGCGGAAGGACATACGTTTTCCTCCTGTTAACTTTTACGATCATATGACATACCTAAACAAAAGCGTCAACGTTTTGTCACGAACAGTAGTGTTAATTTTCTTGTTTAATAAAACCCATACAATAGAAATAAAAATATAGATAAATCCACTATATTGACCAAAAATAGCTAAATTACTATTATATATTAAAAAAATGGCCAACTTCACTATGCAACGCGCTGACAAAATAGGATTTGCCAATTTAAAAGCGTTGACGCCGCACTACACGCAAAGAAAAAACATGGTTGTGGTAAACAATTCTAAGAGCAACAGATTATGATAAGATTAATGATAGAAGTCAACATATTACGATTATAATTGAATCATATTATGACCAAATATATTCGTAGTATTACATCATAATATTTTTCCCTTAATCCTAATTTGTTTTTATTACATCCTATTATAATTTAATGTAATCATATTATTATCCTGTTAATCAATATAAGTTAAGAAGTCATAATAATATGTAAATTGAATCTAACACCGAAAAATGTTTTAAATATATATTTATGCCTGTTTACTTACTGGCAACCTTAACGTAAAACTGTTACAGGTATTTCACATCATAATATGATGAAACTTTAAACATAATATTTTTAACATATTTTTGTCTTAGGTCGCAATTATTTATAAATTATTTTCACTCTTTTTCTCTAAAATAGCACAGAACAATGGTCAATATTTTTGCACCATTTTCAAAGAATATAAAATTTTTTAGCATTGATATTTTAGTTTGTGACACTGTACAATTTAATTAATTTCTGTAAACTTGGTTTTTTTTTATGAATAATAAATAATTCGATAGACACATATAAAACAAACGACACAACTGATGCAAAATTATTTTACAAATGGCGATAACAAAATATAATTAGAGTAAAAATATTTTGTTTCCATCTTAAACATATTATGAGTACACTTATAGAAAGTTATCAGGGTATGGCTATTAAATATCATTAACTGATTGTGAGGAATATAATATGTTTTCAAAGTTATCATTATTTAGTTGTTATAAAACTAACAATACTTAAATTTATAATTGCGATAAACATTGACATGTTTAGAGTTACTATTATATTGTTGATATTAAATAAAAATAACCATATTTTGTGTACGGCAACAATATATTGTTATAATAAACATAGTGTAGTTGCCGTAATGTTGCCCAACCATATTTTTTCTCTGCTTGCATTTAGGAATGCTTCACACGAATTGTATGGGCATGATAATTTTTGATAGCTAGAAAACGCTTTTGTTTAGGTTCGGCTGTTAGTCTTTTAACAAGGTAAATATAAATCTCCTAAACTTTCAAATGTCTATAAATTAAAAAAATTCTACGCAAATATTCTGCCATCTAGGAGTTAACGACAAAATTCACTAAGCCAGCCTACATAATAAATTAATTAGAATATTTAACTACTGGTACTTTAGAGTAACACATATCCTGTATATGAATATCATTTTGTTATAAAACACTTTGTATGAAATTTAAAATTCTTTACATCAGCACAAGCATCTCTTGACCGTCATCACATCAATAACAATTACAAACACATTAATTTACAACTCTACACAAACACTAACGCCACAAACTCATACACTCTTACATGCACTCATGCAAAACAATCTGTAACGTTTAAATATTCCCTGTAAAATAATGAAAATATAAAATATTTAACAATTAATTTTTATGAAAAGTCATACGAAGTCATGAAAATGAATTGTAGTTTTTGAGCAGTTTAAAATTGTATTTTTGGTTGTTGTATTATTATTTTGGTTTTAACACACGTACAATTGTACGTATTTTGTAAAAATAGGAGAAAAAAGGGGGACTTTATACTAAAAAGAATAGTTACGGAAAAAAGCAAAATTTTCATTGAAATTCCAAGAAAATTGCTTTTATTTGTGCTCATTTGCATTTTGGTAAATTTTTCATATGTATGTGTTTATTGATTGAACATTTTTTTTCTAATGAATAAATATGTCCCTATGTCAAAATAAATATGTAATAATTGTCATTAAAAAATATCTTTTTCTTATTAATAACCAAGGCAAACTCATAAGAGGTGGTCTTAAAAGCAGGGACCGTAACAGTTATTCCTTTTTTCATAAAAGTCAGATGATAACAGTTATTTTTTCATTTTTATTTTTTTGAACAAAAATAACAGTTATTTTCTGATTTTTACTTATTTGAACAAAAATAACCATTATTTTATGATTTTTATTATTTCGAGCAAAAATAAAAGTTTTTCTTTAAAGAAATGTACGTGTTATAATCATGAAGTTGACTTTAAATATTTATTTTAATGCGCATAAGAAATCCCAATGATGATCACACATTTAAATAAATAAAGGGTCCGCCAAATAACTTTTTTTTTTTTTGAAAATGATATAAAAAAAACTACTGAATATTTTCTCAAATTTCTTTTTTTATTTGAAAGTACAATCCTTCCGGTTAATAATGGAAAATAATTTCATTCAAATGGCTGCCTCGGCTGGCCATGCAGTAGCCTACACGATCGGTCCAATTTTTAAGCACATTATCGATTGTGTGCAGCTGTATTTCACCAATGGCCTCACGAATATTGTCCTTTAAGGCGTCAATTGTCTCTGGCTTATCGGCGTAACACTTATCTTTGACGGCATCCCACAAATAATAGTCCAACGGTGTCAAATCGCAGCTCCGAGGTCGCCAAACGACATCAGCTCTGCGGCTGATAATGCGATCTTCAAAAACAGGGCGCAAAACATCGAGTGTAGCTTCGGCTGTGTGGCCGTCCTGTTGAAACCAAATGTTGCCAATATCCTCCTCTTCAATTTTTGTGAACAAAAGTTCGTTCAACATGGCTCGATAACGATCGCGATTGACTGTAACGGCCACTCCTTGCTCATTGTCGAAGAAAAATGGCCCAATTATGCATTTGGACCAAAATCCGCACCAAACAGGTTTTCTGTTCCCCAAATGCGACATTTTTGCTTGTTTACATACCCGCCAAGATCAAAATGAGCTTCATCTGAAAAGATGATTTTTTTTTTGGCAAAATCGGCATCTTCTGTAAGTCGATCGCAGGCCCACTTAGCGAAGCGAAAACGCATTGGATGGTCAGTTGCCTTCAACTCCTGAACCAATTGGACTTTGTATGGCGTCATACCAAGGTCTTTATGCAAAATTCGTCTCAATGATGTCTCCGAAATGTTCAATTGTTGAGAACGACAGTGAATTGATGTTGATGGCACTTCATGCACCCTTCTCGGGTGTACGCACTGTTTTTGGCTTTTCACGCTTTGGTTTATCGATGAGGATGCCAGTTTCTTTCACTTTTTTCACAAGATAACGAACATACGGAGCTGACGGTGCTTCTCTTCTTCCAAAATCCGTAAGCAATTTTCGCACACATTCTGCAAAATTACCATGATTTTCAAAGTAATGTCGCAATATTTCCCAGCGTCGTTCAAGCGTATACACAACCATATTCGTTCAGCGGAAGGATAAAACTAATTATCTGTCAAATCAGACACGAGCTAAGTGTTACCATTCACGAAATAAGCACTAGTTGAAAAAAAAAACGTTAGATGGCAGACCCTTTATATAAAGACAACTCAATAATTATAACACGTACATTTCTTTAAAGAATAACTTTTATTTTTGCTCGAAAAAATTAAACTCAAAAAATAATTGTTATTTTTGTTCAAAAAAAATAAAAATCATAATATAACTGTTATTTTTGTTCTAAAAAATCAAAATCAAAAAATAACTGTTACTTTTGTCCAAAAAATATAAATCAAAAAATAACTGTAATTTTTGATCGAAAAAATAGAACTCATAATATCTTATCATGGAAAAGTTCATAAGGATCAATATGGTATACTTGAATATGCTTGCTAGCATTAACTTCTATATGCTTATTTGGTTTTAAAATTAACTGTTATTTTCGGTCCCTGCTTAAAGGCCCTTATAATTGTTGGATGTAAAAATTAGGAATGTAACAATGCGTCTTTTTGCCGATACGATACCGATACTCAAAAAAAAATATCGGCAATACCGTTACGAATTATTGCAGGTGACCAAAGAAGTGATATTTTAAATAATTTTTTTCTTCAAATCCCAAAAAAATTAAAACAAGAAATTGTATGTCTACCTGAGATTCATGTAATAGTTTAAGAACACTAGAACTATGTACAAGCGTATTTAACTTTGTTGATATAACAGAGGCTGAAATTACGAATACGATTTCAGAAATTGATTTGAAAAAAAAAGTTGTGGATATGATGGGATTTCACAGAAAATTTTGTTTGAATGCAAAGATATTATATCTCCTCATCTTACAAGAATATTTAACAATATGATTACTATTGCTACATATCCTGAAGATTTAAACATTTCTAAGGTTTAACCAATACCTAAGACAACATACGCTTCGAGTGTAGAAGAATTTAGGCCAATTGCTTTACTACCAAGTACTGACAAAATATTTTAAAAATTACTTTATAAACAATTATCGTCATATTTAAATGAAAACAAACTATTATACGAATTTCAATGTGGTTTCAAAACAGGATGTGGTACTGAAGAAGCTGTTGTCAATGTAGTTATTAACATATGTCAAGGGCTAGATGAAGGATTGAGCGGTGTTGCTGGTATCTTTTATGATTTTTCGAAGACGCTTGATCTTGTTGATTATAAAATTTTTATTAAAACCTTATTTATTATGGAGTTGATAGACCAGCTTTAGCTTTGTTAAAAAGAAAGCTACCTGTCAAACCAGGCGCGGATCCAGCTTGAGTCTTAGGAGGGGGGAAATTTGTTATGGTACAAAAAAAAGTAAAAAATTTGTTTTTAAAAGTTTATTTAAAACGATATGTTTATATTATATTAAAAAAAAACTCAACAATAAGGTAAAATAGAATATAAGATCAGTTCAATATAAATTAAAATAAATTAATCTTTTTAAATAACGTTTTGGCTATAAAAATAATTTTATTTATATTTAATGTTTTTTTTTATTTGAAACAATTTATTTGACTACATCATACTAAATTGTTTGACCATTTTTTCGACCAAAAAAAAAAAAACTTATGCAATTGTTAACAAAATTTTGGAAGAAGGAATATGCTTCACTAATTTTAAAATTAAGTAATGAATTTAAGTCGAACTGTTTGGGTTTTAATCTAAAGATACATATATAATTATTCTGGTTTAAGTTGATTACAGCTAATTTTTTTATTTAAATTATTGTTATTTAGAAAGGAATTTTAAAGCTTATAACAATTGAAAGACAAAAATAATTTTGGCTGCACATACATACGTACATATGTACCTTCAGCCGTAAATGTGCTAATGCCAAAATTTTTGAAAATTAAGTTTTTGATGCAGTTCAATAGAGTTAACAAAAATACATCGTTTGCAGAAAAATACAAATATTCGGCCATGTTCTGGAAATCGAAATCACGTGAAATTGAAATCGATGAAGATTTTCAATTGAGTTTTTGTAAAAATTTACGTAGCGATTCCTGATTTCAAAAGTAGTTTAGGTAGAGGAAAGTGGTCCTGAAAGTATGAGGTATATAAATGGAAATATTTTTATGAACTTTGAACACGGGAGAGTTTTCAAAATTTGTTCGATTTCAATTTCGCGTGATTTCGATTTACAGAACATGCCCGATTTTTTTCTAGTTCTTGTTTTGCAACGATATGTATATCCAAATGCTAAAGATGTAATTCCAAAAATGCTTAAGAAAAAGCGCTTGGGCCCATTGAAATGTGAAAATTTAAAAAAAAATTTGTTAATAGTCAACATTGAATTAAATAAAATAATTTTATAGTATATTTTATTTTTTGCAAATTGACATTCTAAAATGTACATTAAAAGTATAAAATATATAATAGAAAAGGTGATAAATCATAAAAAGCTACGTAAAACATAAATGTATTATTTTTAGTTGCTTTGCAAGCCAATAAAGAGTAATCAATGAAGCAAGACTGGATTTACAGACTTCAAATATATTCAGAACTAAAGACCTTAGAAAATGTTTTCTCTCTCGTATAAAATTTATACATTGGACTACATCCTTTACGACTGAAGGTAATGATATACCATACCTTTATAGGTACATTATATTAAAAAAAAAATTACGGACTCACCATTGTTTCACTAATTTTTATGTATTTTTGTATATCAAAGAACTTTTGTTATTAATGCACTTGAAATTTGACAGTTATATAATTCTTCTTTTGTGAACTTTAACTAGACCAATACATATATTCATATGTATATATGGGAAGGTAGAATGGCAATGCATAAAAAATTTCAATTCAAATCCTACTATTATGAAAATATGATACGAAAAACGGTTTTATTCAAATGTATATAATAAATCATAACACAAATAAAAATGTTGCATATACTAAAGCTTATTAATAATTCAACCGCTCGCATATTCAACCCAAACGTTTATTTTTCGGAAATAGATGGCACTTTCTGGGATTGAATGTAGAATAATATGTATTTAAATACAGTAAATTAGATGTTTTATTGGAAATATATAATAAATAACTATTAGGATAAATATTTGGATACTGATTGAAAATTTGATTAGAGATTCTATAAAAAACAAAAAAAAAATTTTCCAAAAATTTTGTACATTCGGAAATTCGTGTATTATCGAAATAAGCAAAGCCGTTTTTTGAGTTACGCGAATATATGTTGTGCAACCTACTCCATTTTCGAAATAACGGTATATCTAGAAAACTAGGCCAGCCTTAAAAAAAAAAACCATTTGCACCATTCGATTCAGCGTACCCGAATTATTTTAAAACTCGAGAGTCTCAAAAAAAAAGAGTCAAATTCTAGCGCAGTGTAATTAATTTTTAATAATAAAATTTAAAGGGTGTACATTGTAGAGACGCAAAAAAATCGCACAAGTGACAAGGAAAATCGTATTGTAGGGATCAAAATAAGAAATTTTGCCCACGGAACCATACCTCTTAAATGAATTCTGATGTTCCTTATTTTGACCCAAGGGTCAAATTTTGAAAAATCGCACTTTGACCAATTTAAAGTGCCCCAATCGAGTCTAAATGTATGCCCGAACCCCACAAACTTTGGAGGGCCGACTCACCCTTGGCACTTGGGCGATTTTTAAATCGACTCGCCCTAGTATACAAATTTGTTAACTATTTTTTTTTTTAAAAATCTGCAAGGAAAACATCTGTCTTGGTTACGTATGAGAATTATTTAATTCCAATTTATTTACATGCATACGCCATGTGGTACAACTAATAAATAAAACTTTTAAAAAAGCAATAAGCGAAAAAATAAGACTTTTTTGTAAAAGTAGGGATTTTTCTGAAGAAATTCATGATAAATTAGTCTTTTTTCTAAAATTTTTGGCTTGTTGTAGAATAGAGTGACTTTTTATAAAAAAAAATTGATTTTATAATTACTCTTAACTTTTTTGAAAAAATGTGGTGAAAATTTACGGACTTTTGAAAAAGTTCCTTTTTTTTTAGGAAATAGTCACTTTTAGTAAAAAAAATCACTTATTTTGAAAAAAGACACTTTTAGTGAACAAAATGGGACTTATTCTGAAAAATGTCACGCCCCAAAGAGTTTATGCACGATCAACATAATCAGAAAATACTAACAGTTGATGTATTTGTGATGGAAAATAAAGAGCAAGGAGCAACGGTTTTGTCATAAATGTCAACAATGCATCCCGATGATTCAACATACGTACCGCCATCACATTTTGTTCACTAAAAGAGAGTATTTTTTCACTAAAAGTGACTATTACCTAAAAAAGGAACTTTTTTTTTAAATTGACTGATAACTGACGAATAATAAATAACTCCACGGAAAAAGCCCCTTGCCTTCTGACAAACTGATCTTCAATGATCAGAAAATTTGCTCATTTAAGCCGCAATGATGCAAAGAAGCTAAAAAAGTTCTTAGAAAATAATTTAAATTATGAAATGTTAACTGGGTAATTATTATAGTTGCATTTGTATGTGTATATGGATATGTGTGTACAGTTAATCAACAGTACAAATATATTTTTAATGTAAATTGTATATAAATATCATCAGCAACAATCAACATCAACATTTTTCAGCCATGCACAGTGATTGTACACTTGGCAATACCGTTGATGACCAGTAAACGGATTTTATAAGTGTGTGTGTGTGTGTATGCAAGTCATATGAATTAAACGAAGGACATCCCAACATTTCTTTAAAAGGTTATTTGAAAATAATTAAGGGCTCAAAAACGTTTCCATAATTGAAGCAAAGCCGTGAATTACGTTGTAAAAGCCACTTTATGAAAAACTGTTTTTTTTTTGCAAATTATTGGTAACATAATTCTCTTACACTGTTTAAACATCAATTCACCCAAAATTACGAACATCAACGCGGTCGAAATGCGATATAAAGAGTCAGCCAGTGAGAGAACGTTGTACTAACAAAATGATATAAACGAACTGGTTTTGTGGACTAACGTTTAAAAAACCGCTTGATGGGTAGAAAAACGTTTTAAATGACATCGAAATTCTAAATATGAAACGTTTTTCCACTAAAAAAAAAATTATAAACTGTAATTTCGCACACAGAAAAAAATTATCAGTAGTTTTTTTATCAATTAAAAAAATTGTTTAAATAGTTCTTTAATTTATTTAATGTGATTATTTAATCAATTATTTTTTAGTTGAAAAAATTCAAAATATATTTTTATTTAATCTACATTTTAGTTTTTTTGAAATACATTTTTAATTAAAATATTTATTGATAACAAAATATCTTTAATGATTTTTTCATTTAAAATAAAATAATTTAAAGTTGTAGAATTGTTGTTGGGATTTGTCAAAATCTGAGCTAAATTTAATTAAATCAATTAACACATTGCAAATTTCTTGATCAATTTTTTTAAGTTAAATTAAAAATATCATTTATTAAAAATAAAAATATTCACAATTTAAAATTTTTAAAAGTTTTAGGAATCTATATAATAATTTTGGTAATGTATTACCAAAATGATTATATTTTTGTACTATTGTTTGCTTCATTTTATGAATTTGGTGATTAGAGACAATTTTTAATTTTTTCTGTGCATGTAATTTCAAATTCGATTTTCTTGATATTTTGCATAAAAGTTTTGAATGTCATTATTTTTGATAATCTAAAGAAAAGAAAAATAATACTGCCTGCTAAAAACGTTTATTTTGCTCTCACAGAAAGAGATTATTAATTATTCAAAAAATGTTTTAAAAAGTATTTAAATTTAAAAAAATTTAAATTACATTTTTGATTTAATTAATAAAAATAAATTTTTAATTTTGATATTAATAAAATATCAAAAAATATGAATTGACTTTTTTGTTTAAGATAAAATAATTTAAACTTGAAGAATTGTTGTTGGGTATTGTCAATATTTAATTAAATAAATTTACTCATTGTTTGAAATGGCAAAGTTTTTTGATAATTGTTTTTATTAAAATTAAAAATATCATTTATTGAAAAAAAAAATATTCACAATTTTACAATTTTTATTAATCAATATAATGATTTTGGTAATAGGTGCAAAATCAACAACTTGTTTGCTTGATATTATGAATTTGGTTTAAATTTGCTCCTGGAAAATTATTATTTTGTAACTAACGACGTTATTAGCGGCTTTGCTTCAATTATTTTTCCATAATTTATTAAATATGGTGGCCTTTATAGATTCTGTGATTTGTCCACAATTAATGTATTTAAAAAGAGCAACATGTTATATCTGTAAATACTTCTTTTTACTATCTTGAATAATTCCCATAATTTTGAAATGATCGCAAAGATAAAATTGCACTCTTCTGTAGCCGAAATCTAGTGTATTTAAGGCACTTATCAGTCCTCCCTTCTATACTGAGACGGACTTTATGTGTTGTATAAAGTTGCAGTATTTTTATTGTACTTGACTGTTGCTGTTGTTTTTTTTTTGTTGTTATTTAATGTACAAATAATTTATGTTATTCATACGCCACGTGCTGTCATAGTAAATAAATGTGCGGAAATGAAAACGTCTCGCATTTATTGCCCCACAGTATCATCATCGTTCAATCCTTATGACTCACAAAACTTAAACAATGTATGTAAGTTAAATATTAAACCACGATTTTAATGAGACTTTTTAAATTTAATGAAGAAAATACATTTTAAAGATTTCTGAAGCAATAAAATGGATTTCAGTTCAATTTAAGCAATAAATTTCAAAAGATAATAAAATAATTATAGATATTTTTAAATAACAGTTTTGTTCACCGCCTTTGTTGGTTCTCTGTTGAAACTTGTGATATTTTCAATTTCATTCATGTTGATTTTTCCACTTATCTCGGTATGATATTGTGAATATCAATAATAACTTATATATATATTTTTTTCATGTTTATGTCATAATTACTTAAATATTAATCGATATCAGTTGGCATAACGAAAATCAAGATGGTTTTCATTGCAGTTTGTACAAAATTAAATTTTAAAATTTTGCTGTACGCAATTGTGGGAAAGTACCGGCAGTTTACTCCAGGAAAATGTTTTTTTTTTTGTTTAAAGGCGAAAACAGAATGAAACATGGTAAATATCAGAAATAATCAAGGAAAATGTTTTTTATTATACTGCCCATGTGAGGCAAAAGAATGTATTTTGTAGCATCAATTAAACCGTTGGGCCTTGGCAAACGGTATATACATAATTTGAAAAGCATAATTATTAGATTGAGTTTATATAAAAATATGCAAAAATGTCTGCAAAATTAAGAAAAATTGCGCAAAAAAAAAAAAAAAAAAACAAAAATTTATATAAAAAATAAAATGCATTAAAAGTTTTATACTGAGATAGAATATTTATTACAGGTATTCATTACGGGTGCCACCAATATAAGTAAAGTATTGGGATTATACATTTGGTAATACATAAAGAAATTATGGATAACAAATCAAATACTTTTAGCAAAAAATTAAAAAGTGTTTTTAATAAGAAATTAAAAATTTTTTTTAAATAATTTTTAAATACTAAACGAGAATAAGTAAATTAAGAATAAGAAAATAGCCTAGATGCTATTTTATATATCCTACTACATTTAACTTACTTATAAAAAAAGTTTCAAAACGAAAATATAACCTAGAAAATATTAAAATCAGTGAAAAATATTTAAAGTGCAATCGCACAAAAAAGCAGTTTTTTTCGCAAGATGTTAAAACTGGTTCATGTTCAAAAGATTTCAGCCTACTAATCGGCGAAGCTGATATGTGTAAACTTGGGGGTTCCTCTATAACTTTTTGCCCATTGAATTTTCACTTTTTTAATTTGCCAAAAATAACTGCCTAAAATGCGCATAAACGCGTAAGTCTTAAAATAATAGATAGAAGTTTATGAGATATGATAGTTGTTGGTAAAATTACCTTCAAATGTTTGTACACGGTTATAATAGTTTAAAATTGTTTACTTTTATTTAAAGCTTTTAACTTAGCACTGTATTTTTTTTTTAATTTTCCAAGTTTAACACTGTGCCAATTAAGACTTGAGTAGCCATTAAAAAACAAAATACGCAGTCAAATGCAGAAAAGTGTAAGCTTTGAAAGGATAGAACGACATTTTTAAAAATCACAAATTGAAAAATTGAATTCTTGCCAAGAACCCCCATATACCTGTCCCAACGTGCAGTGCAGCAAATTTTTTTTAAATAACAACGAAATTTTGACTACCCGCTTTAATAAGAAAATGCTTGTAATATAATAAATATTTTTTCTTTAACATAACAATTTAATTGAAAAATAACATTTTGTCTAAAATTGTTAATAGAATCGAATACAAATTCCTATTTGTTTATAAGACTACTGCTTTTAATTCTACCTTTCATTTTATAGTGTTACTTCGCTTTTTTATTGTACACTGCAAAATAGAGTATGACAAAAGTATCGTTTTAAGTACTTTTAAAGTGCGAGTGGTCCATATTGTACGAATGAACTGAGTCGATAAAATCACACATCAACATATTTATACAAAGTTTAACTTTAATACAGGTAACCCTCGATGTAAATTAAATTCGCGTAAAACAAGGCTCAAAACTGGCCCATATTTCATTTGTGGCACCAGAAATTAAACATAGCTTTTAAAGAAAAACATGAGATACTTACAATATATTATTTTTGGGCCTAAAAACCGTGTTAAATCATATATTATTTTTCAATAAATTTATTTTTTCTTTTTAAAAATTAAAAGATATTTCTTAATAATGATAAAGATATGTATAAATCTTCGTTATTATATTTTTATAAAACATTTGAATAGCACAAAAAAAAAAAAAAAAGTTTTACCATGGTGGAATAAGTAGCTGGCAGCGCTACGGCAACAAATACAACATTACAACAAAAAAGGGAAATAAATCTGTGATACGTCAAAAATTATATTAAACTAAAATCGAATTTTGCTGCCTAACGCAATGAAATAAATTAAATTTTAGCCAATTTGTATTTCACTAAGGTTACTATCTTATTTAATTTTAATTTAAATAATCAAAAACTTTAATACAATACAATAATCACTGCACAAGAGCAAAAAATCGTCATCTGGCGTAGTAATGCCACCTGTTTATTTCATCATGAGTTTTACTGGTTACTGAAAAAATTGCAGTAACCTGTAAAAACCCAGGAAAAACTTTTTGAATTTTGGTAATAGGGCGTAGGTTTTTCATACGTTACCTGGTAAGTAGTTGTCATTATAATTGTCATTATTCTGAAAACCTCAATAAGTACTTGCTAGTAATTACCTCAGTAAGTACTTTTTACTACTATTATTTTCAGTTATGAATATTTGCTTACTAATAATCAGCTAAATAACTACTTATTAGTTGTCTTGTTTTCAGACCTGAATATTTACTTACTGGTAACTAGCTCCATAACTACTTATTAGGTCTATTAACTAGCGCCAATTAAATAAAAACTAGTTATTTTTTGGCTTCTAGTAAGTATATTGTAAGTACTTACAATTCAACTTACTGGTAGTTAAATAATAACTAGATATTTTGTAACTTCTAGTAAGTATATTGTAACTACTGAATTCTGTGGACACCTCGAACAAAAAAAGGTAGTTATTCAGCCGAAAAATAAGTAGTGTTTATTTTTCTCCAACGTTACTTGCTTACTTACCAGGTAAGTAAAGTTTTTACTGGGAATATTCAGTAAGTACACAGAAAAAAAAATTCTGTTGTAACTGAAACACTTCCAGTAATTAAGTGTCAAATGCAAGCGAAACGTCAACGAAAGAAATAGATATAATAAAAATAGGGCTGCCAGATTTGACGATTTATGGTCGTTTTGACGATTTTTTGTTCCAAAATTGGCAAATTGCCGATTTGCTGATTTTTTCTAGTGACGATATTATTCAGTCTTCGAAATAAAATAATTTTAAATAGTTTTATACGTTTGTGTATAAGGCACCACAGAAAAACGATATCTTTAAAAAAAGACAGCTTCAAAAATGTATCGGCAAAATCAAAATTTCGAAGGAAAACTGTTTAATTTTTATTTCCTTAGATTATTTAATACATTTGTTTATGTGATAAAAACATTAAACTATTATCCCATTTTTCAGTCAATGCACTATAGGAAAATTTTATCACGTCTGTGTGTGATTTTTTCAGGAAAAAAAACAATCTGAAATTTTAAATTGTTATTGGATTAAAGAAAAAATAAAATAAATAATTGTATTTAAATAGACCTCAAACTTAAGTATGTATAAAATATGTATTTTACCCATGAACTATTTTTTTTTATTATGGTTTAATAAAAATCGAACAAAATTTGTCAAAATTAATTTTAAATTGTCCGATTTCTTAAAACAAAATTGACGATTTTTTTTATTTTTTCTTAGAAAATTAACGATTTTTTCACAAATTTATCTGGCAGCGAAAACAATAAAGGGCTTAAAAAAAATAAAAATAACAAAATATACCAATTGTGTCTTATTTATTTTCATCATTGAAATTCTTTCTCTTCCAATAAAAAAAATAATAATACACATTCTTGTGTACATATGTTAATACATAATTTGTGCTCCATTTTTTTAAATTTTATTTTTCTCGCATCAATTTCAAATCGGTCTTATTTTGACAGTGCTTGTGAGAAACTTTTAGCAAAATTTTGATACAGAAACACTTTTTCTCACATCCTTCCAATAATTGCTGGAAAATTATTTAAATGACAGATAGTTCTCCCAAAGTAAAAATACAGAAACACTCATGTGAGAAAACCCATTTTTTGTTTCATATTGCACTGTTTTTGTCAAAATTCACTTGTTTCATGCGGGAAATTTTACGATGCGAGAAATACAGAAACGGGCTACAGCTGCTGATTGAAATTGATAATATTTATTACTAAAAAATTTAAAAATTTTAGGATTGATAATATTTTTTTCAATAAACAATATTTTTAATTTTTATTAAAATAATAATCAAAAAACTTTTCCATTTCAAACAATGAGTAAATTGATTTAATTAAATATAGCTCAGGTTTTGACAATTCCCAACAACAATTCTACAAGTTTAAATAATTTTATTTTAAAAGAAAAAATCAATTAAGATTTTTTGATATTCAAATAATATTTTAATTAAAAATTTAATTCATAACAACTAAAATGTTAATTAAATCGAAATAATATTTTTAATTTTCTTTCAGCCAAAATTTTTGATAATTTTTTTATGTGTAGTAAATTTAAAATTTTTGTTGCAGTATTTATTTGATGCAGTATGCCCATGTATGTTTGAAACATTGTATAAAAAATCTTTTGTTGTTTGTAAAATATGTATGCACTTGTGCAGTTCTATTTCAGCATACAGCTGATGAAATTTCTAGAATCACAGTGCTGGATTTCGCGTTAAATAAGGATTGCCATAATTTTTGATTTTATTTAAATCGCGAAAAAGTATAATGAAATAATGTTCACTAAAAGTGTTTTTTGCAAAAAAGTGAAATTTTTTTTCACTAAAAGTTACTATTTCCTAAAAAAAAGTAACTTTTTTCAAAAGTCCGTAAACTTTCACCATATTTCTTTTAAGAAAGTTAAAATAATTATAAAATTCAATTTCTTTTTTTTTACAAAAAGTCACTTTATTCTACAACAAGCCAAGAATTTTAGAAAAAAAGCCAAATTTTACATGACTTTCTTCAGAAAAATCCCTAATTTTACAAAAAAGTATTTTTTTTCGGTTATTGCTTTTTTTTATTAGTTGTAGCACATGGCGTATGCAGGTTAATAAATTGGAATTAAATAATACTCATACGAACCAAGTAACTTGGCAGATGTTTTCCTTGCAGATTTTTCTTAAAAAAAATAGCCCAAGTGACAAGGGCATACCTTTTAACTCGATTGGGGCACTTTAAATTGTTCAAAGAGGGATTTCTCAAAATTTGACCTTAGGGTCAAAATAAGGAACATGGGAATGCATTTTAGAGGTATGATTCCTTTGGTAAAGTTTTTTATTTTGATGCCTACAATACGATTTTTCTTGTCACTTGGGCTATTTTTAAATCGACCCGCCCTAATATATAGATTTCATTCTAGCTGTAGCGATATTAATTTATTTGTTTCTTAATTTATTTTGTTGCTGTAAATATAACTACTTAACCATATAACCTGATAATCCGCCTTCCGTGAACAACCGATATCAGTATAAGTAACCAAATTATATTTCTATATCCATTAATTATTGTATGAAGTACAACTGGTTGTAGTTAAATGTGGAAACTACACTACACTAAAAATGTATTTTTGCAACTATACTTATGAGTATAAAGTTATCACTTGATAAGTCTTTAGGTACTCTTGGTGTATTTTAAGTATTAAAGTAGATTTAGGCTCATAAACGGACGTTTTGTTGTTATTTGAGTACAGTGCGTAGAGACTTTACTAGTTTAGTCTTGACCAATTTTTTTCCGACTGGTGCTGGAATATAACCAGCACTACTACTGTTTTTTCCAATGTTTTTTTTTCTGTCAGTTACTTCGAATCTTATCTCGTTATTATATTGTCAGTTTACTTGGTTCGGCGAAAATGGGTAAAGTGCGTGTATTTATATGCGTTTTACGGCAAGTAAATAGAAATGTGTTTTTTCAGTGCTACAAGTATGAGCATGAGTAAATACAATAGCTTTAGGGTACCAGTTGTCATTCCCTGTTTACGAATAAAGTAATTTAAAAGTTGTGATATACACACCCAGAGAAAAAACTTGTTTAAATTTCGTCACCTCCAACAAAACTATTTTTGAAAACAATTTAAGACATACTATGGTTATTTTAACCATATTATTGTCATCGACAACAATATTGTGGTTAAATAAGCCCTCCATCAAGAAGGCACAACGATATTATGGTTGCCTCCGAACGTGTTTTGATTAATAATAGCTAAAATATGTTTAACACGTATAATAGCATGGGTGATTTTCAACCATAGAATGTTGCTCTTGGAAAAGAGGAAAATACTATTGTTAACTTTAAAACATATTTAACCATAACATGCTTAGAGGTAACCATAATATGGTTGGGACTTCTTGATGAAGGACTAATTTAACAATAATATGGTTGTTGGTGACAATAATATGGTTAAATTAAACTTAATATGTTTAAAATTTTCTTTAAAAATTGTTTTGGTGGAGGTGACCATATTTAAACATGTTTTTTCTCTGCGTGCATATTATTTGTTTATTTAGTTGTTTGATGATTAAAAATAAATTGTTTTTTTATTAAAATTTATCATCGAAATTATGGAATTTACGTATGTTAACTCTTCAATTTTGTTCTAAATAGTTTAATCGGTCAACCTGAAATTCAAAGGACCTTTTAATACCTTAAACAAAGTATTATTATTTTATGTGTAGTAAAATTTTTAAATTTTTAAGAATCTACTTAAAAAATAAAGGAGTTAAATTTTCTCTTATTATATCTTAGTATTAATATTAAGCAAATTATCCAAAAATATTTCATTTATGTATTACAACTTAAAATATCGCTCCTGAACACGTTCCCCTATTTTTTTTACGATTGTATTCCTAGAACGTCCTTCTTTGCTGTAGCCATCTCTGATCTAAGCCAGCTTAAGAAATATGTATTGTCCCTGACTTTTATTCATTGATAAAAAAATTAATCAAATTTATTTATTTTTTAATTTTTGAGTAACGCACATAACGAAATATCAAGTGCATTCATTATGGTATTCACTTTACTTTTCCTTAATTACAAAATAAACTTTAAGTACTTATTGGCCCTATAAAGCTCTTGATGCTCTTAAACTTTAACATTACATTTACGAGTGTTCGTTGATTTCTTTTTTAATTGTGGTCAATGTTATCATGTTCGTCATCAGTGTCATCAATAATTGACTGAATTCGTGGTATTTTTTTCTCGTGGATCTTAAGTGTACTTTAAATTGGTCATATAAAATCGAATGAAATAAAGAACAAATATATAATTGGTAATTTCTCATAGGGGACAGTTTCACACAGAGAAGTTAAAATTAACTTTGGATATTATTATTAAAAATAAAGTTACTTTTTCTGTCCAGGAAAATAACTATATGCGATAACATGCTCTAGTTCTGGTCTAGTTCGGAGATAAAATTCAAGAGTTCCTTTTAAAATTGTCACTTGCAATTAATTGCTTTTACTCATACGTTTTGAGACTCATATATGAGCATTTGTCGACAGAATGAATTAACTAGAATATAAAATAGTCCCTCAATAATTCTTAAAAAAAAAAAAATCACATATGAAAAGATTTTTCTCAGAATGATTTTAACTGATAACAAATAACTACCCAGCTAAAACTTGGTAGTGACTTGCAATTACTGAACAACTTACTTTTCAATGACAACTTCATACCATCATCTGCATTACATAGAAGTAGCTTAGTAATGACTGACATATAATCTGATATATAAGCACTTGTTTATTAGCTGATTTACGAAATTATAATTAATTCATATTAAATTGCATTTAAGGTTTTATTTATTCAAATCTAATACAAATTGATTTTAAATACATATTTAATCTTAAAGTTTGTTTTTTTTGTTATTTCTTATAAATGAAGAACTACATATTTGTAACAGATTTGAATATGAATAATTTAAATACTTAATTGATGTCCCTAATGCAGGGTAGTCAAATTAGAAAGTAAATTAAATTAAAAACACAATTTGGGTGACAAATTCAGTTTTGTTGATACCAATGTAAAGCACATATTTTTAAGCGAACGTGGTAATGACTTATTTAACTCCCTATTTGTAAGCGAGGGTGGTAAGTACTTGCCTCCAATGATATCACCATGTTAAAGTAATGAGTTAAAATGCCAATGTATAAGTAGTGAATATTAGTTATATTAGCTTTTTAACTCATTACTTTTCAATGTAAGTTTTTGCTTGGTAGTTCCTTTAGATCATAAAAAACAATTAGAATTGTTATATTCTTCTGTGCCGAATCGTTGAAACCCTTCACGGCGACTAAGAATATTTTAGAAGAGGACTTTATATGGAATCTATAAAGTCCTAGTAAAAAGTAAATTGTATCGCACTGGTTCCTCTAAATTAATAAATTTTCAGTAAAGACAAAAACCTGTTTTCTTTTTATATGTAGGGTATTCATTTAATCGGGCTTTTGCTTTAATCGGTTAATCGCCCGATTAATTAACCAAGGTTTTTAACCGGGTAATAATCGGTCAATTTTGTTATTGATCGGTTAACCGATTAATAAAGTTTTTTTTATAGATTAAATAATTTCAGTAAATAAAAATTAATAAAATATTTATTTTTTGAAGTTTATTAGTAAACAAAAAACAATAACATAACAAACATAACAATTCTTGAACCAAAAGGAGCAAACAAAAAATATAAATCATGTATATGTAAATCATATTTTGTGACTAATGCAAATCATATTTTGTGACTAATACATATTATGTATTAACTAAAAGTAGACTGTTTGATCATTTTATTTGTTATTTCAATAGTTTAAGGAGATCTTATAATAATAATCTTTTCGAAAAATAATTTGGCTTAAATGTTAAGGAATTAAGCGATTCATTTATTTAGTTTTGAAAAAAATTGACTTGGAAAAAATTCTTTCACTTGTCGTAGATGTTTGAGAAATCGAAAGCAACCTATATTACACAATATGTAATTTCCCAGTCCTTTTCTTGTATTTCGCTGAACACATAAAATCTTCCATTATGCCATTAGAGTCCTGTTTTAATTTTTTAAAATTTTTAACACTTCTAATTGTAAAGGTTAACTCCGTTAATAGATTGATATTAGTAGATGTGAGAAGAAACAAATAACTAAAGACATACATATAAAAAGTACGTGGAACAAAAAGCTGTTGAAGGCAAACACTTTCTTAAAATGGATATCACTAAACACCTTCTTTGTATGAAAAAATACTTTCTGAACACATACCTTGTGTATATTTGACGAAACAAATAATTAAAAACACAAAAAATATTTTATAATACTACAAAATACTAAAAGTTTTGTTACATCGGTTAACCGGTTAATCGACTGAAATTAATCGGTTTAATCGTTAACCGAAAAAAGCCAATTTTGAATTAACTGATTAGTTAATCGGGTAGTAATTAATCGTTTAACCGATTAACGGGTAACCGAATAAATACCCTAATATGCAATTATAATAATACAATTGCATTTTTTTTGACAAAATACTAGAGAAAATTATGTAAAATTTTAACAGTGGGTAGATATGATAACTGTACATCGATTTCTTGCATAAAGTGAAAATTTAATTTTTTTTAGTTAATTCTCTTAAGGGGAACCAGTGCAATATATAACAATTTGGGTTGGGGTCATATAACCGAAATTTAAGATCCCGAATTTGAAAATGCCGAAAATTCAAATCCAGTATTGCAAACTAAATTTTCTCTGCATAGCCGGCCTAAGGCCAAGCACAATGATTTTCTCCTCTATAGTATAAAAAACGCAGGCTTCGCTAACTAAAGCTTCTCTGCATACGGCTAGTTTACACTGTCACACATTTCTTACGTATTCCATAATACTTTGTGAGATAGAAATCTAATGAGTTTTGTTATGACTGTCAAAATATCTAATGTAACATTACAGTTTGTAGTCCTCTATAACACATAAATATGCTCTTGTTAAAATCTAACCCCGATCCAATGAAAAGTATTAGCGTTTAGAAAAATTTCAAAAAACGATTAAGTCGTATTGGATGTCAAATTTTTTTTCGTAATACTTGTCATTTTCATAACACATTGCATTCACACTTTTACATAATACTTGAGTTTTTGACATGTATTAATACAAAGTGTGTAGTAGTGTAAATTAGCCTATAGGGTTCAAGTCTGGATTTAGAAGCTTTGTTTGTTATACCATAGAGAGGAAGACGGTGTTTGTTATACCGTAGAGAAGAAATTCCTTGCATCCGGCCGAAGACCGGCTGTGCAGACAAGCTTCAGTTAACGATTCAGAATTTTTAAATTCGAAATTTTAAGATTCGGGACTTAAAATCCGTTCGAGATTTTAATGAATATTTAAATATGTAGTCCACTTGCAAATGTCGCTAAGTTTAAAAAGAATAAAAATTCTGTAAAAGCCTCCATTTTATTTGTTTTTTAACCAATCTCGTTCAAAGCCCGGTAAATTACGAGCAATTTCTGGTAAAATGGCTTTTTTACCAGAAAAACTGTTTTAATCGAGCTTCTCAGAATTTTATTTTTTTTTTAACTTAGCGGTGTTTGCAAGTCGGCTACTCAAATATCTCATTGAAGAATCTGTCAAAATAAGAAAACAAAAAATCGTCAAAAAACAGTAATATTTCTAAGGCAAAATCACCAGAAATTTGCATTAACAAAATTTTGGGCAATTTTTCATACATTGATTTCGGCGATTTTACTAAGGGTCATTTTGCTTCGACCACCGTATTATAGTTCGTTGCGGCTTAAGGCGTTTTATAGAATTTTCCGAAAGTACGGTCTCTATAAGATATGTGGGAAATTATGGACCTGTTATCATAAAATGGTTTTATTTCTGCCCATTATTTCTTCAAATCCTTCTTCAACATCTTGATGGTGAAAGCTTTGGAAAACTTAAGGGTTACAAATACAGAAACAATTAACACCAAGGGCCACATACTCCTTGCGTATTCAGGCGACATTGACATTGTCGGCAGGACTTCTTTTTTTATGCAAAGCTCTACGGTTGTCCGCAGGATTCCAGAGTCTCTGGCGGGAAGCGAACCCGTATAACCCGCACTGATAGACTAGCTCACTACCAATAAGCCTACCGGGTACTTTTTCAAAAATTTAAAAAGAGTCGTCTAAAATAGGTCTGGTAATCAATGAGGGCAAGACAAAAAAGATGTGACGATAGAAAAGCGAGATAGTTTCGGTAGGTAATTGAAACGTGGAGGTTGATATACATACCTCATAACCGCAATAAACCAAAGGAACGTTGTCAGCACTGAAATAAAATGCAGGATTGTGCTTGCAAATAAATTAAGTCCTATTTCGAAAGACGAAAACTACACTTGACAAATCATTAGTACAACCTGTACTTCTATATGGCGCCGAAACATGGGTACTTGGGATAGCGGATGAAGCAGTGTTGGGTGTATTCGGGAGAAAGATCCTTCGTAAAATTTATGGGCTGTACTAGCAGTATCCCGATACTTACACTCAATTATTATTACACTAGAATTTTTTGTATACATTTCTATGAGTTTAAAAATAACAATTAAATATTTTTCTTGGTTATATTTGGATTAAATTAGTTTTCATAAGTGGTATTGGCGAATTTATCTTAATTTGAGTTTATATCTTCTTATAATTTGTATTGAAAAAAAAACTCTTACTCTTTAGAATAAAAGAAATACTTCAATTCAATTACTCATTAAGACTCTTTACATTTTACTCTAAAATAATGACATTTTGATTAATTTTTAATTCAATAGCCTTTAAGTTTTTCTTTAAAAGTTCAATTTTTTTTTCATACACGTTTCTGTCAATTACAGATTCCATTAACATACTTCTGCCCATGAATACCATTCAATATAAACTCAAGCCATTAAGAAATTTTTTTTAATCAAAATGCTACAATCTGTCTTACAACCACCCGGGGCTTTTATTGTTATAACTATTATAATGTTTTTAATGTTTCTTTTAACTATAATAAAAGACAAGACAACAGATTATTTCAACAACAACAAAAATATTATTAGTAAAAGCCGAAAAATAATATCAAATTTTACATGTGTAAAACAAAATTGTATCGTAAATAAACAACAACAATAAATCTTAAGGTAAACAGATTTCTTAAGGTAAAAATCCTAAACAAAATAAAACAAAGAAATTTCTAATACACAAAAGGATTTAATCGATGAGCATTTAAACAACAACAAAAACCTTAACTGAGATAGAAAAAAATTTATGTAAAGTAATTTGTTTACATTAAATACTACATAAAAGCCTCTGACTCATTTAAAATTATGTTGTTATAGTTATTAACTAATAGGGAAGTGCAAAACAAAAAGTACTTTTTGGTACAATTAAGGGCTCAAAAGTGGAGAAGCAGAGAAATGACGATGACCAAACAAGGATATTGCAAAAACAATTTTCACCAAAGGGGGATAGAGGAAATAATTTAATGAAGTCTGATTCTGTCGGTTCGACAGTTAGCTGAAATAAATTTCCTTGATGTCTCCAGATATTTAATAAATACAGGGTTGCCATACATTTAAATTTAAAATAGTTATTGAACACTTCACTAAGGGCAGATAGAGGAAACGATTAAATTATATCTGTCTGTTCGAAAGCTGGTGAAATTAATTTCCTGATGTCCCAACATGTTTGAAGTACACAAGGTTGCCATATATTTACATCTAAAATAGTTCTTATACACTTCACTGAAGACGAATAGAGCGAATTTAATAATATCTGTTTGTGTGAGAGTTGGTTGGTTTCATTTTCCTGACGACCCTAAATATTCAAGGAAACCAGGGTTGCCATATATTTAAATTTAAAAAATTTATTTTAAGAACGCAAGGTTTCCATATGTTCACATCTAAAAGAGTTTTTCTACACTTCACTGAAAATTGATAGAGGGAATGGCTTAATAATATCTGTTTGTGTGAGAGTTGGTTGGTTTCGTTTTCCTGATGTCCCCAAATATTAAAAGAACACAGGGTTGCCAAATTTTTAAATTTAAACTAGTTTTAAATCAATTCACTAAAGGCAATGATTTAATGATAAAGGAAATGATATAATGATGTCTGTCTTTTCGAAAGTTGGTGAAATCAATTTCCTGATGCCCACAGATATTTTAAGGTTGCAACACATTTACATTTAAATAGTATAAACAATTTTAGTATTGAATTCAGTAAAATAAATTCTTAAATTGCTAAAATGAAGACAAAATATCACGAGGAGCGAAACTGGTCTCGAAATTTTAAAACAAAAAGTCACATTCAATTATTTTTCAGGAAGTGTTAAGACAGTAATAACACAATTGGATTATATTCTGACGATATGTTAGTTGCCATTATTCAATCAACAAAACTAAAGGAAAGACATCCAAATATTTCCAACGAGGTACACTTCCCTCATAGTCATATTAACAAATTCCCAAAAAATCTAGAATTTTATATTAAAAAACGGAGCGTTCGGTGTCACCAGAACCTAAAACTGTGGAAAATAGGTACCAAGCCCGATAGGATCGGCTATGGGTTGCAAATTTTTTGTTTTAAATTTTCTTTCTCTACCAGTCACAATTTAGGAAACTACGCGTAGGACTTCAAAATCGTTGTAATTAATGTAAGAAGTAAAGCGTGATCCATTTCGAGGTTCCTTACTTTAAAAAAAAAAAAAAAAAAAAAAAAAAAAAAACACAGAAAATTCAAATTTAATGGGGAATGTTTATTATCATTTGAAAGAACATTCTTTGGCATTAATTTTTTGAAGATTACGTCTGTCAAATGTGAGCCGTTGCTACGTCGCAAATGGTCCATCCGTTGACTCGTTCGAGCATTTCGACTGGTAACTGGCGAATGACACGCGTGATGTTTTCCTCCAAGGCCTGAATTGAAGCGGGTTTGTCCGCATAAACTTTAGACTTTACATATCCCCACAGGAAAAAGTCTAACGGTTGGTGGCCAATCGCTGGCCCAAAACGTGAAATTATGTGCTCACCGAAGTGTTCTCTCAATTAATCCATTGATTGATGCGATGTGTGGGAAGTGGCGCCGTCATGCTGAAACCAAATGTCGCCGAGATCACGAGCTTCAATTTCAGGCATCGAATAGTCGGTTATCATGGCACGATAACGGTCCGAGTTGCTGCGAACGGCGCCGAATCAAATCTCCATGGTCTTCGTGTACACTATCAGCTACGGCCGCTATGTTTTCTTTACAACGTGCTGAACGTGGTCTATTCGGTCGAATATTATCCAGTAATGAAAGCTGGGTCTTAAAATGGGTGGTGGTGTTGCGAATAGTACGTTCAGTAGGCCGATTATGTTGCCCACAAGTTGAGCGAAGTGCAGGAATCACATTCCTCACAGAACGTGAATTTTCGTCTTAGGTCTTTCCATTATGAAATGCCAAATAATACTAAACAAAAATAACATGACAGCATGACACGACTCACACGTGATCTGTCAAAAAAAGGCTTTGGAAAAAAGTATGTCTACTTGAATCACCCTTTATAAGGTCGTTAGTTAAAATAAAGCTAAAGATTCTTGGCACCAAAACTAGTGTTGACCAGTTTAATCATTTCGAAATATTATTTAAAAAGAATAAGTCTGAAATTGTTCAGTAAGTTAAATAGAGATAAATATAAGCTTTAATATAGCTTTTCAGAAATTCTGTTAATATCTTTGGATTTTTTTTTTGTAAGAAAATTTGCGACGCGATCAATAAAAGTTGACAACAATTTCGAGGACTTAAAAACAAAAGGAAATGTGAGTGACTTTTTGTATTCTAATGTATGAAGAGATCTTATATTTATAATACAAAACACTACCTGAGCTACCTCAATAAGAGCAGCAAGCGTTTTTGTTTATGTCAAAACTTCTTATTTATACAGTTTAAACGAAACAAACATTTTAAACGCTAATTCAGCACCCCCGGCTCGAAAATCTTATCTGACTGATCGCTAGGTCTGTTTGTTTTGTTGAAAATGTTTTGGCAAAATAAATTTTCTGCTTAAAAAAAAAAACATTTTTTTGATTTCAATAATAATTAATTTCAAATAACGTTTAAATCTTATATATGAAGAGTTCCATATCAAAACGCAATTCCAACTATATAAAACATAAAGTTATGCCATTAAGTGCCATTATTACAACTTGCCGGTAGTTAAAGGTAGGATTTTGTCCCACGCATAAAAAGTTTTTCATTATTACAACACAGCTTTAAACTAAAGTGAGCAATACGTTAAAGGCAAGTTCATCCTATCGGGAAGGTTAAATTAAAGTTCATACACAGAAAACATTATCAGTAGTTTTTTATCAATTAAAAAATTGTTTAAAAAGTATTTCATTTTGATTATAGTGATAATTGAATCAATTATTGTTTAAATTGAAAGAAAATTAAAAATATAATTTTTATTTAACTACAAATGTTATTTGTTTTTAAATAAACTATTAATTAAAATATAAATTAACTAACAAAAAATCTTAATTGATTTTTTCGGTTTAAATTAAATAATTTAAACTTGTATAATTGTTCTTGGGAATTGTCAAAACCTGAGCTATATTTAATTAAATCAATTAACACATTGTTTGAAACGGCAAAGTTTTTTGATTATTTTTTGAATTAAAATAAAAATATCATTTATTCAAAAAAAAAAAAAAAAAAAAAAAAAAAAAATATATTCTAAATTTTCAATTTTTTACAATTTTTAATAATCAATATAATCATTTTTGTAATAGATGCAAAATCAACAAATTGCTTGCTTGATTCTATGAATTCGGTATAAATTTGGTGATTAGAGACAATTTGTATTTTTCTCTGTGTATAATAAATAACTTGTTATACTTCCAACAAAATCCTACCTTTAACATACGGCAAGTTGTTATAATGGCGCTAAGAAATAAATGTTGTGTCTTGATTCGATACATTTTATTGTAATTATTTAATTTTTAAATGATCATCTATGGAAATGCTTTGTTCTTAACAAAAATATGCCTTACAAATTTTCCATTTTTTTTTTCAAAAATTTGACTATACCACTTTCGACAAAACTGGTTTTTTTTTCTTTGGTAACATGGAAATGAAAACTCAGCGAAAATAAAATTGGACCAAAACTCTATAATTACACTAGAAATAAAGAATAAAAGACACGATACATTCCTTAATAACTATTTTTTCAAATTGGACAAAGACATAAAAAGGGAAATAGTCAAGTTTTGATAATAATCTTCTTAAGTTTTCTAATAATGTACAATTAAATTCAATAAAAAAAATCTCAAAAATGGAAAATCCTTGAATCCTTGAAAAAATAAAAGGTACTGGGAACTAAAGACGTAAGGAAAATAAACAACCCTACTTTCAATATAATTAAATAAGTTCTAGTATTTTTCTCAAAAAAAGGGGCGAACAAATACATTTGTATTTATTTCCTTTGTATTCGTTGGTATTTTCGTTTTTCTTCTCTGTTGTAAACTCGTACACACAAAATTACATGACTAAATGTGTGCTTATAATTACATACTCTGTGCAATATGTGGAACTTTTGTATCTTGAATTTTTTTTCTAAGAAATTTTCCTTTTTTTTTTTGTTAATTTTAGTTTTTTTTTCATTATTTCTTCTGCTGTCTATTTTGGCTTTATGCTTAATTTTGGTCATATTTTTCTATTTAACGTTACCCTGGAGGCCTATTTGAGGGCTCGTTAACTTTCATATGACCAACTAGTCATAAACGCAGAAGGGGCTAAGAAATACACAGCTTTTAGCCGTCAAGTCTTGCTTGAGCTTTTAGCAGAGAAGGTAAAAGAGAATAACGTTTCCTTCATTTCTCATTTAAAAAGTTTTTTTTTGAATTAAAAACTCAAGGCTTGACGACCAAAATAAGAAGCGTGTGAACTAGCACTGACTTACACATGCACAAAAACTTACATCAATTTCAAAGTTCATGTGTAAAAGTTGATTTTTTTTTGGAATTTCGTACAAACACACACTGGTATAGATGAAATAATGTTTATGTATCTTTACGTACAAACACATAATCGTAAATGAACATTAATAGCAATAAAAAAAAACCACAATCCAAATCCATAAATGGTACTAATTTTAAAGTTAAAGTTTTTTAATTTTTTTTTTATGTTTGCCCATTATCAGAAAAAATTGTACAATATAATTTTGAGCTACTTTTTGAACAGAAACATATTAAATTAGGAAAATATTTCATCTAACGTTAAGAAAAAATTTGAATCAGGGGTATATTAAAATAAGTCAGGCAGAAAGATCTGAGAAGAGATCCTACCAAGTTTGTTCTTTTTTCTAGGATATACAATAGAGCGGCCCGATTTGTAAGGACAAAAAACTTGTCGATATTGTGCCATCGATTTTTCGATAGCAATGTTACCTATCTCGAGAGTTTGTACAATTTTACGTTTTTAATCTTTCAAAGTATGCGACATTGTTTAGCATATGTAAACAAAACTCACATGTATTTTACTAAAAAGTATTTTTTAAATAAAAAATTAAGTAAAAATAAAATTAAATATTGATGAAAACCTGTTACCGGTTGTGTTGTTTATGTTTTGCAGTTCTCATTTTAATATTATGTTTAAACTTTTTTCATTTGCTTAAAATTCGCAGTTTTAAAAAAAATGTTGCTAGAAACATTTCGCAACTTTTTCACAAATGAAACAGAGTACAACTCTATCAACATTTTTTCATAGAAATTCCGCACAAGTTTTTTTCATATGAGTTTTGACAGCATTTCACGTGAAATGTTGAACAGAGTACTAGGCTTTAAAGTCCAAAACAAAAAAAGTTATTTTTTTCGAAAAAAAATTAAAACATCGCTTTAAGCGTACAATTTTACCTTGGATAGGATATATTTAAAAAATTTTAAATCGGCGATTTTTTTTTATCAACTAAAAACCCTTAAAAATTAATGTGTAAAAAATAAGTTTTTCGACAAAAACTCGCCCAAAGGCTCAAGAAAAACGTTTTTTTTTCGAAAAAATGCTATCGCCATCGTTTTAAGCGTACAACTTATAATAAAATTAAGTCATCCGATTTTTTTATTACTTATTAAAAAAAACTTTAAAAAAAAGTTGAGGAAAATTTAAAAAATTTAAATTTGGACGCCTCGGAAATGATTTTTTTGATATGTCGTAGTGGTGTTTTATTCCTCATGGCAAAAGCTGTCGAAAAATCGATGGCACAATATCGATTGCTAAATTTATCCACCCTAATGTATAAGATATTAGGACGTAGATCACTTTGTTTGAATGGTCAGGTTTATTTATTTTATATGAAACACTTGGACTTATTTTTCTATTTTCACACAATAAAACTTTCTGTTTAGGGTTTTTAGTAACCCAACTTCATACAAATCTTCAATGTCAAAGGATCCTTCAATTTCTTTTCTTGTCCATGCAGAACAGGGGCATGCTTTTCTTCTAATTTTCATCATCACTACTGCTAAGGCAGAAATCATAGTATCCAGGTTGGATACTACACACTGAGAACAAATTTGACAGCCCTGATAAATGACATTGACTTATGGGATTGTATACATAAACATTGTGGGAGAATTTGGAAATTTAATTTCCTTGAAATTAAAAGGTCAACTCAATTGCCATCGACTGACCATCATCAGTGATGACACCATAATACATGACATAACTTTTTTCCTTAAGCAGTTTCGCAAGTACTAGAAGATGACTGATGGCCCATTATGAACGAGAGTTAGTTCTGTCTTTGCCCAAAAACTTTACGAGAAAGACAGCTGGATTTTACTGCGGAGCCTAAGGGAAATATTCTCCATGCTATCCAAAGATTAGCTCTCCTCTCTCTCCTAGCAATTTTTCGCTCCTTATCAAACAAATTTTGTATTAATTTTTTGACACTTCGAATCTTTAATAACACTATGCAAGAAGCAAAAATTCCCCGAACAGCCACTATATTTTTTCATCCGCTTTAGCCACCTAATTGCAAGAATCATATTGTTTACAAATTCTTTGGTAAAGTTTTTTTTAAAAAATTTTTTTTTCTAAAATTTGAGATTTATGAGGAGGCTGCTGCCTACATCTTGTCGTAATTTTGGAACGACGTACTTGATTTTCTTATGCAAAAAGTTCTAAATAACGCCGGATCTAAGTCGTTCTAATGTAATTTTTTTAATTCAGCCATTAGTTTTTGACTTATTGAGGAGGCACAAGTGGATTTTTTTTTGTTAAATTATAAAATTTTTGAACTCAAAAAGTTCTTAAAAAATTTAAATCAACAATACTTTCCAGCTTTAGCACTTAATCGTAAAGTTGCATCTTTAAGAAATAAAAAATTTTATATTTATTTATTTATTTATTTTAAAGTCTACCGACATTCATCTTACAGACTAGTTTACAAAATTTAAAATAAAATAATATTTATTAATTAAAAATTTGAAATAAATTTAATTTAAACTTATTTTTATCTAAACTAAAATTTAAAAATGGGGAAAAGCTATTACAAAGTTTCAAACATCTTGTAATCGGTTCATTAATTCCGTAATTTGTACGGTGAAAATCTTCATAAAAAGGACGTTCCCGACGCAAATTCCATGGATAAATTCCTGTTTTATTCCCGTTTAACAGAGTGGACCTAGTTTTGACATTTTTTTATAGCAAGTTTGTGTAGAGCTAAAAATCACAATATTTTACCTTTTTATTACACAATATTTTTTTTAATCTTTTACTTAAATAATTTTTTTTATATAATAGAAATAAAATAAATTTTGTTTCATGAAAATCAATGGATAAATTCGTGTTTTATTCCCGATAAAGTGGAAGTACCTAGTTTTGAAATTTTTTTTATCGCAAATTTGTGGAGAGCAATATGTTTAGCTTCATGTCTACAACAGCGTAATTAAAATTTTTTTTGACGGATTGCATAACAATATCGTGCCAAAGTAACGACAAGATGTATGGATCAGCCTCTTTGAAAATACCAAATTTTAGAAAAACATTTTTTTTTTAATAAAACTTTACCATAGAATTTGAAATAATGATGATTTTTGCCAGTTAGGTGACTATAGCGGATCAAATCCCATTTGTTGCATAGTGTAATCAATTGTCTCTCATAAAAAAGGACATTGTTGAATTGGCTCTGCTCTTAGGAAAATATTACGACAAGTAAGCCAATGCTGTCACCCCAGTTCAATGCAGCATGGAGTTATGCTTAGCCAATCTGCCTACACTAACCTCTGCAGATGCTTAAAGCCCTATCTGTGGGGTTGTGCCTTTTCTCCCTTGCAAAACTCCTAAAGTCGTTCACTTTTATCAAACTTATTCAGTCAGAATTCCTTAGCTTTACGCAAAACTTGATCTTAAACATCAAAACGGCCTGCTCTTTACAATCGCTTACTGTGACGCATATCTTCCTCATATTGGACTGACATTATATTGACTAATGATGCAGTGCTTGTTCAATGCTATTGCCCTTTCTAGATCAAACAATGTCATCATTAATCGTGACGAATCACAGATCAATATTACTGATCATAAAAGTCCTAAAGTCGTATGTTGATTGCAATAAAACAGTGGTCCTTATTGAGTCCGCAGTTCCGACATCCAGGCGAATGGCTAGAAATTCTAAAAAACCATGTAGGAAAAAATGCATTTGTGTCTAAGCCAGGGCTGTGGGGTCGGAGTCGCGGCGCTTGTACCGGAGTCAGAGTTGGGGTTGATATACATACAAAAACTCGTGGCCTCGACTCCAAAATTTGTCGTTATTATACGTGTATTAAAAAAGTCAAATAATTTTTCCAATAATTTTTCAAATATTTTCCAAAATACAAATTTTTTGAAATTGGCGACTAAATATTTAACAGATCATTATGAATAAGTAGACTTTAATTTATTTTATGAGAGTTATTTCATTCAAGTATTAAATAAATTAAGCAATATAAAAGTGTGTAATATTTTAAATTATTTTGGTATTTTATTTAATAGTGCGAGCATAAGTTTAAATTGCATTAGCAGAACTTACACTCGGTTAATGATTTAGTTTTTATAAATAACCATGTCAACATAAAGGGCGGTCCAACCATAATTTTTGCCCAACTTAATTTGACCGTTCTGTGTTTCAGTGTTTGACAAATTAAACCATGGAGAGGTACACAATTGAGCAGGGCCTTAAGATTGTTGAAGGCTTTTACGAAAATGGGCGTTTAAATCAAAATGCATTTCGTGCACTTTTTGGTTTTTTTTTGGTCAGCAGATATGACATCGGTTGATTCGTTAACAAGCAGAACAGCCGACTTTGGGCAACTGAGAATCCACGAGTGATTGTTGAAAACCCATTTTATTCACAAACAGTTACTGTTTGTTGCGGTTTATGGCTTATGCGGTTTCGAAAATGAGGTCGGTTAAGCAGTTACCGCAAGATGATAACGGACTTGTTGTGGCCAGAAATTGAGCATATTGACCTGGACGATATGTGGTTCCAACAGGATGGTGCCACTTGCTACAGAGCAAACGAAACAATGGCTTTTTCGCTCGAGAAGATCAATGGCATGTGGCGACGTTAATTGGCCGCCACGATCATGTGATTTGACACCGTTGGACTTCTTTCTTTGGAAATATTTAAAAGAAAAAGTATACGCCAATAAGCCAAGAACAATTCAAGAGCTTAAGGATGAGATAATTCGCCATATTAACGACACTGAGACTCAAATATGTCTCAGAGTGATTGAAAATATGAACCATCAGATAGAGGTATGCCACCGAAGCCGTGGCGAGCATTTGGTTCACACATAATGGTGATATTTCCTTATATCACAATAAAAAATATTAAGAAAATTCTCTGAAAACCATTTGTTTTATTTACAATGAACATCGTGCGTTTTGGTTGGACCACCCTTTACATTTATTTAGCATCGAATTCGGAATTGGAGTTGAAGTCGGACTTTAAAAGATTTAGCGGTTGGTGTCAAAGTCGGACTTAGAACTATTTTTTAACGACTACAAATCCTTGGTCTAAACCTAAGATGAGCAAGGAGCAGCATCTTATTCCACGTACCTCACATGCGGCTTAAAATTTTGCTTATAATTATTGATTACAATTCTTAGAATATTTATACCCTTAAGCAAAAAAAAGTTATAGTACACATTAGTTAACCAATTACTTTAGCCCAGCAAAAGTGAATGGGCTTAATGTATTGATTAACTAATGTCAACTTTAACTTTTTTTTTGAATAAGACCGTTATTATTCAGTGCTCTGTATTTAGGCTTCTAATAAGCGCTTAGATTGCGTATGATTTGAAAATATCGTAGAGTATAGTTTTTTTTAAATGGGTATAAACTTTTATATATTATTTTGGAATATCAGCTGACGAAATAAAGATATAAAATCATTAAAATTGGACGATAAGCAGAAAAAGTATTAAAAAATTGTATATAACCGGATTGAATTTTTTGAGACACTTAGTTCAATGCCTTTGCTATGCTTATTCCTAAGGCGTTTGCAAAGTCTATTGTATAGAACACTCTTAAATGTTTAAAACAAAATATTTTTTTCCAATGAATTGTATCTTCCATTAATGCCATAAAATATTTTTCCATTTTGTTTCTATGCAAATACCCAAGTCGTTGCTTAACTGGTATAGAACTTTTTCTGACTTATTACAACTTTTATAATGGCGTTATTTATTTTTGCAGTGATTAAACTTACGAAACAAACTGCACAGGAAAATACAAAAGATTATTTTTAGTTTTAATTTCTTTTAGCAAAAAACTGGAACGCACACACACACATACACACACACACACACACACACACACCAGAAAGTCTAGACTTAATAGTGTTGAGTTGTTTGATTGTTTTTCTTTGTTTTTTTTTTTGGTGTTTTTTTTTGTAAATTTGTTCTTTTTTGGAATTGTTTAATAAAAGGTTGTATGCATATTTTATTGAAAATAAGTGGCATACAATTAACTCACACTTTTAGTTAAAAGAAAAAAAAACCCAAACGTATTAGCAAAACACTTCTACATATAAATAAAATTATATATACTGCAAGACAGACTTTAAAAAATATCAGGACTGAGATAAATCAAAGTCCAAGAAATTACAATTTTTTTTTTTTAATAAATAACAAAAATTGGAATTTAAACTTCAATTTTTTATGTCGCAAAACCTGAGCCACTTTTTCTAATTTTTGCCAAATAATTATTTTTCGTCATAAACCAGCAAAAAATTATGCCTCCAGCAGTTGTGTAAAGGGAAAAATTAGCAGTATAGCGTTTACACTTCTTATGAAATCTTATATGATTTTTATTTGAAATTTCTCGCGTAGAGGCGGTTTTTAGAGATCCGAAATATACTTAATTCACTCTTTGAAAACCGACATGATTAACGTGAATAAAGTAAATGAAAGAAACGAAAAATGGGAAAAATGGTTGTTCCAGCTTTTAAAAAAATTTCAATAAATCAAAAATATTTTTCTATGCACAGAAAGAAGTTTTTTATCAATTCAAAAAATGGTTTCAAAAAGTATATAAATTTAATTTATGGGATAATTGAATCAATTATTTTTTTAGTTGAAAGAAAATTAAAAATGTAATTTTGATTTAATTAACATTTTAGTTGTTTTGAAATAAATTTTTAATTAAAATATTAATTAAATAGCAAAAAATCTTAATTGACTTGTTTCGTTTAAAATAAAATAATTACGAATTGTAAAATTGTTTTTGGGAATTGTCAATATTTTATTACATTGTTTGAAATGGCAAAGTTTTTTTTTATAATTTTTTTAATTAAAAATATCATTTATTGAAAATAAAAATATTAAAAATTTTACAATTATTAGTAATCAATATAATCGTTATGGTAATAAGTGCAAAGTCAATAGTTTGTTTGCTTGATATTATGAATTTGGTATAAATTTGGTGATTAGAGACAATTTTCAATGTTTTTCTGTGTGAATAAGGGGGTTTTACTTTTATATATAATTATATTTAGAAAAAACTTTTATATTTTTAGTCAAAAGAATAAATGGTTTATCTGTTTCAGCAGAGCAGTAGAAAATGTGCTCTAAAAAAAAAAAATAAACAGCGATTCTCTTCTAGAATTTACCACCGCAATTTAAAATTGAAGAATTGTTTCACTTGTCTTACAGCAGTTAAATGAGGCAGAAACTTTAGGAAGCGAAAAAGAGGTGGCTGGCTTCCAAGTCAAATTTTTTTTGCTGGAAATGGAAGTTGTTAAGTGTGTGCACGTTTCCAAGTCCGGCTCCAAATTTAAATTTTGAAAAATCTTAAATAAAATTAAAATTTTGATATTTTAATCAGGTTTATTGAATTTAATTTTCATTAAATTATTTTTATGAGGAAATAAATTTTACAACATGAAATGAATTAAAATTGATTGATAATTTTCCATTCATGACTGAGCTGGGAATTGAACCCAGGTTTTCACGAACAGGGTGCCCACTAATGACGTCATCCGTCGTCAATGGCGGTGAGACCTAAACGGCAAAACCACACTGAAAAGATTGTGTGGTTACAATCGAATCTAGTCTGGGCAACCTGTCCGTAAAAACCTGGGTTCAATTCCCAGCTCAGTCAAGAATGAAAAATTATCAATCAATTTTAATTAATTTCATGTTGTAAAATAATTTAATGAAAATTAAATTCAATAAGTTCATTGAGCCTGATTAAAATATCAAAATTTGGATTAAAAACCATTAATAGTTCAATAAAATAACCACAATACTAATTATAAAATTAAAATTGTAGGGTGCTTCACTTTTGTTGAATTTTAATATAAATACACTCAAATTCTAAATATTCTAAAGGCAAGAGGACTTTGTATTAACTTTTTAAACATGTCTGAAGGCAAACGTTTTAGAAAATTTTTATACAGAAGATAAGCGAGAACTTTAAACATACATAACAATTTTTAAAATCGGCTGATAAAAGAAAAATGTCAAGCATGTAGACATTTTACAGGTCCGAGGTCTCCTACTTGAGAGCTGCACAGACACAAGAAAAATTACTTACAGGCAATTTCATTAAATTTAGATAGAAGGTGTATATTAATCTCTCATTACAAAACACATATTTCCAAAAACAATTGTTTTGCTTTACTATTAAAATATAGAAAAAAATAAAGCTGAATTAGAACAAAGATGAAGTAAAACATTAAAACTGAAATAGAACATAAAAACATGTTTGGATGTTTTGATTTAAGACATATACCAAAAAAGAAAATTGCATAGGTACAAAAAAATTTATATTTAAAATTAAATATTGTTTAAAATTTATAAAATATTTCAAAAAAATATAAATGTATATCTGTTATTAAGATAATTTTCACTGCAAATTTTTTAAATTCCTATTTTGTAATTGTTCTTGTGCGCTCGATGCTTTTATTATGATTTACCGTTTCTTTATTTCATTGTCGATTTTTGTGTTGATATTCTGTTTATTTTCACAACACAATCACTAAAAATGCAGTAGAGAAAAGCTTTTCAAGTTATGCTTGTTTCATTTTGGTAAGAGTCATGTTTTGTTAAGTTTGTTTTGCTATTTATGTTAACAGTGAAGTACTGTAATTGGAAGTAGTGTGAAGTAGAACAGAGAACACTTAGTATATTTTTGGCAGTCCTTTATTAAGGACCCACTTGTCTACTGAAGTCTGCAGCTCCATTGTCAAAACTTAAGCTTAAAAACAACTTTACTTTGCCCTTTCCAAATACCAAGTCGCTCAGACCAACCGTTTGGAATATGCCGATATATTTCCAAAAATATTTGATTCTGCTCTGCTGTGCATTACAAAGCGTTTTAAAAAGATTAATGCAATTTTTGAAAATAAGCGCTTAGCGGGGACTACAACCAAATATTCACCTACACACGTAAGAAAGTTTGGTTCCGTTTTAGAGCTGTTTTAGAATTTATTTATATATGAATTTATATAAACTAAAATTTTAATATATATTTATTAGACCGACTAACGTTGTATGGAGCCGAAAAAAGTGTTTAAGTTACTCCTCTGAAAATAAAGGTTGATATGTTTTATGATGATTCCCAAAATATTTTGGTTCTAGCGATGACCATCCGTGAGCTGGACCATTTTTAAAAAAAGGTCTTTTTTCAGTTTTTCGAATTTTTTTGTACTTTGCTCCAAGACGACATAAATAAAATTTGGTATCATCGAAAAGAGTTTTTGAAGCAGCATCCAATTGTATATAAAACTTGACCACTTGCGACCTTCTAATTGAGATATTAAGCTAAATACATATTTTCGTTTCGGGTTTTCATACAAAATCTACTTATGTGGAAGTAAAATGTTCTGCTTTTCAAATTGAATCTGTTTTAAAATAATGTTAATTTACTTTTTTTTTAATTATTCACATAAAATTCAATAAAATTTTTCTTTTTTCATATGTAGGCAATATGGGTATCAAATATTTTCACTTTTCAAATTATCAAAAATATAAAATTTATAAAAAATCTTTTCGCGATTCTATCTTTGTATAAAGTTTGCACGATTCCATTTTGTTTAAAATATGACATGGTCGATTTCTTTCAATAACAGAAAGACATGATTGGCTTACTAGCCTAACAAATCGTTCCGTGTTTTGCGAATGGCATGGGAATTATAAATTGATTTTGGTAAAAGAAGCAGTTAATTTTATCTCTATAAACAGTTTTTAAATTGTGACTTCACCTGGTATTTCAATAATTTCTTCAGAATCCCTAAGATCTTTAACATACTGATGGGAATAAAATTGTATACAAGGTGGTTAAGTAATGCGAATAATTTTATTAAAATTTATCATTTCTTTTAAGGACTCGCACTCGAACAATATTTTTGGAATATTGAATTGTCGAATATCATCAATATTACTTCATATGACTGGTTATTGCACTGCTGTCGCAAAAATAACAATTGCTGAATTATGTATGTCACAGTTTGTCGGAAACTTAGTTTTGTTCAGCTGAACAGTAGAAAAATCAATTTTTAGTGTTTTCGGAAATATATTTTTAAGTCTAATATTTATTATAAATTTGTCTGTTATTAATAGATTAATATGTTTTTAATAAAAAAATTAATATTTAAGAACTTAAATTTAGCTCACAGCATCCAGGGTTTGAAAACGGAGCTCCTGCTTATCACCAGGTTATTATAATTGAAAAAATCAAACAATTTTATACCCATATTGCTTTTATATGAATAATATAAAATAGATAAAATATATCGCGATTTTCGCGTTTTGTGTGAATAATTACAAAAAAGCACAACATAACATCCACATACGTAGAATTTGTAAGAAAACCCGAAACGAAAATATGTATTTAGCTTAATATCTCAATTAAAAGGTCGCAAGTGGTCAAGTTTTATATACAATTGGATGCTGCTTCAAAAACTCTTTTCGATGATACCAAATTTTATTTATGTCGTCTTGGAGCGAAGTACAAAAAAATTCAAATAACTGAAAAAAATACCTTTTTTAAAAATGGTCCAGCTCACGGATGCTCAACGCTAGAACCAAAATATTTGGGGAATCCTCATAAAACATATCTACCTTTGTTTTCAGAGGGGTAACAAAATCTCTTTTTTGTTTTTGAGTCGCTTTAATATTTATATATATTTTTACCAGAATTTTTTAATTAATAAATTAATTTGGGAAAAAGAATAAAACTAAAATCGACTTTCCGGGAATCGTTTGCATAGCGGCCAAAGGAAATGTTAAACCATTTTTCACTAATTTAAGTAGGTTCCGTCCTGGTGTTAATTTTTTTAATAATCTTTAATTTGATTATAATTTTGAGATAAGAAAACATAATTATGAGTAGATTGGTGTACTTCCAGATATTTCTGAGGCTGTCCATTCGGGACTAAGAATAAAACAAACTTATAGATTTTTAAAAATTTATTTGCGAGTTTAAAATAATAATATAGCACCAGTTCGGCTGATCTCAATCCTTAGTGTGTGTGTGAATCCATGTGCAAATGTAAAGCATAGAGACTAAAATTAGTGAAGATATATTTTCGTATTGTTCACTTAGAACTGAGGGCATTAAACAAACATAATATGAATTTTCCCAAAACTCTATTGTATGTCATGTAACAGTAAGAACATACCCATACATAAACAAATCTTGCAGTAAATATAACTCCACATACGAGTACACAAATGTATTTATGTATGCATATCTGTGTTCATGTATTAAGTCCTTGTTCTTATTATTGTTTTTTATTTTTAGCCACATCGCAAAAGGATTCCTTTGTGGTGTGAATAAAAAGCTTAGCATATTATTCTGCTTGGCTAATTGTTCAACATTAACCACAAAGGAGTGTTTTTGTGTGTAAAGCTTATTTCACACTGAACTTTTGTTAAAAGGATTCTTCTATCCCCTTTCCCCCTTCTCACATTTCCTCACCTCATACTGTCGCAATCATGGCACACTAACTTGTAAGTATGACTGTGTGTGTGCATTTATATTGTATGTATGATCCATATTTAGACGTAGACATACGTTTATGGGCATGTCTGACGTTATGCACATTCAACCACATCCGTTTTTTTAAAATTCGTTTTTTATTGTCTGATTTTGGTTTATTTTTGGTGCTATTTATTTTTTTTTTGGTTTTTGTTATAATTCATTACTTTTTGTTAGTCAGTGTCTGTGTGTTTGGAATTTTTGGAAACGCCTTGCGTTTTGTTTGTTTCGGACGGACTTTCGCACAGGCACACACGTACCTAGCGACGACTTCCACTACATGCATGCTTGCTTAATTATTATTAAGTGCCCAACTTATACATTTATGAAGTGAAAATATAATTTATGAGCCAAACTTTTTAACGTGTAATATTTTTTTTGTCTGTTTTTAGCGAATTATGAAAAAAGGAAATTCTTGAACTTAATCGGTTTAATACGTAATTGAGTTGATGAATTTTTGCAAAATTTTTTTTATGGCATTATTTCCTTTTCAGTTTTTGAAAAGAGTATGCATTTCTTTTAAATGAACGTTAAGAATGAAACTGCGTTATTGTTTGGAAAAAATTTTTTTTTGCAAAATATATTTTTTATGGTTGGGTTATTAAAAAATGGGTAATTGTGCTTGGAAAATATTTTATATCAACCAAGTATATTTAGGGAATAATTTTTCTTAATGCTTACTCTTTAATTTTAAAGAGAATTCTACAGCCATTCAGTGAGTTTGGGCTTTGGGATTCGATTCCTGTCAAAGACCCTGGTCTGTTTTACTTCAGCGGGCGGAGAATTTACGTTACTAGTATTCGCCTTAATTTAATTTGTAAGAAATAAATAAATATTTTAAAATCTTCCTTTATTCTGTTTTTATGAATTTTTGGAATATAATATTTACGAATGATTTCGAACTGTGCACTTTTAATTGTTTTATTTAAATAAAACGATTTTTCTCTGAACATTTTTATAACTTTCACATCCTATAGCTCAAGGAGTTATTGAAGGTTTCTACGAGAACATATAGACCAGCAATCTATATCAATTAAAGTAAAAATTAGACCTGAGGCAAAATTATTTAAATGCACTTTTACTCATTTAGTGATGATTGAAACATTTTCATGTTGTTAAATATTTTTTTAATTATCTATTGTTCACTAAGGTGAATTAGTTTTGTGCTAGTAAAAAAAAAATATTTATTTAAAATAATAAAATGTTTTTTAATGTATTTAATTAAGATTTTTTATGCTGCGTTTTATTTTTGTTATTATAAAACAATTTTACCACCAAGTGATAAATGAGAGTTTATTTAGTTATCCATTCTGTGTATAACTCCATTTAGGACCGACTAGAAATTACTCTACCAAATTTTTCAATGATCACAATTTACTACAGGGGGCAAATAACAGCCCTCGTCACATATCGAAATTATTATATAATTTAAATGGAAGTTTTTATTGTAATCGAATGCCGCAGTTTACGCCAGGACTTATGTAGAGCATATTTCCGGAAAACAATTTGATATGCATAGACAAGGACACTATCCCGAACCAAATTTTCTTAACGCGCTGTGTAAAATTATTGATTTATTCTCAAATTTTTCAAAAGGCTTCGACCCTTATTAAACCACGTTTATACCAAATTTCATTAAATTATATATTTCCTAACAATTGTGAGTTTGAATTGAACTGTTGGTTTTTAATTGAAATTTTTGATATTTTAATTGGACTTAATCATTAAGTTCAGCAAATTTAATTTTGGCAGTCTGGCTATCGGAGCTGCGAAATATGGCCCCAAAACAAAAATTTTAATTGACCCCAAACTTGGGGCTATTTTTTATTATTCAATTTGACCCAATTTTTTAATAAAAAATTAATGTAAAAAAAATTTAAAAATAACCCTAAAAATTTAATGAATTATGACCTCAATGTGAAAAATCACCTCAAAATTTTAAATGAATTTTAACCCCCAAAAAAGTAACATAAAAAACACAAAGAAAGTTATGTTAAAAACTTAGGGTTGGGTTTATATGCCCGAAATTTAAAATCCCAAATTTAAGATACCGAACTTCAAATCCCAAGTTTCCAGAATTTCAAAATCCTAATTTTTAAAAATCTGAATGATTATACAGTTTTGGGTTAAAAAATCGCACGATAGAAAGCATGATTGGATTTCTTAGGAATTTCTCCTTTATGGAATAACGAGCACTGGCTTCGCTAACTAAAGTTTTATTACATAGCCGGCCTTTGCCCGGTTTTCTCCTCTATGGTATAACTAACACTGGCTTCGCTAACTACAGCATATATGGATAGCCGGCAAGAATTTTCTCAAGTCTGGTATAAAAAATCGGGATTTTGAAATTATTCCTAGGAATTATTTTTCAAAATTTTACGAAATTTATGTAAAATTTTTTGGGGCCATTTTTCATTCCTTAAAATTTGCAAAATATAATAGTAAATGAAAAATATCCCCAAAGTAAAAATTGTCATTTTTATAGGCTCATTTTTCATTCCGTGATAGTGGTTTTCATTTCACTTAAAATACAAAAACACCCCAACGAAAAAATGAAAAAAAGCCCCAAAAATACAAAAAAAAAAAAAAAAAAAAATTGCCCCAAAATTGCCTGTTGTTGTGTCTCATGTAAAATTTTGGAGCCATTCTTCATTTTCTCTTTGGCACCATATTTCCTGGGGGTAGTTTTGCGCACCGCCCTGGCTGTCCATGTTAACCTTGTGCACAAAGTGCACGTCGCAATTTTCTAAGCACATTAAAACTAGCCTGTTGAAAATAATGCTAATCGGTCCATAATTCCCCATAGCCCCCGTACAAGATTCTTTCCGGAATAGAGTCTTATTATGTTAGTATTTAGATTAAATTTAGTCCAAGCTTATTTTATTGCAATAAAAATCAATTTACCAACTTTTATTGGAATTGTTCCATATTTGACCATGGCTCCCATACAAATACTATTCCCGAAAAAGGCTTTTATAAATGTTGCTATAGAAATACAAATTGGAGACAATAGATGCAACGAAAGCTACTTTGACATTACAAAATGTTGTACTGAAGGACCAAAATTAACCATAGGTACCATATAAACCTCCTTCCTAAAATCACTCAAAGGAACACAAATGTTATATAAATACGTAAATGAAGATATCTAAATAATTATCGGCACAAAGAACTTTAACGTGAATCCTAACCACGTATCATAATTTTGCTCTGGCGGGTCCATGATTCCTCATGGGTCCCGAATAGGGTTATATTTTGAAAATTTGCTTAAAAATAATGTGGTGTGGGGTATCACATGGTCGGGTTTGACTGACTATACACTTTCTTACTTGTTTTTATTTAGTTTATTTTACTAAAGTGTGAAAAATAATTTTAATAAAATAGTTTATGTTAAAGCAATAAATAATTAAAATATTATACGAGAGTTGCAATTTATAAATGTTTAATTTGCAATGAATTATATCGTAAACATTTTCGTGCGTTGATTGTTAACATCGTTCGAAGAGGACTATCAATACAGGAATACATCGATCGACTTGCTTCGATTTTGGCAATGGAGCCCTATCCAAAGCGGGTGCATGTGAGGTGGCCTCAGTATGAACTAGAGGTCTGCAAGAATAAATAAAGCCATTTTCAACATACTCCTTTGATTTTTGTTAACTACAATGAGTGCCCCACCCAATAATAACGAAACAAATGAGAGAATAACCAAAGACAAAAAAAAAAAAAAAAAAAATAGCAAAAAAATAACAAAAAAAAAAAATGTTTAACTCAGTCAACTAAAATCAAATGAGTTTAATATTCAAATATATTTTGAATTTAAAATTATATTAATTTTTACTGGAACTTTTTCTGTAGATACCAAGGCGAATTCATTCCAGGTTATCTCGGTAGTACAACAAGTACAACTCGTACAAACACCACAAGCAATTTGTTTTTGTAAAATCATGGTACAATGTCAAAAACCGAAACAAAGATAATAAACAAAATTTTGACATCGAACAATTATAAAGCTAAAGAAAAAAAGTTATCAGCAGGGCTTTTAGGATAACCTGTAATGAATTCGCCTTGGTACATACATATTACGTATGTATATGTAAGCTAAACTCGTATAAATAAAAGAGGCTACAAGCTTACACGCCTTATATGTCAATGTCAATAATTATTTGAATATTTTCTGTATGATTGACATCTACACGCAGAGTATAAATATGGTTCGGCATGGTTATGGCAACTACACTATGTTTAATGTAACAGGATATTGTTGCTATAAAAAAAAAATTGTTATTGTTATTGAATATCAGCAATATTTTAGTTACTCTAAACATTTCATTGTTTATCACAATTATAAATTTGAGTATGATTCACTGAAAAATAATTATTTTTCTTACAACTAAATATTGATAACTTTGAAAACATATTTTATTAGTTACCACTATTCACCATATTATGATAACCTACGATTAAAATATGATTACTGTAATTATAATTTGAATCATAATATGCTTCTTTCAGATTCATTGCAAGTAAGACTAAAATGATTGTAATTCTCATTCACTTTGCAGTTTTATTTGCATAATATCTTTAGCTTTTCAATATTCTTTGGAAAAAGGATTCCTGATGATCTGTGTATATGATTACTTTTAACAATAACATAATCACTTTGCACCATAATATGATAACTTCTAAACGTATAATAATGAATATGATAAGGGTATATGATAATAGTAATGAATATAATATGATGTAATAAAAACAAATTATGATTAAAGGAAAAATATTATGATGCAATATTACGAATATATTTGATCATAATATGATATTTTATGATTCTAATAATAATCATAGTGTGTTTGACTACAATCATGAATCTTATCATAATATGTTGCTCGTAGAATATGCTTACCAACACCATGTTTTTTCTCTGCGTGTATAACGGGTCATTGCAATGGTTTGTTATTTAGGAATGAGTCTCAATTTATATACAGTAAAGAAGTTTTTTATTCAATTCATTTACTCTTAGTTTTGTATATAGTTTACTCTCTCCTTATCTCTTTGAGTGTTTCATATCTGAATAAATGTTGTGCACTTTGAGTAAAGGCAAACAAATCAGTTATTAATAGCAGACCTCTAGTAAAAACAAAGCGAATTCGATGGGTCATTAAAAAAAAAATTTGTTTGCGTTGTGTCAATTGGTGTAGAGAAATGCTTAATAAATACAAGAGCGGTGCAACGAAAGCTGTGTTTAACATCTATGTCAGGGGTTTCCATTTCTTTGCACAATTGTGCGCACCACTACTAACACATATTTTTATACTCTTCAATTCAGTCGTCGATGTGACTTCGACAAGTGTGCATGTCTAGCGGATGCTATATTATTTTGTTTCAGATTACACTCAAAAAATATTGTGCGGTCAAAAATGCTTTTGGTAACATCCAATGCCTTGCGTGCAATTTTTATTTAGAGTTTAAATTTTAAGACTAAAATGTAGAATAATGTAACATTTCATAAGTTTACATGCAAAGCAAAGAACTTTGTAAAATGGTAACTATTTGAGATTTAAAAGCAATTTTTAATATTTCAGATAAAAAATTTCAAAATATCTAACAGTCCTATGTGGAAGAAGCTGATAGTCACATTTATTATAGGTTTTATTTTACATACGTTTATGGATTCGGTTCTTATAATTTTACAACACTTTTTTATTTTTCTTATGCAATACTAAAAATTATTATTATAAATTATTATCTGATCACTAATTCCACTAACACCGTGGTAATCGTTATAAAACAGATTACCCAGTTTTGGTGTTTAAAAATATTAATGTGTTCTTATAAAAAGAATTAAAACCTCTGCTAATTTTTTCATTGAGTGTGATTATACATTATGCTGTTAAAAAAATTATATATTTATTTGATGATACGTCATTTATAATTTTGTAAATAACTTAAAATTATATAAAAATAAATATGTAACGTGAATCCAAATCAACAAAACTTTCAAATTTTCAAATAATATCTACATTGTTTTGCATTTAAGCTAACGATATGTGTTTTGTTTGTGAAAAAAAATCTTTGATGCCTGTAAAAGGGTCCATTTTCTTTCGTAAAAAAGACGTACCTAAATGCAGAAATTATTAAGAAAAAAATAGCCACAAGAATTTGTTGGTATTTTGTGCTTGTAAAAATAATTTTGTTTCTGTACCAATCGCGTCGGTAGGTTTTTTTCTTTGAAAACACTGTTTTAAGTAAGTAAAAATATTTAAAAAACAAGTTAAAAAAGTCTTGTTTTCCTACAATTTATGTGTAAACCTATACATATAAAAGCAAATGTGACAGCAGGTAACATTTTTGGGTAAGAAGATGTGTTTTATTGATGTAATAATGAAACTTTATTGTTTAGCACTATTTTTATTACTTACTTTTTTATGCTACAATTATATGACCGAGTCCAAAGAGTTAACCTTACTAATTTATGGTATTTATTTAACGTAACTTTGACCTGTTACAATGACTATACATTTTTGCAGGCAAACTCAGGTGCGCATTTGGAATTTTGTAAAAAGTTATGATATACTATTAGCTAGAATTAAAATGTATGCACAGATGTTTGAAGTATGAGTAACCCAACAACGTGAATACCCTTTCTATTTTACTTACCACTATGAACCCCCTAACTTTTTACTAAAATAACTTTTTCACGTTATAATTCTCATGTAATTTATTTTATTTTTGAAAAAATAGACCAGGGAAATCCATTTCTATGCACAATTGTGTATACCACTACTAAAGGTACGTTCAGACTGGTGAAATATTTGAAAGCAAACATCAAATATTTCATTAACGTAGTCTGAACACAAAATATTTTTAAGTATCAAATAAAATAACAGATGATTTTGAGCAAATAAAAGTATTTGCAGGCAAACAAATATTTGTCCAATGTGAACATAGTGTGAACACAAAAAATCAAATATTTTAGTAATTTTTGAGCAAAAATTTATTTGATATTACAAAAAAATTGTAAGAGCAAACAACGACAAATAATTTTAGCCATGTTCCGGATAGAAGCAATTTTTCCTGTAAGTTTTTGGATTCTTTACAATTTTAAAGATTTTTTATAATTATTAGACTTTGTATCGTGCCGCTATTAGCAAATGTTTGCCATTCCTTATAGTTTTAGGCACTTTTACTAAATTTTATGGCTTGTTTGAAATATTAAAATGGTTCGCGATTTTCGCTATTTCTGCAACATTTTTTTTTTGTTTTTCCCCTAGATTTTGTTTTTTAACCGATTTAGCAATTTCAAATATATTTTAGGGTTTGTTTCCAAGTTAGCTATTTTTCGCGAATTTTAGCCATGCTCGCGAAGAAGCGATTTTTCACTGTGAATCTTTAGAGCTTTAACGATTTTTAATAATTATTAGGCTTTGCTATCATACCGCTATTAGCAAATTTTTGCGAATTTTCGCAATTTTTATCGAATTTTTGCCATTCCTTATAGTTTTAGGCACTTTTAATAAATTTTATGGCTCGTTTGAAATATTAAAATGGTTCGCGAATTTTCGCTATTTTTGCAAAAATTTTTTTTCCCGACATTTTGTTTTTTAACTGATTTAGAGACTTCAAATATATTTAAGGGTTTATATCCAAGTTTGCAATTTTTCGCAAATTTTAGCCATGTTCCCGTTACCCATTGTTTACATTCTCCTGTTCTAACACTATGAAAGATGCTGCTCCACAGAATAAAAAAAATAAATTAGCTTTTGCGCTCATTTTTACTATTTGTGAAATATATTATTATTTTTGAACACTTTCATTAAATAATTATTTGATGCAAATATTTATTTTAGTCTGAACGCATGGCAAACATGAATTAATTTATTTTATTTAACACTTTTTGCCAACTGTTTCATCAAACAAAAATTGTCAAATGTTTGAGCTTAGTTTGAACATTAAACAAAATATTTTTTTGTTCCACACAGTTTGAAGCAAATATCAGAACAAATATTTTCGTCAAATATTTCATTAGTCTGAACGTACCTCAATACATATTTTTGTTTCAGGTTAACAGAAAAAACTTTATGATGGCACTTAAAAAATATTGTGCGGTCAAAAACGCTTTTGGTAACATCCAATGCCTTATATGCTATGCAACATTTAAGGAAGGAACGGAATATGTTATTAAACGTGTGATTTACGTGCAATATTTATTTTTTAAGAATTTTTAAAACATAAAAATCTTTAATTTTTTTACAATTGTTTGATAAGATATTTAAAACTGATTTAGAGTCAAAAAGCTTCCGAATGAAAAAAAAGTGCTGTTTTAAAATCAGCGACATTGAATTGGTAAAGAATTGCTACAAATTTTTTATCAACACAATAAATTTTTAATTTTGTACCTTTGTGTTATACAACTTATAAACTAACATTTTATTTCGGCTGTAAATGAATGCATTCTCTCAATTTTTTTACTCTCTGGTACTCACTAATACACAACCAAAAATTTTTTGGAAATCCCTGATCTACATAGATAGTAGCAATTCTTTACCAATTCAATGTCGCTGATTTTAAAACTGCACTTTTTTTCATTCGGAAGCTTTTTGACTCTAAATCAGTTTTAAATATCTTATCAAACAATTGTAAAAAAATTAAAGATTTTTATGTTTTAAAAATTCATAAAAAATAAATATTGCAAGCAAATCACACGTTTAATAACATATTCCGTTCCTTCCTTAAATGTTGCATACCATATAAGGCATTGGATGTTACCAAAAGCGTTTTTGACCGCACAATATTTTTTAAGTGCCATCATAAAGTTTTTTCTGTTAACCTGAAACAAAAATATGTATTGAGGTACGTTCAGACTAATGAAATATTTGACGAAAATATTTGTTCTGATATTTGCTTCAAACTGTGTGAAACAAAAAAATATTTTGTTTAATGTTCAAACTAAGCTCAAACATTTGACAATTTTTGTTTGATGAAACAGTTGGCAAAAAGTGTTAAATAAAATAAATTAATTCATGTTTGCCATGCGTTCAGACTAAAATAAATATTTGCATCAAATAATTATTTAATGAAAGTGTTCAAAAATAATAATATATTTCACAAATAGTAAAAATGAGCGCAAAAGCTAATTTATTTTTTTTATTCTGTGGAGCAGCATCTTTCATAGTGTTAGAACAGGAGAATGTAAAATATAAAAAAAACTGGAAGACAATGGGTAACGGGAACATGGCTAAAATTTGCGAAAAATTGCAAACTTGGATATAAACCCTTAAATATATTTGAAGTCTCTAAATCAGTTTAAAAACAAAATGTCGGGAAAAAATTTTTTTGCAAAAATAGCGAAAATTCGCGAAAAATTTAGATATTTCAAACAAGCCATAAAATTTATTAAAAGTGCCTAAAACTAAAAGGAATGGCAAAAATTCGATAAAAATTGCTAAATTAGCGGAAATTCGCAAAAATTTGATAATAGCGGTATGATAGCAAAGCCTAATAATTATTAAAAATCGTTAAAGCTCTAAAGATTTACAGTGAAAAATCGCTTCTTCGCGAGCATGGCTAAAATTCGCGAAAAATTGCAAACTTGGAAACAAACCCTTAAATATATTTGAAATTGCTAAATCGGTTAAAAAACAAAATGTAGGGGAAAAACAAAAAAAAAAATGTTGCAGAAATAGCGAAAATCGCGAACCATTTTAATATTTCAAACAAGCCATAAAATTCTAGCTAATAGTATATCATAACTTTTTACAAAATACCAAATGCGCACCTGAGTTTGCCTGCAAAAATGTATAGTCATTGTAACAGGTCAAAGTTACGTTAAATAAATACCATAAATTAGTAAGGTTAACTTTTTGGACTCGGTCATATAATTGTAGCATAAAAAAGTAAGCAATAAAAATAGTGCTAAAAAATAAAGTTTCATTAATACATCAATAAAACACATCTTCTTACCCAAAAATGTTACCTGCTGTCACATTTGCTTTTATATGTATAGGTTTACACATAAATTGTAGGAAAACAAGACTTTTTTAACTTGTTTTTTAAATATTTTTACTTACTTAAAAAAGTGTTTTCAAAGAAAAAAACCTACCGACGCGATTGGTACAGAAACAAAAATATTTTTACAAGCACAAAATACCAACAAATTCTTGTGGCTATTTTTTTCTTAATAATTTCTGCATTTAGGTACGTCTTTTTTACGAAAGAAAAATGGACCCTTTTACAGGCATCAAAGATTTTTTTTCACAACAAAACACATATCGTTAGCTTAAATGCAAAACAATGTAGATATTATTTGAAAATTTGAAAGTTTTGTTGATTTGGATTCACGTTACATATTTATTTTTATATAATTTTAAGTTATTTACAAAATTATAAATGACGTATCATCAAATAAATATATAATTTTTTTAACAGCATAATGTATAATCACACTCAATAAAAAAATTAGCAGAGGTTTTAATTCTTTTTATAAGAATACATTAATATTTTTAAACACCAAAACTGGGTAATCTGTTTTATAACGATTACCACGGTGTTAGTGGAATAAGTGATCAGATAATAATTTATAATAATAATTTTTAGTATTGCATAAGAAAAAATAAAAAAGTGTTGTAAAATTATAAGAACCGAATCCATATACGTATGTAAAATAAAACCTATAATAAATGTGACTATCAGCTTCTTCCACATAGGACTGTTAGACATTTTGAAATTTTTTATCTGAAATATTAAAAATTGCTTTTAAATCTCAAATAATTACCATTTTACAAAGTTCTTTGCTTTGCATGTAAACTTATGATATGTAACATTATTCTACATTTCAGTCTTAAAATTTAAACTCTAAATAAAAATTGCACGCAAGGCATTGGATGTTACCATAAGCATTTTTGACCGCACAATATTTTTTGAGTGTAAGCTGAAACAAAATAACATAGCATCCGCTAGACATGCACACTTGTCGAAGTCACATCGACGACTGAATTGAAGAGTTTAAAAATATGTGTTAGTAGTGGTGCGCACAATTGTGCAAAGAAATGGAAACCCCCGATGTAGATGATAAGTCTTGGATTTATGCATATGAGCAAAAAAAATAAATAGCAGTTGACTAAAGAAACCGTTTTTGTATTTAAAAAAAAAAACATGTTTTGGCAAAACATCTTTTGGATTGTAAACTTTGTTGCAAAAAATTGTTCCAGCGCACACAGGGGCCAAAAGCAGTGATATCACGGATTAATTAAAAAAAGTTCAAGTACCGTGACTAAAAGTATTAGTTTAAAGTGCACAAAATTCTACATCATCAGCCGCTAAAAAATATATGTCAAATATGTAACGGTGCTTTTGTAGTGACTCGTTGAAATTTAAACACTGTAAGAAAAAAGTTAATTTTATTCTTATTACTTCGACCTTTTTTCTTCAATTAAATATTAGATTGGTATCAAAAACCAACCTCATCAGGTAGTATTTTAAATTATTACTCGAAACATCCGAAGAGGATTATTTTTAACACAGCTAGAAATCTAATAAATAGGATATTAACAGTAAGTGATAATAGATTCCATAGCAAAAATAAGGTAATTATTGGAAATTTTTTGAGGAATAATAGTTTTCTTAACAAACTTATTTGCATATTACAAAACATTTACTTATGTACCTGCGTTTTCTGAAAGATTAGAAAACTCAAATATATATGACAAAGGGAAATACAGAATGCCACATAAAGTGAATAATAATGTTGGGAGATAGATTATTCACAAGAACTAAGGATAGATTACAAAGGTCGGATATGTCTAATTTAGTTTATAAAATTCATTGTGGTGGTAATGATAATAAACAATGTAGGAAAAATGTATGTAGGAACAACTGGGATAAAACTGAAAACTAGATTAGCAGGACATAAACATGACCAAAAATATAGAAATTATAATTCGGCCCATGTAGGGATTTTAATCATTATATATGTACAGATTAATAATTTACCATTTGAGAAAAGGATTAATTTTAAGAAAGATACAGGGGGATTAGCTCAGATTTATAGAAATTTATTGAATAAAAATAAATAGGTTGATTGAACGGAAAATTATATATTGCCACACGCAAAGAAAAAATATGTTTAAAAATGGTCACCTCCAACAAAACTATTTTTAAAGAAAATTTTTAAACATATTATGTTTAATTTAACCATATTATTGTCGCCGACAACCATATTATTGATAAATTGGTCCTCCATCAAGAAGCCACAACCATATTATGGTTGTCTTTAAACATGTTTTGGTTAAATATGACAATAAATTGTTTTTAAATTAACAATAGTATTTTCCTCTCTTCAAAGAGCAACACGCTATTGTTGAAAACCAACCATGCTATTATGAGTGGTAATCATATTTTAGTTATTATTAACCAAAACATGTTTGGAGGCAACCATAATATGGTTGTGGCTTCTTGATGGAGGACAAATTTAACCATAATATGTTTGTTACTCAAAAAAGTATGATTAAATTAAACATAATATGTTTAAAATTTTTCTTTTAAAATAGATTTGTTGGAGGTGACCATTTTTAAACATATTTTTTCTCTGGGTGCATTTGTCTTTGATTATTTATAAAATTTAGTTCAGATGGCATGGTATAGATTGAAAATATATATTAAATAAAATTAAATAGATTGACGGAAAGGGAAATTAAATTAATTTTTCAGGTGGCGTTGAAAGCACAGCTGTGCTACTTTTTTTTTCTTAGTATTTTTGACATATCGATCAACGAAAGCAGCAAAAAAATAAATTTTTTTGTTTTTGGTGTTGTTACTTTTAGTAGTATCGACACCACAGTATACATGAATTCGCCTTGGGTTTTAGGTTTTGAATATTTTTAAAAATTTGTTTGATATCCTATTTTTATTTTAAGTTTGTTAATTGAAATTTTAAATTAATTTTTCCATTTTTTGTCAAAAACAATTTTGTAATTTTATATTATTTAAAAAGATTTCCTGAAGAAAATTTCCAACGGAAATCGAAATATTGAAAAATAAATAATATTTTAATTGATTTTTTATAAAAAGTGACCTAAAGCTTGATAAAAATATAATATTTAACGATGAGTTACCGATCAGGTTTACATTACACAAATTAAAATTAGAATAATGACCATTATAAATTTAATAAATAAAATTTATTTCTTTTACTTATATTTTGATTAATGTAATATCTACACACATTGAAAATATTCCCCTAAAGAAGTCAACAAAAAATTGACGAAACGTTGGGAAAAAATGTAATTAAATGTGTTTTAAATTTACAATGGAAAAATTAAGGCCCTATTAGCTTACTAGAATATTTAAAACTTCAAATAATATTTAATTGTTAGAAAAAAAGTAAAAAGGCAAAAAAAGTTAAACAAAATTTCCTAAATAAATCTGATTTCCCGATAGAAATTAAAGAAAGTGTTTTGGTAAAATTTTTAAAAAGAATTATTCGTGAAAGTGCTTTTATTTTTTAAGTTTATATGGGAAATGCAAAAATAAAATGGATATTCTCAGTTTAAGTGGACATAAAGTAATTAATTGGGCTTAATTGAGCAGAGATTTTAACTTAATTTTTTTTAAAAAAAATTATTCTGTTTTAGTTTGAGGGCTACCTGTCTTCCCAATCCTATACCTCCAAGATTTTATTCGAACATACAGTTTGTTTCAAGAGTTACACATATCAAATTTGGTGTGCCTCATTATTTTAGCTGATGAGATATTAATTGATCCGCGAAAAAGGCCTTTTGGCCCCAGTGTGCAGCGTTTGCAAAAGTGTATTAACATCGGAATACTTTAAAAAATAATAAATCTGTTTTCGATAATAAATTATTGTATGGACATTATTATTTTCAAAATATGAATTACAACCCTCGTATATTTTTTCATTATTCAACACAATTAATTTTTTTTTATTAAATTGTTGCTTATTTTATTTAAATAAACACTTTAAAAAAATAATTTTTTTTATTGTTAACAGCTGGAGTTAAAATCTAAAGTTAAAAAAAAGTTGCCAGTAAAAAAAAAATTTTAAAATTAAACATATTTTATGTTTAAAAAAAACTTTAATAGACTTTTTAACTAAACCTTTTAAATTATTTATAATTAATAGTACTTTTTTTTCTTTTCAAAACAATAAAAAAAAGAAAACAGTTTCATTAATTTCAACTCCATTTAAATTTTACATGTTTTTCACTAAATATAACTGTTTTTATGGACTTTATTTATATAAACTTTTTGTAGTTTTTTAAACAAATATAAACCATAAAATTTTTTTATAAACAAAACTTAATTATTTATGGTTATTTTAATTAAACAATATACCGTGTGGTATATCAGCAAATTATTCAATTTGATTATCGTTCACAAGAAGATAAACTTAAATAATTTAAAAAGGACCACAGTTTTTTAAAACGCGTCAAATTTTAATCCGTATACTCAGTTATCGATTACAATAAGTTTTTCATATTTTCCATGGATTTGGTTTCTTAATTAACATACATATTTTTTTTTTAATATTCACAATGACATTGTCATGAATAAAATAAAATGATGAATAAAATACAATTTTTTCGATAAAAGTTAAAAGTTTTAAATACATATTGAAAAATGTTACATATACGTATGTATATATTTAATCCTACAGCAAAACCAAATAGTAAATTATTTGTTTAAAAAGCAAAAAAAAAAAAAAAATACAGTTTAACCAAATTTAAATTCTTAGTGTCACTGTAACTCAAACTTAATAAACACGCACGCACACTCTACACGTTTGTTTATATGAGTAAATATGATTATAAATAATAGGACGGCCTAAAAAAGTATAGTTGGCTAAATAATAATTATTTCCGAAAGGGTCCTGTTCTCTTCTATCCACTAAAGGATAAGTACAGGGTGACGCAGAGTAACCTTTATCGTTTTAATTCTTTATATCTTTCTACTCTTCAACACAAGTGGAAAGGATATATATAAGTTTGTCATTTCGTTTGTAATTTCTACAATATTGATGTTACCCCTATAAGACATGTATATTCTGCAAAACTATGAAAGGCGAAGTTGATTTAACGATGTTCATCTGTCCGTGTGTCCATTGAAATGGGCTTTCCGAAGACCATAGATTTGATGGGGCCTAGGTTGTCATGTTCTTATATCCAATATAGTTCGAAAAATGTCGCTATTAAAAATCAGCCAGATCGATTATTAAATGTCTGAGATAAAGGCGAAAAATCACGACTGCCTCTTATTTTTATCCATAAAACGGACAATATGTAATATAAATATATCACAAACTAGTTCCCATTATATAAAGGGTCTTAGGAAAATCCATTTCAAATAGACAGAAAATGCTACGGACGGACAAACGATCATCGATATATCTGGATCCAGAATATATATATGTACTTTATCTAATATTAATACTGTAGAAATTACAAATGAAATGACAAAATTATGTATTAACATATAAAGAGTAGTCCAACCATAATGCCCGATGTTAATTGTGACGTCATGTTTTTTGAACGACTAAATTTAACATTTCTGTGTTTCAGTGTTTGACAAATTCAACCATGGAGAGGCACACAATTGAGCAGCGCATTAAGATTAGTGAAGCCTTTTACGAAAATGGGCGTTTTCATGCACTTCGTGATATTTTTGGTCAGCATAATCGACGAAATATATCCACAGTCGGGAGAATTGTGCGTAAACTTCAGCTAACCGAGTATGTAGGAAATTTTAAGACACCTGTGCATGCTCACCCAGTTCGTTCTGCGGAAAAGATTGCTGTTGTTCGCGAAAGTGTGACCGAAAAGCCGTTCCCTCGACTCGTTATCGTGCCCAATAATTGAACATCTCACGATGATCACTGAATGACGATATGGACCTGGTCGATGTATAGTTCCAACAGGATGTAGCCACACAGCCAACGAAACAATGGCTTTTTTACGCGAGAAATTCAATGGCCGTGTTTTCTCATGTCGTGTTAATGTAAATTGGCTGCCACGATCATGTTATTTGACACCGTTGAACTTCTTTCTTTAGGGATATTTAAAAGAAAAAGTATACGCCAATAAGCCAAGAACAATTCAAGAGCTTAAGGATGAGATAATTCGGCACCTTAACGGTTTTGCACCTTGATTATGTCTCAGAGTCATAAAAAATATGGTCAATCGAATAAAGGTATGCCACCGAAGTCATGGCGAGCATTTGGCCGCTATTTTGTTTCACACACAATTATCATATATCCCTCTATCATAATAAAACATATTAAGATAATTCTCTGAATATTTGTAGCTTATAAATGGTGGTTAAATTTTAAGGGCTGATGTTGATTTTGAATAAAACACAAATTATTTAGGAACTTATTGTCATTTCTTTTTATTATTATAATATTATTATAATATTGGGTCAAATGGCCGCGACTTCGGCGGTACAACTCCATCCGATGGTCCAAATTTTCGCTGAAACTGAGGCATAATTGAGGTTCTATGCCGTTAATGTCCCGAATCATCTCATCCTTTGTTACTCTTGAATTATTACTGGCTTATCGACGTACACCTTTTCTTTCAAATAACCCAAAAGAAAGAAGTCCAACGCTGTCAAATCACATGATCTTGGCGGCCAGTTGACATCGCCACCACGCACAATGGGATTATTTGTGCAATAAGTAATTTTTTCGACACATACAATTTAAAAATGTAATCATGCAGTTTTGTAGAAAATTGATTCAGTATGAAGAATCCATAAATTGTATCCCAAAAAAACGTTTATTTGTCTTTGAAATAATGATGTAAAGTTACATGTAAATTTTGGTCCAAAATATTGAAAATTGTATTGAATATTTCTATAGTGTTTGTACGAAAGATAATTTTATTGCTCTGATCTAAATATTGATATTTTTCTGCGTATAAAGTTCGCTCATACACCCAGAGAAAAAATATGTTTAAATTTGGTCACCTCCAACAAAACTATTTTTAAAGAGAATTGCAAACATATTATTATGTTTAAATTTAACCATATTATTGTCACCGACAAATATATTATTGTTAAATTAGTCCTCCATCAAGAAGGCACAACCATATTATGGTTGCCTCCGAACATCTTTTGGTTAGTAATAACTAAAATATGTTTAACATTTATAATAGCATGGTTGATTTTCAACCAAAGCATGTTGCTCATAGAAAAGAGGAAAATACTATTGTTAATTTAAAAACAAATTTTTTGTCATATTTAACCATAACATGTTTAGAGGCAACCATAATATGGTTGTGGCTTCTTGATGGAGGAATAATTTAACAATTATATGTTTGTCGGTGACAATAATATGGTTAAATTTAAACAAAATATGTTTAAAATTTTGTCTAAAAAAAGTTTTGTTGGAGGTGACCATATCTAAACATAATTTTTCTCTGCGTGTATGGTTTGCCGTGATTGCAAACTTCCTTGGAAAATAGCAAATAGTGAAGTGAAAAAGATATCATTAAAATGAGTTTATTTTCTGTGTTATGTAGTGAACTGTGCTACGAACTCATTAATTGCAATGCAAGTTTGGAATTAATAACCGATTTCATTACATCAAAAAATGCAATGCTTCAGGATGAAGAAATCGGTATAGTGAAAAGAGCAATTTAGAAGAGGTTTCTTGGTCATTTCAAAAAACGGTGGCAAGAATCGCATAAACTAAAATCCCATTTTTTTTTTTAAAAAAAATGAAGATTGGCTAAAAAGTACGTTTAAAGAGTTATAAAATTTTATATGTGTAAATGTTTTTTTCTATTGTGTTTTTAGCTGTATTTAAAGTATCACTTAATAGCGAGCCTAGTTGTTCAACTAAACTAAGAAGGCCAGCGAAAGACTTCGAAGATTGTCAAGTTCGCACAAAGAGGTTCAAGGCAGCTCAATTAGCTTCAAAATATTCACAAGAATATTTGAATATGGCAAGTAAAGAAATATACCTATTCGATGTTATATTCGTTCGCCGGCCGTACTAGCGATGATGATGGATGCAGAGCTTACAAAGAGTCAGTATGAGGCCATCAACACTTTACTCAAAAATGAAGGATACGATATTTTGCCACCATATGCAAACGTCAGAGGAGAAAAAAGGCATTGCTATCCAAATGAAATTAAAATATCTGAAAAAGCTGCGTCTGTTTCCCTGCAAAGTTTAATGGATCATACGTTAAGTCGATTATTTCAAACTTTTCCGGATGAAGAATTAAATGGTATTATACTACAAATAATAACTTGTGGCAAACAAGTTAATTCCTTGAAGTTCAAGAATTTTGCTCAAGATACAGCAAAACTTTTCGTTGAAAAATATAGTTGGTATTATATGCCAGTAACAGTACACAAAATACTGATACACGGAAAGGATATCATGGATGCGGCAATACTTCCTATTGGCATGCTTTCTGAAGAAGCCAGAAATAAAGATTATAGAAATTATAGATTAAGGTTCTCCAGAAAGTGTAATAGAGTTGCAACAAATACAGATGTTTTTCATCGACTTCTAGTATCGTCAGATCCTTTTATAAGTAGCATTAGATGTCAACCCCGTAAACAGGTTCTGGAACTTGATGATATAGTTACAGAAATGATAGATGATGAATAAAAGTCTATATTTGAATGCATGTATTGAAATTTATTTATAAAATAATTAGTTTTGGTAAAGAAACAAAAAGTTGTGGGAAAAAATATAATATGGGTTATATGGGCAGTAAGTGGTGGGCGTTAATTGAGGTAATAAAAGCTCAGAGCAAAATTTCAAAATCTTTGGGCCAAAAATAAATTTTGGGTTCTATGGACGGTGGGTAAAGGGCGTGGCCAATTTTGATGAAACTTTATATTTTTCTTAATTGAGCTAACTAAGGGCTCTGTGCCAAATTTAAAAAACTGGGCCAAAAATAAATTTTGGGTCTCTATGGGCGGTGGGTAGAGGGCGTGGCCAATTTTGATGAAACTTTATATTTTTCTTAATTGAGCTAACCAAGGGCTCTGTGCCAAATTTCAAAAACTGGGCCAAAAATAAATTTTAATTCTATGGGCGGTGGGTAGAGGGCGTGGCTAATTTTGATGAAACTTTATATTTTTCTTAATTGAGCTAACTAAGGGCTCTGTGCCAAATTTCAAAAACTGGGCCAAAAATAAATTTTGGGTTCTATGGGCGGTGGGTAGAGGGCGTGGCCAATTTTGATGAAACTTTATATTTTTCTTAATTGAGCTAACCAAGGGCTCTGTGCCAAATTTTAAAAACTGGGTCAAAAATAAATTTTGGGTTCTATGGGCGGTGGGTAGAGGGCGTGGCCAATTTTGATGAAACTTTATATTTTTCTTAATTGAGCTAACCAAGGGCTCTGTGCCGAATTTCAAAAACTTTGGGCCAAAAATAAATTTTGGGTTCTATGGGCGGTGGGTAGAGGGCGTGGCTAATTTTGATGAAACCTTATATTTTTCTTAATTGAGCTAACTAAAGTCTCTGTGCCAAATTTCTACGGGCACTCCTTATATATTTTGCCAAACATTGTATGAACAAATCCCTCTGTGCCACGTGAGATATGTAACACGGCCATTGAATTTGTCGCGCAAAAGATCCATTGTTTCGTTAGCTGTGTGGCAAGTGCCACCGTTCTGTTGAAACCACATATCGCCCACATCCAAATCTTCCAGTTCGGGCCACAGAAAGTTCGTTATCATCTCACGATAGCGAACACCATTTACAGTAACTGCCTGACCGGCCTCATGTTGGAAAAAATACGGCCCGATGATGCCGCCAGCTCATAAACCGCACCAAAAAGTCACTCTTTGTGGGTGCATTGGTTTTTCGACAATCACTCTTGGATTATCATTCGCCCAAATGCGGCAATTCTGCTTATTGACAAGTCCACTGAGATGAAAATGTGCCTCAACACTGAAGATGATTTTCACGATATGCATTTTGATTTGAGCGCCCATTTTCATAAAAAGCCTGAATAACTTTAGCGCGTTGCTCGATTGTGTATCTTTCCATGGTTCAAATTGAGTTAGTCTGAGATTGAGAAACGTCAAATGAAATTCAGAAAAAAACTTGACGTTTAGGTGTGGCTCACATTCAACATCGGCCACCCGTTATATGTATACCCTTTACATCCGAGGTAACGGGTATAAAAATATCAGGGATGTGATTGAAATAAATTTTAAAAACTGAACAATTTCAAACATAAAGTTAAGAGTCATTAAAAATTATATTTTCTTTATTCCACTACAGTAATTATTTAACTGTATTTCGCCAAAGAAATATTAAGACTAAAATAAAAAAAGGAAATTGAAAAACGATCGTTTTAAAATCGATCAATTATCCTCACATGCCACAGGCATATTAAATTTTCTAACTTCGCATGCCACATTTTTTATATCCTGAAGCCCGGTATCATACTAGTAATCATTTACTTATTTGATACTTATCAACTTATCTCAACCACAAATATTTTGATTACAAAAACGAAAAAAGAAATTCATTTTAGATATAAATAAAAAAAATCCTGTTTGGTTTTTAATATAAAAATACAAATACGAATGGAACATTAAAAAATATGTACATATCCCAGTTGGCAAAACTGCCATCGACGACATTGTCGTAAACTATTTTTTCACTGCATCTCCCCTATCACTTAGGATTTCTGGAAGACAATTTTGAGGAAAATGTCGTGGACGACAAAATACTCGACATTGTCTAGTGCACTGTCTTCTAAAGAGGTTTATAAACGACGACAGGACCGACATTGTCTTCCAAGTTGTCTTTTATACAAGCCTATCCACGAAAATATGTCCGATATTGTCGTGTAAGGTGTCTTGTATCAACACCTATAGACGACAGTATGAGCGACAGTGTCTTGTAAGTTTTTTTCTTTCAACAACTAAACACGACATTATGAGCGACATTGTATTGCAAGTTGTCTTCTAAACAAACAAAAACTATTTGTTAGATCGAATGAATGGCATGAAGAGCGACAATGTCTTTCTTTGTGTCGTGAACGATTCTCGCGACACTTGTTCGAAAATGTCGTTGACGATTTGTTCTGGCTGTCCCTCACATGTCGTTCAGGAATTTACGTTGTCGTGCATCCGTCTTCAAGGATGACTTAAAGACGTGGCCAACTGGGATAGTAAAATAAAAAAAAAATTTAAAAAACACATACAGACAAACAGAAACAACACATGAATAATAAGAAGGTATTTCTGTATGCATTTATGATTAAATTCAATTAAATGAAAAAAAATAAATATTAAAAATCTGTTGAAAAAAAGTTAACGCAAATGCTAAAGAAAAAAAAATTTATTATTTGTATAGTAAATTGGTTTTAATAATAATAAAAAAACAAATTAAAAGAAATTACATGCATTAGGGTGGTAAAAATGTTAAAAAAAAACGTATTTATACTCGTATCATTATTATAAGTGTACTTTCATAAGGTATAAGGTTTTTATGCAATAAAATCATTATGAAAAGCTTTTTTTTTAATTTCTAAGCAAATAGTTGTATTTTATTTATAACATATTTAGGAATATATTAAAATATATATTATTCAAATTGTCCACCATTTGCCTTTCAGTATGAAGAAAGTCTAACAGGCCATTCGTCTATCGAAATCAGTGATGTTATATACTTTTTTGAAAAGTATATAATCCCCACGCCCTCAAAAAATTGTTCCTACAAAAATCCCTACAACTTTTAAATAATAATATCAATGCAAATAAATCGATGGTGATTTCCTAACAATCGTACAGGTGTGTTTAATGATTTTCGGTGCATTGCACGGCACATTCGTCTTGTAAAAAAGAGCGGACAATGCAAATTGAAGATACAATTTTATGACTAAATTTATGTTCAAGCAAATATTTGACGAACAAATTTAAAAAAATTGGTGACCAGTAAATTAATCAAATTTTCGCTTTATTTTTAACAAATTCTTTTGATCTACTAAACTTTATTTTTAAGATCGTTATCTGTATTATCATGTGGCGTTGATAAATCAAAGATAGAAGAATTTCTACTAAAGGGTGAAAATTTAATTTCAAATTTATCATTTCGGTGACTTTAAATTAACAATTTGTAATGTTGCCGTATCAATAATTTTATAAGTATTATGTCAAAAATCGAAAAAGATTGCAAAATATATACAGTTTTGCCACATTTTTGAAAAGTCCCTACATGTTAGTGATTTCAAAATATCTGTCCTTCTTTTCCCTACGGCCATTTTTTTAGAAAACATCACTGATTGCAGTAACATCACTGATCGCAGTACGCACTACGTCCATTAGAAAATTAACCACTGCTCGGATAACAGCACGCTTTGGAGATTCAATCGTCAGTTGAAATACAATTTGGTAATTTTTGGTTTGGTTTCTGACTTATGAGCTGGCGCACAGTCCTGTTTAAAGATCCAGGGTTGGTTGCAAACAAGGAATTGTTAAATGACCTTAAAACTTTCAGAAAAATGTCAGATTGATATACCGCTTTCTCTCCTTTTTCGCAAAAATGGAGTTTTGTAACTCCAGTATATGCGACTTCTCACCATACCATCACTGAAGGGGTATAGTGTCCATTTTGAACTCTTGGAACGCCATCTGCAGCTGCTTGATCGAGCATATACTCTCTGCTAGTTCATTGATTTCGAACGTTAACGTTCGCATTAAAATTTACATTTAAAACGGCAACAAAATTTCAAAATTTGTTTTTGTTTTAAATGTTATTTTCTATGCGAACGTTAACGTTCGAAATCGTTTAACAGGCAATCTATCATTGTCTTATATTTAAATTTGGAACCTTTGGAGAGTGCTAAATAGTGGATAATATTTCCATAATTTCCATATTTCCATAAATGTAGTGCGTACTGCCATAGACGAATGGCTTGTTGGACTTTTGTCATGGACACAAATGTTAGACATTTTGAATAAATTTGTTTCAATACACTCCCAAATTATTTGCATATAAAATGCAAAAAATTCTTATCAAAAAAAAAAAAAAAAAGAGAAAAAAAACCTTTTCATTATGATTCTATCCATAAAAGCCGTATACCCGAACTAATGAAAGTATCGGGTGATTCATCGTGAGGTTTGATTTATAATGTTAAATAAAACACATAAATTTGAAAGTAAACTTAAAATTTGTATTATCAGTTTAAACAACAATTTATGTACTTTTAGTTTCAAAAAAGTACTCTATTGATAGCAATTTGATAAATCTTTTCTAATATTTTTTTTTTAATTTTGAAAGAAGTACCACCCTAATGTATGTATATTATATGCAATTTTCTGATCATATTTACAATGGAAATTTAATATGTTAAAAAATAATAATGTAAATGTAGTAGTTGGAAATAGTGTTGTTGTTGTTATGTATTTTTATGTGCAAATACCATGAAACAGGGTTTTCTATTTTTTTTTTAAATTTTACCTGTTTGCTACCATGTGAAATATACAAATTTTGAAAAATATTTACAATAAACTAAACTCACATAATTTTACATAAAAATGTACGTAAATACATATATACAGCAATTGGTACATAGTAACAAACATGTATTTTATACATTGAAGAAAAATATACAAATAAATATAATATATACAATAAGAAACGTACGTAAACACATTTTTTCTTTTTTTTTAATTTATAATATCTACAAATTGTAATATTAAATTACAACATTCAAAAGGAAATGAAAAGAAACAACAGTGTTTTTCTTTTCCGGTTTAACAATATTTTTTACTACAGCGAAGAGAAACAGAAACTAACCTGAGTTGGTGGTACAGCAGAGGCGCCAGGAGCAGCAGATGGTTGTTGGTGTTGATGTTGTTGCTGATTATAAGCTGTCGCTGGTTGAAATTGAGTCTGAGGTTGTGGTGTAAATTCACGTACAATTCTTTCCTCAGATGCGGGTGGCCAAGCTACACGTTTATAACCTGCAACATTACGAAGAGAGCCAGAGAAAAGTGAGAAAAAAACAACAGGAAAAACAATTTTAATTAATAATCACATAAATAAATAGTTAAAATTAAAAAAAAAAGAAAAACAAACATTTGATTGTGATTTATTTGAACTAAAATAAACTAAGAAAAATATTTTAAAGGCAATACAAGTCGAAATGTGTGCGCGCAGTAAATGTCGCTTGCCACTGTTTAAATCATAAAATTGTGTATTTAAAGAATTTTATTTTGTGCAAAGTTATGCATTTATATTCGATTTTCTTTATTAATATTAGGAGACAAATTACGGTATTCATTTTGAATCAAAATAAAATAAAATTTAAATGGCAATTTTGATCGAAATTAATGCTGTAATTTACTCTTTGGACTAGTCTTCTAATCGAATTGATTGAAAAATAAATTTTTGCATATACATCTTGCAAGATATTTTGAAAAATGCAATTTTTACATATTAACGCATATTTTGCAATTTAGCGATTGAAAAAAGAATAATATGCATATCTTTTATCAACGACTAAATTATGATCTTGCATTATAACTTTCTTATAATCTGTGGGATAATTTATAACTTTAATTTAAAAATTTGAATAAATTTTTTTTCAGTGTCATTAATTTACTCAACAAAATGAAAAGAAAAAACAAGTTGTTCATTGAAGATTTTGGCATATTTCGAGTATGTTTATATATTTTTAAGTTTTGCTTGCATATTTTTTTTTTCATACAAAAACTTGCCCTAATAATTACTTAGCTGGATGTTAAATTTTAAGCTGTGTTACATTTTTACGTTGAACTATAATTTTCGGCGTTGCGAAATATGACCCCAGAAAATATGGCTCCAAAACATAAATGAAAATTAACCCCAAATGTGGGGTTTTATTTCATAATGCAATGTGGCCGCATTTTTTAAATGATAAATTACCCCAAAAAATGAAAGCAAAATAGCCCTAAAAAGAAAATGAAATATGACCCCGAATTTGGAGCAATTCTTTATTATAATAAAATCACTTCAAAATTTTTAATAAATATTTACGCCAAAAAAGTTAACATTAAAAAAAACACAAAGAAAGTTATATTAAAAATTTTGGTCGGGTTCGTATGCGCGAAACTTAAAATCCCAAATAAGAAAGTCCGAATTTCAAAATCCCAATTTTAAAAATACAGGTTTCCAAAATCATAACTTTTAATAACATGAATAATTATGCAGTTTTGTTTTTAAAATCGCACGATAAATAGCAGGGTTGGGCCTTCGGCCCTGGATTTGCTCCTCTATTATATAACGAATACTGGCTTCGCTAACTAAAGGGATTTTCTCCTCTATGCACGCAGAGAAAAAATATGGTTGGCAATGGTTACGGCAACTGAACTAAGTTTATTGTAACTATATATTGTTGTCGTACACAAAATATTGTTATTTTTATTTTAAATCAAAAATATTATAGTTACTGTAAACATGTCAAAGTTTATCGCAATTATAAATTTAAGAATGGTTCATTGAAAAATAATCGTTTTTATAGCAACTAAATATTGATTACTTTGAAAACATATTATATTCTTCACAAACATTTAATGATATTTAATAGCAATAACATGATCACTTTCTAAACGTGTACTCATGATATGTTTAATATGCAAACAAAAGATCTTTACTCTAATAATATTTTGTTATCGCCATTTGTAATATAATTTTGCATCAGTTGTGTCGTTTGTTTTACATATTTCTATCGAATTTTTTGTTATTCATAAAAAATTAAAAAATAAAGATATTGTATTTACATTGAAAAAAATTGTAAAGTGTCACAAAATAAAATACCAATGCTAAAAAATTTAATATTGTTAGAAAATGGTGCAAAAATAATGACCATTGTTTTGTGTTATTTGAGAGAAAGAGAAGGAAAATTCTAAAAAATAATTTATTAGTACTTGCGACCTACGACAAAAATGGTTAGAAATATTATGTTTAAAGTTGCATCATATTATGATGTGAAATATTTGTAACAGCTTAAAGTTAAAGTTGCAAGAAAGTAAATAAGTTAAAATATATATTAAAAATATTTTTCGGTTATTATTACCATGATAATAATATGATTACATTAAATTATAATATGATGTAATATAAACAAATTAGGATTAAGGGAAAAAGATTATGATGTAAAATTACAAATATATTTGGTCATAATATGATTCAATAATAATCGTAATATGTTGACTACAATCATGAATCTTATCATAATACGTTGCTCTTAGAATATGTTTACCACAATCATATATTTTCTTTGCGTGTGGTGTAACAAACACCGGCTTCGCTAACTAAAGCATCTATGCATAGCCGGCAAGAATTTTCTCAAGTCTGGTATAAGAAATCGGGATTTTGAAATTATTCTTGGAATTACTTTTTAAAAATTTTACGAAATTTATGTAAAATTTGTTGGGGCCATTTTTCATTCCTTAAAATTTGCAAGTTATAATAGTAAATGAAAAATAGCCCCAAAATAAAAATTGTCATTTTATTTAGGCTCATTTTTCATTCCGTGATATTTATTTTCATTTCACTTTAAATACAAAAACACCCCAACGAAAAATGAAAATGAGCCCCAAAAATACAAAAAAAAATTTAAAATAATTGTGCCAAAATTGTATGTTGTTTAGTCTCATGTAAAATTTTTTTTGGCGTCATATTTCCTGGGGTCATTTTGCGCACCGCCATAATTTTAACATGATTTTTTTTTTCCAAAGTTAATCCGATTATTGATTATAATAATACTATACAGAACGAAAAAATTGTCAACTTATGGTATTAATATTTTGATAACATCTACTGTCTGATCTTTGACAAATTTTTGTCAAATTGAAACCAAAGTTGTAAGAAATAACATTGTTGTCAACTTGACATCTTCCTGTTGTCAAATAAATAGAAAACGTAATCATTAAAGGCGTAATATTCTAAGTTATCAAGCTAACAACTTTTTTATTCACAAAGAAAAATTTTTATAAGTGAACATCAAATTAGTGCAAAAAAATAGAGCAACATGGATAATAATGATGATGACGACGACGACGAAAAGAATTAAAAAATACCTTGTATCTTTAAACATAGAAGTTATTTATGATTAATTTAAGGCAAGTGAAAGCATACGGTAATATAGAATTTGTAGTAAATTTTGCAGTATTTTTATTTTAAAGAATAATGTGATGTTTCACTTTGCGTAGAGAAAAGTTTCATTTTTTGAGTTTTATAATATACATTTTTATGATAATATTTTAAAAGTGAGGTTAAGTGCTTTCGAAAAAAAATCTAGGAACACAATTGAGTCGTATGAACGTAGACGTAACGCCTTAATTTTTAATAAACACGCTTCAATAACCCTCAGTGCCGTCGTAAACGCATTTTGTTTTCTTCTAAAAATAATATTATGTGCTGTTTTCACAACACACGTGATAGAACGTGTAGTAAAACTTATATGAATAGCACTCACTTTTTTTGAGTGTTTTTAAAAATTTAAGGAATAGAACTATTACAAAAAGGTTTATAAAATAAATAAATACATAACTGGAATTTAGCTCATAGAATAAATTCGAAAAATAAAAAATGTTGAATATAATAAATATGAAAGTTTTTATGATTGGATGTTTAGATGTCTGTTAGTTTGTGGCTAAATCAGGCGAAAGACGCTTAATAGATTTGGACGAAATTTGGTAGACGGATAGCATATGGCCCAGATTCAAATATAGGGTACTTTTTAAGAGGGAAATCGGGAAAAATATTCGTACTTTGGCAGTTTTCCTCTTTCTGATAAATTTTGGATGCAGATTGCATATGGTCACGATTTAATATTGGGTACTTTTTAAGGGGTAGAACTGGTAACACCGGGATAAAATTGTTTCTTTTTCTCTCTTCGATAGATTTGATATACATATTGATTATAGTCTACATTAACATACAGTGTTCTTTCTAGGGGTCTTAAATGAGAAAATCTGTTACTCATGGTACTCTTTAACCTATGGTACATTTTCCCTTTACGAAAAATTCGCTATAGAGAAAGTATATGGTACACAAAACGGAAAAAGATGGTACTTTTGGTAGTTTTTCACTTTTTGATAAATTTGGTATGCAGATTGCATATGGTCACGATTAAAATATGGGGTACGTTTTATGGGTAAAAACGGGAGCAAACTGGTAATATTTCTCTATTCGAAGAATTTGGTATACATAGAGATAATCGGCTACATTTACATACAGTGTTCTTTCTAGGGACCTAAAGTTAAAAGAAGCTGGTACTCATGGCACTATTTAAGCTTTGATACTTTTTTTCTTTTCATGGGCCATATGGCCCAGATTAAAATATGGGATACTATTTATGATGTAAAAACGGAAAAAGATGACACTTTTCTCTTTTTGATAAATTTGGTATACATATAACATACGATCTAGTTGAAGGAATATACATATTTAGTGACCCCTTGCTTTTGATATATACAGTGGGATGTCTGTTGCTTATGACTAGTTTACACACCCACACAAGTCTTACGCATTTTAACGAAAAACAATAACAACTTATATTTTAAAAAACAATAACAACTTATTATGGTGGCGTTGTATTTTCCTCAAAGATGAAGAAAACTAAGAAAATACATAAAAATTAATGTAAATTTTTTATAGGATAAACTCTTTTCTTTAAATGTTGCTCTAAATTTCACGTCAACGTAGTCAAGGGTAAAATCTAGTCTATTAAATAAATTTATTTAATCGATCTTAATCTGATTTATTTTCAAAGAAACTTTAAAATCCATACGTGGGTAAATATCTTGTATCCGTACAAAAGTACCGCAGTACTTTCTACTTTTGTACATACGTTTTTGCATCTAAAATCCTACATATTAACTTTATTTTTTTGTGCATTTACACAAACCTAAAACGCGCATTAGTATGTGGGTGTATTTGTATAATAAGTACGGTATAGTTTTTGGTTCTTTCCTTAATCATGGAGCAGAAAACGTGTATGTGTCCAATTAAAACAAGATTTATGTTGCATTTTCTCTAATTATATAAAATAAGGAAAACCAATTAAAATTAATACATACCTTTTATACATAAATTTAGAGATAGAGGAATAAAAACATGGAAATTTAAGGTATAAATTCATACAAAAAAAAAAAAAAAAATTATTAAATTTCTCTTAACACCAAATTTATTCCAAACTCATAATATCAAGCAAACAAGGTGTTGATTTTGCACCTATTACCAAAATGATTATATTGATTACAAAATATTTAAAAATTTTGAAAAAATATTTTCAATAAATGATATTTTTAATTTTAATTAAAAAAGTGATCAAAAAACTTTGCCGTTTCAAACAATTTGTTAATTTATTTAAATAAATATTGACAATTCCCAACAACAATTCTACATGTTTAAATTATTTTATTTTAAACGAAAAAAGTCAAGTTTTTTGTTATTTAATTCAAATTTTAATTGAAAATTTATTTCAAAACACCTAAAATGTTAATTAAATCAAAATTAAATTTTTAATTTTCTTTCAACTAAAAAAATAGTTGATTGAATTATCACATTAATTAAATTTAAATACTTTTTAAACCATTTTTTTAATTGATAAAACACGTTTTTCTTTGTAAATAAATATCAGGCTGTTTTGTTTTTATTAAATATTCATTAAATTAATAAAAAACTTACATTAATTAAATTAAGGTTGCAAAGCTTAATAATAATCGTTATCGTTAATTAAGATTTATCCTGCCATTTAATCGGAATCGCATACTTCTTGTGAAACATTTCAAATTTTGTGAAAATACTAGTGAAAAAAAATATTTCTTCTAACTTGTCAAGCACATACTAATCTATAATAGTTATTGACCGATCACTGCACTAGTTGGTAATTTCGGCTTTATTTTGCTGACCCATGAAATTTGTCATTTAATCGCGTACATTGCAATATCACAAAGCTGGGAATAAAAACTATAATTATTTTTTTTTTAATTTTTGCCCAGTTCTAAATTATGGGTGGGTTAATCCTAATTGTGGAAATTTTCATTCATTTTTGAAGAGTTTGGAGAGATTTGCTGTCTCTAATGCCCATAATTTCTACAAAAAGATAGCTGGTCGTGTTCGTACCTAACAGGTATCTTTATCTATTTCAACCTGTATTTGCCTTCGTGTTTTTACCTTAAGTTTTCTTTTAAAATATGGCGGCACTTACACTATAGATTTCTATACACAGCTAGATTTATTTTTGTAGAAATTACGGGCATAAGTTGTATATTCGTCAGCTGCAATTCCAATTTTTGTACATCCAACAAGAATGAGGGGTATATTGATTGGGTTATTCCATTTGTAGAACATCGAAATAATTATCGGAGACCATATAAAGTAGAGTTTGCTAAAAGCTGTAAAAATGTAAAACCGCGGTTTCGGTTTTAAAATGATAAAAACCGGTCGGTTTCTATTCGGTTTTCGGTTTTACTTACAAACCTTGCACATTGTTGTGTTTGACTAGTGCTCTGATAATTTGAAATGTTTGCAAACTCCAGATTTTAGTTCGGACATTTCTGAAGTAAAATTAGTATAATAAAATAAGTAAAAAAGGTTTAATATGCTGCCAAAGTTTATTGGTAACTACCAATGAAATAATTTTAATTAATATGGCTGCGGTTCCATGAAAATTCATGTTTTTTGTCGATAGGCTAAGAACGAAGTCGACCAAATTTCTTTCCAAATCATTAAAATATAGTTAAAGTTTTATCGATATGTTTTTGCATATTGTTGCATATTTTTTGGTGAAAATGTATGTATTAAGATTTCGACAAAATATCCTTCTATTTTTAACCGATGCAGCACCTTGCATGATTAAGGCTGCGAATGGATTTAAGTATTTTATCCAAAACTGTTACAAGTCACTTCCTTCACGCAGAGAAAAAACATGGTTGTGGTAAACATATTCTAAGAGCAACATATTATGATAAGATTCATGATTGTATTCAAAGCATATTATGATTATTATTAGAATCATAAAATATCATATTATGACCAAATATATTCGTAATATTATATCATAATATTTTTCCCTAAATCATAATTTTTTTATTACAAATTATAATTTATTATCAAATTATAATTATTATTAATAAAATCTAATAAGAAGTGGCACAAGTTTTATTGTGAAGTTTTGTGTTTAATTTATTTTTTTAATTGTTTACATACCACTGAAGATGGTTAGCGATGCTTACCGAAATATTGGGAAAATAATAAAAATATAAAAAACGAAAATATCAAGAATTTTCATTTTTTTTATTTTATTTATTTACGTGGACCTACAGCCAAACAAAAACAACTAATAATCATTATTATTATAATATACTCTTATCATATTAATCATAATAGGTTTAAAAGTTATCATATTATGGTACAAAGCGGTTGTGTTATGGTAAAAGTAATCATATACAGATATCATCAGAAACCTTTTTCCAAAGAATTTTAAAAAGCTAAACATATTATGCAAATTAAACTGTAAAGCGAATGAGAATTACACCACTAAAGTCTTACTTGCAGTAAATCTGAAAGAATCATATTATGATTCAAAGTATTATTGCAATGTAATGGTTATTAGATATCATTCAATAGTTGTAACTAATGTAATATATTTTCAAAGCTAACAATATTTTATTGTAAGAAAAATAATTATTTTTCAGTGAACCATACTCAAATTTATAATTGCGATAATTATGTTTAATAATGTTTACAGTTACTTAAATATTGCTGGTTTCAATAAAAATAACGATTGTTTGTTAACGACAACAATATATTTTTACAATAAGCATAGTGTAGTTGCTGTAATCATGCCCAACCATATTTTTTCTCTGCATGTTGGCTCATACCGCGTTATTATTTTTAATGAAATTCATCCTTTGTTTCCCCTATCACCACAGCCAGTAGTAACATTATGGGGGACCTGGCTAGATGCTTCAAAATTCTATTTAAAAAACTTTGAGCAATTTAAGAATGTTTGTAGAGCTTGAAGAAATTTTAAATCTTTATAACTTCAGAAGTCAATTAGCAATTGTATTTTCCAACTACGGATATATTGGTGAAACAATAACTTATTAGGAGTTATTTATTTCACTTAATACTCAAGTTAAGACGAGTGTTATCTAGAATTTTCAACTTCTTTAAGCATAAATATATTTTTGAAGTACTTGCTGAAAACCGAGGTTTTTTTTGTCGGTTTTCGGTTTCGGTTTTTTGGCATGAAAAACCCCGGTTTCGATTTCGGTTAAAGCCGAACAGCAATCCCTACTATAAAGTACATACATCCTAGCAAAAAAACTTAAGGTTTTTGGAAGCTGTAAAACAATGTGCTGATTTAAATCGCTTCCGTGGGTGCGCTAATAGAATGAAGTTATTTTATATATGCCTTTTAAGTAAATATATAACTATACATATGTACACAGAAAAAATTAAAAATTGTCTCTAATCACCAAATTCATAGAATCAAGTAAACAATTTGTTGATTTTGCCCCGTGCTTTTAAAATCACACGTGTGATTTTGTGGTGTTTTGTAAATCACACCGTTTTTGTGTTTTTCGGTGTGATTTTCAATTGTCCAAAGCACAAGCAAACACAAGTTTTTAACACCTGCTTGTTCTACAAAGGCAAAGCTAATTTTTTAACGCTCTTTATGTTATTTTCCGATTATTTGTTTTTATTTAACCGATTTGGCGACCTCAAGTTGGTTTACGGGCTTGTTTCATATATTGCAATTTTCCGCGAATTTTAGCCATGTTCGCGATAGAAGCGATTTGGTCCTGTAAGTTTTCTGATTCTTTACAGCTTTTAAGATTTATAATAAATAGAAGACTACTATCTTGCCTCTGTTAGCAAATTTTTGCGAATTTCCACTTATTTAGCAATTTTTTACCGAATTTTTGCCATTCCTTATAGTTTTAGGGACTTTTAATTAATATTATGGCTTGTTTGAAATATTAAATATTTTACCGAATTTTGGTTATTTTTACAAAAATATTTTGTTTTTTTTTTAGCCCATTTAGCGATTTCAAATAAGTTTAAGGGTTTGTTTACAAGTTTGTATTTTTTCGTGAATTCTAGCCATGTTCGCGGATAGAAGCGATTTTTTCCTGTGATTCTTCACAGCCTTTACGATTTTTAATAAATATAAGACTTTGCTATCATGCCGCTGTTAGCAAATTAGCGATCTATTATTCAACTAAAAAAACAAGCCTGAAATTACAACAGAAGGCGCGAAAGCAAATTTTATTTTTGTACTGCTATCGAATGTACTTAATTTTAAATGATTTGTTGTAAATAAACAGCTTATAGCATAAAACAATTAATAAACAACACATTGAATATTTTATTAAGTAATTTATTATGACGGTCATCTTACAATAGTCTCAAAAATAACAAAGTGATTTTAAAAAATTATTTACGTAGCTGAATGTTTTGAAATCACAAAATAATTTGCCCAGAACACCTTCTTGTGGCTTCAAATCACTTTGATAAAATGTGACTTTCAGAACAGCCCTAATAGATTACTAAAAATTTTAAAAATTTTAAATTGTGAATAAATAATATATATAAATGTAATTAAAAAAATGATCAAAAAACTTTGCCTTTTCAAACAATGTGTTAATTGATTTAATTAAATATAACTAAGGTTTTGGTAATTAAATAAAACTATATTTAAATATGGAAGCGTCTTGCAACAAGCGCTAGCAACACAAAATCAGTTCTATGCAGATATTGTGACAAAACATTTAATGAATTGTGTTGAGTGTCCAATTATGGTGAAATGGGAAATTTGGTAAACTGACAACAAATGAAATTTCTAAAGGGATCTTTCATTGAATTCTGTCCAATCTCGTGTCAACCAAACGAGTTTGATGGTGAATATGCCGAAAATATTTTTTTTAATGGGATCGTTTGTTAAATTTTCTACAACAAAATTAATACCAAACTTTTGGGTAAATACCTGGGTATTCATCTTATCAGGCTTTGGCTTAATCGGTTAATCGCTCGTTTTGGTTTAATCGGTTAATAATCGGTTAATTTTGTAATTTAAATAAATAAAAATGCATAAATTATTTATTATTTGGAGTTTATTTTAAACAAAAGCATTAACATAACAAATATAACAATTCTTGAACAAAAAATAATTCATAAATATGTAATACATATTTTTTAATATATATTATTTTATTAGTTATTTCAATAGTTTAAAGAGACCTTAAAAATAATCTTTTAGAAAAATGTTAAGGATTTAAGCGATTATTTTCTTTAGTTTTGATAAATCTTGACTTGGAAAAAATTATTTCACTTATCGTAGATGTTGAAGAAATCGAACGCAATCCATAATACAGAATATTTAATTTCTCAGTCATTTTCCTGGATTTCTCTTAACGTATAAAATCTTCCATTATGCCATTGGAGTCCTGTTTTAATTTTTTTAAATTTTTAACTCTTCTAATTGTTTCAGTTAATTCTGTTAAAAGATTGATATGAGAAAATATGAGAAGAAGCAAATAACTAAACACATACATACATATGGAAAGTTCGAGCGAAAAGTCTCCTTTTTGTAGTGTAACGCCAAAAGTAATTTTAATCGTTTCTCAAAAATTGTATATATATTTAATTTACTTTTTTATATGTTGTGTAAAGGGCAACTAGCTCTACATTAAGTTACTAAAGGGATAACATTTAAACAACATGATCTTAAATACAAGCTTGTTTGCTTTCTGGCATAACATTATATAAAGTAGACTTTTAGCTGGTAATTCCCATATGTACCTTAAACGAGCAGAGATTTTTAAATTTGTTAACTTGGAAAGATTTATAAGTCCAAAGTTTTTAAAAAAAAGTTTTATACAAAAAGTCTTGCTCAATTCGCAGACTTATGCAGTTTTGTAATGCAAGTCAAACTCCACTTCTGTTTTTTGTAAAGTCACGCCGGCGAATATTTTTGTTTATATCTTCAAATCCCTAAGGTATGGTCACACTTGTCAAATATTTGACGAAAAAAACGGGACCAACAGGCAAACTAAAATATAATTTCCTTTATTCTAATATTTATTTTGTTTCAAATACCACATCTTACATAAAACCATTTTTTGCTCTATCTAGCAGTATAATTAGTTTTATTTTGTGATATTAAGACCATGTTAAATCTCACCAATTATTAACAATCATTTAATCGGGCTTTTGCTTTAATCGGTTAATCGCTCGATTAATTAACCAAGGTTTTGGTTTAATCGGTTAATAATCGGTTAATTTTGTTATTGATCGGTTAACCGATTAATAAAGTTTTTTTTATAAATTAAGTAATTTCAATAAATAAAAATGCATAAATTATTTATTTATTGTTTGGAGTTTTTTTTAGTAAAAAAAACAACAATAACATAACAAACAACAATTTTTGAACTAAAACGAGCAAACAAAAAAAAAATAATTCATAAATATGTAATACATACATTATGTATTAATTAAAAAATAGGCTGTGTGATCATTTGCTAAGTTGTTTTAATAGTTTATATTATCTTATAAACTAATATCTTATAAACTAATCTTTTAGACAAATAATTTGGTTTGAAACTTAACTTGGAAACAATTCTTTCATTTAGAGAGAAATCGAAAGCAACCCATAATACAGAATATCTTATTTCTCAGTCCTCTTCCTGGATTTCTCTAAACATATAAAATTTTCATTGTGCCATTAGAGTCCTATTAAATTTTTTTAATTTTTAACACTTCTAACTGTTTCGGTTATTTCTATAAAAAATTAATATGAGAAAATATGAGAAGAAACAAATAACTAAACACATACATATAAAAAGTACATGAAACAAAAAACTGTTGACAGCAAACACTTATTTTAAACGGAGATCACTAACACCTTCTCTGTTTGTATGAATAAATATTTTCTAAACACATAGCTTTTGTAAATGACAAGATAAAAGTTATTAAAAACACAAAAAAAATATGTTATAACACTGCAAAAAATTTTGTTACATCGGTTAATCGACTGAATTAACCGGTTTAATCGTTAATCGAAAATAGCCAATTTTAAATTAACCAATCAGTTAATCGGGTAGTAATTAATCGGTTAACCGATTAACGGTTAACCGAATGAATACCCTAGTGGTTATGTTTATTTTGTCAAATATTTAATAGGTGTGACCGTAGCTTTAGAGTTGAATGTTGTAAATTTTTTTGAATTTCGTGCTGCGTGATAACGTTCACAGAAAAAAGTGTTTTATCAATTAAAAAAATATTTTAAAAAGTATTAAAATTTAATTAATGTGATAATTGAATCAATTATTTTTTTTTGTTGAAAGAAAATAAAAAATATAATTTTGATTTAATTAACATTTTTGTTGTTTTGAAATAAATTTTCAATTAAAATTTTAATTAAATAACAAAAAATCTTAATTGACTTTTTTCGTTTAAAATAAAATAATTTAAACATGTAGAATTGTTGTTGGGAGTTGCCAATATTTATTTAAATAAATTAACACATTGTTTGAAATGGCAAAGTTTTTTGATCACTTTTTTAATTAAAATTAAAAATATCATTTATTGAAAATATTTTTTCAAAATTTTAAAATTTTTAGTAATCAATATAATCATTTTGGTAATAGGTGCAAAATCAACACCTTGTTTGCTTGATATTATGAGTTTGGAACAAATTTGGTGATTGGAGAAATTTAATAATTTTTTCTGTGTTGTTAATATAAAAAAACCTCTTTATAAATTTAAGTTCTTCATCTAATTTTTTTACATGTTGTAGTAAAAATATATCGTCACAATGGAAATGCCCATATAAAAAGTACGTGAAACAAAATGCTGTTGATAGCAAAGACCTATTTAGAATGAAGATCACTGAACCTTCTTTTTTTGTATGAAAAATTTTTTGTAAAAAAAAATATCTTTTGTATGTGAGACGAAACAAATAATTAAAAACACTAAAAAAATATTTATAATACTACAAAAAATTAAAAATTTTGTTACGTCGGTTAAACGGTTAATCGACTGAAACTAACCGGTGTAATCGTTAATCGAAAATAGCCAATTTTTGATTAACCAATCAGTTAATCGGGTAGTAATTAATCGGTTAACTGATTAACGGTTAACCGAATGAATACCCTACTATTTACCCATTTTAACCCAATTTAGCCATCTAACCGGGTATTCACAAATTTGATATTAAACATTTTCTCGTCTCTTCGCCGCTGGAAATGAGTCTTGATTTCACTTGGGCAACTACTTTTATATAAAATTATCTACAGTTTTAAAGTATAATTGTTCTTTCCATATCGAAACAGAATAGCAAAGACTCATATCGTTACCTAAGACGCAAAAGGGCCTATCTAACATTTTGGAAATTGTAGAGGACAAGCAAAAACTATTTATAGTGTTAAATTGATAAATTGCCTTAAACTCGCGACCTTAGGACAACAAAGTTCTATCTGACATGAATTATAGTTGCAAAAAGAACCTTGTTATCCTACGGTCGCAAACTGCTTATAATTTATTTTTCCTCCATTTTTCTTGTAAAACCTACCAGTTGTTTTGACAATTGCAATTTTGCATATTATGAAAACTGTTAGTTAGGCCTTTTAGCTTTTATCATTTTATCTTTTGTAGATAGGGCCGTTTGTTTTTTTGTTAATAATATCTATAATTTTAGGCATTTTGCCATTACACATCCATATAAGGAGGACCGCGATATCGAGTCTCCTTAGGATCCAGTTAACATCTGGACTGTCAGATGGTGTGTACGGATACGCTGGTCTAATGAAATTAGCTCCTGGTCTATCAGTCTGAACAAGGGCGGACATTAAGACCACGGAACTGGGCTTTAATATAAGGTTTAGCACGATCCTTCCTAGCGGGGGATCCTGGGACAGTGGTATACACTGGTGTACTGATAGATCCAAATTGGAGCATGGGGGAGACCGAGATCCACGCTATTGATGTGTGCTGTATCAACATTCTTAGCAGGGGAATGGTGGGAAACAGCATTGCTATATTCACTGATAGCCATGCGGCCATGAAAGCACTCTCTTCGTGGAAATTGTCCTCGAAGTTCGTGGCGGAATGCCGAGGAAGCTACAGGAGCTGGGCTCAAGGAACAGAGTGGCACTCTGTTGGGTGCCGGGACACTTAGGGGTCGCGGGAAACGATAGGGCTGATGAGCTGGTTAGGGCTGGAGCAAGCGCCTAAATGGTGGGCCCGAACCCTTTTGTGGGTTAAGTTGGGTCACTACCCAGTCCGTACTGGAGGAATGGGCTCTCAGGAAGCACAGGAGAATCTGTGAATCGCTGCCGCGAATGCGTCAGGCGAAGGAACTGATATTTCCCAGGAGTACAAGGGAGACGAGGGGTCTCAATAGACGGGAACTACGACTGTTGGTGGCTTATCTGAAAGGTCACCACACGGTCAAGTATCACCTGTTTCGGATGGGCCTGGCAGAGGACCAGGAATGCAGACTGTGTCGAGAGGAGGACGAGACCATAGGGCATTTATTGTGTGACTGCCCGGCGCTGGCATGGGCCAGAAGGAGACACTTGGGGCATGGCGCGATAGGAGGAATGGGCTCTCAGGAAGCACAGGAGAATCTGTGAATCGCTGCCGCGAATGCGTCAGGCGAAGGAACTGATATTTCCCAGGAGTACAAGGGAGACGAGGGGTCTCAATAGACGGGAACTACGACTGTTGGTGGCTTATCTGACAGGTCACCACACGGTCAAGTATCACCTGTTTCGGATAGGCCTGGCAGAGGACCAGGAATGCAGACTGTGTCGAGAGGAGGACGAGACCATAGGGCATTTACTGTGTGACTGCCCGGCGCTGGCATGGGCCAGAAGGAGACACTTGGGGCATGGCGCGATAGGCGCGTCCCGAGTCGTTGCAACACCGGCAAAGACCTTCTCGGATTCCTCTGGGAGGCAGAGGGTCTTTTGGCCAACTAAAGGGGGTGGGCACAATAGACCTGGCTTCAAAATCAATGAAAAATTCGAATTTAAAATTTTTGGTTATTTAGGATCTTTTGCATTTAAAATAACGATTAATATATCGACAAACAAACCAATAATTCGTTTACTTTATAAATAATTTGTATCAGTATTATCAGTTTCCCAAAAGTTCCAGGACTTTAAAAGATCGATTTATCTAATTTCAAGAAAACTTCATTTTTTAAATTGGATTTTCTGATTGTAATAAAATTTCACATGATATATGTTAATATCGAATGCATACGACACATAACCTTCAACATAAGTTAAGTCGTCTTGGAGAGATCTCAGTATTTTAAAATTATACCTGATCTATATCTTAATCAAATTGTCCACGCTCTAACCGTGACAATATAAATGACACCCAATTCGGGTAATTATCGACGGAGTGGCAACACTGATCAGCTTACATAAATGTTTTACTGCCTGGCCTATAATGTCGACAAGAACATTTTTTTCGTATATTTATATTGAAAACAAAAACAAATTTTAGTTTTTTATTATTGTGTTCAATATTAAAATGCGAAAGAAATGTTCTTGTCGACATTGTGGGCCTGGCAGTTTATTACAAATATTTTGAGCTGACTGTTTATGTGCTTTATAATTTTACTTTTTTAATATAAATTTTTTATAATCCATTTATCCATAGAATGTTTGAACGTTTTTGATTTTTGATGATTAAATTACTTTAACTATCTGTCAAAAGTAACATTCGGTGCCCTCCACGAATACGTTTGCCAACTGTACACTGAAAATTTATTTATTTTATTTTACTCTGTTCAGAAGATGTAAGAATATTTCTGATTTTTGCGGCTATTAAAAGATTCTTAATATCGTGATTAACTTCAGTTGCCAACACACACGTATTTTATTTAAGTGGACAGGAAAAGGAATTATTATTTGTGAGCCAAGAAATTTATTTGTTTTTGGCTTCTTTTTTTAATAAAGAATTATTTATGGAGTTGATAAGAAGGAAATACGTGATCAGCTACAAATGTGTAGTTAAAATGCTTTGAGTCTTAAGGACTTTAATGAAAGGCAACCAACCCTCTTAAGATCAAAACCCTCCTATCTAAATAACTAAAATTATAAATGATTTCGTTACACTGTTACTTGAGTATGTATATGTATTTGTTTTAAGTACTAGAGTACAATATTTTTTTCTTTTTTTGTTGAATATTAATATTTTAATGGTGTTTTTGTTTCCCTTTTTTATTGTATCATTTATTACTCGTTATAATTTCATTTCAGACAAAAAGTAAAAACTCATAAACGAAAAAAAAGAAAAAATATTGAAGTCAAGTTTAATCATAGAAGTATTAACATGTTTTATATTAATGTAGCAAATGTCTATAATTTCGTTTTTTTTTGAGTATTTAATAATGATTAATATTGCAAATACGTGATTTGGTTGAGAAAATTATTATGGTAAAAGAAAATTATGATTTTTTAACACATTTACTTTTGAAAGATTAAGAATTTTATTCAAAATGGAACTTTGATATTAAGTAGATTTTTTGTTATGAAAATTAAAACAGTTTCCATTGAAACTTTTTACAAAAACATGAAGGGTTTACTTAATAAGTCCAGAGCATATTTGTAAAATCGTGTAGATGAGATTTTTGCAATTAAACTAAGTGATGCCACCCTTTTTACACTTACACTGCAAAAAATTCATACTCAGAATGAAATATATTGTGCACTTGTTCAACAATAGTGTGTTACCTCAAAATTTTGGGCAAAATCGACACGTAATATTTATATCTAACCGCTGTAAAAATGTCGTGCTATTTTGTCTACTTTTTGGTAATGTAACGGTTGGTTAAAAAATTATTTTTCATATGCCTTTAATGGAACAAGTTGAACAAGTGCGATATATATATTGGGGATTTCATGTCAAGTGAACCAACTTTCGAAATCGATGTCTTCCGATTTGGATGAAATTTGCTCCAAGGTTAATCTTATTGGACAGTAGCTTAGGCACAAATTTTCAACAAGGCCGGTCAACAATTTTCTGAATTAGACATTTGATATTATGGCCAAGCCGGTGTTCTTTCTCATCCATGGAACTTATTATCTATTGGTGTTAGCCAAATTTGTCCCAAACAAATTAGATAGCCATTTCTTCAATCTTTCGAAAAAAATTTTTTTGTTTTTTTTTAAATTTTTTTTTTAAACTTAAAACATTTTTTTAATTTTTTTAAGTGGGTATTTTTTTTCTTTTTCTCAAAATAAAGCTTAGATTTTTTCCTTTAAGGTAGTTTGGTCGCTTTTTGGGGCGGGAGTGGGTTATGTATAAAAAAAATAATTTCTAACTCAAGACGAGGGTTTTTCAATTTTTAGCATATGCACTATTTTGAATTTTTTCCTATTTGTGTGTAAGTGTTTCTAAAATCTTAAAAATAAAACTTATGCTGAGAAACTAGATAAATTAACCTTTCCGACGGTGTATAACATAACTAACTAGCATTTCATACCCTCGATACTGTAATACCCACAATATGTTAATCCCAGGAATAAAATCAATTTTTCTATAGAGATGTTGACAAATTAAATTTTTTTTATTTATTTGTAATAATAATTTAATTAATATAAAATAATAATAATAAAAACAAAAAGATAAATAATCTAAAAAATTTAATCTTAATCACATAAGTCCTTTAATAATTTTTTTTTTAAATTTAAACAATTTTTTAATTTTTTTTAAGGGGGTCCTTTTTTTTTTGCTCAAAAGAAAGCTTAGGTCTTTTGCTTTAAGGTAGTTCTCGCTTTTTGAGCTGCGAGTGGGTTGTGTGTAAAAAAAAAATAATTTCTAAGTCAAGACGAGGATTTTTAAATTTTCAGACTGAAAGATGCACATTGAAAGCAATCATTTCAAATGTGCATGATTTTGTGGAAGAAATGTGTAGAGGATTGCTAAATTTAAGAACGCATGACTTTATAGTCAAAGAGCATTGGTCATTCTTCAAGGGTTTGAAGATACATTTGAAGTCTGGGGAATTCGTTATTTCGTTTGATTTCCCAGAGAACTATACAGCCATGTCACAGAGCTTAATTCCGTTCGGAAGTGGAATTGATTCCGTATTTTGCTTCTATGGAAAATGTAAAACGAAAATTTTTTTCGGAATGATACCACTTTCATTTTTCAAAGTGGAATTCATATTTTAAGCATTTTTCAGGTGTACAAACTATTCAAAATACATTGTTATCAGTAAAGCACGCTGTCTTTTTGCTTCCTTATCTAAAATAAATATAATTTTATGTGAATTAAATAAAAAAATTTTAATTTTTCTAAATGCTTTCCAAAAAAAAAGAAAAACGGAATTTGTCACAAATCACAAATTTTTTACTTTGATAGAAAAACTTAAATTTGGCTAGTTTTCAGGATCAGCTGTTTTCTTGTTTGTCTTGTTTTTTACATTCGTTGCAGTGTTGCCATATTTAATACACAAAAAGTAATTTCATATTTTTTTGAGGTTTAATGAATCCGAACGGAATCTATAGAAGCTAAAACCATTCCGATTGGAATGGTAACTACGGAATCATTTCCATTTCGAACGGAATTCATGACATGCCTGATAAATATGTTCTTCAGTATGCCATACAATCATTCCACTTCAATAACGACCAAGCAACTATATTGACAGTAGTTATTTACTACATGAAAGATGAAAAACTGGACCACAAAAGTATGGCAACAATATCCGATAATACAAGATAATTCTAAATTATCTAAAATCTAAATTTACAGTAGATAAGGTATACTACGTTTCGAACGGAGCTCGTCAACATTTTAAAAACAAAATTAGCTTCGCAAATCTGATAGCTCATGAAAAAGATTTTGGAATGCCAGCTGAGTGGCATTTGTATCCTACTGCTCATGGTAAAGGAGCATGTGATGGTGTTGAAGCAAACCTCAAAAGAAATGCAGCGAAGTATAGCCTCCAGTGTTCTCATAAAGATCGACTGCTTTATTCCATTGGGCAAAGAATTATTGTAAAGAAACTGAATTAGTGTTTAGTAGCAAAGAGGTTCATGAGGAAACATTGAAAACACTGAAGAGCAGATTCGATGCTGCGGAAGCAATCGATGGCACCGCTCAATACCATGCTTTTTTACCTTAAAGGAAAATACCTAAGCTTTCTTTTGAACAAAAAAAAAAAAAAAAAAAAAAAATAACTGCTTAAAAAAAATAAAAAAAAAGTTTTAAAATTAAAAAAAAAAAAAAATTTTTTTTCGATAGATTGAAGAAATAACAGAAGTCATCGATTTCAAAAGTTTGTTACGCGCTGGTATGATAAAACAATAATAAAAATTGTTAAAAAAATGGATAATCAAAATAATACCGAGATAGAGAACATAATGGTTAATGACATGAAAAGATCGTCTGGCTAGTTCATATAAGATATTTTTGGTTCTTAACCCTTTTATTTCGCGCGTAATCATATAACATACTCTTCATGCCTATTCAAATATCGTAGAGTATGGAAACAAAAAAAAAAGGAAAATAATCAAACGTGTTTAATAAGTTAATAAGAAAATAAACTCACTTAAACCATGACAAGATGACACGTCATGAAGGGTACAATTTTTCCCTCCCAGAGAATAATATTCTAAACACCTTGACAGAACTGCTACCCATAATTTGAATTCTGTCCCTATAACAAAAACATGAATTTACTAACATAATTTTATTCTTCCCTTCCGAACTATCCTTCCCTTGCAATTTAAAGAATTTAGAGTTTCATTTTAGTAAAGAAAATAATGAATGAGTTTTATTAAAAAAAAAAAGAAATAAGAATAATGTAAAACAAGAAAAAATTAATATAAATTCGTTGAGCAAAACAAATGCATAGCGGCTTAATAAATAAATATGATAATTACTTTGAGAGAAACTAGCTTATAAAAAAAAAAAACAAAATTAAGAGATTTTCAAAAAAAAAAAAAATAATTACATATTTAAAGGTTAGGAACGAAATGACAAGCGGACAGACGGATAAATGAATGAAAGTAAAATACATATGGGCATTTCCATGTCATCGTACGTGACATTTGTACGCCTTCGGAGCGATGGAGTTTTTGCGCAAATAGTAGTAACTGTAAAACTTATTAATCATTATGTTTCTTTTAGAGGGTACTATATATGAAAAAAAATATTATTACATTCGAAACCTTGTTGTCCAAAACACCTAGCAAAATAGGTGTATATCGTACGTGACATAAAACGGAAGTGATTTTGGGGTGAATGTAAAAAAATCCGAAAATCTGCGAATTGTGGGATGTATTTTTCCTTTTTTAAATTTTTTGCATTAAACCATATATTTATTAAACCATATCCGTTATAATCCGTAATTGGAAAGAAAAACATTTTTCTGGATGGTTTTATAATGAACCAAATGTAATATCGTACGTGACATACCGTACGTGACATATTTTTCTCTTATAGTATTTACAAGATATGAAATATATTTTTGGGAAATATATGCATACAAAAACTTAAAACAAACAAGTCAGAAAGTATAGTCGGCCAAGTCCGACCATATAATACCCTACACCATAATATTTTAAAAACAAATTTTTGAGTGTCCCTATTTTTGACCCATCGCCAATCATGGTCGCCGGAACAGAATTATGCTATGACGTTAAGAGTTATATAAAAGTTATTTGTGCCGAATATTATTCAGATATCTTCATCTATATGAGACTTTCTTGCCTTTCAGCGATTTTAGGAAGGGGGTTTATATGGGACATATAGTTAATTTTGGACCTACCAGCACAACATTTTATCACGACAACGTACTTGTCGTAAAAGTTATTGTCGCCAATTTTTATGTCAATACCAGCATTTATTAGAAAGTTACAACATTAAAAGCTATTTTCTGGAGTAGTATTTGAATGAGTGCTATGGTTAAATATGGACCGAAACCAATTATATTTGTTTAGATCATTAAGACTGCAAAAAAAATAATTTTTGATCAAATTTCAAACTAATACCAACAAAATAGGATGATACATTTAGTTGAATTTATAGTAAGACAATATCGTACGTGACGACGTTTAACAGCTTATAAAATTTTTATTATACCTATTTAAAAAAAATTCCGGTCAATATTTTTTTGCAACAAATATCTTTATTTGAACTTTTATTTTGAAACACGTACGACTGATCAAATACCAATGACATAGACAAATGATGTTTTCGCACCACGTACGTGACATTTGAATAGCACCCAAAGCAAACCAAAAAATATACCGCTAATCAAACTATATATTTGTTCTCTCCTCGTGAATTTTGTTCATTGTTGTTGTAACTTAAGTTTTAAGGTATAATTCCAACGTTACCAGTATCTGTATTTAATCGGCAGAAAAGTGAAAATTGTTGATTGCAGTTACTAAAAATGTATCAAAGAGAAAGTCAGTTTTAACTTTTATTTTTTGCTCTTTAAAAATTGTAATAAGCTGTAAACCCCTTTGCATAGTAAAGTTTGAGTGTTTTTTTATTTTCTACCATATTCGAAAAATAGTTTCAAGGCTATTTATTTTTTGAGTCGTGGTTGACATTCTCATGGAAATGCCCATATGTAATGTACAAGAATATAATAATAATACGAAAATAGTAATAATAATAAAAAAAAATCATTAAAGTTTCAATTCATTTTTACTCGCAAAAAAATTTTAGCAATGCAGTGTTCCATTACTATTGTTCCATTGATGGGCCCAGCAATTAGTAGTAGATGGTTTTTTTCATCTTGTTCTTGACGACGTAAATTTCTATTTTCAGCTTGTGTTACAAGTTATGAGTAAAGATATTACACTCGAAGATTAAAATAAGTAAAAATGAATTTTTTTATGAAAATATTTAATTAAAATAATGACTACATATGTATGCATGTGATAATAAAAAGCAAAAAATGTATAGGTATTACAAAATAAATGATGTTAATAATTCATTATATATATTAATCAATCAAGGAATTAAGATTATATTTATTACTGACTGGTTTCGTTAGATTTTATGATTTAGTATAAAATTTTAAAGTTTTTAATTAATAACATTTTAATAAATTTCTTTACATTTGCTTTAATTATAGTAGTAAAAGGAATTTATTAAGCAATATTTTTTTTTTTTTTTTTTAATTTTTATTTATACATTTTGAGAGCAAAATTTATTTTCTAGTTTGGAACATGCAATTATTAGGTTGAGTAGTTTAATTTTTAGGTTAAGTCAAAGGGTTTTGGTAAATTCAAAATTCGTGGTAAAAAGGTTTTTAAAATTAATACAATTCTATGATTTTAGCTGTTAATATGAATTTTCAGGGAAGATTATGAATTACATAATAATTATAAAAAAAAAAATGATGAACTAATAACATTTTTCACTAGCTTATGACAAATTTGAGGTTAGATTTTTGTTAAGTGTTCAAAATTTGCAATATCTAAATAATAAACAAGCAATAAGAAAAAACAACAATTAGATTAGATATTGACGATTATACGTAAAATAAAGGTATAATTATGAAACGTTAATTGATTTTAAACCAACACTCGGTTGGAAAAGTAAAGTGATGTGTGGAAAATTCTGGGTAAATCTTAAACGCCTACTATTGTAAATTTTATGGAGAATCATTGGAATATTAATAAAACTTAGTGGACTTATGACCACGTGATTCTTCTTTAAATAACCAAGCTGCTTTTGTCACGAATTGTCTTCAATATAAACGTTTTACTTTTTTTTTATAATTTTCCAAATTAATTACACTGTGCAAGAAATTGACACTTTTTTTTCGTGAGAAGCTAGGCACCTGGCGTTTTAACATAATTCGGGTACGCTGAATCTAGTTGTGCCCGCGGTTTTTTAAGATTGGCTCTGGTTTTCGAGATACACCGTTATTTCGAAAATGGAGGAGGTTGCACAACATATGTTCGCGTAACTCAAAAACGTTTTAGCTTATTGAAAAAACTTAAAATTTCCTTTAAGAAAAGTAAATCTTCTTTCTAACATCCGCAGTCGTTTTAGAAACATAATATTTTTTTTGGAAAAAAACATTATTTTTTTAACAAAATTTCGAAATTTTTGGTTTTTAAAAATTCATAAATTCATAAATGCAGCTATGCTTCTAATTTTTTGCAGACGTATAAAAAACGAAATTCCAAACAAAACAAGCCATAAATGATTAAAATCTGTTTGCAACTTTTGATTTTATTCACAAAAGTCGACAAATTGTAATTAATTTAAGAATTTCATAAATCGCAATATTTGTATGGGAGCCCCCCTAAGGGATGGTGATAAAGGGAAAGTATAATTTGAGAAAATGTTAAGAACAAAAAACTAATGAAGGTCAGTCATACATTTTATCCCCCTAGGGGCGACTCCTGGGCATTTATGGGACTCTTTCTTCAATATATTTCTAGTCTGCATTGAACATTTTGTATGGAAGCCCCCTTAAGGAATGGAGATAGCGGGTTAAGAACAAAAAACATTGGAGCTCGGTCATACATTTTATCCCCCTAGGAGTGAATCCTAGGCCTTAGAAACAAATGATGGGAATGAAAAATAAAGTTGCGCTGGTCATACATTTGGCCCGTCTAGGGGTATCTCAGGCGCTGCAGGTGCATTTAAGGCTAGGGTTCTACGCGTATTAAAAACCAAGTTCCAAACAAAATAAGCTATAAGTGATTAAAGTCTGTCTACAATTTTTGATTTTTTCAGAAAAGATGAAATTTTTGAAATCTCTCGCCATGTTCATCAGACTTGGCTGGTTCATTAAATTTTTCGGCATGGTAATTAAAAAAATGTATTCAATGACATTCTAACGTTTAAGTTTTTAAATGCGGTTAGCATATTTTTGATTAAAATTCGCCAGTTTTCAGACCGATGATTTCCTAATACATTTTCTATTACTGATTTCACACAATTATAGGCAAAAAGCTCGATATCATTCAATGCAACCTCAAATTGATGGTCCTTCATAAGACGATGAAGGTCCGGTCCATTAAGAATTCCTGTAAAATAAAAACATTATGATATGAAATATAAATCTAGTTTAATAAAGTAGTTAGAGTTCATACCTTCTTTTGCTTTCATGCCGCTTAATCGTGGAAAAATTCGGCGCAATTCGGTAAAAGCAACACCATCTGGGCTCAATGCTTTTATAGAATTTTTTAATCGGTAACTGTGGATTTTCCAAAATTCCTACCGCAAAGTGAAAGTGTGGTAATAATGCATGCATATTTCTTTGGAATAGCATAAATTTGAATATTTGTTCATTTGTTTTGTACTGCAAATGGCACAAAAGCCGCATTTAAAAAATTTTACGTCAAAATGTCATTGAAAATAAATTTTCTGCATTGGCACATTCTTCATATGTATTTACATAATGTTGAATAAAGAATTTAATAATTAAAAAAAATCCTATGAAATGCTCCATATAAATTATATTCTTCATATTATATTATATTCTTCATATTGAAGAAAAAGTACCACAAATTCCCAGAAGTCGCCCCTAGTGGTATATAATGTATGACCGACCTCAATTAATTTTTTGTCCTTAACATTTTCTCGAGACATACTTGCCCCTTACCACCACTTCTTAGGAGGGCTCCCATACAAATATTGCGTTTTATGAAATTCTTAAATTAATTAAAATTTGTCGACTTTTGTGAATAAAATCAAAAGTTGCTAACAGATTTTAATCATTTATGGCTGGTTTTGTTTGGAATTTCGTTTTTTATACGTCTGCAAAAAATTAGAAGCCTAGCTGCATTGTTTGATTTTTTTGCGGAATTTCGATTTTTTTTAGTAATTTCAATAAGCTAAACCGTTTTTGAGTTACGCGAATATATGTTGTGCAACCGCCTCCATTTTTGAAATAACGGTATTTCTCGAAAACCAGAGCCAATCTTAAAAAACTACCGGCACCACTGGATTCAGCGTACCCGAATTATGTTAAAACGCCATGTGCCCGGCTTGTCTGTTTTTTCAACAAGCATAGTGTTATTAGGCAAATCAATGGACACTCGAAATAATTTGTGCCCTAAAGAAGTAAATTTATTACTTATTTAATTTTTTCACACTTTCTCGAAATTCCTTACCAAAAGTTTTGGGATTCACAAGTTTATTATAGGGCATTTACATTACATCGAAATCTAGTAGATTTCATTTGAAATCTTCCTCCAAATCTAGTTCGTTTACATTATACTTGTTCCTTTGCCTTGGTAACAATCCTGTCAAAATGCGAGGACTTAAGTGCACTCTTCGGTTCTTATCCCCTGTGTTAAACTTGTTACCCGTTCCCCTTCCTCATGAGTCTGGCTAGACCATTTTCAATGCATTTGACGGTGAATTAAAACTGATGAAAAAGTTTTTGACTAGCCTTTCAGAGTAAAAGATTTAATTGAAAATCAATTTGTCATTCTAATACTCGCTTCCAATTATGCCTGGGACGGCAAATAACTTTAAAATTGTATTATAAATTCAATCAATATCGAATACCATAATTTGGACCCTGTTTATGCCAAATTTTGTCTCGACACCATTTTTTTTTTTTTTTTTTGTAAGATGTATGACAGCTGAATTAGTTTTCGTAAGCGGATCGTAGTGCATAGTTATTATGCACAAAATTTTTTTTCTAGAAATCGACACTCTCCTTTTCTACTCCACCTTTTTGTGGTAAGCTTGGGATTTATAAAAGAATTCCCTTTGGAAAATTTTAGTACTTTAATAATTTTTTTATGAGATGCATTGAAATATATATAGTGTTAGAAGAACTTTTGTATGAAGAACGTGTACAATACCAAATCGATTAATTCATCTGGATTTCAGTACACTCACAATATTCTGTACGTAAAATTAACTGAAATTGTAATATTAAATAAATCATAGTGTAATATGTACCAGATATGTCCATTAGGGAGAGTTGTCATTATTTACCCATGTAATTAATTTATTTGATTTTTGACACTTGTTTAAATTATTTTCCCTTATTTTCTTTTGTTTGACGTCATATGAGTTTTAAAATTTGAGAGCAACACTTGTAATTACTATACCTTGTACTTATTCTACCATGAAATAAATAAAAATTCAGTCAAAAACCGGGCTACTTATTTTTCTTTTCTTTTAACAAAAAGTTCATTTAATTTTTATTGTCAAAAATTTAACCGCGAATGCCGTAAAAACTAAAGAGTTTTCAGTTATTTTATATATTTCAGTTATTTTCAATAATACAGGTTTTACTCATTCACTCCCCAAAAGAGCAGAAAAATAAAAAAAAGAGAGAATATTATTAGTTACCCCGCTGCAATAGCTGCCAGATAATGTGTGGAAAATCGGCAAATTTTGCAAAATAATTCATCAAAATCGTCATATCGACTCACCTAAATCGTCACAAAAATCGTCATTGTAAAATAAATAAAATTGTTAGCCATTTCCTATTTTCTATTTTAAATTTTTTTTTTAATTTATTTTTTATTTATGTTGGAAACAAAAAGAATCAAACATATCGCACAATCGTGGATAAATCGACACGTAATATTAATATCTAGCCACTGTAAAAATATCGTGCTAATTTGTCTACTTTTTGGTAATAAAACAGTTGGTTTTAAAATGCTTTTTCATAAGCCTTTAATGTAAAACTAAAAATAGTTTTGCTTCTTCTGAAAATTTTTAAATTTTGAGTTAACACAAAAAATCGTTCAAAATAAAACTGCTTTTCTCACTCCTATTGACCATAAATGCATGTTTCAACTCCTTTAACAGACCAACATAAATAAAATCGGCAAACGGTTTTGAAATATGAAAAATTCAGGTTTTTAATAGTCCAAAATGGGAAAATATTTGAAAAACATTTTGACAGTACATATGTATAAGTCAATTCTCGAGGCTTGTCAACAGATGATAATGCTTATCTGGTATTTTGTAGGATTTTACTACAAAAATTTTCGAATCTAGAATTGGGGACGTGACTCGAATAATCTTTAATTATTCATAAAAAAATGCGAAAATTGGGTACTACAGGAACTACACTGATGGAAAAGGCGTCATAACGCTGATGTATTTTGACATCAGTTCTATGACAAGAGTCGTTTTTGACCAAATGACACATTACATCACTGTCATGTCAGCCTTAACATCACTTGGCCAAATTGTTATCAGGGTCAAAAATTTAAATTATGTCATCAATGGTTTGACACATTGGCATCACAGAAATTACGAATCGGAGTCGGTTTGATAAAGCATGTCATCACTGCGATGACAAACTGTCATAGAATTGAGTCATTGTAATTTACCTTAAGTCAAATTGAGAGAATATCATTATTTACTTACCCGTTACACATGTTTGTTTCACTTTTGTTGTATAACGCCCTTTGTAAGCAGAAGAACTCTCAATTATAAGACACCAGCAGCATGTCCGATATGGTTTTCTTAATAATTCTACTTCAAAAATTTTATGTATATAAATAAAAAATTTAAAAAAATAGAATTCCCATATTCTTTTTATGCTTTTTAGACATGAAAATAATGTTAATAATATATTATCACATAATATATTATGTCATCGCACTGATGACAGTTTGTCATTGCACTGACGACAGTTTGTCATCACACCGATGACATGATATACTATATCATCCACTGATGACAGTTTGTCATCACACTGATGACAGTTCGTCAGTACTGATGTCAAAATACATCAGCGTTATGACGCCTTTTCTATCAGTGTACACAAAATGTGGTTCGAATTGATGCCACTATAGTCATAACATAGATGACGCATCAAATATGAGAACATTTTAGAATGACGTTCGTCATCGGGTTGATGTCACTTTTTGCCTCATTGATGCCACTTGTAATAACATTGATGTCACAATTCTGATGTTAGAGCATCATCAATATGAAAACGCATTTTTCTATTAGTGTAAGAGATATCGAACACCGATTTTACTAATCAGAAATTCTGTTTCAGTGCTAAAAAAAATTGTTGAAAAATGGATCTATTACCAGAATCTATTAGCAGCAATATAAACTCTTATATTTGAATTTGTATTATGAGCTGCTTACACGAGACAGTTAGTGTCAACCAAATAAACGAAAGTATCCAAGAAGTTGTAAAAAGGCAAAAAATACTCTTTGATAAATTAGTGCAACATTTTTAGTGCAAAATTTAAAATATAAATCGTCAATGGGAAATTTTTTACACAAAAATCGTCAAATCTGGCAGCCGTGCCCGTTGCACATGTTTGTTGTGCTTTTGTCGTACTGATCCTTTTGTTTAGAAAATAAATCTCAAACTTTAAAAATTCGGTGCATTTAAATAAAGAATTTAACAAATAGAATGGGAATTTTTACTTTTTAAACATGAAAATAATGTGTTTTTCTTCATGTAGTGTTGTTGTTGTTTCTACACAAACCAAGAAAATCTTTTTTTTTAATGAATTTTCATTTAATTTATATTCAAAGTTCAGTTAATTTTACCTACAGAATACTTAATGAAATCAACGGACAATATAGAATGCAACCGAAAATCCGTATTAATGTGCACTTAGTTTTTTTGAATAAATGTTAGAATCAGTTAAAAATAAATTTACTTGGAATTTTAATGTTTATCTATTTAAAAATGACTGCACGGAATACTTCTTAAATAAACTACAGTCCATTACTGTAAAAATACTGTGAGTGTACCAATAAAACTTAATGTATAAAAAAGTTTTTGCTTATCGGACTGGATATTCATTATGATATCTTGAATATGTACATTAGGGTCATTACTATTTTTATTATTTTACATTACAAAAATAAAACCCTCGAAATTCGAGGAATAATTGCATTCAGATGACATTAGTAACATCAAATTTAAAAAAAATCGAAAAAAGTTCCCCCTTTTTAATTTTTTTTTAAATCTTTTCAGCGCAAATCTTCATTAATCACTTTTAAACCACCATAAAATGTCTTCTAGAAATTCCAGCAATAGTGTAAAGGCAAACATTTCTATTTTGGCGAAGAATTTACCTTCCTCTTCTAAACCGAAAAGCTCTCCAATCTCACACGAATGCCGACAAACCGCCAAATTCTTGGAAACTTCACTTTTCACAGCGACCGGATCGAATCAAAAATATGATAACGGATATAGAATTGCTCTGGAGGGAAACTCTAGACTTTCCACTTTTATGCAGCGCACTCATCAGAAAGAAACTCAATCGTCTGATTGATCTTAATGACAAAAACAAACAAAAACCGTCTGACAAATTCACTGCAATACTTTCTCAGTTATTTGATGTAACCAACGTGAATGGAGAATGGAAAAGCTCGGAAGATAAAGAGTTCTACCAGAGTCAAGTTGAGAGTGGAGGTAAGGTGGTTATTCAACGGTTAAACAAGCCCCTTTGCAATCAATCCACCCAAGAAAACGAATCCGACTATCAATATCTGAAGCTCAAACCGGTACTTCTCAATCGCAACTCACACATGATATTGGCTCTGAATCTGTCTCCGATTCTTTACCCAAGTCTCCAAGCTGTTCTTTCACGTCATCTTCTTCTGAATGGAAACCGAAATACAAAAGAACAAGCACTACAACAGCAAGTTTACTGGTACTGGAAAACAACATTTCTACACATAAAGCATATAACGTTCTTGCAACCATTACTAAACAGGGTCATGATGTGCCGGTTCCAAGTCAGTCGGGTATCTGGAAACGAGTAATCTCAGAAGGACAGCAAATCAAAGCCAACATTTTTTAAAAACTTCAAAGCAAAGATCCCTATTGTCTTCAGTTTGATGGTAAAAGAGTCCAACGGGAAGAGTATCAAGTAGTTCTGCTGAAAAATACCACAACCGAAATCAAACTCGGTATTCTGAAAAATGAGACTCGACCTCCTTCTGAAGCACGTCATGAATTTCCTTATTTAAGAGCCAACGAGCAAACCAGAACTCAACTATTCCTTCATTGACAAATTAAGAGAAAACTATGTCTCTCTTCAGGCTCATTACCACCAAGTTGCGACAGATGATGTTAACACAGACAAGAACCCTGGATGGCGAGATGACTTAAAGTTCTTATATGAACTATGTCAGGCATATCGTCATTACAAAACAACTACACGATGGCCCCGAATCAGCTGGAAGAAACTCCCAAACTTACACCAGGCAAGATGGAACTCGCTTGCAAATATATGCTGTTATAGGATTTTTTTCTGATGCCAGAGTGGCGCCGCATCCTCGGTACATCATGCGACTTTATCTGCTATGAATGGGCAAATGCTTGGCTCCAGTCGCAACACTACAACGAAGCGTCCTTCAATGAACTGTTAACCTCACTCACCAAGACAATATGCAAGAAGGCAATTAAGTGTTTGAAGACGCACTGGTCGGTCGAGGAGTCATTAATTGACATTCCCAGATTTAACCAAAATGCTGAACGTGCTATAAAACTGATGAAGGGACTACATGCGAACTCGAAAATATTTGAATTTTTGAATCTAAAGTTCATAGGAAAAAATAATTTTTAAAAATTATTTTGTGCATTTTGTACTTATTACTAACTGTTTTATATTATTAATTTTTTTACTATTAATCTTTTGAATAAAGCAAAAATAGCATGTCATTTTTTTGAAAAACAATTAATTTTTTCATTTTTTTTCATCCGAATGAAAGGGGGATTTTGTTTTAAAAAACTCAAAAATGCAATTAATATTCTTAAATTACATCACAAACTTCCTCGATTGCAAGTGGTATCATATTTTTTTTTTTTTTTTGTAATTACACTAATGTACATTAGGGGTATAACTTTTGAACAATTTTTAAAATTATCCAAAAATAACTATCCATGCCATATAGACCATGAAAATCTATGATGAAAACTGGGGTCACTTTTTCGCGGGCGTTAAAAAAGTTCCCCCCCAAATCACTTTGAAGTTTAGTATTTGGATTTTTTTTTTTTGTTTATTAAAAATACAATTTCCTTATTGTAAAAACACAAACCATTCATTTATATTTTTTTATGCTATTTCACAAATAAGACTTATACCACCAATTATACTACATCCAAATAGTTAAAAGTATGTTAAAATAACACGGAAACTCTTTTTTTCAACAAAATGGAACCAACCTCACAATCCCAATTGTTAACTTTTATTTTCATTTGTTTGCAATCAAACTTGTGCAAGATATTTTTCAACATTGCAGAACAACACGCACTTTGAACTTAAAGTTTATTTTATACCCCTAATGTACATATTTTCTACCCTTCACCTGGTTTTATTAACTTATTTAAACAATTTTGTTATTGGTTCTAATAAGGCGGGGCAATAAGTCTGGGAAAGGGCAGCATTGCTCCTGTCAACATGCATCTCTTAGTTGACTCTTGTCAAAAGTTTTATAAGCTTCGTCACTATATCCACGTAGGGTATTATGGTTTGTACTCATGTTTGTAACAGCTTTAAATATTGGTCCTAGACACACCAATTCCAATACCGATCGCCTCAGAATAACTTTTTGTGTCAATCTAACGATGGCTGGCTATTCATGTAAACCAAGCCTTTTGAAAATACAGACAATCGCTCCATAACTTAACACTGCCCCAGACAACATTCTTAACGGAATAGAGTTTATTACGGAAGAAAACTTTTTCGAATATCGTAAAATTATTTTACATGAATATTAAAAAAGTAATTAAATATAAATAATTTACATTTTAGAGGGGGTCTTCTTGGCACACGCAGAAAAAAATATGGTTGGGCATGGTTACGGCAACTACACTATGTTTATTGCAACAATATATTGTTGTCGTACACAAAATATTGTTATTTTTATTTAACATCATCAATACTATAGTAACTGTAAGCATATCAATATTTATCGCAATTATATATTTAAGAATGGTTCAATGAAAAATAATCATTTTTATAACAACTGAATAATGATAACTTTGAAAACATATTATATTCCTTACAACCATTTAATGAGATATAATAGCCATTACATGATAGCTTTCTATACGTGTACTCCTAATATGTTTAAGATGCAATCAAAATATCTATAGTCTAACAATATTTTGTTATCGCCATTTGTAAAATAATTTTGCATCAGTTGTGTCGTTTGTTTAACATATGCCCATCGAATTATTTGTTATTCAGGGGTTAAGCAATTTAAAAAATACCTATTAAAAACCCAAGTTTAAAGAAATTAAAATATAAAGAATTCCGAGAAAAAAATGTACTCCAAAAGGAGAAGGGTTTATGTATGAATTCATACCTCAAATCGCTTCAAACCTGCTGATGGGATGCCTGATTTTTGTATGGGGTGTTCCCGGTTTGGAGGACTATTTGCTGCTGTCAATAGGCGCTTCTTTTAACATAACAAAACATGCAAATGAAGCACTCCTAAAGTGCCCTTTTCAAGCATTTTCGAAAACCATAATATATTTTTAGTTTGTTTAGCTTTTAACCCTTCTCCGTTGGCTGCACTAAAATAACAGCTTTTTTGTATATTTTATTTGTTATCATTTACTAGTGTATAAGAGCACTTTTTTTGAAGCGCTCAATTGTGCGCTTCTTCTCATAAGTGCTTCAAAAAGCACCAATTTTTTTTTACTGGGTTGTATTAAATAATTTATAAATAATTGCGACCTACTACAAAAATAGGTTAAAAATATTATGTTTAAAGTTGCTTCATATTATGATTTGAATTATCTGTAACAGTTTTACGTTAAGGTTGCCAGTCAGTAAATAAGCATAAATATACATATATTAAAAATATTTTTCGGTGTTAGATTCAATCTACATATTATTATGACTACCATGATAATAATATGATTACTTCTTAACTTATTATGATTAACATGAGAATTATTTGATTACATTAAATTATAATATGATGCAATAAAAACAAATTAGAATTAAGGGAAAAATATTATGATGTAAAATTACGAATATATTTGGTCATAATATGATTCAATAATAATCGTAATATGTTGACTACAATCATGAATCTTATCATAATATGTTGCTCTTCAATTCAACGAGACCTTCCCACTGCACATCATTCACATGAAAGAAAGTTTTTAAGTAAATATTAATGCAAAAAAACCACTTTTTTCATATATATATATGCAAAAAAACGAAATACTAGAAAACTACACGTAAGAATTCCAACTTTTTGTAATTTTTGTAATTAGCATGAAGTCCTAGTTTAAAAAATATGTACAGTTCCTTGGCAACAAAACTAGTGTTGACTTGTATTATTAGTCTATAACTTTCTATTAAAGGTGTGACTGGTAGTGATTATGAATACGACTTGCAGAACATTTCAGCCTAAAGGTATTACGGTCCGATTGTAGAGGACATATTTTCACATTTTAGAAAAACACAGATTTTTTGGAACCTTAAGCAAAAGAAAAAAAAAAAGATTTCTTTAAAAAACTATTGGAACGCAATTTGCTACTTTTATTGTACTTCTAAGCAAATATTTATACAGTCGAATTAAAACAAGATTGTAAAATAAATAAGCAACAAAATATTCATAGAAAAAAAAGATTGCTAATTAAATTAAATAAACTAAAAAAAAACAAATTTTGGAATGAGATAAAGAACAAAACAATGTAGTAAAACAAATGAATGTACTCACATAAATGATAAAAAAAACTTAAAATAAATAAAATTAAGTTAAATTATTAAATAAAGTGCGCAGTTTTTTGTTTATTTAAGCTAAAAACTCTGAAATTGTCATAAATGGCTTAGAAAAATTCCATAACGATATTTGCTAATTGTTATCATTGAAAAACATTATCTTGATAAATAAAATTTTATGAAATCTGAATTAAGTTTAGAAATAAAAAATCACATGACTCCAGTGTAGCTACTCGAGAAGCTTATCTATATATACGAAATTGTAACGTTACTGATTCACTCACTGACTGACTGACTGACTGACTGATTCATCATCGCACAGCCTAAACGCCTGAAGCTAAAAACTTGAAATTTAGACCAGGGGCTGGTCTCTCCCCAAATCGATCCGCTAAGACGGGATTTTGGGAAATTCGAATGTTTAGGGGGTAAAAAAGGGCAAAAACGGGTAAATTCGGTAACCTTATATCTCTTAAACTAAAAGAGATACAATAAAAATGTTATGCTTATCGTTGTTCTTTAGAAAAATAAGCGGACAGGGGTCTGGTACTTTTTGGAAGTTCAGCCCTTTAACGGAGTAAACGGGTAAAACCTGTATTTTGGTACTTTTTTGTCACCCCATCTTTCTTTTAAACCCATAAACATAGAAATAAGGGTTATATCACATTTGAAACTTATCTAAAAATTCCATATACGAATTTGGAAAAAAAAAATTTTTTTATTCAAAAATTTAGTACTTATTGTTGTTCAATAAAAAAATAAGCGGACAGGTGCCTGGTACTTTTTTGTAATTCGGCGTTTTTGGGCAGTAAACGGGTAAAACCTGTATTTAAAAACTTTTTTGCCACGCAATCTATCTATTAAACCAATAAACATTGAAATAAAAAATATCACATTCGTAACGTATCTAAACAATACAAATAAAAATTTGGTACATTTTCGAAATTCGAACGTTTAAGAGGTGAAAATCGTACCTATTACAAAGTAGCGGGTTAAAACCTAGAAACATAAACTTTGGCGTAAAAATATGTCCACGAAAGAAAAGGAGATGCTAACGAAGATAAAAAAATTATTCAAATATGATTTAACTTAAATGAAAAAACAACTGTTTTATCACTTTAATAACTATGAGCGATTTACAAAAATTCCTTTGAACTATAAATTAATCTGATTTTAAGATGTTAAATATTAAGTTTAAATATTTTATAAGTATAACAAGCTAAAAAGTATGTTCGGTCAAGCCCGACCTAATGATACCCTACGCCACAGTATATGAAAATAATTTTTACTGATCAACCCTATTTGGGAACTATGGCAGTCATGAACAAAATTATGTCATGAGGTTAATATTCATGTAAAAGTTTTTTTTTGCCAAATAATATTGAGATGTCGTAATTTATATGAGTTTTTAGGATAGGGGCTTATATGGAACCTATGATAAGTTTTGGACCTACAAGGACAACATTTTGTAATGACATTCTAGCTATCGTAAAACTTTTTATGACCAATTTTTATGTTAATATGTACCAGCCTTTATAAGGAAGTTATGGCATTAAAAACTATTTTCAGGAGTACTGTTTATATGGGAGCTATGGTAAATATCCTTTGCCTGGGTAACAATCCTGTCGAGATGCGAGGACTTAAGTGCACTTTTCGGTTCTTATCCCCTGTGCTGATGTATACGATTGATATATTCCTGCAGAAGGCCATGAATAAATACTGAAGGAGTGTGCGACCAAATGGTTAAAAAGGTAAATACAAATTTTAAAAAAATATTTAATCAAACTTATCTGAAAAAACTTGTTAACCGCTCGCCTTCCTCATGAGTCTGGCTAGACTTTTTTCAATGATTTGACGGTGAATTAAAACTGATGAAAAAGTTTTTGACTAGCCTTTCAGAGTAAAAGATTTAATTGAAAATCAATTTGTCATTCCCATACTCGCTTCCAATTATGCCTGGGACGGCAAATAACTACATTCGATATCAATAGAAATTTCCTTTAAAATTGTATTATTAATTCAATCAATATCGAATACCATAATTTGGACCCTGTTTATGCCAAATTTTGTCTCGACAACAATTTTTTTTTTTTTTTTTTTGTAAGATGTATGACAGCTGAATTAGTTTTCGTAAGCGGATCGTAGTGCATAGTTATTATGCACAAAATTTTTTTTCTAGAGTTTTTAATCAGATGAATGTTTTCAGTGCCAGATTTATATCGACACTCTCCTTTTCTACTCCACCTTTTTGTGGTAAGCTTGGGATTTATTAAAGAATTCCCACTGGCAAATTTTAGTACATTAATAATATTTTTATGAGATTGCATTAAAATATTTATAATGTTAGAAGAACTTTTGTATGAAGACCGTGTACAATACCAAATCGATTAATTCATCTGGATTTCAGTACACTCACAATATTCTGTACGTAAAATTAACTGAAATTGTAATATTAAATAAATCATAGTGTAATATGTACCAGATATGTCGATTAGGGAGAGTTGTCATTATTTACCCATGTAATTAATTTATTTGATTTTTGACACTTGTTTAAATTTTTTTCCCTTATTTTCTTTTGTTTGACGTCATATGAGTTTTAAAATTTGAGAGCAACACTTGTAATTACTATACCTTGTACGTATTCTACCATGAAATATATAAAAATTCAGTCAAAAACCGGGCTACTTATTTTTCTTTTCTTTTAACAAAAAGTTCATTTAATTTTTATTGTCAAAAATTTAACCGCGAATGCCGTAAAAACTAAAGAGTTTTCAGTTATTTTATATATTTCAGTTATTTTCAATAATACAGGTTTTACTCATTCACTCCCCAAAAGAGCAGAAAAATAAAAAAAAGAGAGAATATTATTAGTTACCCCGCTGCAATAGCTGCCAGATAATGTGTGGAAAATCGGCAAATTTTGCAAAATAATTCATCAAAATCGTCATATCGACTCACCTAAATCGTCACAAAAATCGTCATTGTAAAATAAATAAAATTGTTAGCCATTTCCTATTTTCTATTTTAAATTTTTTTTTTAATTTATTTTTTATTTATGTTGGAAACAAAAAGAATCAAACATATCGCACAATCGTGGATAAATCGACACGTAATATTAATATCTAGCCACTGTAAAAATATAGTGCTAATTTGTCTACTTTTTGGTAATAAAACAGTTGGTTTTAAAATGCTTTTTCATAAGCCTTTAATGTAAAACTAAAAATTGTTTTGCTTCTTCTGAAAATTTTTAAATTTTGAGTTAACACAAAAAATCGTTCAAAATAAAACTGCTTTTCTCACTCCTTTTGACCATAAATGCATGTTTCAACTCCTTTAACAGACCAACATAAATAAAATCGGCAAACGGTTTTTAAATATGAAAAATTCAGGTTTTTAATAGTCCAAAATGGGAAAATATTTGAAAAACATTTTGACAGTACATATGTATAAGTCAATTCTCGAGGCTTGTCAACAGATGATATTGCTTATCTGGTATTTTGTAGGATTTTACTACAAAAGTTTTCGAATCTAGAATTGGGGACGTGACTCGAATAATCTTTAATCATTCATAAAAAAATGCGAAAATTGGGTACTACAGGAACTACACTGATGGAAAAGGCGTCATAACGCTGATGTATTTTGACATCAGTTCTATGACAAGAGTCGTTTTTGACCAAATGACACATTACATCACTGTCATGTCAGCCTTAACATCACTTGGCCAAATTGTTATCAGGGTCAAAAATTTAAATTATGTCATCAATGGTTTGACACATTGGCATCACAGAAATTACGAATCGGAGTCGATTTTATAAAGCATGTCATCACTGCGATGACAAACTGTCATAGAATTGAGTCATTGTAATTGACCTTAAGTCAAATTGAGAGAATATCATTATTTACTTACCGGTTACACATGTTTGTTTCACTTTTGTTGTATAACGCCCTTTGTAAAAAAAAAGAACTCTCAATTATAAGACACCAGCAGCATGTCCGATATGGTTTTCGTAATAATTCTACTTGAAAAATTTTATGTATATAAATAAAAAATTAAAAAAAATAGAATTCCCATATTCTTTTTATGCTTTTTAGACATGAAAATAATGTTAATAATATATTATCACATAATATATTATGTCATCGCACTGATGACAGTTTGTCATCACACTGATGACAATTTGTCATTGCACTGACGACAGTTTGCCATCACACCGATGACATGATATACTATATCATCGCACTGATGACAATTTGTCATCACACTGATGACAGTTTGTCTGTACTGATGTCAAAATACATCAGGGTTATGACGCCTTTTCTATCAGTGTACACAAAATGTGGTTCGAATTGATGCCACTGTAGTCATAACAAAGATGACGCATCAAATATGACAAAATTTTAGAATGACGTTCGTCATCGGGTTGATGTCACTTTTTGCCTCATTGATGCCACTTGTAATAACATTGATGTCACAATTCTGATGTTAGAGCATCATCAATATGAAAACGCATTTTTCTATGAGTGTAAGAGATATCGAACACCGATTTTACTAATCAGAAATTCTGTTTCAGTGCTAAAAAAAATTGTTGAAAAATGGATCTATTACCAGAATCTACTAGCAGCAATATAAACTCTTATATTTGAATTTGTATTATGAGCTGCTTACACGAGACAGTTAGTGTCAACCAAATAAACGAAAGTATCCAAGAAGTTGTAAAAAAGCAAAAAATACTAAAAACTTTGATAAATTAGTGCAACATTTTTCATTTGAAAAATCGCAAAATTTAAAATATAAATCGTCATTGGGAAATTTTTTACACAAAAATCGTTAAATCTGGCAGCCGTGCCCGTTGCACATGTTTGTTGTGCTTTTGTCGTACTGATCCTTTTGTTTAGAAAATAAATCTCAAACTTTAAAAATTTAATGCATTTAAATAAAGAATTTAACAAACAGAATGGGAATTTTTACTTTTTAAACATGAAAATAATGTGTTTTTCTTCATGTAGTGTTGTTGTTGTTTCTACAAAAACCAAGAAAATCTTTTTTTTAATGAATTTTCATTTATTTTATATTCAAAGTTCAGTTAATTTTACCAACAGAATACTTAATGAAATCAACGGACAATATAGAATGCAACCGAAAATCCGTATTAATGTGCACTTAGTTTTTTTGAATAAATGTTAGAATCAGTTAAAAATAAATTTACTTGGAATTTTAATGTTTATCTATTTAAAAATGACTGCACGGAATACTTCTTAAATAAACTACAGTCCATTACTGTAAAAATACTGTGAGTGTACCAATAAAACTTAATGTATAAAAAAGTTTTTGCTTATCGGACTGGATATTCATTATGATATCTTGAATATGTACATTAGGGTCATTACTATTTTTATTATTTTACATTACAAAAATAAAACCCCCGAAATTCGAGGAATAATTGCATTCAGATGACATTAGTAACATCAAATTTAAAAAAAATCGAAAAAAGTTCCCCCTTTTTAATTTTTTTTTAAATCTTTTCAGCGCAAATCTTACTAAGAAGAAGTCATTTAATCACTTTTAAACCACCATAAAATGTCTTCTAAACCGAAAAGCTCTCCAATCTCACACGAATGCCGAAAAACCGCCAAATTCTTGGAAACTTCACTTTTCTGTTCAACAGCGAGAAACGGCGACCGGATTGAATCAAAAATATGATTACGGATATAGAATTGCTCTGGAGGGAAACTCTAGACTTTCCACTTTTATGCAGCGCACTCATCAGAAAGAAACTCAATCGTCTGATTGGTCTTAATGATAAAAACAAACAAAAACCGTCTGACAAATTCACTGTAATACTTTCTCAGTTATTTGATGTCACCAACGTGAATGGAGAATGGAAAAGCTCGGAAGATAAAGAGTTCTACCAGAGTCAAGTTGAGAGTGGAGGTAAGGTTGGTTATTCAACGGTTAAACAAGCCCCTTTGCAATCAATCCACCCAAGAAAACGAATCCGACTATCAATATCTGAAGCTCAAACCGGTACTTCTCAATCGCAACTCACACATGATATTGGCTCTGAATCTGTCTCCGATTCTTTACCCAAGTCTCCAAGCTGTTCTTTCACGTCATCTTCTTCTGAATGGAAACCGAAATACAAAAGAACAAGCACTACAACAGCAAGTTTACTGGTACTGGAAAACAACATTTCTACACATAAAGCATATAACGTTCTTGCAACCATTACTAAACAGGGTCATGATGTGCCGGTTCCAAGTCAGTCGGGTATCTGGAAACGAGTAATCTCAGAAGGACAGCAAATCAAAGCCAAAATTTTTTAAAAACTTTAAAGCAAAGATCCCTATTGTCTTCAGTTTGATGGTAAAAGAGTCCAACGGGAAGAGTATCAAGTAGTTCTGCTGAAAAATACCACAACCGAAATCAAACTCGGTATTCTGAAAAGTGAGAGTGGTTCTGCCGCTGCTATTCACAAGGAACTACATCAGCTAATTGATGAATACGATGCTTGGGGAAATATTCGCATGATAATCTGCGACACGACAGCAGTAAATAATGGTCGTTTGCACGAGATTGTAAAGCTGATGCAGGATGATGTCTTGAGCAAGGGCTTTCAGAAGCTACAACACATTGGCTGTCAGCACCATGTACTCGACCTCCTTCTGAAGCACGTCATGAATTTCCTTATTCAAGAGCCAACGAGCAAACCAGAACTCAACTATTCCTTCATTGACAAATTAAGAGAAAACTATGTCTCTCTTCAGGCTCATTACCACCAAGTTGCGACAGATGATGTTAACACAGACAAGAACCCTGGATGGCGAGATGACTTAAAGTTCTTATATGAACTATGTCAGGCATATCGTCATTACAAAACAACTACACGATGGCCCCGAATCAGCTGGAAGAAACTCCCAAACTTACACCAGGCAAGATGGAACTCGCTTGCAAATATATGCTATTATAGGATTTTTTTCTGATGCCAGAGTGGCGCCGCATCCTCGGTACATCATGCGACTTTATCTGCTATGAATGGGCAAATGCTTGGCTCCAGTCGCAACACTACAACGAAGCGTCCTTCAATGAACTGTTAACCTCACTCACCAAGACAAAATGCAAGAAGGCAATTAAGTGTTTGAAGACGCACTGGTCGGTCGAGGAGTCATTAATTGACATTCCCAGATTTAACCAAAATGCTGAACGTGCTATAAAACTGATGAAGGGACTACATGCGAACTCGAAAATATTTGAATTTTTGAATCTAAAGTTCATAGGAAAAAATAATTTTTAAAAATTATTTTGTGCATTCTGTACTTATTACTAACTGTTTTATATTATTAATTTTTTTACTATTAATCTTTTGAATAAAGCAAAAACAGCATGTAATTTTTTTGAAAAAAAATTAATTTTTTCATTTTTTTTCATCCGAATGAAAGGAGGATTTTATTTTAAAAAACTCAAAAATGCAATTAATATTCTTAAATTACATCACAAACTTCCTCGATTGCAAGTGGTTTCATATTTTTTTTTTTTTTTGTAATTACACTAATGTACATTAGGGGTATAACTTTTGAACAATTTTTAAAATTATCCAAAAATACCTATCCATGCCATATAGACCATGAAAATCTATGATGAAAACTGGGGTCACTTTTTCGCGGGCGTTAAAAAAGTTCCCCCCAAAATCACTTTGAAGTTTAGTATTTGGATTTTTTTTTTTTTTTTTGTTTATTAAAAATACAATTTCCTTATTGTAAAAACACAAACCATTCATTTATATTTTTATGCTATTTCACAAATAAGACTTATACCACCAATTATACTACATCCAAATAGTTAAAAGTATGTTAAAATAACACGGAAACTCTTTTTTTCAACAAAATGGAACCAACCTCACAATCCCAATTGTTAACTTTTATTTTCATTTGTTTGCAATCAAACTTGTGCAAGATATTTTTCAACATTGCAGAACAACACGCACTTTGAACTTAAAGTTTATTTCTTTCAACAAAGATAATTTTTAGTATCTGAGGTTAATATATAGTATATGACTGTATGTATGATATTTAAAAAATAAAAATTCAAATATTATTATTTTTTGGAAGCTTTTAGAAAAAACGGTTTGGGGGGGGGGGAGGTTTTTTTCATCAAAATTGATCTCAAAAAACGGTTTTCTTGATATATACATCAGTGGCCACCCCGTCGTGATAGGTATTTTTTTTTGGTTATACCCCTAATGTACATATTATCTACCCTTCACCTGGTTTTATTAACTTATTTAAACAATTTTGTTATTGGTTCTAATAAGGCGGGTCAATAAGTCTGGGAAAGGGCAACATTGCTCCTGTCAACATGCATCTCTTAGTTGACTCTTATCAAATTTTTTATAAGCTTCGTCACTATATCCACGTAGGGTATTATGGTTTGTGCTCATGTTTGTAACAGCTTTAAATATTGGTCCTAGACACACCAATTCCAATACCGATCGCCTCAGAATAACTTTTTGTGTCAATCTAACGATGGCTGGCTATTCATGTAAACCAAGCCTTTTGAAAATACAGACAATCGCTCCATAACTTAACACTGCCCCACACAACATTCTTAGCGGAATAGAGTTTATTACGGAGGAAAACTTTTTCGAATATCGTAAAATTATTTTACATGAAGATTAAAAAAGTAATTAAATATAAATAATTTACATTTTAGAGGGGGTCTTCTTGGAACACGCAGAAAAAAAATATGGTTGGGCATGGTTACATGGCAACAATATATTGTTGTCGTACACAAAATATTGTTATTTTTATTAAACATCATCAATACTATAGTAACTGTAAGTATGTTAATATTTATCGCAATTATATATTTAAGAATGGTTCAATGAAAAATAATCATTTTTATAACAACTAAATAATGATAACTTTGAAAACCTATTATATTCCTCACAACCATTTAATGATATTTAATAGCCATTACATGATAGCTTTCTATACGTGTACTCCTAATATGTTTAAGATGCAAACAAAATATCTATAGTCTAACAATATTTTGTTATCGCCATTTGTAAAATAATTTTGCATCAGTTGTGTCGTTTGTTTAACATATGCCCATCGAATTATTTGTTATTCAGGGGTTAAGCAATTTAAAAAATACCTATTAAAAACCCAAGTTTAAAGAAATTAAAATATAAATAATAATAAAATATATTTTTAGTTTGTTTAGCTTTTAACCCTTCTCCGTTGGCAGCACTCAAATAACAGCTTTTTTGTATATTTTATTTATTATCATTTACTACTGTATAAGAGCACTTTTTTTGAAGCGCTCGATTATGCGCTTCTTCTCTTAAGTGCTTCAAAAAACACCAATTTTTTTTTACTGGGTTGTATTAAATAATTTATAAATAATTGCGACCTACTACAAAAATAGGTTAAAAATATTATGTTTAAAGTTGCTTCATATTATGATTTGAATTATCTGTAACAGTTTTACGTTAAGGTTGCCAGTCAGTAAATAAGCATAAATATACATATATTAAAAATATTTTTCGGTGTTAGATTCAATCTACATATTATTATGACTACCATGATAATAATATGATTACTTCTTAACTTATTATGATTAACATGAGAATTATATGATTACATTAAATAATAATATGATGCAATAAAAACAAATTAGGATTAAGGGAAAAATATTATGATATAAAACTACGAATATATTTGGTCATAATATGATTCAATAATAATCGTAATATGTTGACTACAATCATGAATCTTATCATAATATGTTGCTCTTCAATTCAACGAGACCTTCCCACTGCACATCATTCACATGAAAGAAAGTTTTTAAGTAAATATTAATGCAAAAAAACCACTTTTTTCATATACATATATGCACAAAAACGAAATACTAGAAAACTACACGTAAGAATTCCAACTTTTTGTAATTTTTGTAATCAGTATGAAGTCTTAGTTTAAAAAATATGTACAGTTCCTTGGCAACAAAACTAGTGTTGACTTGTATTATTAGTCTATAACTTTCTATTAAAGGTGTGACTGGTAGTGATTATGAATACGACTTGCAGAACATTTCAGCCTAAAGGTTTACGGTCCGATTGTAGAGGACATATTTTCACATTTTAGAAAAACACAGATTTTTTGGAACCTTAAGCAAAAGAAAAAAAAGATTTCTTTAAAAAACTATTGGAACGCGGTTTCCGACTTTTATTGTACTTCTAAGCAAATATTTATACAGTCGAATTAAAACAAGATTGTAAAATAAATAAGCAACAAAATATTCATAGAAAAAAAAGATTGCTAATTAAATTAAATAAACTAAAAAAAAAACAAATTTTGGAATGAGATAAAGAACAAAACAATGTAGTAAAACAAATGAATGTACTCACATAAATGATAAGAAAAATTTAAAGTAAATAAAATTAAGTTAAATTATTAAATAAAGTGCGCAGTTTTTTGTTTATTTAAGCTAAAAACTCTGAAATTGTCATAAATGGCTTAGAAAAATTCCATAACGATATTTGCTAATTGTTATCATTGAAAAACATTATCTTGATAAATAAAATTTTATGAAATCTGAATTAAGTTTAGAAATAAAAAATCACATGACTCCAGTGTAGCTACTCGAGAAGCTTATCTATATATACGAAATTGTAACGTTACTGATTGACTCACTGACTGACTGACTGACTGACTGATTCATCATCGCACAGCCTAAACGCCTGAAGCTAAAAACTTGAAATTTAGACCAGGGGCTGGTCTCTCCCCAAATCGATCCGCTAAGACGGGATTTTGGGAAATTCGAATGTTTAGGGGGTAAAAAAGGGCAAAAACGGGTAAATTCGGTAACCTTATATCTCTTAAACTAAAAGAGATACAATAAAAATGTTATGCTTATCGTTGTTCTTTAGAAAAATAAGCGGACAGGTGTCTGGTACTTTTTGGAAGTTCAGCCCTTTAACGGAGTAAACGGGTAAAACCTGTATTTTGGTACTTTTTTGTCACCCCATCTTTCTTTTAAACCCATAAACATAGAAATAAGGGTAACATCACATTTGAAACCTATCTGATGGGGAAACCTATCAAACGGGTAAAATCTGTATTTTGGTACTTTTTTGACACCCCATCTTTCTTTTAAACCCATAAAGATAGAAATAAGGGTTATATCACATTTGAAACTTATCTAAAAATTCCATATACGAATTTGGAAAAAAAAAATTTTTTTATTCAAAAATTTAGTACTTATTGTTGTTCAATAAAAAAATAAGCGGACAGGTGCCTGGTACTTTTTTGTAATTCGGCCTTTTTGGGGAGTAAACGGGTAAAACCTGTATTTAAAAACTTTTTTGCCACGCAATCTATCTATTAAACCAATAAACATTGAAATAAAAAATATCACATTCGTAACGTATCTAAACAATACAAATAAAAATTTGGTACATTTTCGAAATTCGAACGTTTAAGAGGTGAAAATCGTACCTATTACAAAGTAGCGGGTTAAAACCTAGAAACATAAGCTTTGGCGTAAAAATATGTCCACGAAAGAAAATGAGATGCTAACGAAGATAAAAAAATTATTCAAATATGATTTAACTTAAATGAAAAAACAACTGTTTTATCACTTTAATAACTATGAGCGATTTACAAAAATTCCTTTGAACTATAAATTAATCTGATTTTAAGATGTTAAATATTAAGTTTGAATATTTTATAAGTATAACAAGCTAAAAAGTATGTTCGGTCAAGCCCGACCTAATGATACCCTACGCCACAGTATATGAAAATAATTTTTACTGATCAACCCTATTTGGGAACTATGGCAGTCATGAACAAAATTATGTCATGAGGTTAATATTCATGTAAAAGTTTTTTTTTGCCAAATAATATTGAGATGTCGTAATTTATATGAGTTTTTAGGATAGGGGCTTATATGGAACCTATGATAAGTTTTGGACCTACAAGGACAACATTTTGTAATGACATTCTAGCTATCGTAAAACTTTTTATGACCAATTTTTATGTTAATATGTACCAGCCTTTATAAGGAAGTTATGGCATTAAAAACTATTTTCAGGAGTACTGTTTATATGGGAGCTATGGTAAATATCCTTTGCCTGGGTAACAATCCTGTCGAGATGCGAGGACTTAAGTGCACTTTTCGGTTCTTATCCCCTGTGCTGATGTATACGATTGATATATTCCTGCAGAAGGCCAGGAATAAATACTGAAGGAGTGTGCGACCAAATGGTTAAAAAGGTAAATACAAATTTTAAAAAAATATTTAATCAAACTTATCTGAAAAAACTTGTTAACCGCTCGCCTTCCTCATGAGTCTGGCTAGACTTTTTTCAATGATTTGACGGTGAATTAAAACTGATGAAAAAGTTTTTGACTAGCCTTTCAGAGTAAAAGATTTAATTGAAAATCAATTTGTCATTCCCATACTCGCTTCCAATTATGCCTGGGACGGCAAATAACTACATTCGATATCAATAGAAATTTCCTTTAAAATTGTATTATTAATTCAATCAATATCGAATACCATAATTTGGACCCTGTTTATGCCAAATTTTGTCTCGACAACAATTTTTTTTTTTTTTTTTTTTGTAAGATGTATGACAGCTGAATTAGTTTTCGTAAGCGGATCGTAGTGCATAGTTATTATGCACAAAATTTTTTTTCTAGAGTTTTTAATCAGATGAATGTTTTCAGTGCCAGATTTATATCGACACTCTCCTTTTCTACTCCACCTTTTTGTGGTAAGCTTGGGATTTATTAAAGAATTCCCACTGGCAAATTTTAGTACATTAATAATATTTTTATGAGATTGCATTAAAATATTTATAATGTTAGAAGAACTTTTGTATGAAGACCGTGTACAATACCAAATCGATTAATTCATCTGGATTTCAGTACACTCACAATATTCTGTACGTAAAATTAACTGAAATTGTAATATTAAATAAATCATAGTGTAATATGTACCAGATATGTCCATTAGGGAGAGTTGTCATTATTTACCCATGTAATTAATTTATTTGATTTTTGACACTTGTTTAAATTTTTTTCCCTTATTTTCTTTTGTTTGACGTCATATGAGTTTTAAAATTTGAGAGCAACACTTGTAATTACTATACCTTGTACGTATTCTACCATGAAATATATAAAAATTCAGTCAAAAACCGGGCTACTTATTTTTCTTTTCTTTTAACAAAAAGTTCATTTAATTTTATTGTCAAAAATTTAACCTCGAATGCCGTAAAAACTAAAGAGTTTTCAGTTATTTTATATATTTCAGTTATTTTCAATAATACAGGTTTTACTCATTCACTCCCCAAAAGAGCAGAAAAATAAAAAAAAAGAGAGAATATTATTAGTTACCCCGCTGCAATAGCTGCCAGATAATGTGTGGGAAATCGGCAAATTTTGCAAAATAATTCATCAAAATCGTCATATCGACTCACCTAAATCGTCACAAAAATCGTCATTGTAAAATAAATAAAATTGTTAGCCATTTCCTATTTTCTATTTTAAATTTTTTTTTTAATTTATTTTTTATTTATGTTGGAAACAAAAAGAATCAAACATATCGCACAATCGTGGATAAATCGACACGTAATATTAATATCTAGCCACTGTAAAAATATCGTGCTAATTTGTCTACTTTTTGGTAATAAAACAGTTGGTTTTAAAATGCTTTTTCATAAGCCTTTAATGTAATACTAAAAATTGTTTTGCTTCTTCTGAAAATTTTTAAATTTTGAGTTAACACAAAAAATCGTTCAAAATAAAACTGCTTTTCTCACTCCTATTGACCATAAATGCATGTTTCAACTCCTTTAACAGACCAACATAAATAAAATCGGCAAACGGTTTTTAAATATGAAAAATCCAGGTTTTTAATAGTCCAAAATGGGAAAATATTTGAAAAACATTTTGACAGTACATATGTATAAGTCAATTCTCGAGGCTTGTCAACAGATGATATTGCTTATCTGGTATTTTGTAGGATTTTACTACAAAAGTTTTCGAATCTAGAATTGGGGACGTGACTCGAATAATCTTTAATCATTCATAAAAAAAATGCGAAAATTGGGTACTACAGGAACTACACTGATGGAAAAGGCGTCATAACGCTGATGTATTTTGACATCAGTTCTATGACAAGAGTCGTTTTTGACCAAATGACACATTACATCACTGTCATGTCAGCCTTAACATCACTTGGCCAAATTGTTATCAGGGTCAAAAATTTAAATTATGTCATCAATGGTTTGACACATTGGCATCACAGAAATTACGAATCGGAGTCGGTTTTAGAAAGCATGTCATCACTGCGATGACAAACTGTCATAGAATTGAGTCATTGTAATTTACCTTAAGTCAAATTGAGAGAATATCATTATTTACTTACCCGTTACACATGTTTGTTTCACTTTTGTTGTATAACGCCCTTTGTAAGCAGAAGAACTCTCAATTATAAGACACCAGCAGCATGTCCGATATGGTTTTCTTAATAATTCTACTTCAAAAATTTTATGTATATAAATAAAAAATTTAAAAAAATAGAATTCCCATATTCTTTTTATGCTTTTTAGACATGAAAATAATGTTAATAATATATTATCACATAATATATTATGTCATCGCACTGATGACAGTTTGTCATCACACTGATGACAATTTGTCATTGCACTGACAACAGTTTGCCATCACACCGATGACATGATATACTATATCATCGCACTGATGACAGTTTGTCATCACACTGATGACAGTTTGTCTGTACTGATGTCAAAATACATCAGGGTTATGACGCCTTTTCTATCAGTGTACACAAAATGTGGTTCGAATTGATGCCACTGTAGTCATAACAAAGATGACGCATCAAATATGACAAAATTTTAGAATGACGTTCGTCATCGGGTTGATGTCACTTTTTGCCTCATTGATGCCACTTGTAATAACATTGATGTCACAATTCTGATGTTAGAGCATCATCAATATGAAAACGCATTTTTCTATGAGTGTAAGAGATATCGAACACCGATTTTACTAATCAGAAATTCTGTTTCAGTGCTAAAAAAAATTGTTGAAAAATGGATCTATTACCAGAATCTATTAGCAGCAATATAAACTCTTATATTTGAATTTGTATTATGAGCTGCTTACACGAGACAGTTAGTGTCAACCAAATAAACGAAAGTATCCAAGAAGTTGTAAAAAAGCAAAAAATACTAAAAACTTTGATAAATTAGTGCAACATTTTTCATTTGAAAAATCGCAAAATTTAAAATATAAATCGTCATTGGGAAATTTTTTACACAAAAATCGTTAAATCTGGCAGCCGTGCCCGTTGCACATGTTTGTTGTGCTTTTGTCGTACTGATCCTTTTGTTTAGAAAATAAATCTCAAACTTTAAAAATTTAATGCATTTAAATAAAGATTTTAACAAACAGAATGGGAATTTTTACTTTTTAAACATGAAAATAATGTGTTTTTCTTCATGTAGTGTTGTTGTTGTTTCTACAAAAACCAAGAAAATCTTTTTTTTAATGAATTTTCATTTATTTTATATTCAAAGTTCAGTTAATTTTACCTACAGAATACTTAATGAAATCAACGGACAATATAGAATGCAACCGAAAATCCGTATTAATGTGCACTTAGTTTTTTTGAATAAATGTTAGAATCAGTTAAAAATAAATTTACTTGGAATTTTAATGTTTATCTATTTAAAAATGACTGCACGGAATACTTCTTAAATAAACTACAGTCCATTACTGTAAAAATACTGTGAGTGTACCAATAAAACTTAATGTATAAAAAAGTTTTTGCTTATCGGACTGGATATTCATTATGATATCTTGAATATGTACATTAGGGTCATTACTATTTTTATTATTTTACATTACAAAAATAAAACCCTCGAAATTCGAGGAATAATTGCATTCAGATGACATTAGTAACATCAAATTTAAAAAAAATCGAAAAAAGTTCCCCCTTTTTAATTTTTTTTAAATCTTTTCAGCGCAAATCTTACTAAGAAGAAGTCATTTAATCACTTTTAAACCACCATAAAATGTCTTCTAGAAATTCCAGCAATAGTGTAAAGGCAAACATTTCTATTTGGGCGAAGAATCTACCTTCCTCTTCTAAACCGAATAGCTCTCCAATCTCACACGAATGCCGAAAAACCGCCAAATTCTTGGAAACTTCACTTTTCTGTTCAACAGCGAGAAACGGCGACCGGATTGCATCAAAAATATGATTACGGATATAGAATTGCTCTGGAGGGAAACTCTAGACTTTCCACTTTTATGCAGCGCACTCATCAGAAAGAAACTCAATCGTCTGATTGGTCTTAATGATAAAAACAAACAAAAACCGTCTGACAAATTCACTGCAATACTTTCTCAGTTATTTGATGTCACCAACGTGAATGGAGAATAGAAAAGCTCGGAAGATAAAGAGTTCTACCAGAGTCAAGTGGAGGTAAGGTTGGTTATTCAACGGTTAAACAAGCCCCTTTGCAATCAATCCACCCAAGAAAACGAATCCGACTATCAATATCTGAAGCTCAAACCGGTACTTCTCAATCGCAACTCACACATGATATTGGCTCTGAATCTGTCTCCGATTCTTTACCCAAGTCTCCAAGCTGTTCTTTCACGTCATCTTCTTCTGAATGGAAACCGAAATACAAAAGAACAAGCACTACAACAGCAAGTTTACTGGTACTGGAAAACAACATTTCTACACATAAAGCATATAACGTTCTTGCAACCATTACTAAACAGGGTCATGATGTGCCGGTTCCAAGTCAGTCGGGTATCTGGAAACGAGTAATCTCAGAAGGACAGCAAATGAAAGCCAACATTTTTGAAAAGCTTCAAAGCGAAGATCCCTATTGTCTTCATATTGATGGTAAAAGAGTCCAAGGGGAACAGTAACAAGTAGTTCTGCTGAAAAATAGCACAACCGAAATCAAACTCGGTATTCTGAAATGTGAGAGTGGTTCTGCCGCTGCTATTCACAAGGAACTACATCAGCTAATTGATGAATACGATGCTTGGGGAAATATTCGCGTGATAATCTGCGACACGACAGCAGTAAATAATGGTCGTTTGCACGAGATTGTAAAGCTGATGCAGGATGATGTCTTGAGCAAGGGCTTTCAGAAGCCACAACACATTGGCTGTCAGCACCATGTACTCGACCTCCTTCTGAAGCACGTCATGAATTTCCTTATTTAAGAGCCAACGAGCAAACCAGAACTCAACTATTCCTTCATTGACAAATTAAGAGAAAACTATGTCTCTCTTCAGGCTCATTACCACCAAGTTGCGACAGATGATGTTAACACAGACAAGAACCCTGGATGGCGAGATGATTTAAAGTTCTTATATGAACTATGTCAGGCATATCGTCATTACAAAACAACTACACGATGGCCCCGAATCAGCTGGAAGAAACTCCCAAACTTACACCAGGCAAGATGGAACTCGCTTGCAAATATATGCTGTTATAGGATTTTTTTCTGATGCCATAGTGGCGCCGCATCCTCGGTACATCATGCGACTTTATCTGCTATGAATGGGCAAATGCTTGGCTCCAGTCGCAACACTACAACGAAGCGTCCTTCAATGAACTGTTAACCTCACTCACCAAGACAAAATGCAAGAAGGCAATTAAGTGTTTGAAGACGCACTGGTCGGTCGAGGAGTCATTAATTGACATTCCCAGATTTAACCAAAATGCTGAACGTGCTATAAAACTGATGAAGGGACTACATGCGAACTCGAAAATATTTGAATTTTTGAATCTAAAGTTCATAGGAAAAAATAATTTTTAAAAATTATTTTGTGCATTCTGTACATATTACTAACTGTTTTATATTATTAATTTTTTTACTATTAATCTTTTGAATAAAGCAAAAACAGCATGTAATTTTTTTGAAAAAAAATTAATTTTTTCATTTTTTTTCATCCGAATGAAATTTTGTTTTAAAAAACTCAAAAATGCAATTAATATTCTTAAATTACATCACAAACTTCCTCGATTGCAAGTGGTTTCATATTTTTTTTTTTTTGTAATTACACTAATGTACATATTATCTACGCTTCACCTGGTTTTATTAACTTATTTAAACAATTTTGTTATTGGTTCTAATAAGGCGGGTCAATAAGTCTGGGAAAGGGCAACATTGCTCCTGTCAACATGCATCTCTTAGTTGACTCTTATCAAATTTTTTATAAGCTTCGTCACTATATCCACGTAGGGTATTATGGTTTGTGCTCATGTTTGTAACAGCTTTAAATATTGGTCCTAGACACACCAATTCCAATACCGATCGCCTCAGAATAACTTTTTGTGTCAATCTAACGATGGCTGGCTATTCATGTAAACCAAGCCTTTTGAAAATACAGACAATCGCTCCATAACTTAACACTGCCCCACACAACATTCTTAGCGGAATAGAGTTTATTACGGAGGAAAACTTTTTCGAATATCGTAAAATTATTTTACATGAAGATTAAAAAAGTAATTAAATATAAATAATTTACATTTTAGAGGGGGTCTTCTTGGAACACGCAGAAAAAAAATATGGTTGGGCATGGTTACATGGCAACAATATATTGTTGTCGTACACAAAATATTGTTATTTTTATTAAACATCATCAATACTATAGTAACTGTAAGTATGTTAATATTTATCGCAATTATATATTTAAGAATGGTTCAATGAAAAATAATCATTTTTATAACAACTAAATAATGATAACTTTGAAAACCTATTATATTCCTCACAACCATTTAATGATATTTAATAGCCATTACATGATAGCTTTCTATACGTGTACTCCTAATATGTTTAAGATGCAAACAAAATATCTATAGTCTAACAATATTTTGTTATCGCCATTTGTAAAATAATTTTGCATCAGTTGTGTCGTTTGTTTAACATATGCCCATCGAATTATTTGTTATTCAGGGGTTAAGCAATTTAAAAAATACCTATTAAAAACCCAAGTTTAAAGAAATTAAAATATAAATAATAATAAAATATATTTTTAGTTTGTTTAGCTTTTAACCCTTCTCCGTTGGCAGCACTCAAATAACAGCTTTTTTGTATATTTTATTTATTATCATTTACTACTGTATAAGAGCACTTTTTTTGAAGCGCTCGATTATGCGCTTCTTCTCTTAAGTGCTTCAAAAAACACCAATTTTTTTTTACTGGGTTGTATTAAATAATTTATAAACAATTGCGACCTACTACAAAAATAGGTTAAAAATATTATGTTTAAAGTTACTTCATATTATGATTTGAATTATCTGTAACAGTTTTACGTTAAGGTTGCCAGTCAGTAAATAAGCATAAATATACATATATTAAAAATATTTTTCGGTGTTAGATTCAATCTACATATTATTATGACTACCATGATAATAATATGATTACTTCTTAACTTATTATGATTAACATGAGAATTATATGATTACATTAAATAATAATATGATGCAATAAAAACAAATTAGGATTAAGGGAAAAATATTATGATATAAAACTACGAATATATTTGGTCATAATATGATTCAATAATAATCGTAATATGTTGACTACAATCATGAATCTTATCATAATATGTTGCTCTTCAATTCAACGAGACCTTCCCACTGCACATCATTCACATGAAAGAAAGTTTTTAAGTAAATATTAATGCAAAAAAAACACTTTTTTCATATACATATATGCACAAAAACGAAATACTAGAAAACTACACGTAAGAATTCCAACTTTTTGTAATTTTTGTAATCAGTATGAAGTCTTAGTTTAAAAAATATGTACAGTTCCTTGGCAACAAAACTAGTGTTGACTTGTATTATTAGTCTATAACTTTCTATTAAAGGTGTGACTGGTAGTGATTATGAATACGACTTGCAGAACATTTCAGCCTAAAGGTTTACGGTCCGATTGTAGAGGACATATTTTCACATTTTAGAAAAACACAGATTTTTTGGAACGTTAAGCAAAAGAAAAGAAAAAAAAGATTTCTTTAAAAAACTATTGGAACGCAATTTGCTACTTTTATTGTACTTCTAAGCAAATATTTATACAGTCGAATTAAAACAAGATTGTAAAATAAATAAGCAACAAAATATTCATAGAAAAAAAAATTAAATAAACTAAAAAAAAACAAATTTTGGAATGAGATAAAGAACAAAACAATGTAATAAAACAAATGAATGTACTCACATAAATGATAAGAAAAATTTAAAATAAATAAAATTAAGTTAAATTATTAAATAAAGTGCGCAGTTTTTTGTTTATTTAAGCTAAAAACTCTGAAATTGTCATAAATGTCTTAGTAAAATTCCATAACGATATTTGCTAATTGTTATCATTGAAAAACATTATCTTGATAAATAAAATTTTATGAAATCTTAATTAAGTTTAGAAATAAAAAATCACATGACTCCAGTGTAGCTACTCGAGAAGCTATTGTAACGTTACTGATTGACTCACTGACTGACTGACTGACTGATTTATCGTCGCACAGCTTAAACGCCTGAAGCTAAAAACTTGAAATTTGGACCAGGGGCTGGTCTGTCCCCATTCGGACGTTTAAGGGGTAAAAAGCGTAACTATTTTTGGTACTTTTTTTATGAAACATTTTTTTTTTATTTATTGACATATACGTACATATTAAATTATGGGCTCCCACTACAATATTGAAATTTTTTATGCTTCAATGGGGAGAAAAAAGTGCCAAAAAGGGGAAATAGGGATCAAACGGGTAAAATTTGTGTTTTGGTACTTTTTTTTCACCCCATCTATCTTTTAAACCCATAAACATAGAAATAAGGGTTATATCACATTTGAAACTTATCTAAAAAATCCAAATACGAATTTGGTACTTTTCCGAAATTCGGACATTCAAGGGGTAAAAACCAGAGTACCGAAACGCTCGCTCATTCTTCATTCATGAGCGAGCGTGAAAATTTAATAATTTTTCTGCAAATTCATCCTCATGAGGGTGAGGAAAAAAAATATTTTGAATTTCCTCGCTCATGAGGAGTGAGCAAAAACAAAAAATTCATATGTGATTTTTCAGATATGAAAAATTTGAAAAAATTCACGTTAAAATTCTTCACAAGGAAAAAAATGTGATTTGCCCAACCATTTCCAGAGGGAAAATCAAGTAATAAAGAGGCCTTATAGAAGGCCTTTTTGCAGACATAAGATCTCCCAGCCGCATTCCAACTTTATTAACAATTAACAAGGTGTGTCATTGCAGACCAACACATTGCACTTTTGCATCTATTTAAAACACTTCTGGAAGGGCTTCTAAAAAGATTTAAGAATAAAGCTTTATCCAAGTTTAATTGTTGTGGGTAATAATACGAAGTGAGTAAATTAATAACTAAACTTGCAACACGTTCCAACATAACTACTAATAAAACGATTGCGACAGGCCTTATCTTAGAATAGAAAATTTGAATTTGTAAAATAATAAATCAAAACCTTTCTAAAAGACCTTTTCAAAAAAGGCAGAGTGGAATAAGTAAAAGTTTACTAAAAATTCAATTGTAAACATTCTTAAGGGCCTAAAAAGTGATTCGCTTGCAATTTTCCCCGCCGGGCAGCACGTTTAGTCTGTGTGTATTTTTTTTTTTTGTAAAATTATTTCTTGACTGGTGAACCAAAATGTGTGTGTTGTTTTTTTTTTTTTTTTTTTTTGTAGGCAAATATTATTGAAATAAAAAAAAAAATAAGGTAACTGCACATATCGTTATCTTAAATGCAGAATATTGTAATATCAAATTTCATAAGTTTACATGAGAAGCAAAAAACGGTGTAAAATGGAAATTATATGAGATATTAGAGTAATATTAAATATTTAGAATAAAACTCCTATAACCGATTTTTTTTTTTGATAAAAAAATATTTATTGGGAATTATTTCTTTTTCATAAGCAACTTTATTATATTCAACATTTTTTTTTTTATTTTTATTTTTTTGAATTTATTCTATGAGTTAAATTTCAGTTATTAAAGTTTATAAAATACAAAGCTTTTTGTAATAGCTCTATTCCTTCAAGTTTTTTTTTTAGGAATGACTTTATACACTACCAGACTATTATATTGTATTTTCTTGTTACATTTTACCTTAGCTCTCCGTTGGATAGCAATGAAGTATAATTATGTACAGAAAAATTTACAATTATTAGACGCCCGCGAAAATGTTGTATAAAGAAGCACTTATCCTAAAAAAATACTATTAGTATTTAATAAAGCCGTAAAAGGATTAACACAAAATTTAGCTAAACAATTTATATTCCAGCACTTGATAAGAAATGCTATTATTCTAAAGATTTAGAAGACAAGTCATTTATTATTTAACATAAAAGGCTTTATAACAGTCTTTTTGAGGATATTGATGAAGGACGACTTGGAAGAATGCAATCCTAACCAAAATACCAGATTATTTTAAATAAACGTCGAAAAAATATATCTATTCAATTATAAACTTTCTATAGTAATAATGTAGATATATTCTGATCCAATAGCAACAGATTCATTGTAGGGAAATTCGACTGTATTAAAATTTATTAAAAAGTATATATGTACATATATAAACTCATAAGGTTGGAAAACGAAATAATTATGGAAAAATAATATAATAAAAAAAAGCAGTCTGCTGGAAGCAAAAAACTAAGGACCTGCAGATGGTACTATTTATTCTTGGAAATTCATAGCGTATGGGAGTGCAATGGGTTAAGCTGTGAAATTTCTAACAGTCCAATGTAGAAGAAGCTAATAGTCATACTTAATATAGGTTTTGCAATACATATATGTATATATATATATGGATTTGGCTTATATTAATTTTACAGCACTGTTTTTCTTTTTGCTTATGCAATAATGTGCAGTTTGATCACTTATTCCACTAACACGTCCAGAGTATGAAACAGAATACCCATTTTTGACGTAAAAAAAAATGAATCTGTTCGTAATAATATACCAAATACTCCACTAATGTTTTTTAATTTTGTTTATTCATTATGTTGTTTAAGGAAATTATTTACTTAATGATAAGCCATTTTTGATTTTGTTAATAGCTTGGATATTTTTTAAGGTGGAAGTTTAAATTTTTTTTTTAAATATTTAACGTGAATCGTAATCAATAAAAAAGTCTATTTCAAAATTTTCAATGATTCATTGCTTTACATTTTAGCAAACCATATGTATACTGGTGCAAAAATTTTTTTTTAGGATAATTGCTTCTTTGTACAACATTTTCGTTCACTGAATACGGGGGCAATCAGTACTACTCTTAATTGAAAAACTCTTTCAGTTTTCTTATTTAAATTTTTCAGAAATTAACTAATTAAAATTTACTTCTTGCAGATTTTTTTTTGAAATAACTCCTTATTTGGAGACAAATATATGAGTAAAATTTTTTACAAAACTTGTTTATTGTAAAGAAAAATTCAATTGAGAACATTCATTATAAGGACATCAAAATACGTTAGTTATAATGGAAACGTTGGATTTTTAAAATCAATTTATATTTAAATTTAATGAAGTACATTTTTTAGTTTAATCCACTTATAATTAGAAATAAAAAACTATAAATAATATGTCATAATAATATCTCTAATAATATAACATTTATACGTTCTCAAATGCAGTACTACCTGCACTGCATCAGAAAAGCAAACTTATTTCACCATGTCAACGCAATCCTAATGATGCTGCATATTAATTGTGTGACTATCATTTTTATATGTGCATTTAACCATATTTAAATTTATTGTTTAAACGCAGCATTGCATTTATAACCATGTACATTATCATATTCAACATTTTTCATAGAATAAATTCGAAAAATGAAAAATGTTGAATATAATAAAGTTGCTTATGAAAAAGAAATAATTCCCAATATCTACATGTACATTATCTTTATATTCTATTATACCTGTAATTTAACAGAAATATTTAATTATTTAATGTTTTAAATGATTGTTTAACTTAATACTATCATACTTTCGTTGATGATTCGTCGTTTTGCTTCAGAGAATTACAAATTATAATAACGTAACACACATAACTAAATAAATAACAGTAAAAATTTATCAAAAAAAATCGGTTATCGCATTTTTATTCTAAATATTTAAAATTGCTTTTATATCTCAATTAATTTCCATTTTACAACGTTTTTTGCTTCTCATGAAAACTGTGAAATTATATTATTCTGCATTTAAGATGACGATATGTGCAGTTCTTTTAGCTTTTTTTTTAAAAATTAAATTTGCCTACAAAAAATTCAACACACACTTTGGCTCGTTGCCTTTAACAAAAACAATATACACACAAAGGCATTTCGTGCTGTGGTCATGCAAACTGTCGAGCAACAACAACATTACTGGTGAGGAGCGTTAAGAAAATTTTTTGTTTCCTCATTCTTCATGACTGAAGAAAGGCAAAAATTAATTTTTCCTCACGCTCATGAAAAAAATTCACAATTCATTCATGGTTGTGAAAAAAATTACACGTTTTAAATTCCTCATTCATGAAAAAATTCATGAATGGTTAAATATGAGCGATCATATATGAATTTTTCGGAATTCTGGTAAAAACCGTAAGTATTTTTGGTACATTTTGAAAAAACATTTTTTTTATTCAAAAATTTAGTACTTATTGTTGTTCAACTTTTTTTTGAAATTCGGCCTTTTTGGGGAGTAAACGGGTAAAACCTGTATTTTAAAACTTTTTTGCTATGCCATCTATCTTTTAAACCAATAAACATTAAAATAAAAAATATATCACATTCATAACTTATCTAAAAAATACAAATACAAATTTGATGCGTTTCGAAATTCGAACGTTTAAGGGGTGCAATCGTACCTTATTCTGTAATTTTTGTTTTTAAAAAATTTCTCTTTAACTACCTATATAATATAAAAATGTAGAGACAGATTCATCATCGCACGTCCTAAACGCCTGAAGCTAAACGGTTAAAATTTGACCGGGAGGTTGACCTCTCGCTAAATCGATTCCCTAGGATGGGAGTTTAGAAAATTTTTATGGTTAGAGGTTAAAAACGCTAAAAACGGGTAAATTCCCTAACCTCATGTTCATCAAAAAAAATAAGCGGATAGGTGTCTGGTACTTTTTTGAAATTCGACGCTTTTAGGGAGTAAGCGGGTAAAACCTGTATTTTAAAAATTTTTTGCCACGCAATCTATCTATTAAACCAATAAACATTGAAATAAAAAATATCACATTCGTAACGTATCTAAACAATACAAATAAAAATTTGGTACATTTTCGAAATTCGAACGTTTAAGAGGTGAAAATCGTACCTATTACAAACTAGCGGGTTAAAACCTAGAAACATAAACTTTGGCGTAAAAATATGTCCACGAAAGAAAAGGAGATGCTAACGAAGTAGCGGATTAAATGCTCGTCTAAGATAAACAAAATTATTCAAACTCGATTTAACTTAAATGAAAAAGCAACTGTTTTATCACTTTTATAACTACGAGCGAATTACAAAAATTCCTTTGAACTATAAATTAATCTGATTTTAAGATGTTAAATATTAAGTTTGAATATTTTATAAGTATAACAAGCTAAAAAGTATGTTCGGTCAAGCCCGACCTAATGATACCCTACGCCACAGTATATGAAAATAATTTTTACTGATCAACCCTTTTTGGGAACTATGGCAGTCATGAACAAAATTATGTCATGAGGTTAATATTCATGTAAAAGTTTTTTTTTGCCAAATAATATTGAGATGTCGTAATTTATATGAGTTTTTAGGATAGGGGCTTATATGGAACCTATGATAAATTTTGGACCTACAAGGACAACATTTTGTCATGACATTCTACCTATCGTAAAACTTTTTATGACCAATTTTTATGTTAATATGTACCAGCCTTTATAAGGAAGTTATGGCATTAAAAACTATTTTCAGGAGTACTGTTTATATGGGAGCTATGGTAAATATCCTTTGCCTGGGTAACAATCCTGTCGAGATGCGAGGACTTAAGTGCACTTTTCGGTTTTTATCCCCTGTGCTGATGTATACGATTGATATATTCCTGCAGAAGGCCATGAATAAATACTGAAGGAGTGTGCGACCAAATGGTTAAAAAGGTAAATACAAATTTAAAAAAAAATATTTAATCAAACTTATCTGAAAAAACTTGTTAACCGTTCGCCTTCCTCATGAGTCTGGCTAGACTTTTTTCAATGATTTGACGGTGAATTAAAACTGATGAAAAAGTTTTTGACTAGCCTTTCAGAGTAAAAGATTTAATTGAAAATCAATTTGTCATTCTAATACTCGCTTCCAATTATGCCTGGGACGGCAAATAACTACATTCGATATCGATACAAATTTCCTTTAAAATTGTATTATAAATTCAATCAATATCGAATACCATAATTTGGACCCTGTTTATGCCAAATTTTGTCTCGACACCAATTTTTTTTTTTTTTTTTGTAAGATGTATGACAGCTGAATTAGTTTTCGTAAGCGGTTCGTAGTGCATTATTATGCACAAAATTTTTTTTCTAGATATCGACACTCTCCTTTTCTACTCCACCTTTTTGTGGTAAGCTTGGGATTTATAAAAGAATTCCCTTTGGCAAATTTTAGTACTTTAATAATATTTTTATGAGATGCATTAAAATATTTATAATGTTAGAAGAACTTTTGTATGAAGACCGTGTACAATACCAAATCGATTAATTCATCTGGATTTCAGTACACTCACAATATTCTGTACGTAAAATTAACTGAAATTGTAATATAAAATAAATTATAGTGTAATATGTACCAGATATGTCCATTAGGGAGAGTTGTCATTATTTACCCATGTAATTAATTTATTTGATTTTTGACACTTGTTTAAATTTTTTTTCCTTATTTTCTTTTGTTTGACGTCATATGAGTTTTAACATTTGAGAGCAACATTTTTAATGACTGTACCTTGTACTTATTCTACCATGAAATAAATAAAAATTCAGTCAAAACTATTTACTTATTTTTCTTTTATTTTAACAAAAAGTTCATTTAATTTTTATTGTCAAAAATTTAACCGCGAATTCCGTAAAATCTAAAGAGTTTTCTGTTATTTTATATATTTCAGTTATTTTCAATAATACAGGTTTTACTCATTCGCTCCCCAAAAGAGCAGAAAAAAGAGAGAATATTATTAGTTACCCCGCTGCAACAGCTGCCAGATAATGTGTGGAAAATCGGCAAATTTTGCAAAATAATTCATCAAAATCGTCATATCGACTCACCTAAATCGTCACAAAAATCGTCATTGTAAAATAAATAAAATTGTTAGCCATTTCCTATTTTCTATTTTAAATTTTTTTTTTTATTTATTTATGTTGGAAACAAAAAGAATCAAACATATCGCACAATCGTGGATAAATCGACACGTAATATTAATATCTAGCCACTGTAAAAATATCGTGCTAATTTGTCTACTTTTTGGTAATAAAACAGTTGGTTTTAAAATGCTTTTTCATAAGCCTTTAATGTAATACTAAAAATTGTTTTGCTTCTTCTGAAAATTTTTAAATTTTGAGTTAACACAAAAAATCGTTCAAAATAAAACTGCTTTTCTCACTCCTTTTGACCATAAATGCATGTTTCAACTCCTTTAACAGACCAACATAAATAAAATCGGCAAACGGTTTTTAAATATGAAAAATTCAGGTTTTTTATAGTCCAAAATGGGAAAATATTTGAAAAGCATTTTGACAGTACATATGTATAAGTCAATTCTCGAGGCTTGTCAACAGATGATATTGCTTATCTGGTATTTTGTAGGATTTTACTACAAAAGTTTTCGAATCTAGAATTGGGGACGTGACTCGAATAATCTTTAATCATTCATAAAAAAATGCGAAAATTGGGTACTACAGGAACTACACTGATGGAAAAGGCGTCATAACGCTGATGTATTTTGACATCAGTTCTATGACAAGAGTCGTTTTTGACCCAATGACACATTACATCACTGTGATGTCAGCCTTAACATCACTGGGCCAAATTGTTATCAGGGTCAAAAATTTAAATTATGTCATCAATGGTTTGACACATTGGCATCACAGCAATTACGAATCGGAGTCGGTTTTATAAAGCATGTCATCACTGCGATGACAAACTGTCATAGAATTGAGTCATTGTAATTTACCTTAAGTCAAATTGAGAGAATATCATTATTTACTTACCCGTTACACATGTTTGTTTCACTTTTGTTGTATAACGCCCTTTGTAAAAAAGAAGAACTCTCAATTATAAGACACCAGCAGCATTTCCGATATGGTTTTCGTAATAATTCTACTTGAAAAATTTTATGTATATAAATAAAAAATTTAAAAAAATAGAATTCCTATTTTCTTTTTATGCTTTTTAGACATGAAAATAATGTTAATAATATATTATCACATAATATATTATGTCATCGCACTGATGACAGTTTGTCATTGCACTGACGACAGTTTGTCATCACACCGATGACATGATATACTATATCATCCACTGATGACAGTTTGTCTGTACTGATGTCAAAGTACATCAGGGTTATGACGCCTTTTCTATCAGTGTACACAAAATGTGGTTCGAATTGATGCCACTATAGTCATAACATAGATGACGCATCAAATATGAAAAAATTTGAGAATGACGTTCGTCATCGGGTTGATGTCACTTTTTGCCTCATTGATGCCACTTGTAATAACATTGATGTCACAATTCTGATGTTAGAGCATCATCAATATGAAAACGCATTTTTCTATGAATGTAAGAGGTATCGAACACCGATTTTACTAATCAGAAATTCTGTTTCAGTGCTAAAAAAAATTGTTGAAAAATGGATCTATTACCAGAATCTATTAGCAGCAATATAAACTCTTACATTTGAATTTGTATTATGAGCTGCTTACACGAGACAGTTAGTGTCAACCAAATAAACGAAAGTATCCAAGAAGTTGTAAAAAGGCAAAAAATACTCTTTGATAAATTAGTGCAACATTTTTAGTGCAAAATTTAAAATATAAATCGTCAATGGGAAATTTTTTACACAAAAATCGTTAAATCTGGCAGCCGTGCCCGTTGCACACGTTTGTTGTGCTTTTGTCGTACTGATCCTTTTGTTTAGAAAATAAATCTCAAACTTTAAAAATTCGGTGCATTTAAATAAAGAATTTAACAAATAGAATGGGAATTTTTACTTTTTAAACATGAAAATAATGTGTTTTTCTTCAAGTAGTGTTGTTGTTGTTTCTACACAAACCAAGAAAATCTTTTTTTTTAATGAATTTTCATTTAATTTATATTCAAAGTTCAGTTAATTTTACCTACAGAATACTTAATGAAATCAACGGACAATATAGAATGCAACCGAAAATCCGTATTAATGTGCACTTAGTTTTTTTGAATAAATGTTAGAATCAGTTAAAAATAAATTTACTTGGAATTTTAATGTTTATCTATTTAAAAATGACTGCACGGAATACTTCTTAAATAAACTACAGTCCATTACTGTAAAAATACTGTGAGTGTACCAATAAAACTTAATGTATAAAAAAGCTTCGCAGTTCGGTTATCGGACTGGATATTCATTATGATATCTTGAATATGTACATTAGGGTCATTACTATTTTTATTATTTTACATTACAAAAATAAAACCCCCGAAATTCGAGGAATAATTGCATTCAGATGACATTAGTAACATCAAATTTAAAAAAAATCGAAAAAAGTTCCCCCTTTTTAATTTTTTTTAAATCTTTTCAACGCAAATCTTACTAAGAAGAAGTCATTTAATCACTTTTAAACCACCATAAAATGTCTTCTAGAAATTCCAGCAATAGTGTAAAGGCAAACATGTCTATTTTGGCGAAGAATTTACCTTCCTCTTCTAAACCGAAAAGCTCTCCAATCTCACACGAATGCCGACAAACCGCCAAATTCTTGGAAACTTCACTTTTCACAGCGACCGGATCGAATCAAAAATATGATAACGGATATAGAATTGCTCTGGAGGGAAACTCTAGACTTTCCACTTTTATGCAGCGCACTCATCAGAAAGAAACTCAATCGTCTGATTGATCTTAATGACAAAAACAAACAAAAACCGTCTGACAAATTCACTGCAATACTTTCTCAGTTATTTGATGTAACCAACGTGAATGGAGAATGGAAAAGCTCGGAAGATAAAGAGTTCTACCAGAGTCAAGTTGAGAGTGGAGGTAAGGTTGGTTATTCAACGGTTAAACAAGCCCCTTTGCAATCAATCCACCCAAGAAAACGAATCCGACTATCAATATCTGAAGCTCAAACCGGTACTTCTCAATCGCAACTCACACATGATATTGGCTCTGAATCTGTCTCCGATTCTTTACCCAAGTCTCCAAGCTGTTCTTTCACGTCATCTTCTTCTGAATGGAAACCGAAATACAAAAGAACAAGCACTACAACAGCAAGTTTACTGGTACTGGAAAACAACATTTCTACACATAAAGCATATAACGTTCTTGCAACCATTACTAAACAGGGTCATGATGTGCCGGTTCCAAGTCAGTCGGGTAACTGGAAACGAGTAATCTCAGAAGGACAGCAAATCAAAGCCAAAATTTTTTAAAAACTTCAAAGCAAAGATCCCTATTGTCTTCAGTTTGATGGTAAAAGAGTCCAACGGGAAGAGTATCAAGTAGTTCTGCTGAAAAATACCACAACCGAAATCAAACTCGGTATTCTGAAAAGTGAGACTCGACCTCCTTCTGAAGCACGTTATGAATTTCCTTATTTAAGAGCCAACGAGCAAACCAGAACTCAACTATTCCTTCATTGACAAATTAAGAGAAAACTATGTCTCTCTTCAGGCTCATTACCACCAAGTTGCGACAGATGATGTTAACACAGACAAGAACCCTGGATGGCGAGATGACTTAAAGTTCTTATATGAACTATGTCAGGCATATCGTCATTACAAAACAACTACACGATGGCCCCGAATCAGCTGGAAGAAACTCCCAAACTTACACCAGGCAAGATGGAACTCGCTTGCAAATATATGCTGTTATAGGATTTTTTTCTGATGCCATAGTGGCGCCGCATCCTCGGTACATCATGCGACTTTATCTGCTATGAATGGGCAAATGCTTGGCTCCAGTCGCAACACTACAACGAAGCGTCCTTCAATGAACTGTTAACCTCACTCACCAAGACAAAATGCAAGAAGGCAATTAAGTGTTTGAAGACGCACTGGTCGGTCGAGGAGTCATTAATTGACATTCCCAGATTTAACCAAAATGCTGAACGTGCTATAAAACTGATGAAGGGACTACATGCGAACTCGAAAATATTTGAATTTTTGAATCTAAAGTTCATAGGAAAAAATAATTTTTAAAAATTATTTTGTGCATTCTGTACATATTACTAACTGTTTTATATTATTAATTTTTTTACTATTAATCTTTTGAATAAAGCAAAAACAGCATGTAATTTTTTTGAAAAAAAATTAATGTTTTCATTTTTTTTTCATCCGAATGAAAGGAGGATTTTATTTTAAAAAACTCAAAAATGCAATTAATATTCTTAAATTACATCACAAACTTCCTCGATTGCAAGTGGTTTCATATTTTTTTTTTTTTTTTTTTGTAATTACACTAATGTACATATTATCTACCCTTCACCTGGTTTTATTAACTTATTTAAACAATTTTGTTATTGGTTCTAATAAGGCGGGTCAATAAGTCTGGGAAAGGGCAACATTGCTCCTGTCAACATGCATCTCTTAGTTGACTCTTATCAAAATTTTTATAAGCTTCGTCACCATATCCACGTAGGGTATTATGGTTTGTGCTCATGTTTGTAACACCTTTAAATATTGGTCCTAGACACACCAATTCCAATACCGATCGCCTCAGAATAACTTTTTGTGTCAATCTAACGATGGCTGGCTATTCATGTAAACCAAGCCTTTTGAAAATACAGACAATCGCTCCATAACTTAACAGTGCCCCACACAACATTCTTAGCGGAATAGAGTTTATTACGGAGGAAAACTTTATCGAATATCGTAAAATTATTTTACATGAAGATTAAAAAAGTAATTAAATATAAATAATTTACATTTTAGAGGCGGTCTTCTTGGCACACGCAGAAAAAAAATATGGTTGGGCATGGTTACGGCAACTACACTATGTTTATTGCAACAATATATTTTTGTCGTACACAAAATATTTTTATTTTTATTTAACATCATCAATACTATAGTAACTGTAAGCATATCAATATTTATCCCAATTATGGAAGAATGGTTCAATGAAAAATAATCATTTTTATAACAACTGAATAATGATAACTTTAAAAACATATTATATTCCTCACAACCATTTAATGAGATATAATAGCCATTACATGATAGCTTTCTATACGTGTACTCCTAATATGTTTAAGATGCAATCAAAATATCTATAGTCTAACAATATTTTGTTATCGCCATTTGTAAAATAATTTTGCATCAGTTGTGTCGTTTGTTTAACATATGCCCATCGAATTATTTGTTATTCAGGGGTTAAGCAATTTAAAAAATACCTATTAAAAACCCAAGTTTAAAGAAATTAAAATATAAAGAATAAAGTCACAAAATAATATATCAATTTTAATATTGTTTGAAAATGGTGCAAAAATATTGCCTGATTTTTGTATGGGGTGTTCCCGGTTTGGAGGACTATTTGCTGCTGTCAATAAGCGCTTCTTTTAACATAACAAAACATGCAAATAAAGCACTCCTAAAGTGCCTTTATTCAAGGATTTTCGAATACCATAATATATTTTTAGTTTGTTTAGCTTTTAACCCTTCTCCGTTGGCAGCACTAAAATAACTAATAATTAATTTATTTATTTATTTTTTTTTTATTTAATTTCCTGACGATGCTAACCAAAGGTTAGCGAAATATTGAAAATAAAAAAATAAAAGTACCTAGAGCTTGAATAAATATAAACATTTAATAAATTAAATAAGGTCAAATAAAAAACTGAATATTTTATTTGTTATCATTTACTACTGTATAAGAGCACTTTTTTTGAAGCGCTCGATTATGCGCTTCTTCTCTTAAGTGCTTCAAAAAACACCAATTTTTTTTACTGGGTTGTATTAAATAATTTATAAATAATTGCGACCTACTACAAAAATAGGTTAAAAATATTATGTTTAAAGTTGCATCATATTATGATGTGAATTATCTGTAACAGTTTTACGTTAAGGTTGCCAGTCAGTAAATAAGCATAAATATACATATATTAAAAATATTTTTCGGTGTTAGATTCAATCTACATATTATTATGACTACCATGATAATAATATGATTACTTCTTAACTTATTATGATTAACATGAGAATTTTATGATTACATTAAATTATAATATGATGCAATAAAAACAAATTAGAATTAAGGGAAAAATATTATGATGTAAAATTAGGAATATATTTGGTCATAATATGATTCAATAATAATCGTAATATGTTGACTACAATCATGAATCTTATCATAATATGTTGCTCTTCAATTCAACGAGACCTTCCCACTGCACATCATTCACATGAAAGAAAGTTTTTAAGTAAATATTAATGCAAAAAAACCACTTTTTCATATACATATATGCACAAAAACGAAATACTAGAAAACTACACGTAAGAATTCCAACTTTTTGTAATTTTTGTAATCAGTATGAAGTCTTAGTTTAAAAAATATGTACAGTTCCTTGGCAACAAAACTAGTGTTGACTTGTATTATTAGTCTATAACTTTCTATTAAAGGTGTGACTGGTAGTGATTATGAATACGACTTGCAGAACATTTCAGCCTAAAGGTTTACGGTCCGATTGTAGAGGACATATTTTCACATTTTAGAAAAACACAGATTTTTTGGAACCTTAAGCAAAAGAAAAAAAAAAGATTTCTTTAAAAAACTATTGTACTTCTAAGCAAATATTTATACAGTCGAATTAAAACAAAATTGTAAAATAAATAAGCAACAACAAATTCATAGAAAAAAAGATTGCTAATTAAATTAAATAAACTAAAAAAAAAACAAATTTTGGAATGAGATAAAGAACAAAACAATGTAGTAAAACAAATGAATGTACTCACATAAATGATAAAAAAAAACTTAAAATAAATAAAATTAAGTTAAATTATTAAATAAAGTGCGCAGTTTTTTGTTTATTTAAGCTAAAAACTCTGAAATTGTCATAAATGTCTTAGTAAAATTCTATAACGATATTTGCTAATTGTTATCATTGAAAAACATTATCTTGATAAATAAAATTTTATGAAATCTTAATTAAGTTAAGAAATAAAAAATCACATGACCCCATTGTTGCTACTCGAGAAGTTTATCTAAGATAAAAAAAATTATTCAAACTTGATTTAACTTAAATGAAAAAACAACTGTTTTATCACTTTGATAACTATGAGCGATTTACAAAAATTCCTTTGAACTATAAATTAATCTGATTTTAGGATGTTAAATATTAAGATTGAATATTATATAAGTATAGCAAGCTAAAAAGTATATTCGGTCAAGCCCGACCTGAAAATAATTTTTACTGATTTATTTATTCATCATAATGTTATCCTATACAACAAGACATAAAAGTCTTATAATTACAGTACAGGATTAGAAAAGGTTAATGGCAATGTGTAAAGCTACGTTTAACAAACAATATTAATTATTACATACATATTTGATAATAACATAATAAAGAATATATTAATAGTAAAAAAAAAAAATATATAAAGAGAACAATGATATTTGTATATGTGTATTAGTTAATGAAATAAGTTATTAATAGCCCTTTTAAAATGCATTGGACTACTAGTAAATTGAATACTTGAGGATAATAAGTTCCAAAGACGAATTGAGTGGGTATAAAATTGCCACGATGACTGTAATGTCCGGTATCTGACATGCATCAAATCATTGGATCTTTGTGAACGGGTAAACGATAAATAATTTTGTGCAACAGAGTTAATGTTCTTATTTTCAACAAGTTGACAAAAGTAACTCCATATAAGTCACTTGCGAATGGTGTGATATGATCAAATCTCCTTAAACCATACCCATATCTAATTACAGCATTATAACTTAGTTCCAATTTCCTGAAGCTACTTGCATCACTACTTCCAAAAATTTCACATCCATATAACAAGGTAGGTATTAAATAGGTTTTTGCAAGAAGTTGACGAATTCTTAAGGGTGTAAATTTTTGCGTTCTCCATAGCGTTCGCAAAAGACCATATGTTCTTCTAGAAGCTATATTAATTTCGTCATTCCACGTTAGAGTATTGTTCAAAATAAAGCCTAGATTTTTTGCTGTCCTAACAACTTCAATTCTTTGATTGTTTAATACAACTTCCGGAGAAAAGTTAGCTCTAGACGATTTACTTTTAATAACTAAGCACCTTGATTTGCACGGGTTTATGCAGAGCCCGTTTGCAGTTGCCCATGAGTGTACGCGCGTAAGATCAGCATTTAACTTACTTACACAATCATCAATATATTTCTCAGGAGTACTTATGTAAATTTGTTAGAGTTTTTTTATTCCCGCCCTTTTTGGATTCCCGGGAAAGCGGGAAATAAATATCAAATTCCCGGGACCCCGGGATTCCCGCCCAAATTTTTTTATTTATTTATTTACTTATTTCTCCAGTGAAACTAATATGTCTTACTGGTTATTACGCTTAAAATAATTAAATCTAGTATCTATTATATAACAAAAACGTAAAAATTTTAAGATTAAAGTAATTTTAAGATACTTAAGAGCTTATTTTGATGCCAATAGGATTATAGAAATCAATATACGTATATACATTGTCAAATTCAGGGCCCATTTGCATAATTAGAATTAAAGTATTAAAGTCCTATTACGAAATAGGAATTCAAAAACAATTTTACCGTTCAACAAATTCTGCAGGAAGGATAAATTTTCTTTAGCAGTGGTGTATGAAGGTATACTAAGTTTGTCATTCAATGTGAATCTTTTTTTAATATTATTGTGAATCCTTCATTAGTCATATGGGTGTCAAATTGTTTCTAAATCTTCTAGCCTGTTTGGGAGTGAATTCCAGCAGAATCGCTACAGTAGGAAAATAGTTATGCACCCAAATGTGGAACTACCACCCTAAAAACTCCACAAAAACTAACAAAAATTTGTCATTAAATTTAAACAAATTCGTTTTATAAACCACCAAATTTCGTGAATGTCGGTCCATAATTTACCTACGGCTCCATGTTTAGACCAATCTTGTAAATCATGTAAGTATGGCTAAAAGCGTAACGAATACTGCTTTTGTGGTGCAATTTCGCAACTAATTCCCGGGAAAGCGGGAATTGAAAAGAATTGAAAATCCCGGGAACAAACTCTAATATTTGTACATCATCAGCATAGATATAATGTTGCAATATAATAATTGGTTTGCTAACTCGTTTATATACATAGTGAAAAGCAATGGTCCAAGTATGGAACCTTGTGGAACACCTTTTGTTACGTTTATTGATTTAGATCTAATGTTATTGACAAATACTGACTGTCTTCTATCTGTGAGGTATGAGGTTATTAGACGTACAGAAGCGTTAGAGAAATTAAACATTGTATTAAGTTTTTTGCAGAGTATACCATGATCGACCATATCAAAGGCTTTTGAATGATCCAATAGGACAAGTAGCGAAACATGAGCACAGTCAATACTTTTACGTTTTTCCTCAGAAACATCAATAAGTGCACTTACACAACTATGACCAGGTCGAAAACCAGATTGCCTCTCAGTTATTAAGTTATTATTATTAATATGTTTGTAAATCTGCTTATTAATTAGTTTTTCAAAAACCTTAGATAGGTATGGAAGAATTGCAATCGGACGAAAATCACCATTAGATTTAGGTATATGTATTATTTTCACATACTTCCAGTTCTCGGGGAACGTGCTCTTTGTTATTATATTATTAAATATATACGTTATATATGGTATTATAACAGGCAGGATAAATTTCAGAAACTTTGGATGAATATTGTCAAAACCAACCGCATTGGATTTGATATTGAGACAACTTAAAAACACGTCGGCCTCAGTTACACAATCAAAACTAAATTGGCATGATGTTGTAGGGAAATAAGTGTTCCAGTCGTAGTAATTATCACACACAGGTACGGGTGGAAGCATGACGAACTTTTTATTTAAGACTTCAACTTCAACTCCTGATTCTACTGGTGCTTTAAATTTACCAATTCCAATTTTACGTATATTCTTCCAAGTTTTTTTTAGAATCCAGGGAAGAACTAAAGACTCTTAGATAAAAAGTAGTCTTGGCGCTTTTTATTTTTCGATTTACCAGCCTATGATAAATTTTGGACCTACAAGGACAACATTTTGTCATGACATTCTAGCTATCGTAAAACTTTTTATGACCAATTTTTATGTTAATATGTACCAGTCTTTATAAGGAAATTATGGCATTAAAAACTATTTTCAGGTGTAATGTTTGTATGGGAGCAGGCGCGGATTTCCTTCCCCCCCCTAAATTATAACAATATGTTTTGCTTATTTCGATAATACACGAATTTCCGAATGTACAAAATATCCAAGTATTCATCCTAATAGTAATTTATTATATATTTCCAATGAAACATCTAGTTTACTGTATTTAAATACATATTATTCTACATTCAATCCCAGCAAGTGCCATCTATATCCGAAAAATAAACGTTTGGGTTGAAAATGCGAGCGGTTGAATTATTAAGAAGCCTTAGTAGTTATGATAATTATTTATTATATACATTTGAATAAAACCGTTTTTCGTATCATATTTTCATCATAGTAGGCTTTGAATTTTAATTTTATATGCATTGCCATTCTACCTTCCCATATATACATATGAATATATGTATTGGTCTAGTAAAAGTTCACAAAAGAAGAATTATACAACTGTAAAATTTCAAGTGCATTAATTAGAAAAATACATAAAAATGAGTGAAACAATGGTGAGTCCGTAATTTTTGTTTAATATAATGTACCTATGTATATAAGTATATATCATTACCTTCAGTCGAAAAGGATGTAGTCCACGTAAAAATTTTATAGGAGAGAGAAAAAACTTTCTAAGGTCTTTAGTTCTGAATATATTTTAAGGCTGTAAATCCAGTTTTGCTTCATTGCCGGTTGTTGAAAAAAGAGCGTTATTTGAATACACATAAAAATGTTATATTATAAAGTGTGAATTAGCTTCGTCGATTCGACAAACAGTAACCATCTACGGTTAAGAGTTAGTGCTTTTATATAATAACGATTAAGTTTAGTCAGTTTGACGATTTCGACGGGGTTTTCCTTAAAATTTGAAGATTTTCGACCAATTTTAGCTGGCAGCTATGGCAGGTCTGCAATATTTGCCGCTTTATCGACATTTTGCCGATTTTTGGTCTCTAAATTATCAAAGTGCCGATTTGCCGATTTTCGCTCCAATTTTTCGATAAACACTCAAACCGTTACTTTTTGTTTGCTTTAGTATAATTTATTAGTTTTGGGAGGCACGGAAATACTTATTACATTAAAAAGGGACAACTGTTATTAAGTTGGCGTATACTAAAGAAAAATGTAAAGGTTTATTCAATATTATATGCAGTATTTGTAATGCGTGTGTTGGGTTAATACATTTTTGTTTGAAAAATTTTCCACTTTGAAGAATTAAAGGCCAAAGCTAAAAGAAGAAAAATTTTTTAAACCTAAAATAATTCAATTAAAATGTCTTTATTAATAAGAAAAATATAAAACACTTTATATTTGTTTGAAAATGGACAGGAACTTACAAAAGAGTAAAGGTAAACTAAATTTATATTCACTATCAAGGAAAATAATTTAAACAAAACAATTATTCTTTTACTTCAGATAACTAATCGAATGTCAAGAAATTAAGTAAATTTTCAGATTTTTTGTCAAAAACAGTGAGGATTTTATGGCTTTATTTCCTAATATTTTTGGTCGTTTCACATAATTCTGCAAATGTGAAAAGAATTTTGAAATATAACAAATTTCGATGTTACCTGAAAAGTTAATCTTTGCAATTCTTTATTTAAAGATTATCTGAAATTTAAAAGTTTTGAAAGTTTTGATGCTTATATTAAAAAGGATTTAATGAAAATGTCAAACTCAATATGTATCTATAGAATATGCATTCATATAAAAAAGTTAAAAAAACTTTTTTTAATTAACTGCAATTTTTTTGTAAAACTTTTATTTTGATTGCTTTTCATTTTATTTTATAGGCTAAAAGCATTAGTTAGTGCTGAATGGTTCTGTTTTGTTATATTTTGTTAATAGGAATAGGTTTTATTGTATTTAAATTAGGTATTTTTAGTTTGCCGATTTTTTTAAATTGAAGTGCCGATAATGCCAATTTTTTGTTTTGTTTTAAATATGCCGATTTTTTATCTAAATCATCTGGCACTCCTGGTTGTTAGTAAGTAAAAAGAAAAAACAATATTAAAAAAAAAAAAAATTGCTTGATAAAGGAACTTGCCAGTTCTATTTTTTGGCACGGGCACATGCAAATTTATTATCAAAAGAATTGTAAAATGAAAAAATTGGCGTTAGTTAATAGATCTAATAAGTAGTTATTGTGCTCCTTACCAGTATATAAATATTCAGTACTAAGAACAAGAAAACTAATAAGTAGTTACTGAGCTCATTATTAGTAAGCAATAAGTAATAAGTCGTTACTGAGGTCATTACTAGTAAATACTTATTGAGGTTTTCAGAATAATAGCAATGGTAATGACAACTACTTACCAGGTTACGTATGAAATAACTACTATCTATTACCAAAATTAAAAAAAGTTTTTGCTGGGTAACTTTAATAAACTGGGGATATGTATGATGGAAATACTCAGCATAGAACGAAGAACGAATGTTGTTCAATTTTACTTTGAAAGTCAGCATTCGATTATTCAGACTTAAAGATCATATCGAATAATGAGCGATGAGGACCATTTTCACCACAATTGCCACGCAAATAAACAAAATTCCAGAATATGGGGCACCCAAAATCCAAGAATAATTGTTATTATTTGTTATATTTTTGTTTTGAACATATTTTTTGAACACGACAAACAAGTTGCGGTAAACGTGAATGTCATTCAATACCGGGAAAATAATTTAAAAATGTTTAAGGTCCGAAACAGAGAACTATCCAGAACTGTGGTTCCAACAAGATGAAGCCCCAGCTCACTCATGCTCACTCAGTTCGTCCACATATGGCTCTTTTTTAAGCGATCGAATAATATCGCGTGTTTTCTGATTTTAACTGGCTCTCATTTTTTCTTTGGAGTTACGTAAGGATAAGGTGTTAACGTTAAATTAAATCAGAAAGAAACAAGTTATTTATTAGATAAATTATAATGCTACATATGCCCTGCCCTGTAGTATAACAATTGTAAAGGTGAAGGTAGGTCTCTTCATCAAATCTCTACTTCTGTTCTCAAAAATTTATCGGTTTTCTTGGTTCGCATTAAAAATAAATGTATGCCAAATTAAGGGATTTTAGATTTCAGTTATTTTTATTAAGTAAAATTTTTAATATTTAGTTCATATATTATGAGCTTACATTCTATTTTGACTAACTTTAAGGAATATATTTAATGGGGTTTCACAGCAATTTTTAGGTTTAATGCGATTTTCACATACACCACTACGTAGATAACCACAGTTTCCATCCTTTAAACCATAATATGGAAAACTCTCCAGCAGTTTAAGAAATACACAATTATTCAATGGATTTTTTGGAAATCTTCTGACCCACATTGAGGGTATAATGGGTCGGCCGTTTGAAAACCAAGAAAATTGCAGAGCTACGCCAACACAACCAAGCCAAAATTCATCGGGGTTAAAGGTATAATGAGCCATATTTGTACCAAGATCTTTACTAAAAAAATTCATTTTTTTAATTGCAAATAAAATGTAGATAAAGATAATACACTTACGCCCTTTGTATAAATATGTTTACAAAATCGTCTACTTTTTCTTTTGTATCAAGAGTTGCCAGAGTCATATCGTTTCTCATACATTCTATGGTGGCATCATTCACACTCATCTAAATAAATCATGTGAGAAAGTATCATTATTTTTTTTCTTTTTCTTTGTATATTTTTCTAATTTTCTAAGTTCTCAGTTAATATCAAAATCCATTAATCAAATTTCCTTACCGGCTCTGTAATAAAATATGTTACGCCATTTGGTGTTGTAAGCAGGTCTCCACCATTTGTTCCCCAAATGGGGAAAATCACTAAAAAACTTGCAACGAATTTTACGGCATTCATTTTGATTGTCAAGAAAACACTGTGTAAATCCGAATTTCCGAGCAGGTTTATATAGGGTAGATATGGAGACAATCGAAATGATTTACATATATATGTATGTTCATATGTCATAATCATAAAGATATGCTAAAACTATATTCTTAAAACAAGATTGTAAAATAAATAAGCTACAAAATATTCATAGAAAAAAAAGATTGCTAATTAAATTAAATAAACTAAAAATAAAAACAAATTTTGGAATGAGATAAAGAACAAAACAATGTAGTAAAACAAATGAATGTACTCACATAAATGATAAAAAAAAACTTAAAATAAATAAAATTAAGTTAAATTATTAAATAAAGTGCGCAGTTTTTTGTTTATTTAAGCTAAAAACTCTGAAATTGTCATAAATGTCTTAGTAAAATTCTATAACGATATTTGCTAATTGTTATCATTGAAAAACATTATCTTGATAAATAAAATTTTATGAAATCTAAATTAAGTTTAGAAATAAAAAATCACATGACTCCAGTGTAGCTACTCGAGAAGCTATTGTAACGTTACTGACTGACTGACTGACTGACTGACTGATTCATCATCGCACAGCCTAAACGCCTGAAGCTAAAAACTTGAAATTTAGACCAGGGGCTGGTCTCTCCCCAAATTGATCCGCTAAGACGGGATTTTGGGAAATTCGAATGTTTAGGGGGTAAAAAAGGGTAAATTCGGTAACCTTATATCTCTTAAACTAAAAGAGATACAATAAAAACGTTATGCTTATCGTTGTTCTTTAGAAAAATAAGCGGACAGGTGTCTGGTACTTTTTGGAAGTTCAGCCCTTTAACGTAGTAAACGGGTAAAACCTGTATTTTGGTACTTTTTTGTCACCCCATCTTTCTTTTAAACCCATAAACATAGAAATAAGGGTTACATCACATTTGAAACCTATCTGAAAAATCCAAATACGTATTTCGCACTTTTTCGAAATTCGGACGTTTAAGGGGTAAAAAGCGTAACTATTTTTGGTACTTTTTTATAAAACATTTTTTTTTTATTTATTGACATATACGTATTAAATTATGGGCTCCCACTACAATATTGAAATTTTTTATGCTTCAATGGGGAGAAAAAAGTACCAAAAAGGGGAAATAGGGATCAAACGGGTAAAATCTGTATTTTGGTACTTTTTTGACACCCCATCTTTCTTTTAAACCCAAAAACATAGAAATAAGGGTTATATCACATTTGAAACTTATCTAAAAATTCCAAATACGAATTTGGTACTTTTCCGAAATTCGGACATTCTAGGAGTAAAAACCGTAAGTATTTTTGGTACATTTTTAAAAAACACTTTTTTTATTCCAAAATTTAGTACTTATTGTTGTTCAATAAAAAAATAATAAGCGGACAAGTGCCTGGTACTTTTTCGAAATTCGGCCTTTTTGGGGAGTAAACGGGTAAAACCTGTATTTTAAAACTTTTTTTCCACGCAATCTATCTATTAAACCAATAAACATTGAAATAAAAAATATCACATTCGTAACGTATCTAAACAATACAAATAAAAATTTGGTACATTTTCGAAATTCGAACGTTTAAGAGGTGAAAATCGTACCTATTACAAACTAGCGGGTTAAAACCTAGAAACATAAACTTTGGCATAAAAATATGTCCACGAAAGAAAAGGAGATGCTAACGAAGTAGCGGGTTAAATGCTCGTCTAAGATAAACAAAATTATTCAAACTCGATTTAACTTAAATGAAAAAGCAACTGTTTTATCACTTTTATAACTACGAGCGATTTACAAAAATTCCTTTGAACTATAAATTAATCTGATTTTAAGATGTTAAATATTAAGTTTGAATATTTTATAAGTATAACAAGCTAAAAAGTATATTCGGTCAAGCCCGACCTAATGATACCCTACGCCACAGTATATGAAAATAATTTTTACTGATCAACCCTTTTTGGGAACTATGGCAGTCATGAACAAAATTATGTCATGAGGTTAATATTCATGTAAAAGTTTTTTTTGCCAAATAATATTGAGATGTCGTAATTTATATGAGTTTTTAGGATAGGGGCTTATATGGGACCTATGATTAATTTTGGACCTACAAGGACAACATTTTGTCATGACATTCTAGCTATCGTAAAACTTTTTATGACCAATTTTTATGTTAATATGTACCAGCCTTTATAAGGAAGTTATGGCATTAAAAACTATTTTCAGGAGTACTGTTTATATGGGAGCTATGGTAAATATCCTTTGCCTGGGTAACAATCCTATCGAGATGCTAGGACTTAGGTGCACTTTTCGGTTCTTATCCCCTGTGCTGATGTATACGATTGATATATTCCTGCAGAAGGCCATGAATAAATACTGAAGGAGTGTGCGACCAAATGGTTAAAAAGGTAAATACAAATTTTAAAAAATATTTAATCAAACTTATCTGAAAAAACTTGTTAACCGGTCGCCTTCCTCATGAGTCTGGCTAGACTTTTTTCAATGATTTGACGGTGAATTAAAACTGATGAAAAAGTTTTTGACTAGCCTTTCAGAGTAAAAGATTTAATTGAAAATCAATTTGTCATTCTAATACTCGCTTCCAATTATGCCTGGGACGGCAAATAACTACATTCGATATCGATACAAATTTCCTTTAAAATTGTATCAATATCGAATACCATAATTTGGACCCTGTTTATGCCAAATTTTGTCTCGACACCAATTTTTTTTTTTTTTTTTTTGTAAGATGTATGACAGCTGAATTAGTTTTCGTAAGCGGATCGTAGTGCATTATTATGCACAAATTTTTTTTTCTAGAGTTTTTAATCAGATGAATGTATTCAGTGCCAGATTTATATCGACACTCTCCTTTTCTACTCCACCTTTTTGTGGTAAGCTTGGGATTTATTAAAGAATTCCCACTGGCAAATTTTAGTACTTTAATAATATTTTTATGAGATGCATTTTCTATTTTAAATTTTTTTTTTTTTATTAATTTTTTATTTTTGTTATAAACAAAAAGAATCAAACATATCGCACTTATTCAAAATCGTGGATAAATCGACACGTAATATTGGTATCTAGCCACTGTAAAAATATCGTGCTAATTTGTCTACTTTTTGGTAATAAGACAGTTGGTTTTAAAATGCTTTTTCATAAGCCTTTGATGTAAAACTAAAAATAGTTTTGCTTCTTCTGAAAATTTTTAAATTTTGAGTTAACACAAAAAATCGTTCAAAATAAAACTGATTTTCTCACTCCTATTGACCATAAATTCATGTTTCAACTCCTTTAACAGACCAACATAAATAAAATCGGCAAACGGTTTTTAAATATGAAAAATTCAGGTTTTTAATAGTCCAAAATATTTGAAAAACATTTTGACAGTACATATGTATAAGTCAATTCTCGAGGCTTGTCAACAGATGATATTGCTTTTCTGGTATTTTGTAGGATGTCATGTATCCCAATTTACTACAAAAGTTTTCGAATCTAGAATAAAAATGCGAAAATTGGGTACTACAGGAACTACACTGATGGAAAAGGCGTCATAACGCTGATGTATTTTGACATCAGTTCTATGACAAGAGTCGTTTTTGACCCAATGACACATTACATCACTATGATGTCAGCCTTAACATCACTGGGCCAAATTGTTATCAGGGTCAAAAATTTAAATTATGTCATCAATGGTTTGACACATTGGCATCACAGCAATTACGAATCGGAGTCGGTTTTATAAAGCATGTCATCACTGCGATGACAAACTGTCATAGAATTGAGTCATTGTAATTTACCTTAAGTCAAATTGAGAGAATATCATTATTTACTTACCCGTTACACATGTTTGTTTCACTTTTGTTGTATAACGCCCTTTGTAAAAAAGAAGAACTCTCAATTATAAGACACCAGCAGCATTTCCGATATGGTTTTCGTAATAATTCTACTTGAAAAATTTTATGTATATAAATAAAAAATTTAAAAAAATAGAATTCCTATTTTCTTTTTATGCTTTTTAGACATGAAAATAATGTTAATAATATATTATCACATAATATATTATGTCATCGCACTGATGACAGTTTGTCATTGCACTGACGACAGTTTGTCATCACACCGATGACATGATATACTATATCATCCACTGATGACAGTTTGTCTGTACTGATGTCAAAGTACATCAGCGTTATGACGCCTTTTCTATCAGTGTACACAAAATGTGGTTCGAATTGATGCCACTATAGTCATAACATAGATGACGCATCAAATATGACAAAATTTTAGAATGACGTTCGTCATCGGGTTGATGTCACTTTTTGCCTCATTGATGCCACTTGTAATAACATTGATGTCACAATTCTGATGTTAGAGCATCATCAATATGAAAACGCATTTTTCTATGAGTGTAAGAGATATCGAACACCGATTTTACTAATCAGAAATTCTGTTTCAGTGCTAAAAAAAATTGTTGAAAAATGGATCTATTACCAGAATCTATTAGCAGCAATATAAACTCTTATATTTGAATTTGTATTATGAGCTGCTTACACGAGACAGTTAGTGTCAACCAAATAAACGAAAGTATCCAAGAAGTTGTAAAAAGTCAAAAAATACTAAAAACTTTGATAAATTAGTGCAACATTTTTAGTGCAAAATTTAAAATATAAATCGTCAATGGGAAATTTTTTACACAAAAATCGTCAAATCTGGCAGCCGTGCCCGTTGCACATGTTTGTTGTGCTTATGTCGTACTGATCCTTTTGTTTAGAAAATAAATCTCAAACTTTAAAAATTCGGTGCACTTAAATAAAGAATTTATTTAAAAATTACTGCACGGAATACTTCTTAAATAAACTACAGTCCATTACTGTAAAAATACTGTGAGTGTACCAATAAAACTTAATGTATAAAAAAGTTTTTGCTTATCGGACTGGATATTCATTATGATATCTTGAATATGTACATTAGGGTCATTACTATTTTTATTATTTTACATTACAAAAATAAAATCCCCAAAATTCGAGGAATAATTGCATTCAGATGACATTAGTAACATCAAATTTAAAAAAAATCGAAAAAAACCCCCTTTTTAATTTTTTTTTAAATCTTTTCAGCGCAAGTCTTACTAAGAAGAAGTCATTTAATCACTTTTAAACCACCATAAAATGTCTTCTAGAAATTCCAGCAATAGTGTAAAGGCAAACATTTCTATTTGGGCGAAGAATCTACCTTCCTCTTCTAAACCGAATAGCTCTCCAATCTCACACGAATGCCGAAAAACCGCCAAATTCTTGGAAACTTCACTTTTCTGTTCAACAGCGAGAAACGGCGACCGGATCGAATCAAAAATATGATTACGGATATAGAATTGCTCTGGAGGGAAACTCTAGACTTTCCACTTTTATGCAGCGCAGTCATCTGAAAGAAACTCAATCGTCTGATTGATCTTAATGACAAAAGCAAACAAAAACCGTCTGACAAATTCACTGCAATACTTTCTCAGTTATTTGATGTCACCAACGTGAATGGAGAATGGAAAAGCTCGGAAGATAAAGAGTTCTACCAGAGTCAAGTTGAGAGTGGAGGTAAGGTTGGTTATTCAACGGTTAAACAAGCCCCTTTGCAATCAATCCACCCAAGAAAACGAATCCGACTATAAATATCTGAAGCTCAAACCGGTACTTCTCAATCGCAACTCACACATGATATTGGCTCTGAATCTGTCTCCGATTCTTTACCCAAGTCTCCAAGCTGTTCTTTCACGTCATCTTCTTCTGAATGCAAACCGAAATACAAAAGAACAAGCACTACAACAGCAAGTTTACTGGTACTGGAAAACAACATTTCTACACATAAAGCACATAACGTTCTTGCAACCATTACTAAACAGGGTCATGATGTGCCGGTTCCAAGTCAGTCGGGTATCTGGAAACGAGTAATCTCAGAAGAACAGCAAATGAAAGCCAACATTTTTGAAAAACTTCAAAGCGAAGATCCCTATGGTCTTCATATTGATGATAAAAGATTCCAAGGGGAACAGTATCAAGTAGTTCTGCTGAAAAATACCACAACCGAAATCAAACTCGGTATTCTGAAATGTGAGAGTGGTTCAGCCGCTGCTATTCACAAGGAACTACATCAGCTAATTGATGAATACGATGCTTGGGGAAATATTCGCATGATAATCTGTGACACGACAGCAGTAAATAATTGTAAAGCTGATGCAGGATGATGTCTTGAGCAAGGGCTTTCAGAAGCCACAACACATTGGCTGTCAGCACCATGTACTCGACCTCCTTCTGAAGCACGTCATGAATTTCCTTATTTAAGAGCCAACGAGCAAACCAGAACTCAACTATTCCTTCATTGACAAATTAAGAGAAAACTATGTCTCTCTTCAGGCTCATTACCACCAAGTTGCGACAGATGATGTTAACACAGACAAGAACCCTGGATGGCGAGATGATTTAAAGTTCTTATATGAACTATGTCAGGCATATCGTCATTACAAAACAACTACACGATGGCCCCGAATCAGCTGGAAGAAACTCCCAAACTTACACCAGGCAAGATGGAACTCGCTTGCAAATATATGCTGTTATAGGATTTTTTTCTGATGCCATAGTGGCGCCGCATCCTCGGTACATCATGCGACTTTATCTGCTATGAATGGGCAAATGCTTGGCTCCAGTCGCAACACTACAACGAAGCGTCCTTCAATGAACTGTTAACCTCACTCACCAAGACAAAATGCAAGAAGGCAATTAAGTGTTTGAAGACGCACTGGTCGGTCGAGGAGTCATTAATTGACATTCCCAGATTTAACCAAAATGCTGAACGTGCTATAAAACTGATGAAGGGACTACATGCGAAATCGAAAATATTTGAATTTTTGAATCTAAAGTTCATAGGAAAAAATAATTTTTAAAAATTATTTTGTGCATTTTGTACTTATTACTAACTGTTTTATATTATTAATTTTTTTACTATTAATCTTTTGAATAAAGCAAAAACAGCCTGTAATTTTTTTGAAAAAAAATTAATTTTTTCATCCGAATGAAAGGGAGATTTTGTTTTAAAAAACTCAAAAATGCAATTAATATTCTTAAATTACACCGCAAACTTCCTCGATTGCAAGTGGTTTCATATATTTTTTTTTTTGTAATTACACTAATGTACATATTACCTAGAGTTTTTTTATTCCCGCACTTTTTGGATTCCCGGGAAAGCGGGAAATAAAAATCAAATTCCCGGGATCCCGGGATTCCGGTCAAAATTAATTATTTATTTCTTTACTTATTTCTCCAATGAAACTTATATTTCTTACTGACAATTACGGTTAAAATAATTAAGTCTAGTATCCATTATGTAATAAAAATGTAAAAAAAATTAATATTAAAATTATTTTAAGATACTTAGGGTTTATTTTTATGTCAATAGGATCATATAAGTCAATATAGGTATATGCATTTTCAAATTCAGAGATGAAAATATTGTTACGAAATTAGATTTGTCTGAGAATTATTTGTGGTTTTAGTAATAAGCTATCTTGTAAATTATAGTTTTATGTCATATTAGTTACTATTTTTATGAACGCCACTGTAATAAATTTTCTAGATTTAGATTTATAACAGTTATTTTAAAATAATTCGAACACAACATTCTAGAAAATACTGGACGGTTCTTGAATCAACAAGGAATAGTATTGAACTATAAATTCAGGCTAACTCATAAAAGTTTAGTTTAGTTTGATTGGAGACATTAAACGGTTCAGATCGCTACTTACAATTGTGGTTAAAATTTGTAAACATTATAATTAATTTCAATAAAGTGTGTTAAGTTGAATTCGTGTGTGTATTTATTTTGAATTGCAATTAAAAGAACTCAAAGGTTTATTATAAAGGGAAAAAACCTTAACGCGTTTTATAAGTGAAAACGTAACAGTATTAAAGTCTTACATCCAATTTCATCAAGTTCAGTTAAAACTTAACTGTTACCTTAACTTCCAGCTAACAATATGTTTTCGACAGTTATAACTGGTAGTTAATTATAAGTAAACTTGGTGAAATTGGCCGTTAGTGGAATAACATTTCTGGAAAGGCGATTAGGAACTGAAAGCATAACATTACGAAGTAGGAATTCTGAAACAATTTTACCGTTTAACAAATTCAGCAGGAAGGAGTATTTGCTACATATATTTAAAAACATATTTTTTACAATCTTATAACCCTTAATCAGCAGTGGTGTATGAAGTTATACTAAGTTTGCCATTCCATGTGAATCTTTTTTTAATATTCATCTAGGATCCCATAACGTATTTGTATTGTGAGTCCTTCGTTTATTCTAAGCTGATTTCGCCATATGGGTGTTAAATTGTTTCTAGGTCTTCTAGGCTGTTTGTGGCTTAATTCCAGCAGAATCGCTTCAGTATGAAAAGGAGTTATGCACCCAAATGTGGAACTACCTCAACAAAAATTTACATAAATTTGTAGCAAAATGCACCCATTGTCATTAAATTTAAACAAATTCGTTTTATAAGGCACCAAATTTCGTGAATATCGGTCCATAATTTACCTACGGCTCGATGTTTAGATTATTCTCGTAAATCATGTAAGTATGGCTAGAAGTGTAACGAATAATGCTTTTGTGGTGCAATTAAGCATAATATACATTAATAAGACTCAAAATTACTTGAAATGCCGCATAAAAAGCCATAATCTAGGATCTAGGATAACACTTTACTACGCCCTTAACAGCAAAACCTTATAATATTTACACTTCAGTTTGCTAATAATATTATCATATAACTTATCATAGGCCTTATAAAAGGCCCATTCTCAAAAATTAGCTTAATAAGTCTTAAACTGTAGCAAATTTTAATATTGTGGTAAGATTAAGTTGGATTAAACTACTAACACAGTCTAGACACTAGTCCGACATAGATTTCCTAAAGTTTAAAAAAAGATTTTCTTCAAAATTTCCCGGGAATCCCGCAATTAATTCCCGGGAAAGCGGGAATTGAAAACAATTGAAAATCCCGGGAATACCCGGGACGGGAAATCCCGAAAAAAAACTCTGATATTACCCTTCACCTGGTTTTATTAACTTATTTAAACAATTTTGTTATTGGTTCTAATAAGGCGGGTCAATAAGTCTGGGAAAGGGCAGCATTGCTCCTGTCAACATGCATCTCTTAGTTGACTCTTGTCAAAATTTTTATAAGCTTCGTCACTATACCCAGGGTATTATGCGTTTGTGCTCATGTTTGTAACACCTTTAAATATTGGTCCTAGACACACCAATTCCAATACCGATCGCCTCAGAATAACTTTTTGAGTCAATCTAACGATGGCTGGCTATTCATGTAAACCTTGTGCGGAACTTTGGATATCATTTGACGAAATTTGCTACATAGGCTCTAATTGTTACAAGTACCAAGCCTTTCAACAATACAGACAATCGCTCCATAACTTAACACTGCCCCACACAACATTCTTAGCGGAATAGAGTTTATTACGGAGGAAAACTTTTTCGAATATGGTAAAATTATTTTACATGAAGATTAAAAAAGTAATTAAATAGAAATAATTTACATTTAAGAGGGGGTCTTCTTGGCACACGCAGAAAAAAAAAGGTTGGGCATGGTTACGGCAACTACACTATGTTTATTGTAACAATATATTGTTGTCGTACACAAAATATTGTTATTTTTATTTAACATCATCAATACTATAGTAACTGTAAGTATGTTAATATTTATCCCAATTATAAATTTAAGAATGGTTCAATGAAAAATAATCATTTTTATAACAACTGAATAATGATAACTTTGAAAACATATTATATTCCTCACAACCATTTAATGAGATATAATAGCCATTACATGATAGCTTTCTATACGTGTACTCCTAATATGTTTAAGATGCAAACAAAATATCTATAGCCTAACAATATTTTGTTATCGCCATTTGTAAAATAATTTTGCATCAGTTGTGTCGTTTGTTTAACATATGCCCATCGAATTATTTGTTATTCAGGGGTTAAGCAATTTAAAAAATACCTATTAAAAACCCAAGTTTAAAGAAATTAAAATATAAAGAATAAAGTCACAAAATAATATATCAATTTTAATATTGTTTGAAAATGGTGCAAAAATATTGACAATTCCGAGAAAAAATGTACTCCAAAAGGAGAAGGGTTTATGTATGAATTCATACCTCAAATCGCTTCAAACCTGCTGATGGGATGCCTGATTTTTGTATGGGGTGTTCCCGGTTTGGAGGACTATTTGCTGCTGTCAATAAGCGCTTCTTTTAACATAACAAAACATGCAAATAAAGCACTCCTAAAGTGCCTTTATTCAAGCATTTTCGAATACCATAATATGTTTTTAGTTTGTTTAGCTTTTAACCCTTCTCCGTTGGCAGCACTAAAATAACAGCTTTTTTGTATATTTTATTTGTTATCATTTACTACTGTATAAGAGCACTTTTTTGAAGCGCTCGATTATGCGCTTCTTCTCTTAAGTGCTTCAAAAAACACCAATTTTTTTTACTGGGTTGTATTAAATAATTTATAAATAATTGCGACCTACTACAAAAATAGGTTAAAAATATTATGTTTAAAGTTGCATCATATTATGATGTGAATTATCTGTAACAGTTTTACGTTAAGGTTGCCAGTCAGTAAATAAGCATAAATATACATATATTAAAAATATTTTTCGGTGTTAGATTCAATCTACATATTATTATGACTACCATGATAATAATATGATTACTTCTTAACTTATTATGATTAACATGAGAATTATATGATTACATTAAATTATAATATGATGCAATAAAAACAAATTAGGATTAAGGGAAAAATATTATGATATAAAACTACGAATATATTTGGTCATAATATGATTCAATAATAATCGTAATATGTTGACTACAATCATGAATCTTATCATAATATGTTGCTCTTCAATTCAACGAGACCTTCCCACTGCACATCATTCACATGAAAGAAAGTTTTTAAGTAAATATTAATGCAAAAAAACCACTTTTTTCATATACATATATGCACAAAAACGAAATACTAGAAAACTACACGTAAGAATTCCAACTTTTTGTAATTTTTGTAATCAGTATGAAGTCCTAGTTTAAAAAATATGTACAGTTCCTTGGCAACAAAACTAGTGTTGACTTGTATTATTAGTCTATAACTTTCTATTAAAGGTGTGACTGGTAGTGATTATGAATACGACTTGCAGAATATTTCAGCCTAAAGGTTTACGGTCCGATTGTAGAGGACATATTTTCACATTTTAGAAAAACACAGATTTTTTGGAACGTTAAGCAAAAGAAAAAAAAAAAGATTTCTTTAAAAAACTGTTGTACTTCTAAGCAAATATTTATACAGTCGAATTAAAACAAAATTGTAAAATAAATAAGCAACAACATATTCATAGAAAAAAAAGATTGCTAATTAAATTAAATAAACTAAAAAAAACAAATTTTGGAATGAGATAAAGAACAAAACAATGTAATAAAACAAATGAATGTACTCACATAAATGATAAGAAAAATTTAAAATAAATAAAATTAAGTTAAATTATTAAATAAAGTGCGCAGTTTTTTGTTTATTTAAGCTAAAAACTCTGAAATTGTCATAAATGTCTTAGTAAAATTCTATAACGATATTTGCTAATTGTTATCATTGAAAAACATTATCTTGATAAATAAAATTTTATGAAATCTTAATTAAGTTAAGAAATAAAAAATCACATGACTCCAGTGTAGCTACTTGAGAAGCTTTACTGATTGACTCACTGACTGACTGACTGATTCATCATCGCACAGCCTAAACGCCTGAAGCTAAAAACTTGAAATTTGGACCAGGGGCTGGTCTCTCCCCAAATCGATTTACTAAGACGGGATTTTCGGAAATTCGAATGTTTAGGGGGTAAAAAGGGCAAAAACGGGTAAATTCGGTAACCTTATATCTCTAAAACTAAAAGAGATACAATAAAAATGTTATGCTTATCGTTGTTCTTTAGAAAAATAAGCGGACAGGTGTCTGGTACTTTTTGGAAGTTCAGCCCTTTAACGGAGTAAACGTGTAAAACCTGTATTTTGGTACTTTTTTGTCACCCGATCTATCTTTTAAACCCATAAACATAGAAATAAGGGTTACATCACATTTGAAACCTATCTTTAAAATCCAAATACGAATTTGGTACTTTTCCGAAATTCGGACATTCAAGGGGTAAAAACCAGAGTACCGAAACGCTCGCTCATTCTTCATTCATGAGCGAGCGTGAAAATTTAAAAATTTTTCTGCAAATTCATCCTCATGAGGGTGAGGAAAAAAATATTTTGAATTTCCTCGCTCATGAGGAGTGAGCAAAAACAAAAAATTCATATGTGATTTTTCGGATATGAAAAATTTGAAAAAATTCATGTTAAAATTCTTCACAAGGAAAAAAATGTGATTTGCCCAACCATTTCCAGAGGGAAAAGCAAGTAATAAAGAGGCCTCATAGAAGGCCTTTTTGCAGACATAAGATCTCCCAGCCGCATTCCAACTTTATTAACAATTAACAAGGTGTGTCATTGCAGACCAACACATTGCACCTTTGCATCTATTTAAAACACTTCTGGAAGGGCTTCTAAAAAGATTTAAGAATAAAGCTTTATCCAAGTTTAATTGTTGTGGGTAATAATACGAAGTGAGTAAATTAATAACTAAACTTGCAACACGTTCCAACATAACTACTAATAAAACGATTGCGACAGGCCTTATCTTAGAATAGAAAATTTGAATTTGTAAAATAATAAATCAAAACCTTTCTAATAGACCTTTTCAAAAAAGGCAGAGTGGAATAAGTAAAAGTTTACTAAAAATTCAATTGTAAACATTCTTAAGGGCCTAAAAAGTGATTCGCTTGCAATTTTCCCCTCCGGGCAGCACGTTTAGTCTGTGTGTATTTTTTTTTTTTGTAACATTATTTCTTGACTGGCGAACCAAAATGTGTGTGTTGTTTTTTTTTTTTTTTTTTGTAGGCAAATATTATTGACATAAAAAAAAACTAAGATAACTGCACATATCGTTATCTTAAATGCAGAATATTGTAATATCAAATTTCATAAGTTTACATGAGAAGCAAAAAAAGTTGTAAAATGGAAATTATATGAGATATTAGAGTAATATTAAATATTTAGAATAAAAATCCGTAAAAGAATTAACACAAAATTTAGCTAAACAATTTATATTCCAGCACTTGATAAGAAATGCTATTATTCTAAAGATTTAGAAGACAAGTAATTTATTATTTAACATAAAAGGCTTTATAACAGTCTTTTTGAGGATATTGATGAAGGACGACTTGGAAGAATGCAATCCTAACCAAAATACCAGATTATTTTAAATAAACGTCGAAAAAATATATCTATTCAATTATAAACTTTCTATAGTAATAATGTAGATATATTCTAATCCAATAGCAACAGATTCATTGTAGGGAAATTCGACTGTATTAAAATTTATTAAAAAGTATATATGTACATATATAAACTCATAAGGTTGGAAAACGAAATAAATTATGGAAAAATAATATAATAAAAAAATCCGTCTGCTGGAAGCAAAAAACTAAAGACCTGCAGATGGTACTATTTATTCTTGGAAATTCATAGCGTATGGGAGTGCAATGGGTTAAGCTGTGAAATTTCTAACAGTCCAATGTAGAAGAAGCTAATAGTCATACTTAATATAGGTTTTGCAATACATATATGTATATATATATATGGATTTGGCTTATATTAATTTTACAGCACTGTTTTTCTTTTTGCTTATGCAATAATGTGCAGTTTGATCACTTATTCCACTAACACGTCCAGAATATGAAACAGAATACCCATTTTTGACGTAAAAAAAAATAAATCTGTTCGTAAAAATATACCAAATACTCTGCTAATTTTTTTTAATTTTGATTATTCATTATGTTGTTTAAGGAAATTATTTACTTAATGATAAGCCATTTTTGATTTTGTTAATAGCTTGGATATTTTTTAAGGTGGAAGCTTAAAATTTTTTTTAAATATTTAACGTGAATCGTAATCAATAAAAAAGTCTATTTCAAAATATTCAATGATTCATTGCTTTGCATTTTAGCAAACCATATGTATACTGGTGCAAAAATTTGTTTTTAGGATAATTGCTTCTTTGTACAACATTTTCGTTCACTGAATACGGGGGCAATCAGTACTACTCTTAATTGAAAAACTCTTTCAGTTTTCTTATTTAAATTTTTCAGAAATTAACTAACTAAAATTTACTTCTTGCAGATTTTTTTTTGAAATAACTCCTTATTTGGAGACAAATATATGAGTCAAATTTTTTACAAAACTTTGTGGTGAACGATCGCAACAATCTATCTCATTATTTTTATAAATTTTTTTGTTATAATAAAATTTTAAATCCAATAAACTAGGGAGAATAACTTTGATATTTATTTTTATTTTCTATTGTCAAATTTCATAAGTTAATACCAATAACAGCGAAATACAAAAAAATATTACAACCATAGTGTTGCAGAATGTTGTGTGTTAACATTTGTGTGTATAATTATTTTCTTCGTATACATTACTACGTATGTGTACAAACATTAAGCTGTAACTTCGTTAAAATGCCCCTAAACAAATGTTGATAAACGATCAGATGTCCATATACACCAGGAAAATAAGTGAGACTGTGGTTTGTATATGTTCGAACAAATTTTTGTCCCAAGATTTTAAATCTTATGATGTATTATTTGGTGGTACACAAAGTTGATTCGTTTCGTATGAGAACCTTTTACGTTATACCCTCAGAAACAACGCTTCGACATTTCTTCGTATTCGGGTTTTATTAGTTGAAAACGTGTCCATTACTTCCTTTTTTAATTGAATTGTGTTGGAGATCAGACGAATTTCTTCTAGAACCTAATCGGTAAAAACATTGATCATCATTGGAAAAACTGAAAAATATAAGTATTAAAAAATCGCTTTCATAACACCTGAAAGAGATTACATTACAATTCTTTTGGACTATTCCCACAAAAATTTATTGTTACACTTTTCGTGGGCCTGTTTTTACGTATTGGTGGTTCCCAGTAACCCACAAAGAAAAAACGTGCCAAACTATTGGGTACACCACCAAAACTAAAACCTGCATGGTCGATGCATAGGCATCTCCCAAAACTTGGATCACAACTTTTGTCACACGAAATCGAACTATTGGTAAGTGGTACCTTTTAAAGAACGTGCTTCTGTTTTTTTAAGTCAAAGTTTTCTTTAATAGATTGTGGCAGCTTCTTTTTGGGTAGAACATATGTTTCCTTAATTTCTTTATTCTAAACTTGGATTTAGAGTAACAAACAGATTTAAAAACTGCTAAAAATTGTACTTAACTTAACCTACCAATTTGTAAGGGGTACACGATCAACATAATAACAGCGGCCGCAATATTGAAACATCAGTATTCGAATATCGCTTGGCCTAAGTAGCCAACATACTGGTGTTCTTGGAGAACCCGTACCTAGGCATTAAGCTAATAGAATTCAAAATCACCTGCCTCTAAAATACCCCGAACAATATACCATAATTATCCTGGACAATACACCTGGTTAAAAAAAAAAAAAAAAAAAACTTAGAGCTCTGCAAAATTTAGGTTAAGCCTAAAAAAATCTTAGGAAATAAGTAAAATATTACTGATTATATGCAAGAAATAACACCATTATTTAAAACAGCAACAATAATTAAAGCAGCACCAGTGATCGACGAGGCCTCATCTTTCATCTGAAGGTGGTGAGTAAAACTATATTTTTCTTTTTTAAGTCATTAATATTTTCTTGCATATAAACTTTGATTACAACTAACAAAAACACACAAGAAGAACAAGCAGAATAACCCATTCATAACTTCCACCAAAATTATTAATGAATGAGTCTTACTTTTTTTTTAAATAATGTGAATTTCATTGCTCGTTCGTTTATATTTTAATACTTTGAGTAACTGCATTCATTAATGATTTTTGTTGGTGTTTAGTTATTTTTGCCAAAACACATTTTTATTTAATTCATATAAAGAATCACAAGAACAAATTTAACCAAAGCAATGTAATATTTAGTAGTGATAGGTACTTAAAAAAAAAAACCAAAAAAAAACAAAGACAACAACAATTTGGTGAATTTGTTCCCATAAAGTGAAAATAAATTAATCGATTTATAGCCTCTTTTATATTAAATTTAGTTAGTTTATATATTATATTATTGTTTTTTTTTTTTTGAAGAATGTTATTTCTGTAGTAATGCTTTGTTTTCTCGTTTTTTTATTTAAAAAGGCACAGCGGAATTATGAAAAGAATTATGCAAAAAATTAAAAAAACAAGACAAAAGTAAATGATAAAATAATCTTGTTCTTCTTCTAAATTTATATTTTGCGTAGATTTTCTACTTCTTGTTATTCTCTGTCTTTTTTTCATATTCCTTTTTATATTTTTTCTGTTTTGATAAAACCATGTAAAAAAGCAACGTAAATGTTAAAGTTACCCAATCGAGAGATTTGATAAGTAATATATTTTTAAATTTTTTCTATATAAATAAGAACCCTTAAGGTATACCCCGAATTAATGAATTTACTTACTTTTTTTTATAATTATGTTCATTGAATAAAAAAACCTTGAAAATCGTAAGGATGAATCTGTAAATTTAGTAATTATTTTTCGTCATGGGTTAATTTGTTAGGGGAAATATAGTTTTTTTTTTGCGGGATCTTAGACCAAATAATATTCACTACTAAGATCATGGTGGGGCGGGTTATGAAGTGTATTCCCAGAAACACCAGGGAATAGCTTAGGACACTGTAATCAATACCACTTTTTTTTTGTATGCTCAAACTAATAGCATTGCAGGAGCATTTAGTTTTTTTTTATACAATGCTATTACGGCCCAGTTAGTTATTTATTTTTTAGAGTAGAAAATTAAAAGGGAGTCTATATAAATTAATTTGTAGTAAAAGAGAGTTAAGAGAGAGAGGGTCACGAACCCCCCTCCGACTGATCGCTAGCGATGTAAGGCTCCCACAGACCTCTTTCTTTCTTTTCCGACTTTGCTCCTGTAATTTCGATTTCAGTTGAGCATGATAACTTTGATATTTTACAATATCAGTAAAAGTATACTCGTACTTGAACATTACAACTTGTTTATTGTAAAGAAAAATTCAATTGAGAACATTCATTATAAGGACATCAAAATACGTTAGTTATAATGGAAACGTTGGATTTTTAAAATCAATTTATATTTAAATTTAATGAAGTAAATTTTTTAGTTTAATCCACTTATAATTAGAAATAAAAAACAATAAATAATATGTCATAATAATATCTCTAATAATATAACATTTATACGTTCTCAAATGCAGTACTACCTGCACTGCATCAGAAAAGCAAACTTATTTCACCATGTCAACGCAATCCTAATGATGCTGCATATTAATTGTGTGACTATCATTTTTATATGTGCATTTAACCATATTTAAATTTATTGTTTAAACGCAGCATTGCATTTATAACCATGTATGTACATTATCTTTATATTCTATTATACCTGTAATTTAACAGAAATATTTAATTATTTAATGTTTTAAATGATTGTTTAACTTAATACTATCATACTTTCGTTGATGATTCGTCGTTTTGCTTCAGAGAATTACAAATTATAATAACGTAACACACATAACTAAATAAATAACAGTAAAAATTTATCAAAAAAAATCGGTTATCGCATTTTTATTCTAAATATTTAAAATTGCTTTTATATCTCAATTAATTTCCATTTTACAACGTTTTTTGCTTCTCATGAAAACTGTGAAATTATATTATTCTGCATTTAAGATGACGATATGTGCAGTTCTTTTAGCTTTTTTTTTAAAAATTAAATTTGCCTACAAAAAATTCAACACACACTTTGGCTCGTTGCCTTTAACAAAAACAATATACACACAAAGGCATTTCGTGCTGTGGTCATGCAAACTGTCGAGCAACAACAACATTACTGGTGAGGAGCGTTAAGAAAATTTTGTGTTTCCTCATTCTTCATGACTGAAGAAAGGCAAAAATTAATTTTTCCTCACGCTCATGAAAAAAATTCACAATTCATTCATGGTTGTGAAAAAAATTATTAATGAAAAAATTCATGAATGGTTAAATATGAGCGATCATATATGAATTTTTCGGAATTCTGGTAAAAACCGTAAGTATTTTTGGTACATTTTGAAAAAACATTTTTTTTATTCAAAAATTTAGTACTTATTGTTGTTCAACTTTTTTTTGAAATTCGGCCTTTTTGGGGAGTAAACGGGTAAAACCTGTATTTTAAAACTTTTTTGCTATGCCATCTACCTTTTAAACCAATAAACATTAAAATAAAAAATATATCACATTCATAACTTATCTAAAAAATACAAATACAAATTTGATGCGTTTCGAAATTTGAACGTTTAAGGAGTGCAATCGTACCTTATTCTGTTATTTTTGTATTTAAAACATTTCTCTTTAACTACCTATATAATATAAAAATGTAAAGGCAGATTCATCATCGCACGTCCTAAACGCCTGAAGCTAAAAAGTTAAAATTTGACCGGGAGGTTGACCTCTCGCTAAATCGATTCCCTAGGATGGGAGTTTAGAAAATTTTTATGGTTAGAGGTTAAAAACGCTAAAAACGGGTAAATTCCCTAACCTCATGTTCATTAAAAAAAATAAGCGGTTAGGTGTCTGGTACTTTTTTGAAATTCGACGCTTTTGGGGAGTAAGCGGGTAAAACCTGTATTTTAAAACTTTTTTGCCACGCAATCTATCTATTAAACCAATAAACATTGAAATAAATAATATCACATTCGTAACGTATCTAAACAATACAAATAAAAATTTGGTACATTTTCGAAATTCGAACGTTTAAGAGGTGAAAATCGTACCTATTACAATCTAGCGGGTTAAAACCTAGAAACATAAACTTTGGCATAAAAATATGTCCACGAAAGAAAAGGAGATGCTAACGAAGTAGCGGGTTAAATGCTCGTCTAAGATAAACAAAATTATTCAAACTCGATTTAACTTAAATGAAAAAGCAACTGTTTTATCACTTTTATAACTACGAGCGATTTACAAAAATTCCTTTGAACTATAAATTAATCTGATTTTAAGATGTTAAATATTAAGTTTGAATATTTTATAAGTATAACAAGCTAAAAAGTATATTCGGTCAAGCCCGACCTAATGATACCCTACGCCACAGTATATGAAAATAATTTTTACTGATCAACCCTTTTTGGGAACTATGGCAGTCATGAACAAAATTATGTCATGAGGTTAATATTCATGTAAAAGTTTTTTTTGCCAAATAATATTGAGATGTCGTAATTTATATGAGTTTTTAGGATAGGGGCTTATATGGGACCTATGATAAATTTTGGACCTACAAGGACAACATTTTGTCATGACATTCTACCTATCGTAAAACTTTTTATGACCAATTTTTATGTTAATATGTACCAGCCTTTATAAGGAAGTTATGGCATTAAAAACTATTTTCAGGAGTACTGTTTATATGGGAGCTATGGTAAATATCCTTTGCCTGGGTAACAATCCTGTCGAGATGCGAGGACTTAAGTGCACTTTTCGGTTCTTATCCCCTGTGCTGATGTATACGATTGATATATTCCTGCAGAAGGCCATGAATAAATACTGAAGGAGTGTGCGACCAAATGGTTAAAAAGGTAAATACAAATTTTAAAAAAATATTTAATCAAACTTATCTGAAAAAACTTGTTAACCGCTCGCCTTCCTCATGAGTCTGGCTAGACTTTTTCAATGATTTGACGGTGAATTAAAACTGATGAAAAAGTTTTTGACTAGCCTTTCAGAGTAAAAGATTTAATTGAAAATCAATTTGTCATTCCCATACTCGCTTCCAATTATGCCTGGGACGGCAAATAACTACATTCGATATCGATACAAATTTCCTTTAAAATTGTATTATAAATTCAATCAATATCGAATACCATAATTTGGACCCTGTTTATGCCAAATTTTGTCTCGACACCAATTTTTTTTTTTTTTTTTTTGTAAGATGTATGACAGCTGAATTAGTTTTCGTAAGCGGATCGTAGTGCATAGTTATTATGCACAAAATTTTTTTTCTAGAGTTTTTAATCAGATGAATGTTTTCAGTGCCAGATTTATATCGACACTCTCCTTTTCTACTCCACCTTTTTGTGGTAAGCTTGGGATTTATTAAAGAATTCCCACTGGCAAATTTTAGTACATTAATAATATTTTTATGAGATGCATTAAAATACTTATAATGTTAGAAGAACTTTTGTATGAAGACCGTGTACAATACCAAATCGATTAATTCATCTGGATTTCAGTACACTCACAATATTCTGTACGTAAAATTAACTGAAATTGTAATATAAAATAAATCATAGTGTAATAAGTACCAGATATGTTCATTAGGGAGAGTTGTCATTATTTACCCATGTAATTAATTTATTTGATTTTTGACACTTGTTTAAATTTTTTCCCTTATTTTCTTTTGTTTGACGTCATATGAGTTTTAAAATTTGAGAGCAACACTTGTAATTACTATACCTTGTACTTATTCTACCATGAAATATATAAAAATTCAGTCAAAAACCGGGCTACTTATTTTTCTTTTCTTTTAACAAAAAGTTCATTTAATTTTTATTGTCAAAAATTTAACCGCGAATGCCGTAAAAACTAAAGAGTTTTCAGTTATTTTATATATTTCAGTTATTTTCAATAATACAGGTTTTACTCATTCACTCCCCAAAAGAGCAGAAAAAAGAGAGAATATTATTAGTTACCCCGCTGCAATAGCTGCCAGATAATGTGTGGAAAATCGGCAAATTTTGCAAAATAATTCATCAAAATCGTCATATCGACTCACCTAAATCGTCACAAAAATCGTCATTGTAAAATAAATAAAATTGTTAGCCATTTCCTATTTTCTATTTAAAATTTTTTTTTTTATTTATTTTTTATTTATGTTGGAAACAAAAAGAATCAAACATATCGCACAATCGTGGATAAATCGACACGTAATATTAATATCTAGCCACTGTAAAAATATAGTGCTAATTTGTCTACTTTTTGGTAATAAAACAGTTGGTTTTAAAATGCTTTTTCATAAGCCTTTAATGTAAAACTAAAAATTGTTTTGCTTCTTCTGAAAATTTTTAAATTTTGAGTTAACACAAAAAATCGTTCAAAATAAAACTGCTTTTCTCACTCCTATTGACCATAAATGCATGTTTCAACTCCTTTACCAGACCAACATAAATAAAATCGGCAAACGGTTTTTAAATATGAAAAATTCAGGTTTTTTATAGTCCAAAATGGGAAAATATTTGAAAAGCATTTTGACAGTACATATGTATAAGTCAATTCTCGAGGCTTGTCAACAGATGATATTGCTTATCTGGTATTTTGTAGGATGTCATGTATCCCAATTTACTACAAAAGTTTTCGAATCTAGAATTAGGGACGTGACTCGAATAATCTTTAATCATTCATTAAAAAATGCGAAAATTGGGTACTACAGGAACTACACTGATGGAAAAGGCGTCATAACGCTGATGTATTTTGACATCAGTTCTATGACAAGAGTCGTTTTTGACCCAATGACACATTACATCACTGTGATGTCAGCCTTAACATCACTGGGCCAAATTGTTATCAGGGTCAAAAATTTAAATTATGTCATCAATGGTTTGACACATTGGCATCACAGCAATTACGAATCGGAGTCGGTTTTATAAAGCATGTCATCACTGCGATGACAAACTGTCATAGAATTGAGTCATTGTAATTTACCTTAAGTCAAATTGAGAGAATATCATTATTTACTTACCCGTTACACATGTTTGTTTCACTTTTGTTGTATAACGCCCTTTGTAAGCAGAAGAACTCTCAATTATAAGACACCAGCAGCATGTCCGATATGGTTTTCTTAATAATTCTACTTGAAAAATTTTTTGTATATAAATAAAAAATTTAAAAAAATAGAATTCCCATATTCTTTTTATGCTTTTTAGACATGAAAATAATGTTAATAATATATTATGACATAATATATTATGTCATCGCACTGATGACAGTTTGTCGTCACACTGATGACAGTTTGTCATCGCACTGATGACAGTTTGTCATTGCACTGATGATAGTTTTTCATTGTACTGATGACACTTTTTCATTGCATTAATAACAGTTTGTCATTGCACTGAAGACAGTTTTTCATTAAACTGATGACAGTTTGTCATCACACTGATGACAGTTTGTCTGTACTGATGTCAAAATACATCAGCGTTATGACGCCTTTTCTATCAGTGTAAACAAAATGTGGTTCGAATTGATGCCACTATAGTCATAACATAGATGACGCATCAAATATGACAAAATTTTAGAATGACGTTCGTCATCGGGTTGATGTCACTTTTTGCCTCATTGATGCCACTTGTAATAACATTGATGTCACAATTCTGATGAAAACGCATTTTTCTATGAGTGTAAGAGATATCGAACACCGATTTTACTAATCAGAAATTCTGTTTCAGTGCTAAAAAAAATTGTTGAAAAATGGATCTATTACCAGGATCTATTAGCAGCAATATAAACTCTTATATTTGAATTTGTATTATGAGCTGCTTACACGAGACAGTTAGTGTCAACCAAATAAACGAAAGTATCCAAGAAGTTGTAAAAAGGCAAAAAATACTTAAAACTTTGATAAATTAGTGCAACATTTTTAGTGCAAAACTTAAAATATAAATCGTCAATGGGAAATTTTTTACACAAAAATCGTAAAATCTGTTTGTTTAGAAAATAAATCTCAAACTTTAAAAATTCGGTGCATTTAAATAAAGAATTTAACAAATAGAATGGGAATTTTTACTTTTTAAACATGAAAATAATGTGTTTTTCTTCATGTAGTGTTGTTGTTGTTTCTACACAAACCAAGAAAATCTTATTTTTTAATGAATTTTCATTTATTTTATATTCAAAGTTCAGTTAATTTTACCTACAGAATACTTAATGAAATCAACGGACAATATATAATGCAACCGAAAATCCGTATTAATGTGCACTTAGTTTTTTTGAATAAATGTTAGAATCAGTTAAAAATAAATTTACTTGGAATTTTAATGTTTATCTATTTAAAAATGACTGCACGGAATACTTCTTAAATAATCACAGTCCATTACTGTAAAAATACTGTGAGTGTACCAATAAAACTTAATGTATAAAAAAGTTTTTGCTTATCGGACTGGATATTCATTTTGATATCTTGAATATGTACATTAGAGTCATTACTATTTTTATTATTTTACATTACAAAAATAAAACCCCCGAAATTCGAGGAATAATTGCATTCAGATGACATTAGTAACATCAAATTTAAAAAAAATCGAAAAAAGTTCCCCCTTTTTAATTTTTTTTTAAATCTTTTCAGCGCAAATCTTACTAAGAAGAAGTCATTTAATCACTTTTAAACCACCATAAAATGTCTTCTAGAAATTCCAGCAATAGTGTAAAGGCAAACATTTCTATTTGGGCGAAGAATCTACCTTCCTCTTCTAAACCGAAAAGCTCAACAATCTCACACGAATGCTGAAAAACAGCCAAATTCTTGGAAACTTCACTTTTCTGTTCAACAGCGAGAAACGGCGACCGGATTGAATCAAAAATATGATTACGGATATAGAATTGCTCTGGAGGGAAACTCTAGACTTTCCACTTTTATGCAGCGCACTCATCAGAAAGAAACTCAATCGTCTGATTGATCTTAATGACAAAAACAAACAAAAACCGTCTGACAAATTCACTGCAATACTTTCTCAGTTATTTGATGTCACCAACGTGAATGGAGAATGGAAAAGCTCGGAAGATAAAGAGTTCTACCAGAGTCAAGTTGAGAGTGGAGGTAAGGTTGGTTATTCAACGGTTAAACAAGCCCCTTTGCAATCAATCCACCCAAGAAAACGAATCCGACTATCAATATCTGAAGCTCAAACCGGTACTTCTCAATCGCAACTCACACATGATATTGGCTCTGAATCTGTCTCCGATTCTTTACCCAAGCCTCCAAGCTGTTCTTTCACGTCATCTTCTTCTGAATGCAAACCGAAATACAAAAGAACAAGCACTACAACAGCAAGTTTACTGGTACTGGAAAACACCATTTCTACACATAAAGCATAAAACGTTCTTGCAACCATTACTAAACAGGGTCATGATGTGCCGGTTCCAAGTCAGTCGGGTATCTGGAAACGAGTAATCTCAGAAGGACAGCAAATGAAAGCCAACATTTTTGAAAAACTTCAAAGCGAAGATCCCTATTGTCTTCATATTGATGGTAAAAGAGTCCAAGGGGAACAGTAACAAGTAGTTCTGCTGAAAAATAGCACAACCGAAATCAAACTCGGTATTCTGAAATGTGAGAGTGGTTCTGCCGCTGCTATTCACAAGGAACTACATCAGCTAATTGATGAATACGATGCTTGGGGAAATATTCGCATGATAATCTGCGACACGACAGCAGTAAATAATGGTCGTTTGCACGAGATTGTAAAGCTGATGCAGAATGATGTCTTGAGCAAGGGCTTTCAGAAGCCACAACACATTGGCTGTCAGCACCATGTACTCGACCTCCTTCTGAAGCACGTTATGAATTTCCTTATTTAAGAGCCAACGAGCAAACCAGAACTCAACTATTCCTTCATTGACAAATTAAGAGAAAACTATGTCTCTCTTCAGGCTCATTACCACCAAGTTGCGACAGATGATGTTAACACAGACAAGAACCCTGGATGGCGAGATGATTTAAAGTTCTTATATGAACTATGTCAGGCATATCGTCATTACAAAACAACTACACGATGGCCCCGAATCAGCTGGAAGAAACTCCCAAACTTACACCAGGCAAGATGTAACTCGCTTGCAAATATATGCTGTTATAGGTTTTTTTTCTGATGCCTTTATTCAAACATTTTCGAATACCATAATATATTTTTAGTTTGTTTAGCTTTTAACCCTTCTCCGTTGGCAGCACTAAAATAACTAACAATTAATTTATTTATTTATTTTTTTTTTATTTAATTTCCTGACGATGCTAACCAAAGGTTAGCGAAATATTGAAAATAAAAAAATAAAAGTACCTAGAGCTTGAATAAATATAAACATTTAATAAATTAAATAAGGTCAAATAAAAAACTGAATATTTTATTTGTTATCATTTACTACTGTATAAGAGCACTTTTTTTGAAGCGCTCGATTATGCGCTTCTTCTCTTAAGTGCTTCAAAAAACACCAATTTTTTTTACTGGGTTGTATTAAATAATTTATAAATAATTGCGACCTACTACAAAAATAGGTTAGAAATATTATGTTTAAAGTTGCATCATATTATGATGTGAATTATCTGTAACAGTTTTACGTTAAGGTTGCCAGTCAGTAAATAAGCATAAATATACAAATATTAAAAATATTTTTCGGTGTTAGATTCAATCTACATATTATTATGACTACCATGATAATAATATGATTACTTCTTAACTTATTATGATTAACATGAGAATTATATGATTACATTAAATTATAATATGATGCAATAAAAACAAATTAGGATTAAGGGAAAAATATTATGATATAAAACTACGAATATATTTGGTCATAATATGATTCAATAATAATCGTAATATGTTGACTACAATCATGAATCTTATCATAATATGTTGCTCTTCAATTCAACGAGACCTTCCCACTGCACATCATTCACATGAAAGAAAGTTTTTAAGTAAATATTAATGCAAAAAAACCACTTTTTTCATATACATATATGCACAAAAACGAAATACTAGAAAACTACACGTAAGAATTCCAACTTTTTGTAATTTTTGTAATCAGTATGAAGTCCTAGTTTAAAAAATATGTACAGTTCCTTGGCAACAAAACTAGTGTTGACTTGTATTATTAGTCTATAACTTTCTATTAAAGGTGTGACTGGTAGTGATTATGAATACGACTTGCAGAACATTTCAGCCTAAAGGTTTACGGTCCGATTGTAGAGGACATATTTTCACATTTTAGAAAAACACAGATTTTTTGGAACGTTAAGCAAAAGAAAAAAAAAAAGATTTCTTTAAAAAACTGTTGTACTTCTAAGCAAATATTTATACAGTCGAATTAAAACAAGATTGTAAAATAAATAAGCAACAAAATATTCATAGAAAAAAAAGATTGCTAATTAAATTAAATAAACTAAAAAAAAACAAATTTTGGAATGAGATAAAGAACAAAACAATGTAGTAAAACAAATGAATGTACTCACATAAATGATAAGAAAAATTTAAAACAAATAAAATTAAGTTAAATTATTAAATAAAGTGCGCAGTTTTTTGTTTATTTAAGCTAAAAACTCTGAAATTGTCATAAATGTCTTAGTAAAATTCTATAACGATATTTGCTAATTGTTATCATTGAAAAACATTATCTTGATAAATAAAATTTTATGAAATCTTAATTAAGTTAAGAAATAAAAAATCACATGACTCCAGTGTAGCTACTCGAGAAGCTATTGTAACGTTACTGATTGACTCACTGACTGACTGACTGATTCATCATCGCACAGCCTAAACGCCTGAAGCTAAAAACTTGAAATTTAGACCAGGGGCTGGTCTCTCCCCAAATTGATCCGCTAAGACGGGATTTTGGGAAATTCGAATGTTTAGGGGGTAAAAAAGGGCAAAAACGGGTAAATTCGGTAACCTTATATCTCTTAAACTAAAAGAGATACAATAAAAACGTTATGCTTATCGTTGTTCTTTAGAAAAATAAGCGGACAGGTGTCTGGTACTTTTTGGAAGTTCAGCCCTTTAACGGAGTAAACGGGTAAAACCTGTATTTTGGTACTTTTTTGTCACCCCATCTTTCTTTTAAACCCATAAACATAGAAATAAGGGTTACATCACATTTGAAACCTATCTGAAAAATCCAAATACGTATTTCGCACTTTTTCGAAATTCGGACGTTTAAGGGGTAAAAAGCGTAAATATTTTTGGTACTTTTTTATAAAACATTTTTTTATTTATTTATTGACATATACGTATTAAATTATGGGCTCCCACTACAATATTGAAATTTTTTATGCTTCAATGGGGAGAAAAAAGTACCAAAAAGGGGAAATAGGGATCAAACGGGTAAAATCTGTATTTTGGTACTTTTTTGACACCCCATCTTTCTTTTAAACCCCTAAACATAGAATTAAGGGTTATATCACATTTGAAACTTATCTAAAAATTCCATATACGAATTTGGAAAAAAAAATTTTTTTTATTCAAAAATTTAGTTCTTATTGTTGTTCAATAAAAAAATAAGCGGACAGGTGCCTGGTACTTTTTTGTAATTTGGCCTTTTTGGGGAGTAAACGGGTAAAACCTGTATTTTAAAACTTTTTTGCCACGCAATCTATCTATTAAACCAATAAACATTGAAATAAAAAATTTCACATTCGTAACGTATCTAAACAATACAAATAAAAATTTGGTACATTTTCGAAATTCGAACGTTTAAGAGGTGAAAATCGTACCTATTACAAAGTAGCGGGTTAAAACCTAGAAACATAAACTTTGGCGTAAAAATATGTCCACGAAAGAAAAGGAGATGCTAACGAAGATAAAAAAATTATTCAAATATGATTTAACTTAAATGAAAAAACAACTGTTTTATCACTTTAATAACTACGAGCGATTTACAAAAATTCCTTTGAACTATAAATTAATCTGATTTTAAGATGTTAAATATTAAGTTTGAATATTTTATAAGTATAACAAGCTAAAAAGTATGTTCGGTCAAGACCGACCTAATGATACCCTACGCCACAGTATATGAAAATAATTTTTACTGATCAACCCTTTTTGGGAACTAAAAGCAGTCATTACAAAATTATGTCATGAGGTTAATATTTATGTAAAAGTTTTTTTTGCCAAATAATATTGAGATGTCGTAATTTATATAAGTTTTTAGGATAGGGGCTTATATGGGACCTATGATAAATTTTGGACCTACAAGGACAACATTTTGTTATGACATTCTACCTATCGTAAAACTTTTTATGACCAATTTTTATGTTAATATGTACCAGCCTTTATAAGGAAGTTATGGCATTAAAAACTATTTTCAGGAGTACTGTTTGTATGGGAGCTATGGTAGCTATGGTAAATATCCTTTGCCTGGTAACAATCTTGTCGAGATGCGAGGACTTAAGTGCACTTTTCGGTTCTTATCCCCTGTGTTAAACTTGTCAACCGTTCGCCTTTCTCATGAGTCTGGCTAGACCATTTTCAATGCATTTGACGGTAATCTGCAAAAAAACCGTTGTTGCAAAAAGTGGCTTTAACAACGTTATTCGCGGCTTTGCTTCAATTGTTTCCATCTGTGAAACATAAGATAGTTCTGTTTTTCCTTAAAAATTTTCCCGAAATGGGTGAATCCTTCTCAGTAAAAAAATATTTTTCGGAACGCATGGATTTATCCACCTAAATAGTAAAAATCTTAGCTAGACGGCCTTTATATGGCAAGCACAGTTGTCAGATTTGACGATAGCCTATAGGCGACTTGACGCTTTTTGCCCTAAATTTTACGATTTTTTTAATTACAAATTTTGAACTTATTTACAAAAGTTTTTAGTATTATTTGATATATTTGATTAACTTTTTGGATACTTTTGTTTATTTGATTGGCAATTATTTTCAGCGTTTAAAAACTGCAGTCAATGTTGAAAACTGTCATTTCTTCTACTTCTTCATTTGTCAATGGCAAAAAAAAAAAAAAACTAAAAAGCTGTTACTTTTACTTCTGACTCATTAAATGTTAACAGTCGCTGTCAAACCAACTAAAAAGCAAAAAGGTGTACATAAATTTTCGTTTTTTGTTCGACAGTTTTTGGTTTTGACTGCAGTATTTTTTTAATCCTGATTACTTTCACATTTTATTATAGCGCACTCTTGGGTACCGCTTTAAATATTATAGTTTATGGATTTTGATATAAGATCCATTTTTCAGCCAAATTTTTAAAAGGCTGAAACCGGATATCTGATGAATAAATTCAGTGCTCGATATCTCTCAGCTTCAGTTCACGTGCAACTCAATTTTTCTTACGTTTTTATGAATGCTACACGCAGAAAAAAAATATGTTTAAAAATGGTCACCTCCAACAAAACTATTTTTAAAGAAAATTTTTAAACATATTATGTTTAATTTAACCATATTATTGTCACCGACAACCATATTTTTGTTAAATTGGTCCTCCATCAAGAAGCCACAACCATATTATGGTTCTCTTTAAACATGTTTTGGTTAAATATGACAATAGTTTGTTTTTAAATTAACAATAGTATTTTCCTCTTTTCCAACAGCAACATGCTATGGTTGAAAACCAACAATGCTATTATAAGTGTTAAACATGTTTTAGTTATTATTAACCAAAACGTGTTTGGAGGCAACCATAATATGGTTGCGCCTTCTTGATGGTGGACCCATTTAACCATATTATTGTTGTCGGTGACAATAATATGGTTAAATTAAACATAATATGTTTAAAAGTTTTCTTTTAAAATAGTTTTGTTAGAGGTGACCATTTTTAAACATATTTTTTCTTTGGGTGTAATTCTATTAAAAAATTTTTGATTTTGTTACTCCATTGTTCATTTATCTTAGTCAATTCATGTCTCTTATTCTAATTTCTCAAATTGTTGTAGCATCGCCAGACGTATGAGATCTTTAACAATACACAACATGCGAATTCATCTGTCGACAAGCTTTGAGAACTAAATTATTCTACAAAAATATTTTTCAAATATTTTCCTATTTTAAATTTATTGCTTTTAAACAAGGCGAATTCATTCCAGGTAATCTCGGTAGTACAACAAGAACAACTCGTACAAAAACCACAAGCAACTTTTTTTTGTAAAATCATTGTACGATGTCAAAAACCGAAACAAATCAAAACAGAAACAAAGATAATAAGCAAAATATTGACATCCAACAATTATAAAGCTAAAGAAAAAGTTACCAGCAGGGCTTTTAGGATCACCTGTAATGAATTCGCCTTGCATTTAATAAGAAAATGATTTTATGTTTGTTTTTTCAAAACTTAATTTTCAACATTTAAAAAATGTTTGACACTCTTACCCACCCAGCAAAAACTTAACTTACAATGCTACTTTTAATGACTTCCTGAATTCATTACTTTGTAGCTGTATTCGCCACTTTTTGCGTTATTAGTTATATATAAAATAATAACTTAAATATTATATCTGAAATAAGTCATAATTATACATTACAAAAAAATACTTTGGTATAATGACTTAAATAAGTTATTATTATATGGTTTTAAATAATTTTTTAAATCAATTTGCAATATATTATATTAATATTTGTTAGATATCCGGTAATATTAAAAAATTTTAAGAATAATTTCTATGTGAAATACATGGAAAATCCAAAAATCAATCAAATGTATGTAAATAGCTACATAAAAATTTTCCAAAATTACCAATACAATATATTTTCTTTATAAGAGTACTAGTAGTGATATCAATCTAATATAAACGATGTTTCTTTGAAGAACATAATCAGGCCTGTCCAGAAATTATTCGGAATGGTTTTGAATCCGTGTTTTCATTTCGATCGGTTTTCGTAATTGTTATTTTTAAGTTAAATGTGGCAATATTGTGTAAACCAAAACAAAAACTTTTTTCGATCGAAAAATTAAAAGTGATTTATCGGTTTTCGTTTTCTGAAGAAGCTTTCTCGGAATTAAAAAAACTTTCGATCGAAATTGATTTCTGTGACAGGCCCGTAAATTTATATTTATATTAATGTTATTACAGTGTTAGAGCTATAAATGATTTTGTGCAGCAAAATCTTTCTTTATTAAATATTTTCTTATAAATCTAAAAATTTATTATTGTGTACACTTTTTCAACATAATTCCATAAGATTTTAGAGCAATTTTAATTAGTGTATTTTATACGTTTTGAAAGTTAATTTGAAAGTACTTTTTTCTTGTCTCTTTTGGTAACTACATATTTTTATACAATTTTTAAGTATAAAATAAAGGTATTATTTTTATCAAAAATTATTTTTGGGAATGAAATATTTTATTAATTAATTCATTTATTAATGATGTGCTAATAATCCCAATTTTTTTAAATGAAAACACTGAAATTTATTGTTGTGGGAAAGCTAGTTCCTATGCGCATTTCGCTGGTTGCTTAGGCCAGCTCGTCAGGAAACTTTTTCCAAATACTTTAGAAAAGCTAAAAATATTATACAAGTAAGACCATAAAGTGAATAAGAATTTTAAAAACACTCTGGTCTTAAATGTAACAATATCAAAGCTTCAACAAAGTCACAACAATAAACCGTCAATTTTTTCTTTCTTACATTCCCCTACAATTGGCTGGGTTTTTTCCAACACAAATTGTAGTTGTAAGAGGATAGAAAGAAAAAAACAAAATTAAAAAAACAAGATGCTTAAATAAAGCAGCTTGCCATTTCAGTTTTTTATTTGCTGGGCACATGCAAATTGATTATCAAAAATTATTTTTGGGAATGAAATATTTTATTAATTAATTCATTTATTAATGATGTGCTAAAAATCCCAATTTTTTTAAATGAAAACACTGAAATTTATTGTTGTGGGAAAAGGTATTATTTTTTAGGTTGTAGTTGGCAAAATTTTAAAGGATTACTTTTTGGACATCGCGAACAAAAATAAGTACTTTTTCTAGTAGCAAAATAAGTACTCTTTTCCTCAAGTTCTCATTATTTATCTGCTTATTTTGTACGCAAAGTTTTTGCTGGGCAGTGTGGCATGTAAAAAAACTTGCATACGTAGCTAACGTTTTTAACAATTTTTTGTCGCAAAATTTGTCGATTGTGAAGAAACTGAATCTGGCAACTATAAGTGCAAGTAGTTATAATAAATATAATAAACTAAGCGAAACTACTAACATCTACAAAAAGTCTTTTGTTTTCCATCGTAATGACTTAGAAAATAACTGTTAAAGAGAGAACATAAGGCAACAAATCAATATTAATTTCAATAATCACTAGTTTTGCTGCTCCCACCCCCAAAGAATGATAAAATCCATAAATTCTAATATTTGAGCGGCTTTTAATCAAATAAAATAAATCACGTTAACACCTTTTAGTTTATGAACACATACACTAACATTTATATAAATTGCTTAACTTGAGTGTGAGTTTACTTACAACATACACACACACACACACATATATATGTATATAAAGAATAACCTACAAATAAATGACAGGAAAACTAACGAAAGTTATAAGAAGTAGAACAAGAAATAACCCTTGAAAATTATGACCCAAAAGTACTGCTAATAACTTTTTATGCCATAACTTACAAATACTCGAATGATTTACTACACACCTACAAGCACATGTATCTATATAAATACATTCAAACCGTAAATATGAAATATCTAGGTAAACTTATTTATGCCACTACTACAAAAAAACAAAAACACATCATCAACAACAGGAGCAACGAACGGCAGCAACACAATGTGGGAACAAAACCAAAAGTGTTTGTTTTCTACAAATAAATGTATTCCAGATAAATAAATAACCAAACATTTACCAGTACCAACAAAATACTCAATTTATATACAATCGTTTATGCATGTGTACTTTGTTGGGAGTGAGTCCAAGAGGGAACAAATTGCAAGCGTTTCCTCTTTTTGGGCCTTTTATAAGGTCTACAAACGCATTTAAAATGATCGTTTTACTCATTCCACTGTGCCTTCTTCTAAAAGTCTTTTAAAGAATATATTAAAAATTCAAATTTCTATTCCACAATAAGGCATGTCAAAATCGTCGCTCTTAAGGGTACTTTACACTCTCACACGAGTCTTACATACTTATAGGAAAATACAACCCTGTCGTTATTGTTTATTTTTTGAAAATTTTCAAACAATAATTCGATCACAGAAAAAATTCTCGCAAATTATCAACCAATCAAATCCAAAATCAGTTTTAATTAAAAATATATTCAAGTGAATTAAACGTTGAATCAAGTCTGCTATTAATTTGTGAACTGGTGCAAATATAATTATTTTTTTACTTAATATCACAATTTTTTTAATTGAAATTCATTTTGTATTTTTTTTTTTAATGATCAGAGAGGCATTTTCGCCAAAATACGTAAGAATTGTGGGATAGTGAAAAGTACCCTTTATAGCTGCCTAACACTAGCACACAAGTCTTACGTATTTCGAAAAAATACAACCCATATCATGATAAGTTGTTATTGTGTTTTGAAAATTTGTAAACACTAATTAGATCAGAGATGCATTTTCGTTAAAATACGTGTGATAGTGTAAAACGGCCTATAGCAGTTATTTGGAACTGTAAAAGAACTACTTCTTAAATTTAGAAAGGATACCGCATATCAGGTATTGATTTACTCACTTTACACCATTAGCAACAACAATTATACTACATAATAATTATAGTACTACGCTTCCACGACAAGCGGTGCAACACAGGAAAACTGCAGATCCAACTTAAATTAATATATTAGTTAGAAATATGTACTATTAATTAAATTCCGTGCTGATTTTCTACCTGCACACAATCTGATCATATCAATTAACATATTTGTGAGTTTGAGCTTTTCTTGCTGTTGAGTCAATAGGTTTAATTGAAATGTGACCACCAGCAAAATAGGCTGTATAAAACGTGAACACAAATCAAAATATATTTTTAATCAACACAGTTAATTGAAACAATTTAACAATTTTATGAAACTTTAATACAACATTAAATATTTTGAAGTTTGTATGTTTTCATATTTGCAAATATACACACAAGCATTATAATTTTGATTTTCAATTAAGGCAAATTTGATTTGATTGAAAAAATTTTGGTTAACATTTTTTCTGTGTACGCCCCGGAACGACTCGGAGTTCAACGAACACCGAACAAGGATTTTCAACTCAGCAGCACCTGTTCTCCAGGTCTCGCTGCTACAACAACAACAACAATTATACTAAGATCAGGGTAATTCTTACATATTTAAAAAAATGCATCTTAGAATAGATTTTAGTAGATGGGAAAAGGCAAAGACACGTCCTCTAAATTGAAAATATACACAGAAAAAAGGGTTTTATCAATTAAAAAAATGATTAAAAAATTATTTAAGTTTAATTAAATTGAATCAATTATTTTTTAGTTGAAAGAAAATTAAAAATTTAATTTTGATTTAATTAACATTTTAGGTGTTTTAAAATAAATTTTCAATTAAAATTTTAATTAAATAACAAAAAATCTTAATTGACTTTTTTCGTTTAAAATAAAATAATTTAGGCATGTAGAATTGTTGTTGGGAATTGTCAATATTTATTTAAATAAATTAACACGTTGTTTAAAATGGCAAAGTTTTTTGATCACTTTTTTAACTAAAATTAAAAATATCATTTATTGAAAATATTTTTTCAAAATTTTAAAATTTTTAGTAACCAATATAATCATTTTGGTACACCCAGAGAAAAAATATGTTTAAATATGGTCACCTCTAACAAAACTATTTTTAAATAAAATTGTAATCATACTATGGTTATTTTAACCATATTATTGTTATCGACAACCATATTATGGTTAAATTAGTCCTCCATCAAGAAATCACAACCATATTATGGTTGCCTCCGAACATGTTTTGGTTAATAATAACTAAAATATGTTGAACATTTATAATAGCATGGTTGATTTTTAACTATAGAATGTTGCTCTTGGAAAAGGGGAATATACTATTGTTAACTTTAAAAACAAATTATTGTCACATATAACCAAAACATGTTTAGAGGCAACCATAATATGGTTGTGACTTCTTGATGGAGGACTAATTTAACAATAATATGGTTGTCGGTGACTATAATATGGTTAAATTAAACATAATATGTTTAAAATTTTCTTTAAAAATTGTTTTGGTTGGAGGTGACCATATTTAAACATATTTTTTATCTGCGTGTAGTGGGTGCAAAATCAACAACTTGTTTGATTGATATCATGAATTTGGTATAAAATTGGTGATTGGAGAAATTTAATAATTTTTTCTGTGTAAGCGGCTGGGAGGCCTCATATATCTGCAAAATAGCCTTTTAGAAGGCCTCTTTACTACTTATTTTTCCTATTGGGCATATGATAACATAAATGTACTTTATGTAGAATTTTGCAATGCGGTTTTGTTACATTACATATTTGGTTCTTTGATTTCATTTTTCATGTTGCCATATAATTTGTATCAAAATTAATTCAAAAAATTTAGTATAATTTTTGTATTTACATACAAGTTGATTTGGCATAAAATGGTTTTATATTCTTAAAGAACATTTTGCGATTAATCATGATCTCGATATCAGGAAGAGTTTTTATAAAGATAACATTTTCCATAAAAAACTCCAGTTGATATTAACGGGAGTCGGTATATTATTGTAAATTTTTCTGTGCCCACAAGCAATAACAGCATAAGTTGAGTTATGAAAAATTTGACTTATTTCATTTTAATCATCTTAATCTAACTTTTATTTCATTAAAAATTCAATCAAAATTTAAAATGTTATCAAATTACTAGCAAAGAGTTGGTAACTAAAAGCTTAATCAAAATTCCCTGATTTTAGGCAACGGTTTTGAGTTTAAAAATGCTCTGCGGAGCACTTGCCTAAATCGATTTAAGTTGTTATTGCTTTTTGGCACAGATATATTATATATAAACAAGCAATAACATCATGCTCGAATTTGAGACTTTGAGACAAGCTGGGAACCCTAGCGGTTTACCACTGAATTCAATGGTGCTCGTTATTTTTCAAAGACGGAGTAAGAATTAAATTGAGCAAAGATCCTTAAAGTAAAAAAAACGTCCATTTATGGTACTTTAGTACTAATGCTATAATTAGCTTTCGCCATTTAATTCAGCGTACTCGAATTAGCATTGAAAGTAGGGTGACCAGCTTGTTACAATTTACGTCTTGTATAGTGATATTAATCAAATCATATTCTAGTACTTATTTAATCATGCACAGAAAAAAATTAAAAATGTTCTCTTGTAACCAATTTCATAGAATCAAGCCAACACTTTGTTGATTTTGCAACTATTACCAAAGCTATTATATTGATAACAAAAAATTGTAAAAATTTTAAATTGTGAATTTTATTTTTCAATAAATAATATTTTTAATTTTTATTAATAAAATTATCACAAAACTATTCCATTTTAATTAATGTGGTAATTGATTTACTGCCAGGCCCACAATGTCGACAAGAGCATTTCTTTCGCATATTTAAATTGAAAGCAATAATAAAAAACTAAAATTTGTTTTTGTTTTCAATATAAATATTCGAGAGAAATGTTCGTGTCGACATTGTAGGCCAGGCAGTTATTTAAATATAACTCAGGTTTTGATAATTCCCAACAACAATTCTACAAGCTAAAATTATTTTATTTTAAGCGAAAAATCAGCTAAGATTTTTTGTTATTTAATTAATATTGTAATTAAAAATTTATTTCAAGACAGCTAAAATGTTAATTAAATCAAAATTATATTTGTTTTAATTTTTTTTTCAACTAAAAAAATAATTGATTCAATTATCCCTTTTCAAGCAATTTTTTTGATTGATAAAAAACTACTGAACATTTTTTCTGTGCTGCTTCGGTTCATATGTGTATGTGCTTAGCATAATTTTGCTTGTAACTCATTTATCTATTTAAGGAAAATTCAATAAAGTTAATATTGGGTCCTCGTAACCTTCTAGTACCATCTAGCAATGTTCAGCGGCCCGTTTGTTGTTGGCTCTCTTACGATCGCGATTTCAATAGATCCAATATTACTTCTTACATTTTTTTTTAAGGGTGGGTAAATGATAAAAGCTATACCGGATGAAAGAGTTTAAGGAAGGTTTTTAAGAATATAAACAATGATTGACATTTTAAGAAACTTACTAGTTATCACAATTAGGGTCACATCTGATAACGTAATTCCAAAAAATGTTTACCAAAATACAAACAATATTTGACATTGAAAATTGGTTAAATCGGTTATATTCCCATTTTCAAATTTCGCTCTGGACTAAAAGTTTTAGTTCGATAGCAGAAACACAGAATGAGCTGGGAAGACAACATTTGTCGTTAAGCTTAAAAGAAAATGAGCTCGTTGATCTTTTATTTCACCTGACCTCCATGCAAATATCGTTTCCAAAAATACCATTTACCCTGATATACGCAGAAAAAAAACTTTTTTTAATATGGTCACCTCCAACAAATCTATTGTTTTTAAACAAACTATTGTTACTTTACCTATATTTTTCTTGCCGGCAACAATATTATGGTTTAATAAGTCCTCCATGAAGAAGCCGCAACAATATTATGGTGGCCTCTTAACATGTTTTGGCTAAATATGACCATAATTTGTGTGTTTGTTTCTTTTTTTATTAAATTAACAAAATTATTTTTCACTTCTTCACGAACAACATGCTATGATTGAAAAAAGCATGCAATAATATGGTTAATTTAACCTTAATATGTTTAAAAATTTTCGTTTTGTTATTGGTGACCATTAGGGTGGGTCAATTTTTTTTGTAAGTAGGCGTATAGCAAAAAGGTAATCTACAATAAATTCTAAGAAAACTTGACTAAGAGAGTATGGGTCTAAAATCAAAACCTAGATCCCGCCGAGAGACATAATGGAATCTTGAAAATTGGTTTAAAAAAATAATAGCTAATGAGAGCAAAATACCGGTTTATGGAAAAATTACACATTTTTAATGTTCCGTACTCAAAGAGTGAAAATGGAACCTTATTACTGAGACTTCTTTGTCCGCGCGTCCGTCCATCAGTCACAGTGCCCATTCTATTTTGTAAATTTTGTAAATTTTCCATACATAAATACATATATTGCACGGTACTCGTAGCACAGAACCTTACTTTTACCTTACTTTTACCATTTTTTTTTTTTAATTAAAGTTTTATTTCGTAATTTAAACAGCAGAACCCAAGTCTTTTTAACAATCCATTCGGGGTATTTGGGTTCGGCTTTTTATAGTCACTGCCATAACACTATCACGATTTTTTGCAATTACTCGTCGTGAGACATTCGTTAGTAACTGCACACACCGCTCGGTTTCCTGAATGTGCGACGGAATTCCAGGATCTGGCAGTGGTATATCATCAGATTTAACTCCAATAGGTGCTCGTGTGGGATGCTTGCAGTAAATGGAGGCTCAGATAATATGTTGTCAATATCCAAGACGACTAAATCCATATAATCTATGCACTTAAAATTAATTGGATACTTTTTATAAGTCCTGAGTTTAGTTGAGTCATACAATTGTTCACGACAATACAAAATTTTGTTAATGGCTCTTTCACGGACAAGTTTCCTTTCGTCGAAAAGCATTGTTAACAATATATTTTCGGGAATGCTAAAAAAGCTAAAAACATTTTCAAAAATGCTAAATAAAAAGCGAAGTGCTAAATGAAAATTTTGCAGCTAAATAAAAAATGCTAATGCTAAATTTAGCTGCAAAAATGCCAAAATGGCCACACTGTTCGTAATTCGTATAAAAATTAAAACATAATATCGATGCAAGACCAATGTTCCATATTTCTTGAGCAATACTTAGTGGGAACATAATAATTTATTTCTAATCAAATAAGGCTTAAGAAAAATGTGATAAATAGGTCCAAAAAGAGCAACTATATTTGTGTTTTGTAGCGATATACCAGAAGTTACTAGTTTAATATTTTTCAGAATCAAACCTCTCAGCGGAAGCTATTTAGGTTTTCATTTTAGACCCATACTTTCTATGGGTAATTATCTTAGAATTTGATGTAGATTTCGATTTTGCTATACGCCTGTCACGTTTTTTTCTAACCCGAACAAATTGACCCAACCTAGTGACCATATTGAAAAAAGTGTTTTCTCTGGGTCTACAATTACATTTTACTTCTTGAATCCCAACTAAGCGAAAATTATATTTGTAGCACATGCATGGGTTATCAGCTTGTGGTTCAAAGTGTAGCTTTTGTAAGTAAAATGTCTACCTCTTCATACGTTTGTGTGTATGTAATATTTTTTACTGCCAATATTTATTTAATGGCATAAAGTAAAATTTTCTAAAATCGATAAAAAAAAATGTGAAAGAAAACTTTCAAAGATTTGTTGTTGCTAAAATATTGTAAAAGTTTTTTGTTTGTAACCAATGTTAACTGAATTTCGCATCAATCAATATTAATTTCCTTTAATAACAGAATAAAACAAAACATGATCAACTAAAACGGAAGAGGAAAAACAAAATGGGAGAACTAAACGGATTGTATAGATTTTACTTGTACAAAAACTCATACTCACGTAATCGCAAAAGTGTGACTACAATATGGAACACATGACACAGACATTCGATAGTCATTGTTTATTCCTATAAAGGCAGAGTGTAAAGGAATGGGATTTTCTGTGAAGAATAACTTTTTACTAATATTTTTTAAAATTTATTGCCGTTATCGAGGTAAACAAATTATCGCTTTCCTTCAATTACACTTTACAACAAACAAAAAAATTTTTTTTTCTGCCAACTGATTCTTGAAGAGGGAGCCAAATAAAGATATACGTGTATCGGTGTTTTAAAAGTTTACATCTGAAACTCATTTTATTGCCTATTTTATGTTGCACTCTTGTGTAATAAAAAAAAAACGTAGAAAGTCGTGTGTTACTTAGATTTTCGTTATACAGTGTCTTCAGAAGTTTATTCAGAACATTACAAGCAACATTTTGTTAGTATGCCTTAACGCCGTAACTGCTTTAGAGGTGGGTCTTCTTTGCAATTTTTTTGTAAAAAATCAAAAATTTCCCTTAAAAGAGGGATGCCTGTAGTTAAAATATTTTGCGAAAATATTTGTCATGAAATTCTAATTATTAACTTAGAATCTTTTTTGCAAGTAGCGTTTTCAAAATTTAATCCCTTTATACCTCTGCATTATTTTTACACGATTTAATGCGGAAATATTATTAACAATATTTTTAGAATCTTTTTTTTCAAGTAGCGTTTTCAAAATTTAATTCCTTTATACCTCTGCATTATTGTTACACGATTTAATGCGGAAATATTATTAACAATATTTTTGAAATGGTTTGTAGAAAAACTGTTGTGATACTAAAATTAAGTTAAATTTGTTTCTGGCACGTATTCTTAATGAGACCAGCTTTGATAATATAAACTGGATTTAACTCAAATCTTAAATTTACTTTTACCTCATAACACACGATGAAAAAATTGGCAAACTTATTAGTTTTAATCAGGTAAAGATGACCTTTGAATTTAACACTTACCTAAAAGTAGAAAAGAGAGAAGAAATTTAAATTTTTAATTTTTTTTTGTTTTTTTTTGCTGTTTTAATAAAAGCAGGTTAATTAGAAATATTTTTAGAAAATTGAAAGTATATCTATATTTATATTTAAAATTTAAAGTACTCAAAGCAGTAAGACCTACTTTATATACAAAAAAAAAAAGAAAAAAAAAAAACAGTTGGTCTCATATGAAAATAATATTCTGAAATTTGGACAGCACAAGTGTTGATTGTGGTCTTAAATGAAAAATATTATGCAGGATGTTAACAACAAATAAAAAAGAAAAAAAAACACAAAATGATTTATGTTTTATTATATGATGCGACCCTACAATCATAAGTCCAAATAAAACGACAAGAAAATTATAAACCACCAAGACATATCAGTTCAAAATATTTTTTAAAATGCTGGGTGGTAACAGAATTTACCGATTCTCATTAAATTCTGGGCAAATTCGCTTTATATGACTGGAAATCGGACTAACATTTTATGAAGATGCGTCCATAATTTATCATAGGCCCCATGTAAAGCGTCTGCCGTAAAATCCTTCAAAAAAGGATTAAATTCTAATAAAACTGTATTACTGTATTGAGATTCGGTTTAATTTAAGTGTTTTTTTAAATATTTTTGATGAGCGATCTATTATTTACGATCTGTTTAACATAAAATCTGCTTCTGAAAATCACTTTAATGCGCCTAACAATATTTCTGAAACACATTAGAATATTTCATTTAACTTAGGCAACGAATTATACTACTGTGAGGTCAGGTTATATGTATATTGGCTTATAATTTATAGATCATATTTAAAGCCCAATCCTGAATTATTCAAACTCACGGTGAAGGGTACTAAAGAACTCTTCTTTTATATTTTATTTCGCTATTTATTGTAAAAGACTATAAGGTATTACCGGACAATTTTACCAAGTTCAGTTATAATTAACTATCAGTTATAACCAGTAGCCCGTTTCTGTATTTCTCGCATCTTAAAATTTCCCGCATGAAACAAATGAATTATTACAAAAACAGTGCAATATGAAACAAAAAATGGTTTTTCTCACATAAGTGTTTCTGTATTTTTACTTTGGGAGAAGTATCTGTCATTTAAATAATTGTCCAGCAATTATTGGAAGGATGTGAGAAAAAGTGTTTCTGTATCAATATTTTGTTAAAAGTTTCTCACAAGAACTGTCAAAATAAGTAACATTTGAAAATGATGCAAGAAAAATAAAATTTCAGAACATATTGCACAAATTATGTATGTATGCACACAAGAATGTGTATTATTTTTTTTTTATTTGAAGAGAAAGAATTTAAATGATGAAAATAAATAAAACACAATTGTTATATTTTGTTATTTTAATTTTTTAAGCCCTTAATTGTTTTCGTTATATGCAGGGCTGCCAGATAAATTTGTGAAAAAATCGTTTATTTCCTAAGAACAAATAAAAAAAAATCGTCTAGTTTGTTTTAAAAAATCGGACAATTTGAAATTAATTTTAAAAAATTTTCTTCGATTTTTATTAAAAAATAATAATACAAATAGTTAAAGTTCATGGGTAAATACATATTTTTTACATACATACATACTTAAGCTTGAGGTCTATTTAAATAAAATTATTTATTTTATTTTTTCTCTAATCCGATAACAATTTAAAATTTCAAATTGTTTTTTTCCTGAAAAAATTAGTTTAGTAGTTTAGGAAAGTGGTCCTCAAAGTATGAGGTATATAAAAGGAAATATTTTTATGAACTTTGAATACGGGAAAGTTTTCAAAATTTGTTCGATTTCAATTCCACGTGATTTCGATTTCCATGACATGGCCGAAAATATCATATTGAAGTAAAACTAACACTTTTGGCCAAAAAAAGGCAAACATTTCCTATAGTGTATTGACTGAAAAATGTTTTGTTTTGATCATATATACATATGTATTAAATAATCTAAGCAAATACAAATTAAACAGTTTTCCTTCGAAATTTTGATTTTGCCGATAAATTTTTTTTAAGCTGCCTTGTTTTTAAAGATATTGTTTTTCTGTGGTGCCGAATATACAAACATATTAAACTATTTAAATTTATTTTATTTCGACTACTGAATAATATTGTCACTAGAAAAAAATCAGCAAATCGGCACTTTGCCAATTTTGGAACAACAAATCGTCAAAACGACGATAAATCGTCAAATCTGGCAGCCCTATTTTGATTATATCTATTTCTTTCGTTGACGTTTCGCTTGCATTTGAGACTCTGAGTTGTCTGTTCTAGCATTCAAATACAGAAACACTTTTCTCTCACAAATCGATAAACGATGGAATTTTTTGTTTCACACTTAATGTGAGAAATTTTGCGATGCGAGAAATACAGAAACGAGCTACAGGGCTGTGGAGTCGGAGTTGAGGTTTCTGTACCGGAGTCGTTGTGTCCTCAAAAACTCGCGACATTTTTCGGCAAAAAAAATTCAAAATTTTTTTCTAATATTTTCCAAAATAAAAATTCTTTGAAATTGGCGATGCAATATATCAAATATCGATTCGAAATTTGTACAGAGTCATTTTCTTGCTATATTTAACCATTAAAAAGGTACTGCATTCAGTTTAAACAAATTGGACGACAATCAGACAGTGTTATGCTCTCATTTCTTGCAATTTGAACTAACTTGAATAAAATATCATCATCGTAATAGTTTATGCCGAACTAAAATGGTTTTCAGAAGAGGAATTTATATTATATCCGTGGTAAATTTTGGACTTAACTAAAATCTAAATGAAACCAATTGCAATACAGTAGTGAAATTTGGTTAAGCGCTTAAAGTGCTTTTCAGAAGGCTACTTAATATGGAATCAAAGGTAAATATGGACCGATAATCAGAAAATTGCAGGATATTATTTCTGGCCATATGAACCAAAATTGGTCCAAATTTTACCACAATATCAATATCTGCAAAGGTTTTAGTTGTATTTAAATAATTTCCCAGAGTGAGCATTATATTGGACATTATATGGTAAATTGTGGACCGAGCTTCAGGAAATTTTATGGTGTGATTTTTAGTCCTATAAGTCTTTGACGTACCAAATTGTCTTACAGTACCATTATTTATTACGTTTTTTAACATACTGAACAGTTTTTCGAGAGTACACAGAAAAAAGTGTTTTATCAATTAAAAAAATGCTGTAAAAAGTATTTAAATTTATTTAATGTGATAATAGAATCAATTATTTTTTTAGTTGAAAGAAAATTAAAAAATTAATTTTGATTTAATAAACATTTTAGTTGTTTTGAAATAAATTTTTAATTAAAATTTTAATTAACTGCCAGGCCCACAATGTCGAAAAGAACATTTCTTTCGTATATTAATATTGAAAACAATAATAAAAATCGGAAATTTGTTTTTGTTTTCAATATAAATATACGAAAGAAATGTTCTTGTCGACATTGTGGGCCAGGCAGAAAATAACAAAAAAAATTTTCGTTTAAAATAAAATAATTTAAACACGTAGAATTGTTGTTGGGAACTGTTATAGCCTATTTCCGATGTGCGAAAGAATTCTTTCTTTCGTATAACTACAATGAAAACAAAAACAAATTTTTAGATTTTGTTTTTGTTTTCAATGTAGTTATGCGAACGAAAGAGTTCTTTCGCACATTGGAAATAGGCTTTTAATATTTATTTAAATAAATTAACACATTGCTTGAAATGGCAAAGTTGTTTGATCATTTTTTTTTATTAAAATTAAAAATATAATTTATTGAAAAGAAATATTTAAAATTTTACAATTTATAGTAATCAATATAATCATTTTGGTAATAAGTGCAAAGTCAACAACTTGTTTGCTTGATATTATGAATTTGGAATAAATTTGGTGATTGGAGAAATTTAAATATTTTTTCTGCGTAGGTTTTATATGTGGCCTAAGGTAAATTATGGACCGATCTTCACGAAATTTTAAAGTATGATTTCTAGCCTTATAATACTGATACGTACCAAATTTGATTATGATAGCATTATTTGTTACGGTTGTAGGCGTACATATGGTAAATTATGTAAAGTATGATTTTTAGTACTCTCATGTTCCAAAGTTTGTTATAATAGTATTACTTGTTACGGGTTTAGACGAACTTAACTATTTTCTGAGTGCTTGGTTTATATGGGGCCTAGGGTAAATTATGGACCTTGATCTTTTCAAAATTTGACAGTGTTATTTCTATGACGTAGCACATTTAAATACGATAGCAATATTTATTACGGCTTTAGACGTACAGTATGATTTCTAGTCATATAGAATGAGTTTGTGCAAAATCTTATATCATGCCGTGGATTATGCCACCTTTATTGTTAGTTTTTGCAACAAAGATGCCAATTTTTTAGGGTGGTGGTTCTACATTTCGATTCATAACTCTGATCCTACTGATCGGAATTTGCTGGATTTCAATCCCAAACTGGTTCGAATAACTACAACAATTTTACTCCGACAATGTTCTTCTCTTTTGAGACGTATATGGCTTAATCGACTTAGAATTACTCAAGAAAACAGAATTAGTCAATTCACAAGGTATCCTAACATGTCATATTGTCAAAATGTCCTAATATTTCACAATGGTTTAAAAATATTGTTGAACGGCTCAGCCGCTCAGCGCTGGACTTTTCTGATTAATTACGACAGCACAATAAACACAGCAAGCAACGTTCTATTTATTTAAGACACTTTTTGTTAACAAACCAACAACAATATTTTTAAACCATTGTGAAATAGTAGGACATTTTGACAATATGACATGTTAGGATACCTTGTGAATTGACTAAATATATATACTTTATGGTGTCTCAGATGCATAATAAAAAAGTTAGTTAACACTCATTCACCACAAGTGGTGGAGGGTATAAAAAGAGTTTAAAGTAAAATAAGGACCAGTCCTATATACATCTAGCATCAAGGTTAGAGTAGGAGTCGGAGTAGTAAGTCGGAGTCGCACTTAAAAAATTTCAGCGTTAAAAGTCGGAGTTAGAACTTTTTTCTGACGTCTCCAAGCCCTGCTTATAACTGTCGAAAATATATCTTTAACTGGAAGTTAAAGTTAAAGAAAGTTTAAACTGAACTTGGTAAAAAAAATAATACAACTTACTTTGTATTAACTGGTAATAAGTTTATGACAGAAAATAATTTTTTTTCCTAGAAAAAGATAGAGACAACGCTAAAAACTCTTTGATATCAAAGATTTTGCATGAGTTTAATGATATAGAATAATATAAGAGAGAAGGACGATATGTAAACAACTGCACAAAATTAGAAAACAAATATCAGCATAGTTAGATCGTTTACGAGAGGACTTGGATGGAAGATATGTGACATCATAGTACAACTATCACCACCTCTCATAGACTTTGTTTTTCGACCAATGGAATCTTATATACAAAATGAGATGGAAATAATTTGACTTATTAAATTAATTTGAAAGTGTTGAATTAATTTTTAATTCCCCTACTTGGAGGCCATACGAACAAGTTTTATCTTTCAATTTCTTTAAATTTGATCTTACTCTCATTTTTTTTACTAACACACAGAGCTGCCATTGTTGGTTATTTCTAACCAAAATTGGCAATTTTTTTTCTCAATGTGGAGATGTGAATATTTTTTTTCATTTTGGTTACTTTTTTCTAAAATATAAAATACGTATGAATATGTTTTTCTTGATATACTTGCATCGCGTATTTCGATTTGAAGGGAATTATTTACGACTTCGAATAATGTATACTTTGCACAACGATCTTCTCATTATTTTCTTCGAATGAACGAAAACAAAAAATCCTTTGAAAAAAGCTACCATATATTTTTGTTTAAAAATTACCAAATGTGATTTTGTCTCATTAGAAAAGGCCATGTTCTGTAATTGATATCAAATGAAGTTTTAATCGATGGAGATTTTCAGTTATTTTTTAAATGAGCGTAGTTTTTCTTATTTTAATGGCAATTTTCTCAATGTATCGACAAATTGCCTGTTACTTAATGTCCACATAAATGTATTAGACCGACAAACTGTCCGTTAACGATTTTGGTTTTCTCAATATACCGACAAAAACATTGTTCTCAGTTGGCAGCACCTCTCAAAATATATATAAAGGTTGGGAGTCAGCTGATTGAATTTATTTGTACGGCAAATAAATAGCAACTAAATAATTCGCAGATGAGTGCCGGTCAGCTTTGTGAGAGAATATAAGCAAATGAGTCATTAAGAAAACCAAATTTCTTTAATGTGCAGTTTTTCGTTGGGAAAAAGATAATCGTCTAATGAGAAAACAGCCATAAGAGTAGTAAAGATAAGTGGTACTTAAAGTAGAAAGTGCATAATATCACGCGGAATCGATTTCAGAAAAGTACACAAAAGAAGTTTAAGTATTTCTGAAAACTTGAATAGAAGTAAAATGTTCTTAGTTAACATTAATTCCAGTAGTATATTTTAATATGTTGAAATACACTTATGTAGGAATATTAAAAATTTTTGAAAAATAAATTGATATATTCAGCCATGTCACAGAGTACAATTCCGTTCGGAAACGGAATTAATTCCGTACTTTGGTGCTTTAGAAAATTACGAATAAACTTTGCGGAATGAAACCATTTTTGTTTTCATGAACGGAATCATTCCGAATGAAATTGTACTCTGTGGCATGGCTAATAATCTATAATTTTAGAATTTATGGAATTTACTGTAGGAAAATGGCGTGAATATAAAAATTTTAAATTTAATTTTTTGTTTATTTATTTAATGCTTTTGGCAGTATTTTTACAAATTTTGTTTATTGTAAACGATAAATTAAAAAAATATACATAATTTGGTATGGACATTTGACGAGTTTTAACTCTTAGAAAATAAAAATATTTCTTATGAAAAAGGTCTCAAATAAATAAAAGCTTTTAATTTAAGTTTTTCATTATTTGTCTAATATTTACAAGAATTGCATTTCTTGTTTTGTTTTCTTAATTTGTTATTAATATTTTCCTATTAATTTTTAAAGATTTTTTCCATTAAAGGCATTTCTAATTTGGTTATATTTTTTTCACATTTGGTAACTTTTTCAAAAATGTTGGTTGTAAAAATGTGGTTAGTCGTGGCAGCCTTTCTAACACACTCACACTTTTTAAATTGACCACGAGAATGCTCTCAATTTTACCTTTCCATTTGTTTGGTAATTTTACGTTCAATTTAACGGCTGGTTAGAAGTTAATGGAGCACATTTTCATTTGTCTTTATAAATTGATTTCTTGATGACATCTTGAACGTAAATTGCGTGCAGCCTGCGTCACGGATTTTATTTTATATAAATTTTGACAAACAGTGTGTGGAAAAGGCTATCAAGAAAATCTTGATCGGGTGGCTGCAGGGTTAAGGAAAATATTGTCGCAAATAATAACAAAAACTTCATCTTCTTTCCAGAAACGGTTTTTAAGACCCTAAATTCGAATAAAAGAAAAACCGAAAAATGTAAGTTAAACACGGATATCCATAAATAAAAACTTTGGCATTTATTGATTTTGAAATCCTCTACCTAAAAGCCAAAAAAATATACCCACACACAAACACACACATGTACATCGACACAGGAAAGAAATATATGTCATCGGCTCTTTGTACACGCAGAGAAAGAATATGGTTGGGAATGGTTACGGCAACTACACTATGTTAAATGTAACAGTTTATTGTTGTCGAACACAAAATATTGTTATGTTTATTTAACATCATCAATACTATAGTTACTGTAAACATTTCAATGTGTATCGAAATTATAAATTTGAGTACGGTTCACTGAAAAATAATCATTTTTATAGCAACTAAATAATGATAACTTTGAAAACATATTATATTCCTCACAACCATTTAATGATATATAATAGCCATTACATGATAGCTTTCTATACGTGTACTCCTAATATGTTTAATATGCAAACAAAATATCTATAGTCTAACAATATTTTGTTATCGCCATTTGTAAAATAATTTTGCATCAGTTGTGTCGTTTGTTTAACATATGCCTATCGAGTTATTTGTTATTGAGTGGTTAAACAATTTAAATAAATATACCCATTAAAAAAAATCAACTTTAAAGAAATTAAAAAATAAAGAAATTGTAGGTACATTAAAAAAAATTGTAAAGTATCACATGCTAAAAAAAATTTTATATTGTTTAAAAGTGGTTGAAAAATATTGACCATTGTTTTGTGCTATTTTAGAGAAAAAGAATGAAAATTCTAAAAAATAATTTATAAATAATTGCGGCATACGCAAAAACAGGTTAAAAATATTATGTTTAAAGTTGCATCGTATTATGATGTGAAATATCTGTAACAGCTTAAAGTTAAAGTTGCCAGTAAGTAAATAATCATAGAAATATATTAAAAATATTTTTCGGTTTTAGATTTAATCTACATATTATTATGATTAACATGATAATAATATGATCACTTCTTAACTTATTATAATTAACATAATACTATTTGTTTTTCAGTATTTATTTATTGAATCTTCATATATTAAATTTGAACTAACAATAATTAATCAAATCTTACCCTAATATTTGCTTTATGTTCTGCCAGTGCCAATAATAATACGATTACTTCTTAGCTTGTTATGATTAACATGGTAATAATATGATTACATTTAACTATAATATGATGTAATAAACACAAATTAGGATTAAGGGAAAAATATTATGAAGGAATATTGCTAATATATTTGGTCATAAAATGCTTCAATAATAATAGTTATATGTTGACTACAATCATAAATCTTATCATTATAACCATGTTTTTTCTTTGCGTGTACGTATGTATGTGCAGCAGGTTTTTTTTTTCTCAAAACCTGACATCACATGGAAAACGTAACTACACACCCAAACACTTGGAATGGGTTGCACTTTCACATACAATACATATTTTTAAAGTTTGAATGATTTTTTTGGTGTTACACAGCCATGAGTTGGTAAAAAATATTGCACGGTGGTTAAAGTTTTATTTGTATGTTCGTGTTCTATTATTAATTTTCTTTGTGTAAATTTTAAACAATTTTCTGCCAATATTCACGCACAGCATTTTAGTTTGATTCACACTCTTTTTTTTGTTCCCAATTGCGGTTTCTGACCATTTTTTTTTCGTTGAGAGGTTTTTGTTGTTCATAAAGTATTCCAACTTTTTTTTCCGTCAATTTAAGCCTTTCGTATATCGAACATTGTTGATGACGATATTTGCATTCTTTTTTAAATTTATTATTTTTTTCCTTGTTTTTATTTCTGTGGACAAAAGGGAAAAAGTGCTTAAGTCTGGTTTTTTTGTTTTGCTGGAGAACAACTTAAAAATGTTTAAGGTCATCTATTTATTTAGGAATATATTTCACTTTCACCTTTTATATCCTGCACCACTAGTGGGCAATGAGAGTATACTAAGTTTGTCATTCCATGTGAAATTTTTATTCATCTACGACTCCATAAACTATTTATGGAAATTTCCAGCAAAAACTCTACTGTCTGTAAATGTAGAGCTAGTTGCGCTTTAAAAAAATAAAGTAAATTATACGTTCAGAATTTTTTGGGAAACAATTTTGATTTCTTGCTGGCGTTACGTTACAAAAAGGAGACTTTTTGCTGGAAATGCCCATATGTGTTTTCTGGGTCCTTGAGTTAGTGTCCAAATAGAATTCAGTCTTGAACTTTAGGCAAAAATCCTTAAGCCCATAATTTTATTCTATCTCATTTTATTGTTTTAATTTTTTATTTTCCTTTTTTAATTATTTGTTTACAAACAGTGTAGCCAGATTTTTTAGGGGTAAAAACAGCAAAAAAACAATAATTGTTAATAAAAAAATTTGCAAAATCTGCGCCAAGATTTTAAAAATCATCAGAACACATCTATTACATTTAAAATATTGTTTTTTAGAAAAAAATATAAGAATTCAAAATTAACGGTCATGTTCTGGAATTTGAAATCGGTGGAGATTTTAAATTAATTTGTTTTTAAATGCAGCTTTCCTGATTTAAAAAGTTGTTCTGGTAAGTATAAGTGGTCCTCAAAGTATAAGGTATAAAAACGGAAATATTATTTGAACTTTTAACATAAAAAAGTTTTAAAAATTTCTTCGATTTAAATTTCACTCGAATGCGATTTTCAGAAAAGTTAATTGATTGACATGTTTTCAAGATGTGAAATATTGCAAGTATTAGAGATTTTTATACATAAGTGCATATGAATATATACGTACTAGAGTTTTTTTATTCCCGCACTTTTTGGATTCCCGGGAAAGCGGGAAATAAAAATCAAATTCCCGGGATCCCGGGATTCCCGCCCAAAATTTTGTATTTATTTATTTACTTATTTCTCCAATGAAACTAATATTTCTTATTGGCTATTACGCTTAAAAGAATTGAATCTAGTATCTATTATATAACAAAAACGTAAAAAATTTCAGATTCAAATTATTTTAAGACACTTAAGAGGTTATATTGATGCCAATAGGATAAAAGAAATCAATACGTATATACATTGTCAAATTCAGAGCTTGTTTTTTGAGAGCTATTTCAGATAAACTAACGATAATTGTTATCCTGTTTCCTGTTTCGCAGCATGCTTCAAAATGAAAAGACCTGTTTCGCTCTCAAAATTATGTATGGCAAAACATGTTTTTTCACTCATGTTCAGGGCGCGAAATAGGAATGGGAGAATGAAACACGAATATTGCTGTCCGTCTGAACATGGTATAAAACAAGTTTATAAAATTATAGCATATCCGGCGAATATTTCAGTGTGTTACAAATGAAATGATCAAAGTTTAAATACGGGTTTCGTTATAATCCGAAAATACTTTTAAACTCGACATTTTATAATTAATAAATTTATCATTTTTGACCCATATTGTACCATGCTTGAATAAAAATTACGGGAATAAAAATTATGGAAGGGTGATAAGGAACTAAGAGCTCAATATTACTAAGTCAGAATTCTGAAACATATTTACCGTTTAACAAATTCAGTAGAAAGGATTAATTTTATTTACTACATTTATTTAATATCATATTTTTTACAATTTTATAAGCCTATTCAGCAGTGGTGTAAGGTATACTAAGTTTGTCATTCTTGTGATATTTTTTTAATATTCATCTAAGATCCAATAAAGTAATTAATTAATTAATTCTATGCCGATTCTGCCATTTGGGTGTCAAATTGTTTCTAGATCTTCTTGGCTGAATCGCTTCAGTAGGAAAATAGTTATGCACCCAAATGTGGAACTACCTCCCTAAAAACTCAACTAAAACCAAAATGTGGCGAAATGCACACAATTTTCTACTTTCTACTTTTATAAGACTCAAAATCACTTGAAATGCCGCATATGAAACTCAATCTAGGAAAACAATTTACTACGCCCTTAACCGCAAAACTTTATAATAATGTTGTAAAATTTACACTTTAGTTTGCTAGCACAAGAAATAACATTTCGTGATGATAGTTCTATAATTTATCATATAAAGCCCAATATAAAGCCCATTTTCAAAAATTAGTTTATAAGCCTTAAACTGTAGAAAATTTTAATATTGTGGTGAAATTAAGTTTGATAAAGACACAAGTCTGACATAAATTTACTAAAGTCTTAAAAAAATATTTTCTTCAAAAAGCGGGAATTGAAAACAACTAAAAATCCCGGGAATTCCCGGGACGAGAAATCCCGGGAACAAACTCTAATGCGTACATATGCATACTATTTTGCGTTAAATCAGATGACATAAGTCCGGCGATATAAATATGTCAAGACAATGCAAAAGTTTTAAGTAAGATCTTTTTCTTTGGGCAAGTTTGGAGAATAATTATACAATTAGATGTTTTTTGTTTACATATGAAATTTATGCGGCCACTCTAGATTAAGGAGAAGAGATACAGCAGGACTCATCAGACAAGAAGAGCGCTAAACATCTACATATGTGAACAGAAACCGTGAAGAGAAAAATTTTCGTCTAGCATTGGCAGGACAAAAATAAAGTATTAGTATAAGATTTGATTAATTATTGTTAGTTCATATTTAATATATGAAGATTCAATAAATAAATAATGAGAAAAAAAATATGAAATTTATAAATTTATCAGAAAGTTTGCAAGTAAAAAATATTAGCTTTAAATAACTGTATTAAAAAGCAACATGGAAGGTTTTAATGAAAAAGTCAAGGTTTTAAAAATGCTTATATATTTCGCATGTTATTTAATATATAAAAAAAATTTTTTAAATGGCAATGACGCAAATGTTTCGATGTATAAAATGTATAATTTTATGACTTTTAAGCATCTGAAATCACTTAAATAGATCTTAATTTTGGGTAACTTTGGCAAATTTAAAAAGGAATTTTCATTTTACTCTCATTAGTCCGAACTTGCCCGAGATCTTGTGGATCATACCTATTACTACTAGAGAAGTAGGCATATTCACACCCATACAACGGAATTATTTTTTTGCGGAGTAAATTGGATAATTAAAGTTGTTTGGACTAGACTATTAATAATTTTTTTAAATTTTAATTAAATTTATTACAAAGAAGCATGACTTTCCAAACCAAAATCGTTGTTCTCTTCTGATAGTTAACTTTTTGGATGTTTACAGCAATTTTATAGGTTATGTGAAACACTAAGGATTTTGCATATCACAAAAATTTTTTTCGATTGTGATTTTCGCTTTAATTAAGCTAAACACTCATTATCTTTACTTTTCCTGATTTTTTTTTTCATTTTTGTAGCTGCTTAGTTTATAACTGCAGGTACCCAGCAAAAACTTTACTTACCTGGTAAGTTGGCAAGTAATGTTGGGATTATATAAACACCACTTATAAATCGGCTGAATAAATACTTTTTTTCTTCGATTTATCCACAGAATTCAGTACTTACAATACACTTACTAGGAGTCAAAAAATATATATGTAGTTATTATTTAACTACTAGTAGGTTGAATTGTAAGTACCCTGCGGGAAATTTGGGTTAATTGTTCCAACAGACTGGTCCTGGGATTTGTGAAAATAGAACAAGTACAAAGAGAAATAACTCATGACCAGTGAAAGGAGAACCAATTATTTAACTGGTATATGAAGAACAAAAAGGTAGAAAACGAAACGCCTAACAGGCGTCAATAGACCCCCTCCAATGATAACCCCATGCAAAAGTGATACGTCCCATTCATATAAAGTGTGAGCCAAATAGTAACAGATTTTATTCTAATATTTTTATAATACCTTAATTGCTTAAAGTAAAATCTTCGAATATTTTGGAATAAAGCCAATTGTAAAATTGGCCATAGTAAATATACCTAATAAGATGGTATTGAGCTCGATACCAGTAAGCCAATATTCAGTACTGAAAATAATACAACTCATAAGTTGTTATTCAGCTGATTATTAGTAAGCAAATAATTGAAGTAAAAAGTAGTTACTGAGCTTATTTCTAGTAAGTACTTGTTGAGGTTTTCAGAATAAATACAATTGTAATGGCAACTGCATACCAGGTAACGTATTAAATAACTATTATCTATTACCAAAATTCAAAAGTTTTTCCTGGATAAGTACTCTAAAAAATCTTGTTTTCCAATTACAATTATAACTTTTTAGAAAAAGTGAAATTTAAGGACTTATTTTCTTAATCACTTCACCTTGCGTTGAGAAATTTTTTATATAAAATTTTTTGGAATTATATTATCAACGTTGTTTTTGGGAATACAATTATTTATTAAAAGATTTTGTTTGTTGTGCTTAATTCCCTTTTTTTAATAATTGATAAAAATACTGAAATTTATTGTTGGAGGATAAGCTGTTCCTATGCGCATTTCACTGGTTGCTTAGGCCAGATCATCAGGAAACGTTCGCCTAAATCATTTTAGAAAAGCCAAATTTATCAGCAAACAAGGCTGCAGAGGGAATGAGAGTTACCTACTTACACTCAAAAAGTCTAATTTGCAACGATATCAAAGCTTAAACAAAATACCAAACAATAAATCTGTGATGAGTTTATCTTTTCTTAAATTTCCCGCTACAATTATTTGGAATTCTCCCAACATTAATTGTAGTTGTAAGTGGGCAAAGAAAAAACAAATTAAAAACAAAAACAAATTGCTTTTATTGTTTTTGCAAGAAATCAAAATAAAAACAATTTGCCAGTTCAGTTTTTTGTGCACGTGCACTTGCAAAAATTTTAATTTTAAATATTAATTGATTTTTTCGTTTAAAATATAAATATTTAAACTTGTAGAATTGTTGTTTAATTAAATAAATTTACAGATTGTTTGAAATGGCAAAGTTTTTTGATAATTTTTTTTATTAAAATTAAAAATATCATTTATCGAAAAAAAATATTAACAATTATACAATTTTTAGTAATCAATATAATTATTTTGGTAATAGGTGTAAAATCAACAACTTGTTTGCTTGATATTATGAATTTAGTATAAATTTGGTGATTCGAGACAATTTTTAATTTTTTCTGTGGACAAAGGTTATACAGCCTGCCTGATGAACGGAAATCGTTAGGTCGATTTAAGAAGTAATTCTAAGCCAATTGGTATGCTAAAATAAGGGTCGAAAACCAATATTTTTATGTGTTACACAACTCAGCAAAAGTCTATAATACCCTCTCCACGTATGGTGGTGTGAGTGAGTATACTTACTGGATACGATAATTCCAGATGAAACATTGGTCAACCGCTGTTTATTAAAGGTGTTAATTATAAGCATGAGATAAAGATGGCTGTTTTACTCTGAGAGCCACGCCTAAAGAACAAGCTCCTCAACACGAGTACGAACAACCCACGGAAACACTTAAAAACGCGAATGTGACTTGTTTTTCTCTTGGTGTTTCTACGTTTTTATATGCTAAGGAGCCAGCGCCAAGAATAGTGCGGAATAAAACTTTAGGCATTGTTTTAAATGCAATAAAATGCAACAAATTCAAATTTATTTTAAAAAATTTAAAAAAACACATTAATAAAATTTGTCTTTTAATTGTTTTTTGCCTAAAAAATATTTGTCAAAGATTTGAAGTGAACTTTTACAAGTCTGTTGAATTCACACAGTTCCTATATGTGTGAAGATATATTTTTTTTAATTTTAAGGGGGTTTCATATCTACACGTAAAGAAAAAACATGGTTGTGGTAAACATATTTTAAGAGCAACATATTATGATAAGATTTATGATTGTAGTCAACATATTACTATTATTATTGAAGCATTTTATGACCAAATATATTAGCAATATTCCATCATAATATTTTTTCCTTAATCCTAATTTGTTTTTATTACATCATATTATAGTTAAATGTAATCATATTATTATCATGTTAATCATAATAATATGTAGATTAAATCTAAAACCAAAAAATATTTGTAATATATATTTATGCTTTTTTACTTACTGGCAACCTTAACGTAAAACTGTTACAGATATTTCACATCATTATATGATGTAACTTTAAACATAATATTGTTAACCAATTTTTGTCTTAGGTCGCAATTATTTATAAATTTTTTTTATAGAATTTTCCTTCTTTTTCCCTAAAATAGTCTATACTTTGACACCATTTTTAAATAACATTAACATCTTTTAGCATTGAAATTTTATTTTGTGACACTTTAAAATTTTTTTTAATGTACCTACAATTTCTTTATTTTTTAATTTCTTTAAACTTGGGGTTTTTAATGGGTATTTTTTTTTTAATTGCTTAACCACTGAATAACAAATAATTCGATAGCCACATGTAAAACAAACGACACAACTGATGCAAAATTATTTTACAAATGGCGATAACAAAATATTATTAGAGTAAAGATATTTTGTTTGCATCTTAAACATATTATAAGTACACATATAGAAAGTTATCAGGGTATGGCTATTAAATATCATTAAATGGCTCTGAGGAATATAATATAATTTAAAAGCTATCATTATTTAGTTGTTATAAAAATTGTTATTTTTGAGTGAACCAGACTTAAATTTATAATTGCGATAAGCATTGACATGTTAACAGTAACTATAATATTGCAGATATTAAATAAACATAACAATATTTTGTGTACAACAACAATATATTGTTACAAAGTGTAGTTGCCGTAACCATGCCCAACCATATTTTTTTCTCTGCGTGTATGTAATCTATGAATTTAAGACTGTCATTAAGGTTTGCACATCTTCACCAAAAAATATGTCCGCCTTAAAAATCTTAAAAATCACTTGTTAATTTATCATGAGGATAAACCTTTTGTTAGATTATCAGCCCCTTTTTAGTTTAATGTTTACTTGTAATAACAAAAACCATTTATCTCTTAGAAAGCAACCTCAAAGTAACTATTTTAAGGTTGTTATAATGGCCCTTAATTTAAGTAATTATAACCGATTTAAATTTTCCTACCACTTGCCCTTTAGGTTTTTAACCTCTTATACAAAATTTAAATTTAACAAAAAAACAAGGTAAATTAAAACAAATTCTAAGATATTCCTTTTTTTTATTTTTTCTTAACCCCCTATTTATAAAATATTTTTAGTATTGATAACAGTTTAAATACATAAATATGAACATATAATTCAAACAGATACATTAAATTTTTTTTTTAATTTCTCTGCCTTTCTGTGTCTTTAGGTGGATATTTATTATTAATTTAACATTTCCCTCATATTATTGTAGCTGGTGTCGTATGAGTAATATTTAATATAATAAATAACTAGATTCCCACTTATTTGCATACACACACAGACACACACATACAAACATATAAATATGTACATATGTATGCGTTTTATTTATTATTTTTGTTTTTCATTTTAAATTTAGCACAAACTTTTATAAACAGAATTAATTTTGTTTTTGGCATGAATATTTTAAAATTTACAAATAAAAATACTGAAAAATTCGGAAAAAAAAGAACCAGAATATACAGCTGTCAGTGTTTTGTTGTTGTTTCTTTTATTGGTGTGTTAGTGAATTTTTCTCTTTAAAATTTAATTTTTTTTCTGTTTAAAATGAATCGTATTGTTGTAGTTGTTTGTTTGTGCAAAAAATTTTGCTGTATTTGTTCACTTTCACACTTTTGTGTGTGTTTTGTTTTATATATTTATTTTTTTTTTTTTTTTTTTTTTTTTGGAAGAGATGATTAAATTTTTCAAGTTGATACTAATTGTTACAAATTCCAGAGGAACTGAAATCATGATTTAGTATTTTCCTCATAGAAACAATATTATATTATATAGGTTTAACCTTTCCTCCATAGGAAACAACAACGATATTATGGTTGTCTCTGACTACGTTATGGTTAATAAATATCATTGTTATGCTTTAAAATACTAGAAAGTTTGTTTATTAACCATAAAATATGGTGAAAGAATAAAACTGTTTTTATTGGCCAAAAACCAAGTTTTAGCCTGCAAAATTATTCGTATTTAAGTTCTTTTTCGCTTAGACTGGGTAACATATTGCACTGACTTCCTGTACTTTTATATCCACACCACAATAGACAGAGGGTATTATGCAATTGTCTTCATGTTTGTAACACCTTCAAATATTAGTCATAGACCTATACGTATACCGACCGAGTCAAAAAGTGATTCTAAGTCGATTTAACGATGTGCTTTCTTCCGCAATTTTGGAGATCATTTGATGAAATTCGGTACATATGTTCTTGTTATCACAGGGACCAAGCCTATTAAAAATGGTGAGAATTGGTTAATTATTTCACATAGTCCTAATACAAGATTTTTGTGGAATAGAGCCTTCGTGCCCATATGCCATCTTATTATGTTGGCTGATATTTACATTAAATTTGGTCCAAACTTATTCCGTTCAAAATACATTTTTATTGGCATCGGTTCATATTTGACCATAGCTCCCATACAAATACTACTCCCGAAATAAGCTTTTAATGCCAAAACTTCCTTAATAATAATAGCTACTATGTCATGACAAAATGTTTTGCTGGTATGTTTAACATTTCCTTATAAGCTCCCATTCTAAATTCACTCAACGGCAAACCAATCTCATATATATGAAGATATCTAAATAATATTCGGCACAGAGAACTTTTACATGGGTTTTAGCTTCATAATGTATGGGTCCCAAATAGGATACAATCTTAAAATTTTGTTTTCAATTACTGCGGCGTTGAGTGTCATATTGAACTTTTAAGGGTTTTTTAATCCAAATTTAGATATTTTAATCAGGCTTAAGTTCATTGAATTTAATTTCCATTAAATTATTTTTATAAAGAAAGGAGTTTTACAACATGAAATGAATTAAAATTTATTGATATTTTTTCATTCTTGACTGAGCTGGGAATTGAACCCGGGTTTTCACGGACAGGTTGCCCAGACTAGTTTCGATTGTAACCACACAATCTCTTCAAACGGGGTTTGCCGTTTAGCTCTCACCGCCATTGATGACGGATGACGTGAATTTTGATATTTTAATCAGTCTTAACGGCTTGAAGGAACATGTGGTTACAATCGAATTTAATTTTCATAAAATTATTTTTATGAAGGAACATGTGGTTACAATCGAAATTATTCTGGGCAACCTGTCCATGAAAACCTGGGTTCAAAGAAATACTGCAGGACTCATCCGACGAGAAGACCGCTAAACATCTACATATGTGAAAAGAAACCGTAAGGAGAACATTTTTCGTCTAGCATTGGCAGGACAAAAATAAAGTATTAGTATAAGATTTGATTAATTATTGTTAGTTTATATTTAACATATGAAGATTAAATAAATAAATGATGAAAAAAAAGTCAAGAATGAAAAATTATCAATAAATTTTAATTTTTTGATATGTAGAAAAGCAATATTAACCATTAAAGGGTTTTTCTAAAAATATATTTTTATTCCAATCAAACTATTACTTCTCTTCGGTTATAGTTTTTTATAATTCTTTATTTTTAAATCTTTCTAACATCGCACATTGGAAGTAAACTGAAATTGTTGTTCCAAATGTTATTGCACGTTGAATAAAATACTTTTAAACATGGAGATTGCATAAGTGCCATAAACTCAAAATTTGCTTAAGTCGACTAAGCCACCTTTTTCTTTTTCTCCACAGATGTAGAAAATAAAAACATTGTATAACAGTAGATAACGGATATAAGAATATCTCTTATAAAAAAATTAATTACAGAAAAACCATGATTTTTCTTTTATGTACATAAACAAATTAAAATAATTTTTTAATGGAAATTTTCTAAACAGCAATACATTTGCTTATACAAAATTTCCAAAACTTATTACAATGAAACTAAAAATAATATAATTAATAGTATGTATGGCCGTATTTACATACTATTGTTAAAATAAAAAAAAATTCCTTCTTACAGTATAAACGTTTATAAATAACTTTCTTATAAAAAGTAATTGCATAATTTTTTTAAGGAAATTTTATTGTTTTTTTTTGTATCGGGTTTGTACTGTATGTTCTTCCATTAGTTGGTAAATAAATAGTAATTCATCGTGGGGCTTGATTTTTAATACGTTTTTTTATAGATCACGAGTGACTCATATCAATCTACGTCTCCAAATTGTTCAGCTGCATTCTCAATGAAATCCGGTGTCTTATAGTAAAATTTTGTTCAGTGCTGAAGCAAATTTCTGGCTCAATGGATACGTTTATAAACAAAATTGCCAGATTTGGGCTAATGAGCAACAAGAAGAGTGCCAAGAGCTACCATTACATACATCCATTAAAAACAACGGAGTGGTGTGGTTAATTGGCTGTTGGAATCATTGGTCCATATTTCTGCAAAATTGAGGAAAATCAGAATGCTATCGTCAACGGTAACAGTTACCGCACCATGTTAAGGGGATATGTGCTGCCTTACATTCAAGCGCATGGACTCGGTGAGCTCTGGTAGCAACAAGACGGTGCTACGAGCTAAAAAGAGCGTGAAACCATGACCTTGGTGATAAATAGTTTTGTTGAGCACTTAATTTAGCTATATCGTGCGAAAAAAACAGGTTTGAATATGGTCACCTCCAACGAAACTATTTTTAAAGAAAATTTTTAACATATTCTGTTTAATTTAACCATATTATTGTCACCGACAACCATATTATTTTTAAATTAGTCGTCCATCAAGAAGCCACAATTTATTGTTGCCTCTAAACATGTTATGGTTAAACATGACAATAATTTGTTTTTAAATTAGCAATAGTATTTTCCTCTTTTTCAAGAGCAACATTCTATGGTTGAAAATCAACCATGCCATTATAAGTTTTAAACATATTTTAATTATTATTAACCAAAACATGTTCGGAGGCAACCATAATATGGTTGTACCTTCTTGATGGAGGATTAATTTAACCATAATATGATGACAATAGCGATGACAACAATATGGTTAAAATAACAATAGTCTGTTTACAATTTTATTTAAAAATAGTTTTGTTGAAGGTGACCATATTTAAACATGTTTTTTCTCTGGGTGTGGGGATATTTAAAGTCTAAAGGCAAAATTAGTGTGTACGTTCTGTTCTGTTACGAATCAGCTGTTTTGTTTCTGTTCAATTGAAAGGCTGTATGTGTGGGTTGTATTTACTTTTTCGTTCTGTTCTTTTGCGGACAAATCTGTTGAAAATAGAATTCAACGTATTAGTTTGTTGTTATATGAAAAATCTGTAATTTTTTGTTTGGAGCTAGAAAAATTGGTTTTAATTATTGATTTTCTATAAATTGACGTATTTTTGACACAAAATTTTATATTTTATTTTTTACGAAAAGTTTTTTTTTTACAATTTCAATGCTTTTCTTTTTAAAAGCAGCAGATTCCTTTCACAGAAAAAGTAATTACAATATATTTGCTACAGAAAAGAACGAAACAGAGCGGCAACGGAAAGCAACAACTAATGAGCCCTTAAGGTTTTAGGAATAAACCAGTAACGATTGACGCTTTGGAAGCCAACATTTCTCGTGTTATTCGCTAGATACCAGTCGCTATGCCCGAACGAGTCGCTCAAAATTGGACTTTTCGAATAGACCACCTCAGACGTAGTCATGGCCAACATTTACAGGATATAATTTTCAAACAGTATATGCCACAATTGTTATTTTAACCGATTATAAAAAATTTTTAGTTCACTTTTAAATTTATGTGTTTTATTTAACATTATAAATCAAGCCTCACGATGAACAATCCGAAATTAGACGAACATAAAACTGTCTGTATTTTTGCACTTATTCGATCGAACGATGTCGATATATCTTATAGATACAAAGTACAGGTTGCACATGGATGAATACTTTTAAAAATTGTGTACTCAATTTATTCTTATTTCTAATTTTCAGAGAAAGTTCGTTTTATAAACCTGCTTTAAACCTTAAATATTTTTTATGAATATGGGGGTAAATATTTTCAACATTATTTTATTTATATTTTCAACATTTTTTAAATTTTTTTTTTTTTTTTTGTAAAATGTCCTTGTTCAAATTTCCCTGTCTCATCATCGTTTCAAAATATTGTTCATATGAAACTAGCCTCCATATAATTTGTTCATGTGCGAATGGATTTTCGTATACGAGTGTGGTTTAAATGTGAATATGATGCTATTAAATTTTAAATATGCAACAAATTCTTCTGATGCTGCCTTAAATTGAATCTATAATACACGTACGCAAATGCATCTGTATTTATTTGTATGAATGTATGCATAGATGTATGTATGTGTGTATATAATACAAGATATATGTTTGCACATGTATACATACATATGTACATATATGAATGTGGTGTTGCATATTTATAAACAAACATTGGAATTTTTGTTTGTCTGTCTGTCTGTCTCTTGGTCGGTATGCCTGCTAGTTTATATTTGCATAAGTATTTTATATTGTCCGCCTGTCTGCCTCTCTGCATAGGTATAAAATTAAAGTTATTATTTGTTTGTTGGTTGTAAATGTTTTTGTTTATATTTATATTTTTATTCATATTTGTTTTTATTATTGTATTTAATTTTGTTTTTTATATTTTACTTCTGTTATTTTTTTTTGCCATTTAGTGTTGTCTGTTTTAGTTTTTTTTTCAGACTAATAAAAATCATAAAATCTAAAGTCAATGACTTTATTTTACAATTTTACCTACAATTACAATTGAAAATAACGAATTCTTCATAAATTTTATTTAAAGTGCAAATAAACTACAAAAGTACTGGCCTATTGCAGAGATTTATTGCCAAAAAAAAAAAAAAAAAATATAAACCGACCAAATTTATTTGTTCGTTTGTGTTTTCTCGTTGGCCGTTAGGCAATTATAATTAGCAACAATAAAATAATGAAATACCAGATACTTAACAAAAGTGTTGTTGGTTGGTTTTTTATATTATGATTCTGGCTTAAATATTTGGAAAATGTAATAGAGAAAATTATGTGAGAACAGGAGTAGAAAAAACCTTTGAAAGTATGCCCTGAATTTTGACTGTTTGTTGGAGAAAAAGCTTTGTAAATTATTTAATAATAAAAATGTTTTTAAAGATAGTTTGAAAAGGTGTAAGATAAAAATTTTGATAATTAAATAACAAAAAAGTTATGAAGGTTGTCATTTTATTTAAAGGTCATATTAAGACTTGTTAAGGAATATTTGACAGTTTGCTTAACATTTTTGATTTTAAATATCTTATTGCAAAAATATTAAATTTATTTTAAATTTTTTAAAAAAGCAAAAGATAAGAAGAATCTTCAGCATTATGAATATTTAAAATTCCATTTTTTGCACAAGTCAACAAAAGAGATTTACCGCTTTCACAACGTGAAATTTATTTATGTGTCATAGACTTTGACATGTGAATTGCAAAAGAAATAACAAACTTGGTTTAAAACAATTAATATTAAAGAATTTTAATTAAACTTCTGCCTTAAAAATTTTAATTGATATAGAAAAAAAAAAAAAATAAATAAAGTACAACAACAAAATGGTTACACGTTGTCGTATGCACAGCCAGCTGTATGAACAAATACATATGCACACACGGAAGAAAGTAAAGTCGGCCAAGCCCGTTTATATGATACCCTACTTCACTTTAGTTTAAAAATATAAATTTAGTAGAATAATCAGTTATTCTTAAATTTTTATGTCCTCTATTAGATTTATGAATTTTAGAGTTATTTTATGACAGTTTATACGCTTGACTATTAGGGATCAATAAAATCTACTACCAAAATTTACCGTGATCTACTAAAAACTCATTCAGCTCGCATATAATTATCCAATGATGCAATATGTAGCGGATGTGGAAAAAAGAACGAGACACTGGAGCACTTCTTATGCGAATGGCTGTTTGAAAATGATATCATGTAAATGTGGGCCATGATCACGTCTGAGGTGGTCCATTCGGAAGTTCCAATTTTGAACGTCTCGTTCGAGCAAAGCGACTGGTATCTCGCGAATTACACGAGTGATGTTGGCTTCAAGGCTTATCCCTGAAGGCCTTAGACTTTACATACCCCCAGAGAAAGTAGTCCAAAGGTGTGATATCGCACGATGTAGGTGTCCAATTTAGCGTAGCAAAACGTGAAATTATGTGCTCACCAAAATGATTTCTCAACAAGGTCATTGCCGTCTTGTTTAATCAGAGCTCACCGAGATCATACGCTTGAATGTCAGGCAGCACATAATCCGTTAACATGGTGCGGTATCGGTTACCATTGACGATAACATTCTGATTTTCTTCAGTATTGGAGAAATATGGACCAATAATTCCACCAGCCCATAAACCGCACCATACCATTGTTTTTAATGGATGTATGTAATGCTCTTGGCACTCTTCGTGTTGATCATCGGCCCAAATCTGACAATTTTGTTTATTAACGTATCCATTGAGTCAGAAATGTGCTTCATCACTGAACAAAATTTCACGATAAAACACCGGATTTCATTGAAAATACACCTGAAAAATTTGGAGACGCTGTTGTGCTATAATCATGATGACTTGCCAAACGATACTAAGCAAAAAGACAAAGCAGTTTGATATGAGTCACGTTTGATCTGTAAAAAGGCATATTGAAAATCAAACCTCACGAAGAATCACATTTTATTAGAAGCAAAAAACTTAAGCGGGCCAATATGCCAAATCTGGAAATCTTAAGGGCAATGGAAATGGATTGTTAGCCCTTGAAAAAATTTAGACTTATATCAAATCTGGTTTTGGTCTCATGGATAGGGAAAACTCTTTTTCTGTTTGAGCGAACAAAATGTTAAATTAGAGTTGGTGTATACGTTAGTGGGTAATGGGTTTAAGCTAACCTTATATGTTCATATGTATATAAGAACACGTATGAGTGCTATATTCGGCTGTGCTTCTTAGATCATTCACCCACTAACACACAATATCAAACAGAATTATAAAATTGAGTATATTTTTTCGATTAAAACACATTTAAGCGGAAAATCATGTACATATGTATTTGTTTTTTTTTTCTTATGCTAAACCTGCAAAGCTCTGCGCTTGTCTGCAGGAGACCAGAGTTTCTAACGGGAATCAAACTCGCAACCCTCGCACTGATAGACTAGCTCACTACCAATTAGTCCCAGATCACCCTCTTATATGGACATTTATTCCGAATGGTCAACCAGTACCCATGTTCTATAACTTTGGTGACCCCTTCTCGCATCGAAAAGATGTGAAACAAAATATTCCATCGTTTCTCGAAAAGTGAGAAAAAAATGTGTCTGTAACTCATGTCGAAAACTATCAAAAGAGATTACGTCGTTACGTTATAAATGTCATAATATTGCACTCAAAGCCGATGTTAAATTGCAGACGTTGAGATTGCCAGTCACATATATCGTTGACGGCGGCCAAAATTTACTACAATTGAAAAATTTTCAATGACGGCGGCGAACATACAACCGTCGGTTATAGAAAATAATGTAGAGTTCGACTTTAATTTTTGTTGTTTGAAAACATTCGTATATTTTTCAAAAATGTTAAAGAAAAATAATTAAACAATGAAAAAATCAGTCAAAAACAAAATACTTAGCTCTTCCATGATATTATTCATTGCAGTTTACATATTTTATATGTTTTTTAGTGGTAATATTTTTTCTCACCCCGTTTTTATGCGTAATTTTATTTGACAGTTCAAAGCGGGAACTTTCTCACAAAAAGTTTACAGACACAGTTTTTCTGTAAATTGACAAGTAATTTCCTTACGTGACATCTATTACTCGCTACAAACAGACGCAGTTAAGTGAGAAAAACCGTTGTTTGATTCAAATTATGGCATTTTTGTTTAATTTCTCGCATTTCCATCGAAAAGTTTCTCGAAGCGAGAGTTACAGAACATGGGCACAGGATGGAAAAATAAAATATTGATAATCATCGCATTTTATTGGCTATAATTATAAAAAAGTCTATGTTTTTTTAGTAGAACGGTTTCAAAGCATATCTCAGCTGTTTTACTTGAGGAAATTTGGGCTGTAAACTGGAAAACTTTATATTTTCTTTTTGAGCTACTTCTAAAGACATTTTTATATATAATTATTTTACATGCAAAACAAATATATTATATTTAAACCCTTTCATAAAAATCTCTCTAATATAATCAATTAAGAAGGGAAAAGTGTAAGGAGAAAAAAAAAGTTCGATTAACGGTTAAAACATATGGAAAAATCGTACGTTCGCGATCCGTACGTTCGCGACCGGTACTTAAGCCAATTAAACAAAAACCAGCAGAGATATTTTGTTGTGTAAATACTGGATAGAGATCTTCATTAATGCACTTTTAAAATAAATTATACTTTTGAATATTCCGTTCTATTTCGCAGATTGTTACATTTCCCTACTTTCAGCCAAAGTTGACTTCTATTTTGCGTACGTTCGTGACCATCATAACTATCAATATCAAAACTTAATCTCGATGAAATCCATCTTTTGCACTAAACTAGGAGCTACCAAAATGCTATCGAATCGCAAATGCTAGGAAAAGTTTTGTCTTCTATATAATTTGTATATCAAAAGCGTTCGAACGTACGTTCGTGACACCAATAAATGCCCATATGTAAAAAAACAACAGATGATTTTATAACAAAAAGTGGTGGAGATCGTGATTTATTGCTCATGTCTCAGTCATTTATGAACTGATCTGGCTTAATTTTAATAGCAAAATTTTAAGGAGCATAAGTAACAGAAATATATAACAGCCTTGTTTCTATTATTTCTGGGGCCTACGGAAAAACGATTTCAACAAACAGCCGGTCAGAAGGACATCGTTAAATATTGTAGATATCAATATTGAAAACGGGATGACAAACTTATATATTTTTACCCTTTTACCAGTTGCAAAGGGTGTACAAATTTGTTCAAGGTACAACATATTCCGAGAGGGTATTTGTGTGGGGACTATCCGAAGACATTTAAAGTTTCTTACCAGTTTCAATAAAGTCTAACAAAAAAAAATAAAAAGAAGGTTTCATTAAATTGTCATTATAATTGCCTTCGGTACTTTTTCATGTAGATTGACATGGACTCACGGCTATTAGGCGAACGAAAAGACTGCGTTTAATCGACTTAGAAACAGATTCTCTGGCAAACAATAAAATAAATGTTTTCTGATTTTTTTACACATCAGCACAAATGCATAATACACCCAATACTGGTGGTGTAGGATACAATAAACTCATGCAAACGTATTAAAAAACAAAAACAAATATTTTATTTATTTTCCCACGCACACAAACGCTTTATCATCGTGGTCACCATAGAAACTTTTTCGCTAAAAGTTGTTCTTTTATTTCGCCATTTTCTGTATTTACTGTTATTGTATTTGTTGTAATATAATTATAATTTTGCACTCAATTAACTTAAATTTATTGGTAAATGATTTTTAAAGTTTTTGAATCAAAATTATAGTGGGGAAAATAAATATCTTGCAACACTATTCAAAGTTTAAAATTTAAAAAGTTGATCAGTATCAAATTATTATTGCAAGTTTTATTAAGCGAGTTAGTGGACTAATTCGACCCATCTCCAAATACAAATACGAACTTTGAATAGGTTTCGTACATACTTCTCATGAACGAAACTATAATTTTGTTTCAAAACAGTTTAAAGGGGATCGTTTGCATGGGGTGAAAGTACATCTATTCTCAATATCTTGTTCCGTGTAGTGAAAACTTTCTGATACATCAAAAGCCTCATTCCGCAGGAGCGTTTGTTTTGTACTTACAAATGCTTCCGGATCTTTCCCATATATCGCCTAGAAAATATTTCTATTAAGTTTCTTCTGGGGAAAGTTATCTAGAACGTTATTAAATGTTACAAGGAAATGTTTTGACTTATTTTGAATAAGTATTTAGATGCAGGGTGGCGCAGAATGAGCTACATGATTTGTACACGGAAAAACTTAATAATTTTCTCTAATCACCAAATTTATACCAAAGTCATAATATCAAGCAAACAATTTGTTGATTTTGCTCCTATTACCAAAATGATTATATTGATTACTAAAAAATTGTGAATATTTTTTTTCAATAAATGATATTTTTAATTTGAATTAAAAAAATTATCAAAGAAAGCCATTTCAAACAATGTGTTAATTTATTTAATAAAATATTGACAATTTCCAACAACCATTATACATGTTTAAATTATTTTACTTTAAACGAAAAAAGTCAATTAAGGTTTTTTGTTTTTTAATTAAAAATTTATTTCAAAACAACTAAAATGTTAATTAAATTTTTTTTTTCAACTAAAAAAAAAATTGATTCAATTATCACATTAATTAAATTTGAATACTTTTTAAACCATTTTTTTAATTGATAAAACACTTTTTTCTGTGTATTCTTTAAGCTTTTTTAATGATTATTATTTCAGCACTTTGTGAAGAAGCCTTGGGGAATTAGTTATGAATAACTATACAATCGAACAATTAAAAAAATAATTTATTTTTATTTTTCAAAATATAATAATCCATGGTGTTGTCGCAGCGTGCATATCGTCGATATTTTAATATACCCATTGCACCCTCAGCTTCAGAAATAAACCGTTTTATTGAAAATTTTTATTATCAAGGGTATGTAAGATCCCTTCCTACTGCCAAAATATTGAAGTAAACGGCAGAGCGTTCAGCATATTCCCTCAACATCAACAAGGAGACGTTCGCTATAGAGAACTTTGAATGTACTAGGTTTGTTCCCATATAAAGATAATTTTGTGCAAAAATTTAAGGCGACATACTACCAGCAATGGCTTGACTATGCCATTCATTTCCTTCAAAAAGTAGAGGCAAATCCAGTGTATCCGGTTTATCGCCCGAAAGGAAAATTGGACAATATTTTTTTGAAAATTAAATTGGTGTTTCAATCTCTGTCAGCGATGGTGCATATCTAGAAAATTTTGTTAGGAAAGCTGTGGAAAACCATCTTAACTTGCACATACTGCAGGTGCCTCAATGGCTTTGGTAAGGAGATATTTTAACCGCGCTCATTTTTTTGTTGTCATTAAAAAACCGCGACAAAACTGAAGATTTTTAACATACAATACACAAGTTCAATGTTCATTTTTACAAACTTAATCCAATGTTAAAATTATCTTGATTTTTACTCAGATCACTTCTTGAATAGAAAAAACACAGTCATACACTTTACAAATGCACTGTTCAGTGCCAGACTTGAGCGCTGAACTTGTGTAGTGTATGGCCGGCATAAGCTTAAGACTTGAGAAAAACAGGCATGAATTTAAATTGATTTCTGCAAAGGATGTAAAGTCAAGATAAGCCTTAAGTACTAAACATACAAAGCTAAAAGTCACGCTTGCTTGCCCAAGTAAAATGTCATAATACAAATTTTGTTGATAAAATTTTTAACCCAAGATTATTTTTAAAGGCTCACAAAAAAAAAATCTAATCAAATCAAGGAAAAATATTTGTTTCCGTTATAAGAGGTAAAAATAAATTTATTTTCTAAAAATGATTTTCGGTAATACAAAATTTATTATTAATAAGATGACTCTTTGACTTTTTTTTCTTATTTCCCACTGTGTTTTGCTTTTTGGATTAATGAAATAAACTATTTATTAGTGTCTGTGTCTGAAATTTCAGATCTCTGTCATTCTTTTGGATAAGTAAATGTATTAAGAAACTGAAATGCAAATAATTTTTTGTTAAAAATTAACGTAACATAATAAGTTTTACAAATTGCTAACTAATAAATACTAAAAATTTAATAAAACTGTGTCATTTATTGTTTGTTACACTAAAATTCTATCAAAACCAATATTTAATTTAAATTTTAATTTTTGTGGCTAGACATATTAAATCAAAACTAGCAAACACTCTGGTTTTAGTATAAAAAAAAGTTAAAAAAAATTTAAGCGAATAATATAAGTAATTTGGGTTAATTTGTTATAATTACAGGACTTTTACAACTTAAAAACTAAGAACACACACACACATTAAGAAAAATTACCCTCTAAATTTTTATAATTTTCATTAATAGTTTTCCACTGAGCGCCCATTGTTTATAATTTAATGTAATTTATTTATATTTATTAAGTGATTTTTTTGGAAGTTAAGGAGCAAAATTCAAAAATTTCCTTTGACTTTTTTTGAAATTATTTATTTTTGTACAATATTTTTAGAGTTTAGAGTTCACAGGCACATTTAAAAGAGCAATAAAACAAAATATATGTAAAATATAATTATGGATAGTTGGTGGTAATATTTTTGGAGAGTAATATATATTAAAAAGAAATATAGATATTTATTTAAAAACGTTAAAATAATTTACCACTTTTTTAAAAAAAAATAAATAATTTTCTTAAGTTTTAATTGTCTACACTAAATCGCGTTCGTTTTTTCTTAAAAATATTTGCAAAAATTTGTGTTGCTTTTTAAAGATTTGATTTATATGATGACCGTTTTAATAAAAATTCACTTTTGTTTTACGCGTTTTATACACTTTTTTAAAAATAAATTCAATTTTGCTTAAAATTTGCTTGAAAAAATTTCTTTGTTATATTTTTTGTTTGTTAATTTTTTGCTTTTTCGTTGTTCGTATACATATAGATTTATATATATTTTTTTGTTATATTTCTTAAATTTTATATCAAATTTGTTGCTGTTCTATATGCAAATTTTTATTTTTTGTTAAATTGTATAAACAATTTTACTCTGCGCGCTTATTTCGTTAGTCGAATATCGTTGAAACTGACGTTTCGAATAATGAGGTGAGTATTGTGAAAATTGTTAAGAACTCAATTGGTCATTAGTTCTTTATTTCGTTGTTTTTTTTTTTGTATAAAATTGTTTTTTCATCTTTTTTGTAGTTTTTGTTTTATTCAGATGTTTAATGAGATGTATTGAGAGTATCATCATCGTGACGATTGTATGATGATTAAGATGATGAAGATTAAAATGTGATGATGAGGTTGGCGATGATGTGTTTATGTATCTTTAACCAAAAAGAACACTAACAAATAAATAAAAAAAAGAAAGAGAAGTATAATAAAACATATTAAAATAAATGCAAATTCGAATTAATATGTAAATACACACATCAATGTCAGTGTCGAACTTAATTTGTACTACACTTACCTGAATAAAGGTCTGGACCTTAATTGCAACTTTAATTCGACTCTTATTTAATCCTTAAATTTTTTTACTGTAATTTAGTTGTATTAACTAAAATTTAAATAAAACTACTCTAATTTTACTTAAATACTGTGATTTCACTATAATTTAACCTCAACTCTGTTTAACTAGACCTTAAAAAAATTCAGCGTTAACTATATTTTTAAGTAAAAATCTACGCCAATTCTTTACCAAATAACTCCACTCTCTACTCTAACTATACTCTAACTCTACTCTAATTCTACTCTAACTCTACTCTAACTCTACTCTAACTCTACTCTAACTCTACTCTAACTCTACTCTAACTCTACTCTAACTCTACTCTAACTCTACTCTAACTCTACTCTAACTCTACTCTAACTCTACTCTAACTCTACTCTAACTCTACTCTAACTCTACTCTAACTCTACTCTAACTCTACTCTAACTCTACTCTAACTCTACTCTAACTCTACTCTAACTCTAGTCTAACTCTATTCTAACTCTACTCTAACTCTACTCTAACTCTACTCTAACTCTACTCTAACTCTACTCTAACTCTACTCTAACTCTACTCTAACTCTACTCTAACTCTACTCTAACTCTACTCTAACTCTACTCTAACTCTACTCTAACTCTACTCTAACTCTACTCTAACTCTACTCTAACTCTACTCTAACTCTACTCTAACTCTACTCTAACTCTACTCTAACTCTACTCTAACTCTACTCTAACTCTACTCTAACTCTACTCTAACTCTACTCTAACTCTACTCTAACTCTACTCTAACTCTACTCTAACACTACTCTAACTCTACTCTAACTCTACTCTAACTCTACTCTAACTCTACTCTAACTCTACTCTAACTCTACTCTAACTCTACTCTAACTCTACTCTAACTCTACTCTAACTCTACTCTAACTCTACTCTAACTCTACTCTAACTCTACTCTAACTCTACTCTAACTCTACTCTAACTCTACTCTAATTCTATTCTAACTCTACTCTAACTCTACTCTAACTCTACTCTAACTCTACTCTAACTCTACTCTAACTCTACTCTAACTCTACTCTAACTCTACTCTAACTCTACTCTAACTCTACTCTAACTCTACTCTAACTCTACTCTAACTCTATTCTAACTCTACTCTAACTCTACTCTAACTCTACTCTAACTCTACTCTAACTCTACTCTAACTCTACTCTAACTCTACTCTAACTCTACTCTAACTCTACTCTAACTCTACTCTAACTCTACTCTAACTCTACTCTAACTCTACTCTAACTCTACTCTAACTCTACTCTAACTCTACTCTAACTCTACTCTAACTCTACTCTAACTCTACTCTAACTCTACTCTAACTCTACTCTAACTCTACTCTATCTCTATTCTTACTCTACTCTAACTCTACTCTAACTCTACTCTAAATCTACTCTAACTCTACTCTAACTCTACTCTTCTCTAACTCTACTCTAACTCTACTCTAACTCTACTCTAACTCTACTCTAACTCTACTCTAACTCTACTCTAACTCTACTCTAAATCTACTCTAACTCTACTCTAACTATACTCTAACTCTACTCTAAGTCTACTCTATCTCTTATTATGTTGATATTTAAATTAAATCTGGTCCAACCTTATTTTATTGCAATCGAAATCCTCTTGGCAAATTGTATTGGAATCGGTCCATATTTGACTATAGCTCCCATACAAACACTACTCCCGAAAATAGATTTTAATGATATAACTTTCTTACAAATGTCAGTATTAACATACAAATTGGCGACAATATTTTGCTGGTGGGTCCAAATAATAAAATAAGCCATATGTCCCATATAAACCCCGTTCTAAGATCACTGAAAGGCAGAATATTTCATATATACGAAGTTATTTGAGTACACAGAAAAAATTAAAAGTTGTCTCTTATCGCCAAATTTAAAACAAATTCATAATATCAGCCAATTTGTTGACTTTGCATCTATTACCACAATGATTATATTGATTACAAAAAATTGTAAAATTGTGAATATTTTTTTTCAATAAATGATACTTTTAATTTTAATTAAAAAAATTATCCAAAAACTTTGCCATTTCTAACAATGTGTTCATTTATTTTATTAAATATTGAGAATTTCCAACAACAATTGTACAAGCTGAAATTATTTTATTTTAAACGAAAAAGTCAATTAATATTTTTTTTATATTTACTTAAAATTTTAATTAAACATTTATTTCAAAACAACTTAAATATTAATTAATTAAAAATTATATTTTTAATTTTCTTTCAACTAAAAAAATAATTGATCACAGAAAACTTTTATATGAATTTTAACCTCAATTACATAATTTTGATCTAGCGGGACCATGATTGCCGATGGGTCCCAAATATGTTACAATTAAATATGTTAAAATTGGTTCGTAAATACTTTGGTGTAGGGTATTATATGTTCGGGCATGACCGACTCTACTTTCTGACTTGTTTTTTTTTTGTAAAGCGATTTAATATTGTTTTTAAATACTATCAAATTTATTGATGCTTAATACTCATATAAGCAAAAGATAATGAATTGGCTTTAATATGCATATGAATTGAAAACATAATCAGTTTAAGATCCGATAAAAGCTTAAAAGGATTGAATATAATAAAGAGTATCTTTGAATAATAAAAAAATATTTATGTATGTACATATATGCAAAAGTAAATATTTCTTTTGATTATTCAAAAGGACATGCATGAACAAAATAGCGAATGTTTGTATTCTTATATATTTCATATAAGTAAATTAACAGGTAATTCATTGGTCCAATTGGATTCATTTAAACAGCAGAAGTATTGAAAAAAAACGGCATATGGGATGTAATATTTTTAAGGTGTTATTTTTTAAATCACTTTACCATTTCTTAAGAAATTTTTTCTATACAATTTTTTGAATTTTCAGAAATTTGTATACAAATATTTTTTAAGGGAGGTGAAGCATTTTAGAAAGTATTTCCCCAATACTAAAGGAACCTTCTGAGCTTTTTCATTTATTTCAAAATGAAAAAAAAATAACGTGTCAGGAATAAACTTATATGAATGTATATATGTTTATAATTTATACAGAAAAATAATTAAAATAATAAAGTATAAAGCGAAGAACAATTCAATGAGTCATAAAGTTAATTTTTCAAAGACGACTCGATTATGATTTCAAAAAAACCTAAGTAAGAATATATAATTATTAAATTTATAAAGTACAAATGGGGTTTCTAGCAATACTGTTTATATAAAATTATAACTATAAAGTGTTAAGCCTCGTTCACAATTCTAGCAACATTTTTACTGTTGTTCATAGTTGCGCGACAATTTTTTTCGTAACCACACACATATTCAGTTGAGAAACCGTTTGCAAATTTTTCCCAGAACAAAATTACGTATTTATTATTATATTTTCAAACATTTTGTTAAAATTTTTATTCAAAACTAAATAAAATTATTATATATGTCATATACATTTTCAAACAAATTGTTGCTAAAGTAGAAGTTGACTCAACTTTAAAAAAAAACTTTAGTTACATTTTTGTTCGAAAAATGAAAGGAAAATATATGAAATAATTTGGGAAGAAATAAGATAGAAGAAACAACGAAATTGTTGCTAGCATTGTGTACGGGGCTTTAGAAACATGCACAGGCATATGGAGTAGGCATTTAACAAAATTTTACGAATCGTTTGGCAAAGCACTACATGTTGGCAAATATTGTACAAGTAATGAATGTCACTTTTTTAGGTGATTTGGGTTTAAAAATGTTCCGCATCAAACGTGATTACTAAAAAAAGACAGAGTTTTTTTTAAATATTTTTATTTTGAAACACAAATAAGGGCTCAGAGAAGTTCAGAACATAAGAGGTGAATGTGGAATTCCCATCTGGTAGCGAGATATAGCTATCAACTCTAACAGTTGTCATTAAAATACTTGTTTCGCACACGGGGTATATGAGCACTAGAGTGGTTCGATCTCCATACAAAAAAAAAAAAAAAAGGAGCCAGTCACCCCCTAGGATTAAAGAATAGTTGAAAAGGATTCCAGAAAATATTTTTTTTAATTTTGTGCCACGCCTCTGGCTACCGCCTCTGGCTACCGCCTCTTTAGTTTTTTGTATTTGCCATTTAAAGTCCGATCATAAAATATTGCATATCATTATTTATGGCTTGTCTATTGCCTCATTTTGTTCATGGGGACTTTCTAGTCCGAAATCAAATTATGGGTGCCACTGATGCCATCTCGGATCGTACCCCCCTAATGTCCAATTTTTTGTACGTGGCAAGAAATCCCACTATATATCGATAATTTTTAAGAGTATTGATATTTATTAATTACAAATATCGATGTATCGAAAGTATTAAACTAAAATTATTACCAAATTTAAAAACTTAATATGCATATGTCAATACATATTTACATATGTAAAAACATATTACATGTAATTCCATTCTAACTTTAAATTGTTTCTTTTAATTTCAAATTTACTGCCTGGCACTCGATTTCGAACGAAACTTCATTCGCTTTGCTTTTATTTAAAACAAAAACCAATTTTAAAATTGAGCTTTAAAGGTAAATTATGCGAACGAAGTTTTCGTTTGAAATCGAGGGACCGGCAGTTAGTTCTACAATAAAAAAATTTAAAAAAAATAAAGAATACAAAAAAAATTTTATTTATTCGCCATATGAAATCTAAAAATAATAATAATTGGGATAATATAATGGATTATATACTGCCGGTAAACGAAACTTGTGACACATACTATACATGTAAACTGTGCAATATTTTATTTTTAATATGTAAATAGAAACATGATGAAATAAAAAAAAATTTTTAACATTTCTGCTAAAACGCAATAGACTTTGCATAATTCTAGGAACCCTTTCCAGAATAAATTTTCCGCGCTTATTTTTTTGTTGGCCAGTCCACAATTATAACAGCTAAAAACCCCAATTAAATAAAAAGTAAATAAATATATTTTTTATTGAACGTATGCTTATAAATGTATATTATACGAATTTATTCAACGATTTTATTAATTCATTATTTTATTCCACATTTAAGTTATATAAAATGAGGTCCTTAATTTCAGAAAGAAAAGAAAGTATGGTCGGTGAAGTGTCACCATATAATACCCAAAACTACTTTTCGAGAATGTAGCCTATTTAAGACCCATGGGTTATCATGGACTCACCAAAACAAAATTATGTTATGAGGTAAAGATTAAGTAAAGAGTTCCTTGTGCCAAATATTATTAAAATATTTACATCTTTATGTGACTTTTTTCGCATTTTTCAGAGAGAGGGTTTATATAAGAGTTATGGCTAATTTTGGACCTACCAGTACAATATTTTGTCATGACATAGGTAAAAATATAGGTGTAAGGTATTGTTGTTATTGTAAATACCAATTTTTATAAGGAAGTTATGGTATTTAAAACTATTTTTGGGAGTGGTATTTCTTTGAGAATTAGAGTGCAATAATTATTTGGATTAATAATTAATTTAGATTACAAAAAAATATTTTTGGACCAAATTGACTGTAAATACCAACAAAATAAGATGGTTTATTGGCACAAAGACTCTAATCTTAAAGGACGTTGTAAAGAGGCTATGTAAAATTATCGACCGATTGTCAACATAGACTTGGTCCTTCTGACTGTTAAAAAGGACCAAGTTTCATCAAATTTCTGCGAAATTGCGACCTGTACATTGCGCACAGACCTAACATAGACAGCCAAAAGAACGGACATTGTTAGATCAATTCGAAAAGTGATAATGATCCGATCAGTATACTAACAGGTGGCTCTATGAGCAATGATTTTTTGTGTAACACACATCAGCACAAATACAAAATACCCTCTCCGCTATTGTAATGTTTGCATAAGAATATTTTCTTTTCTGCAAAATTGTATCAGAAAACAAGAGGTAAACAAATTTAAAAAAAAAACATTTTTTTTTTTACATAAAAAGCAGAAGAAAAGAATATGTTTTTAAGAAAATCTCGCTTTAGTTTACTTTTTAATAAATGTAGGGTATTTTTACATTTTGTTATCTATCTACATTTAAAATAATTTTTTTTTTGCAATTTTTAACTGAATTAAAACAAATTTTTTCAAAAAAGTATTTATTATTTCTTTCGTTGCAAATTATTTCATTGGGGTATTCTTTGCCTCTTAATTTCATTGGTAGAGCAGGTAAAATAACAACAATGATACTAAAACTATTGAGAAGAGAGAGAAAAAAAACTGAAACTGAATAATTTAAAATGAATAATTTTTTGTGTAAAATAATTATAACTTGTATTTTAATTTTGATAATGTATTCAATGAAACAAATGAAATATTTTTAGAGTTCTTTCCTTGTCTATTGAATTTAAAGTTTTTGTACAATCTTTTGCAGCAATGAACAAAAAAGAAATATCTGTCTTTGTATATTCAGAATTTCCCAGGTTTTGCATTTGTTCTTTCTCTCTCTCTCTTTTATCTTTTTTTTTGGCGAAAATACTTTCTAAGTTGTTTGTTTAAACAATTTCTTTTTGATTATATTAAAGCAAAAAAAAAATATATATATTTATCTGCAGTATATTGTACGAACACAAGTAGGTGTGACTGTATGTATATACGATATTTTGCTCACCTTGCATGTGTCCACCCACCCAGATTTGATCGGTATGAATATCTATAATCGTATGATTTTATGCTGCTATTGATGTATTTATTATGTGCATTTTATTTGTGAATGTGTATGTGTTTTTTTTGTCTTAAATTTTATTTATTCGTTCAGGTATAGAAAGTATTATCGTGATTATTAAATTTAAAATTCTTTATGTCCAGGTGCGAGTTTTATTTTTAAATAATTTTTTTTAATATATTTTTTGTACATGAGTTTATGTATTTAATTTTTTATACAAATTAATGAAAATAAATCACTAATTTTCAGAGTTTTTGTTTTTGTGTTTATATCTTTTTTTGAGTGTGCTGTTGATATTCATTATGATTAAAGAATATTTATTTATAAACTCGAAAGTCATTTTAGTTAAACCACTTGAAATTGTTATTTTAATTGAGTTAAAATATTTATTTATGTATTTAAAAAGAACAAGTATTAATAATTTATTTGTTTGCATTTATAAATACTTGATTTTTAATGGTTTCAAGAGATTAATTGTACATACTATTAGATCGACATCACTAATCTAATTGAAAGTTTTTATTTACATTTTACAATCGGTAATAAACTTAAATAAATATTTACTCAAAAAATTATTTAAGTGTTAAATTATTGTTTATCTTTATTTTTTGGTTTGTGTAATTAACATTTCTTAGAATGTAGACTAAAAAGTTTTATAATATTATTGTTCTTGGGAAATATGCAATATTTGTTGAAATATTAACATTTAATTGATTAAGAATTTTTGAAGAATTTATATCAGAAGTTTATCGAGTTTTATTGTTTGAAAAATTGGCTTTTGCTTATTTAGCAAGAACTTTGTTAATGCTTTATATGCATATAAGTGCATATTTTGCAAATAAGCAACTGATTTCTTAACCAAAATAAATTTTTTTTTTGCTTTTTACAAAATCAATTGTATAATTTAGCCCTACTGCGAACCAGTGTTGCCAATTTAGCCGTTTAGTGGCTAAATTTAGCCCTTTTTTATCTCGTTTAGCTATGAAAAAAACCAATTTAGGCATTAACCGTTTTTAAGCCATTATTATTTCGCCAAATGTTCTATTTTTAGACCAAAACAATTTCAAATGCTCTATTTCTGGGGCTGTACCTTTGAATTATTTTTTATTAGTTGCCGCAAATGACTTTAACAATAAAAAAAATCAATTTGATCGATAATTCGAGTTTTTCGTCATTCAAAGATTATTCTTACGTTTAGTTATAACCAAAAATTGATTAATATAATCAAAATAATCTCTTATGTGCAATTTCAGTGTAGAAAATACATTTTGTGAAGGCCCTATGTTCCACCTAGGAACTACGGGAATAAAATAATAACATCGAGCCCTTAAATTTTCGTTTTTTTTTAATAAATGAATTTGTTGGCAACACTTGCACCACCTCTTCAAATATCATGGTCACATTAGGTGCAGTTACGATTTTATGGCAAAAACAATTTTAGCTTTAGCGCCAACTTTCATACAAAATGTTTATGAAGTATAATAAACAAAATTTATTTATGCGTTTTTTGTAATAAAATCTTGTTTAACATTTTTTTTAGCTATTTTGTACTAAAAATTTAACCATTTTTTTAGCTCTTTTGTACTCAAAATTTAGCCATTTTAAGAAGAGAAGAGTTGGCGCCACTGCTGCTATTATTGGTCGATTATTTTTAATTATTTATATTTATTTAATTTGCCAATAAAACTTATATTAATTACTGGACAATATGATAAATATTATTGAATCTAAAGTACTTACGGCTTTAGTTATAAAAAACAAAAGGAATCAAGGGAATTTTGTATCATAGGTGAATAGGTCATTCAGACTCCTGGATGAGTGCAGTGTCTAGCGATCGATAGAGCGACGGAGGTGACACTGGATCACATCGTGGGTGGATCTGTGGTGACAATATATGGTGATACGGGAAATATTCCGTGATGACGATAACCGGTCCTGGAGGGATAGAACTGATTACTGGGTGTCTAGGGCACTATGGCTTGGACGGATTGGACGCAGGGGCAACTAGGGTTTGCATAGGAGTGGTCTCAGGACACTTATAGCGTTCTTGACGGGTCATTATTCTGTGAGGATTTTGCGAGTAAATGGGAAAATATCATACCGGACTTCTGCAGATTATTCGAGGACTCTGAGGAGCTAGACACGATTGAGGACATACTGTGCCACTGTCCTATGATGCAGGGTCTCAGGCAGAAATGGCTTAAATGGCAGTCGTTCTACTGGGGTTTGCCAGAGAAGTAGGACGGTTGTTTCTGATGAGGGGAATGTAGGAATGTAGAGGGAGTTCTTGTTCTAAGTAGTATCTACTAACTACCTTAAATCTATCTGTTTTTCATTTCTTCTTCACTTTTCTCTGTCTTCTTCCTCTTTATTGAAGGGAAAACGTTGCCTGATATTCTGGCCTAAGCAACCAGTGAAATGCGCAACAATAAATTTTAGTATATTTATCAATTATAAAAATAGGGAATTAAGTACAACAAACAAAATCTTTTAATGAAAGATAATAAAAACTTTAAGATTTAATAACGGTCATGTGCATTATGGAAAACTTTAAAAAATGCGCCAATACTTTAAATAGACGTGACAGTTTCTTATGGTGCGCCAATCTTTTGTTTCTATGAAAATAAACTATAAAATTGCTATAAAATTAGAAATATTTTTTTTTCTTCCTATAATTACCCCTCGAAGCTCTACACTTCTCTGCAGGAAAGAAACCAGAGTCTCTAGCGGGAATCGAACCCGCAACCCTGGCGCTGATAGACTACCTCACTAACAACAAGCCTACCGGGGCACCCTTCTCTCCTCTTTTTCAAAGTAAAATGGCACATAATAATATTGTCTCTTGGGAAATCAGTCACAATTACTATTGAAGTCTCATGCAAGACGACTGTTTAAACAAAAATTAAGTTTATGCATAATTTTTATATTCGTTGTACAATATGTAGACTAGAAATGCTGTTATTGGGATATCGGCAAAAAAATATCAAATCAAATGTTTTATTGACATTTAAAAGGTTTTTTAACACAAACTGTTGCGTGTGTGCATTTTAGATAGTGATTTGTGTTTTGAGCTGGCGTATGAGTAATATTAATTTATATGTTTGTAGTTGTATAATAAATATTAATCATACGCTTTATTAGAAATAAATGTAATAAATTAAAAATTTTAAATTAACGAACCCAATTATAAATTCAAATGACAAAAGTATTCGGTTTTTGTGTGAGAAAAATGGTAAATCGAACACATTGCTTTATGAATATATTTTTATTTATTTTTATTTTATTTATTTCGTGAATATACTTTTGCCTTTATTACAAACATTGGGTTATCTGTTTGACGTTTTAGTTAGACGGTTGGTTGGTTGGTTAGTTGGCTGCTGAACTTAATTTATTTGTGTATTTTCAAAAATAAAAATAAGCAACACTTTACATCCATGTAGTTGAATATATTTTTTTTTTTTGGTTCATATGATGACAGTGCAATATTAATCTTTCATCAACAAGTTTTTGCCCTAAAATTAGCACATAATCATTTTAAGCAAATATTTTTCAATTTACATTTTTGTATAAAAGTGTGTGTGTGTGTGTGTGTGTTTGTGTGTGTGTGTTTGTGAATGTATGTGTTTATACACACACATATACACAGGGACATACTTGCATATTTATATTAGTACTTTGTGCATGTAAATAAATTTGTTTGTTAAAAATATTAAAATATTTTAATTTCATTTTGTAAGCCATTTGCCGCTCTTCTGTTGTTGTTTCTATGGCAGTTTGGCTGTTCATTCATTTATTTGTTGTTGTTGTTGTTGTTGTCAATATAAATAAGTTAATGCAACTAGTGCTAAAAATTAAATTGTTGCCAAAAACATACTGGCTAATTATTTTTGCTTAATATTAGAGTATCACTGTAGCCCTTTCTGTGTCGTTGTTAGATTTTGATTTTTAGGCACTGACTAAGAGTTATTATGAAAGTATTTAAGGCATTTAACGAGGGTTGATATAGATTTTTTTCAAAGACTACCTTATCACTAAATGTAAAGTTTAAAATTATGTGAATTTATGGCTTCAAATATTATACGTTGGGATGCGAGGTACTCAAATTCTTTTTTATTTAAAAGAAACGAAATGTTTAACAAATATTTATTTTAAATAAAAATGAATAAGAAAAATTAAATTCGTAAATATATGGACTTGGAAGCTCCAAAAAATTAATATATGTAAAAGTAAGAAAATTTTATACGGTTTTTGTAAAAAATGCATCGGCTTTCGTTGTTAAATAGACACCGGCACTCCAAAAAAATTGCTGCAATTTTTTCAACCCTCGTATACAATAACATTAGCTTGTTATTCCATATTCTAAAATTTAACTATAAAATTTAGTTATTTGTATTGAAAATTTAAGTAAATGTCAAAAAATTTATATTTGGCTTACATATAAAATAATTAAAAAAACCAAAACGGCGTTATATTTAGCAAAAATTAAATTTTACTTTCATTTAATATGTAAAAATATGTAATTTCATATGATATTAACTGTATATCGGCAATGTCTGATTTAAAGTTTTCATAGATATTTAAAACCATTTGTTATAAATTGGACTATATGACGTAATTTAAGGTACATAAATAATTATAGGAAAATAATAAAAATGTTTGGTACAGAGAAAAAAATTATTGATATTCCCACTTTTAAACAAACGTCTTGTTGGAAAATTTTATTATATTTTTTTTTAATGTTTACATTAATACTTTTGTTTGAAAAAAAGCAATACAAAAATAAATAAAAACGATTTATTTGTTTGTGTAGAAACAACAACAAAACCCCAGCGATAATTATTAAAAGAACACTTGGAAAGGACAAGGCCTGTATACTCCTTCCTAATGGCCGTGTCAGATAAACTTCGTCGCGTTGCGTGGCGTTTCTAACTTTGAAAGAAAGGAGTAAAGCAAATGGTGTATGACACAATAAAAACTTTGACAACACTCACGCATTGTTTGGTTACGTTTAAAAGCGGTTGGTAAATTGTACATTTAATTATATCTTATAAAAATAAAAGTTAAACATTTAATTAGAAAATTTATTGGAATTGAATTTTGCAAAAAAAAAAAACATATAAAAATAAAAGCAAATTATAATAGCTGATTGTCAAAGCGCACAAAGAGACGAGAGTTGACTAACTTTTCGCTTCGCTCTGCGTTAAAAGTACTTTATGTGACATGTTTCGTATAAGTATGTATATTTTATCTTAGATGTCAGAGCGAATCCGTAACGCAACGCGAAGCAAAAGTTTTATCTGACATGGCCTTAAAAGATTCGCTTCATATGCCCTATAGAAGGTATAAACTTTTTTTGAAAGAACTTCCAAAATATTAAGTACCCCATTCGCTATTCCCTTCTTTAAGAAAGAAAAAAGCAAGTTGTTCAGTTTTTTTTATTGACCTTCCTAACTCCCTTTTTTGGGAAGGAAACAAATCTGTTATTATAAGGAATGTAGAAGGGCTTGTTCCCAGTGACAATCTGTATAAAAAATAAATAATCATGGAATGTGTCTAATAAATAAGGTCTTATATTATGCCTCTTTTCTCATTCTTTTTTTTCTCTTTTCTTGATGGGCCTATACGAATAAGAAAACATTAATTTTTGGTTTGTTCAAAGTTGACAAATTGGGTTTCAATCCAATTTTTTCATTTTAAGATGTTCTCTATTTAAAATGTAAAACAAACATGAAAACTTTTGTGTTAGGAAATTATTTTGTTGTCTAATGGCTTAAACATAACATAACTCACAAAGAGAAAGAGAACAATTCCCGAATTCTATTTGTTGAGTTAAATACATCAAATTTTCAAAGTAGAATGATGACGATAACCATTTGTTGAGAGTTATTCTGTAGCCAAGGAAAGGAAACACAGCAAAAGTGAGTGAATGAAACAGGAAAAATAGATAAGAGAGAGAATAACTACATCTCTAGTTAAGAATTATGTAAAATAAAAATTCATCTGGGTAGTGTCCTGATGCTCTCTCCTCCTCTTAATTTTTTTTGCTGCTGAGTGTGGTTAATAAAGCAAAAATGTATGTAAAAAATAAAGATGAAAAATCAAGATTAATTTTTTTTTTGTATTATACAAATATTATTAAATAGTTTTTTACCGAAATGAAACGTTTGTTAGAAATTGATGTTCAAATTTAATAAACATTTTTTTTTGTTTCTCTTAGCGAATTTGGAATCTGGGAATTTTTGTTCACATTTTCAGTTTTCATTTTTTATATTATAATTTTTTTTTTTATTATACATTTTTATATTAATTGGAATGTGTTTTCTTAGTCTAATTACAATTTAAAAAGCTTTCATACTTTAATAGACTTATTCCTGGAAAATATTGAAGGAATAAGACTATTAAAGTAAGAAAGCTTTTTATATTGTAATTTGTCTTAGAATACACATTCGAATTAATATATAAATTTGTTAACATCCCAATAAACAATTTTTTTATTTTGCGAACCAGTGATGGTATATTTTTAAAAGTAAGCACACATTTATGTGCTACGTAATAAGACATACGCAGATGCAGTATGGTAAGTGAAAGAATGCTTAATAAATTTAAAAAAATATATTTAAAATTTGAAGAATCGCGACATTCCCTTACCGCAGCAGGTTTGTAAGGGAGCATATTAAGGAATAACGGTAACAAACAATTCAGTGTGCAAAGCTGATCGTTACGTTCACTTATTTTTATAAGCGCATTCTGTGTCAAAAATGTACTGCTTCAAAGTGGGAACTCGCCATATACAATTTATGTCTTCTGTAAGCGATATGGTAAGCGAAACTTTTACGTTTCCCCTTACAAACCTGCTTCGTTGGAATCTCCATTTTTTATTGGGAAATTTGTTTAAAATTGCAAAGAAGTTTTTAAAAACTTTTTTGCTTTATAGCATTATAATTTAATCTATGTACATAAGTATATAAAAATGAATGTGTTTGTATGTCTATTTGAAGTCTATACACGGCTTAAATTATTTTCTTGAAATTTTCACAGCGTCTTCCTGTATGCGTGGAAGGCAACATAGGCTATATTTTGTTTTGAAATTGCAAATAGGTGAGGTGCCACGCCCAATTAAAAAATAGGCATTAAAAATTTTTTATGTCGGAAACTTATACAACTAGATTCTTCATATTAAGTACGGTTAACTTTGACATCCACACGAACATTTGGGTAAAATATGGGCAGATATCTGGAAAACGATAACAGTTAGAGGACCAAATTTTGCAAAAGCAAAATTTCTATATTATTATTTGGTTAAAAAATTGATGCATAAGTCATAGTGGGCGTGGTACCTCCCACATAAATTAAATACTAAAATTCGTAAATATGCGAAACGATAGAGGGCTTAATTTGGAGTACTCAAATTTAGCAAAGAGGAACTTTGATATCCACATGAACATTTTGATAAGAAACGGACGCACTAGCAAAAGAGGGCGCGGCACCTCCCATATAAATGTAATACTAAAATTCCCATATGTCTTAAATACAAAAATTCGTATAAAATAATAGCTAATGTTTCAAAATTGGGTACAAAAGGCCTGGTTATCAATACGCAAGTGGGCATGGCACAAAATAGAATTCCGAATCTCTGAAGAACAGTAACAGTAATGAAATTTTCCAAATTTAATCAAATTTGTTATTATTCGACCTTTCTAATTTTAAATAGATAAAAATTAATCAAGTTCGATGACGGTGTTTTTTTGTAAATTAATATTTCTTTTTACTTAATTTCAATATTTCGATCTACGTTGAAGATCATCATCAGGGATTGTTTCCATCAATTTAATTGAAAGGACAATAAAATACATAAGTATAAACATCATTATTATAAACATACAAATTACAACAACATATATTTATATATCTGAGCTGTAAATGAATCATTCATTTTTGAATTAATTCGTGAGTCATTCATGCATTGAATTAGCAAATTTTGAATTAATTCTTTTCACACAAATAAATGAATTGAATTAAATTAGAATCAATTCAAACGAATTAGGCAGAAATTAATTTAAATTCGTTTCTAATTCAAATGAATCTGAAAAATGAATTGCAATTCATTTGAATTGAATTGATTTTGAATTAATTCAAATGAGTTAGAAAAAAAATTAACAATTCATTTCCAACTCATTGGACAAATAGCCAAATAGCCTCGTAAATAATGCAAGAGATCTGTGTATTGTTTCTTTGTTTTGTTTATGCTAGTTGAAAAATAAAAATGATTTGTTTTCAATTAAATTCTTACAAACGTTTGTGTTAGATTTTACGATGCTTTTGATAGGTACTGTTTTCAACAAATTTGTGTTTAATTTACTGAATTCCTTTTCTAAATCTGTAATTTATTTTTTTCTGTGTATTAGCTAAAAACGAAACATATTTATTGCTTAAATAAACAATTTGTCTTTTAACCGTAAATCTGTACTTCTTCGTTTTTGAATAATACAATATAAATTATATTTTTCTTACAACATTTCTAACAATAATAATTTTAAACTTTCGGCTCAAAGCAAACTCAAAGAAGAAATTTCTAGCCAGTCGTAGTGTTTGTAAACTTTCATTTAAAAAACATACAAACATTATTCAAATTAAATTAATTCTTGACTTCTTCATAATCACTTGTTTCGTTTGGTGTTTTTTATGTTCTTTACATTTGTTTCGCATTTTTATGTCGAAAGTTAGAACATTATCTTAATGATTCCCTGCATCCATAATATATCTTAAACTTAAGTATTGTTATATTATATTTTAATACCCTATAAGGATAAGAAAGTCCTTAAATTCTTGTAAATATTTAAGTATAATCGTACTTAAACTTGAACAAAGAAAAAAAATGTTCTTTTGTGTCTAGTGAAAAGGGGGGAGGAAAAAGAAGAATTTGTCGGTTATTGATGCTTTGTTTAAAAAGATTATACAAATTTGATTTATATTGTAGGTGTGTTTGTTTGTTTTTTTTTTTTTAAACAAAGTACGCATAAAATATTTTAACTACATTTTAATAACTTCCGCTACTAAAAGGTTGTACCATTAAAAATATTTTTACATTTTTGTATGAGCTAAAAGTTGCTGTTGTATGCATCGACTTTCGTTGGCAAAAAGGCACTTATGCTCATCAAAAATTTTATAAAGCAAGACCGTGGGTACGATTGGGTTTAGTCTGTTAGTCTATCAGTACGAGGGTTTAGTGTTCGATTTTCGCCAAAGACTCAGGTCTGCTTTATTACAACGTGCTGGAGGTCGACCCGCGACGTACTATTTCTCGGTTAATTAAGTTATAAGTAAATATAATTTATAATTGTATTTGTAACATTTAATAAATAAATAAGAACGACTAATAGTATACCCCCCATATTCAGAAAAATTATTTTAGGTTTATAACCGGGTTATGAAACGAATTTTCTATGAACATTTTTTTAATAAGTCTTTTAGTAGTCAACAATATGTTTTCTGAATATGGGGGTACATTTATAATTAAAATAACAGACATGTAAAGCGTGATCCATTTCGAGGTTCCCTACTTTTTTAAAGAAAAAAACACAGAAAATTCAAATTTAATGGGGAATGTTTATTATCATTTGAAAGAACATTTTTTGGCATTTATTTTTTGAAGATTATGTCTGTCAAATGTTGGCCGTTGCGACTTCGCAGATGGTCCATCCGTTGAGTCCAATTTTCGATGACTCGTTCGAGCATTTCGATTGGTAACTGGCGAATGACACGCGTGATGTTTTCCTCCAAGGCCTGAATCGTAGCGGGCTTGTCCGCATATACTTTAGACTTTACATATCCCCACAGGAAAAAGTCAAACGGTGTGATATCACACGATCTTGGTGGCCAATCGACCGGCCCAAAACGTGAAATTATGTGCTCACCGTATTTTCTTAAACATGAGAGTACAAAACCAAAAGCGGTCAAGTTATTATGGAAGAATTTTCATAGTCCTGGTTAAAAACTGCACTTTACAGCCAAAATTCCACAAACAAAACTTTTTTGGGTTCTATTTAATTTTTAAGAAATTGTGTGATTATCTGCACCAATTTTTTTTTTTTTTGTAAACTACTTTTAGTCTCTAATATGGGAACGTAAGAGCCATCATCTATTATGAGCGAAGAGGTTTTTGATTTTATAAATGTTTAATAAACCATTTTTTATAACAGTTACGAAGAAGCGTTTAATTATCGATACACTCATAGAAAAATTCATCTTCATATTGATGATGCCCTAACATCAGAATTGTGACATCAATGTTATTACAAATGGCATCAATGAGGCAAAAAGTGACATCAATCCAGTGCCGAACGTCATCCTAAAATGTTCTCATATTTTATGCGTCATGTATTATATGACTACAGTGACATCAATTTGATGTCACATTTTGTGTACACTGAAAGAAAAGCCTTCATAACGCTGATACATTTTGATATCAGTACAGACAAACTGTCATCAGTGCGATGACATAGTATATATCATCAGTGCTATGACAAACTGTCATCAGTGCGATGACATAAAATATCACGTTATTAGTGCGAAGACAAAGTGTCATCAGTGCAATGACATAATATATCATGTCATAATATATTATTAACATTATTTTTTAGAAGCAAAAATTCCCATATTCTATTATTTGAATTTTTTTTCAATTACATCATATTTTTTAAGTAGAATTATTACGAAAACCATATCGGGGGGTGTCTTCTAATTGAGAGTTTTTCTGTTAACAGAGGGCTGATACAACAAAAGTGAAACAAAGATGTGTAACGGGTAAGTAAATAATGATATTCTCCCAATTTGACTGAAAGTCAATTACAATGACTCAATTTGATGACAGTTTGTCATAGCTCTGAGGACATGCTTTATAAACCCGACTCCGAGAAATTCACATTGCGTTTTAAAATTTCAAACACTCCATTGCTTGTGAATTTCTGTAGAAAGCAACAACAAAACTACAAAATATTTATGATTTCAATCTTTGACGTTGCGTTGGGTTTTACATGATTAGAGCCTAAGTATTCTTTAAAAAATCATTGAAGTAAATTTTTTTGAAAGAATTTTTTGCGATTTAAATCTGTCTTTACGAGATATTTAACTGTTATGTATTTGTTAAAAAGTTTTTAGAATAAAATCAAGGATTTTATTAAAGTGTATTTCGTTACCTTAAATGAAAAAGGGCATAACAAAAATTGATTGATTTCTTTTATTCATCCTTATTACGGCTGTCGTTGTATTAAACGACTAATTCGTTTCTTGTAGCAGATAAAAGAACACAGGTTATGTGTTACTTTAATCTATTACAAAAACGACGCGGTCGTCTAAGACAACGACAACCGTAATAAGGCTGATTAAACACATGTACACAAAGAACTTAAGATCCCTGCAATCAAAAATAGCGACTTTATTACAGAAATAAAAACGCCCAGTACACCTTGTTGTTATTGATGGTGTAAAGTTTTTTGCTTGTATCTTCTTGCGTTTTTAGTTACAATCAGAGTTTTTTTTTCTTGGACTTTTTCATGACTCGGTAAAGCGGGATTTATCTTATGTTTCCCAAGAATTCCGACCTTACTATAAAACGATGCAAAATATAGTTTAATTTATTTGAACATAAAAACATACAACAATTCATGAGATCTTTTAAATAAGTTTATGAATGCATTAAACTTAAGTAAAATAAATAGAAAAAATGAAGCTCTTTATTTGAAAAGCCAACTGAGTTAACATTAAGCCAAAGTAATTAAATTATTTGAACAATTTAAGTACAGAATAAGCATTTACAGAATCGTTTGACAGCCTATTTCCTATTTTATTTAAGAAGAGTCCTGTTAATGAGAAACATGTTCACACTCTACGGATGTTGGGCCTTATAGTAAAAAAATTATCTCTGGACACTTTCAGTTTTTTCACCACTTCCTAAAAAAACTTGTTATTTTTTTTTAGATAAAATTATTTTCTTTGACTCGAATCAGCGTTTTTGTAAAATTAGCGTTTTCATAAAATAAATCTTAAATTAAAATTGTATTTGAATTGAGATCTATTTCTTGACACACAGAAAAAAGTTTTTTATCAATTAAAAAAGTGGTTTACAAATGATTTAAATTTAATGAATGTGATAAATAAATCAATTATTTTTTTAGTTGAAAGAAAATTAAAAATATAATTTTGATTTAATTAATAATAAAGTTGGTTTCAAACAAACTTTTAATTAAAATATTAATTAAATATCAAAAAATATTAATTGATTTTTTCGTTTAAAATAAAATAATTTAAACTTGAAGAATTGTTGTTGGAAATTGTCAATATATAATTAAATAAATTAACACATTATTTGAAATGGCAAAGTTTTTTTTTGTTAAAAAAAAAAAAACAAATATTCACAATTTTACAATTTTTAGTAATCAATATACTCATTTTGGTAATAATTTTGGTAAAAATTTGGTGATTAGAGAATATTTTTAATTTTTTCTATGCATATCGTCGCTTTAATATGCAAACCTGTTAACTCCCTTTCAGCACAATTTACAGGAGAGACAAACAACTTTTTATATTTAATATTTGCAGCTTGAGAAAAGTTTTTCTTACCAAGCCTTTTATCACACTCCAAGACTCAACTTGAAGAAAAAATACATGCTGGTCGATGAGGCGTATCTTTCTCTACCACACGGCAGCAAAATCTCAGTTTACTTTAAAATTGAACTTAGCAGGTTTGCATATTAAGCCGACGATATCTTATTTCCAACTATATTAGCAGTAAAATTGCCATAGTTAAATAACAAAATCCCAGAATTTCTCGAAAAATATGCGGGATGCTAGTATTTGCTTTCTGAGAAACGGCATATGAAAGACAACAATTACAATGGCCTCATAGTCGAAATAATGTATGCTTTAACCTTGAAAGGTAACTCTACATTTTAGCACATTTAAGTTAATCTTCGTCGAATCGACGAACTTTAAAAAAAAATCTAGCGGAACGATTTTTTAAGTAAAAAATCAATAAAAAAATTTTTAGTTTAGCATTTTATTAAAAAATTAAATAAATAAATCATAAAATATAAAAGTTTTTCTTCTCTTTCAAAATTTGATACGAATTTTTACTAATTTTTGAATTTTAAAATTTATTATTTTTTTTAAAGCGTTCCTCATCAGCTAACGTTGATAAAAATAAGAGCGTAATTTGAATACACTTAAAAAGGTTATATGATAAAGTGTAAATGAGCTTCGCCGATTCGACGAACATTTACCATCTAGGGTTAAACAAAAGCCTACTTGAAATACACGTGAACACGATTGTTCTAAGGTATAATTTCAAAGTCGACTTCATTTTTTACTATGTTTATGGGCCAGTGTTTTTTTTTTTTTAAAATAACACCTCTTTGGATTTTGACAATAATAATAATAATGATGAAAATGTTAACGAGCTTTTATAAATAAATAAAGATTTCCGAAATTAATTTTAATATGTTTTAAATATGTATGTAACAAGGAAAGCTAAAATAATATTTCAATACCAACGATATTTTTCATGCTAACTACTGTCATTGTCCACTTATCTTAGTTTTTCTCGGTATCTATTTTATATATTTATAAATTTTAAGGACGTCTTATTTTCATAATTACATATTTGCATCAATATCACAATGATAATCTATTAAAATTATGAGGTCCATACAAAGAGAATGCTGTAAACAAACGATGACACCATCTTAATCAAAAACATCATTATTATCATCATCATTTCTGTGGCAATAAGGAAAAAGTGCTTAAGTCTATTTTTATCTTAGTTTTGTAGGAAAGACAAGGATATTTTTGAAAATATATTTTTATCCAAAAAAAAATCATCACTTCTCTTTGGTTGTAGTCATCGGTTAAGGTGACCGATCGGAGGTCAACTTAAGTTGCTATTTCAATTGTTATTGCACATTGCAAAATAAGCAAAAAGTAATTTTGCTCTCACAGAAAAAACTGTTTTATCAATTAAAAAAATAGTTTTAAAAGTATTTAAATTTAAGTAATGTGATAATTGTATCAATTATTTCCTTAGTTGAAGGAAATTAAAAATTTAATTTTGATTTAATTAACATTTTGGTTGTTTTGAAAAAAAATTTCAATTAAAATTTTAATTAAATAACAAAAAATCTTAATTGACTTTTTTCGTTTAAAATAAAAAAATTTAAACATGTAGAAATGTTGTTGGGAATTTTCAATATTTATTTAAATAAATTAACACATTGTTTGAAATGGCAAAGTTTTTTGATCACTTTTTTAATTAAAATTAAAAATATCATTTATTGAAAATATTTTTTCAAAATTTTAAAATTATTAGTAATCAATATAATCATTTTGGTAATAGGTGCAAAATCAACAACTTGTTTGCTTGTTATTATGAATTTGTAATGAATTTGGTGATTGGAAAAATGTAATAATTTTTTCTGTGCTAACTTCCCAAAAATCGTACGAAATAATTAAAACTTTGTCCATGCGCGCAAATAAGAACATGTTTGTGGTAAACATATTCTTAGAGCAACATATAATGATAAGATTTATGATTGCACGTATTACGATTATAATTAAATCATATTATGACCAAATATATTCGTTGTATTACATCATAATATTTTCCCCTTAATCCTAAACTATTTTTATTACATTTTATTATAATCTAATGTAATCTTATTATTATCTTGTTAATCACATTAAGGTAAGAAGGAATCATATTATTATCAAGTTAATCATAATTATATGTAAATTAAATCTAAAACAGAAAAATATTTAAATTTTTTTCATTAAAAGATATTATTTATTGTGCTTAATTCTCTTTTTTTAATTGATAAAAACACTAAAATTTATTGTTGGAGGATAAACTGTTCCTATGCGGATTTCACTGGTTGCTTAGGCCAGATCATCAGGAAACGTTCTCCTAAATAATTTTAGAAAAGCCAAAGCTATCAGCAAACAAGACTACACTTACAACTACAATTAATGTTGGGAGAATTCCAACTAATTGTAGCGGGAAATGTAAGAAAAGATAAAAACTCATCACTGATTTATTGTTTGGTATTTTGTTTAAGCTTTGATATCGTTGCAAAAAAGACTTTTTGAGTGTTTGTAGGTAATTCTCATTCCCTCTGTAGTCTTGTTTGCTGATAGCTTTGGCTTTTCTAAAATTATTTAGGAGAACGTTTCCTGATGATCTGGTCTAAGCAACCAGTGAAATGCGCATAGAAACAGCTTATCCTCCAACAATAAATTTCAGTATTTTTTATCAATTATTTAAAAAGGGAATTAAGCACAACAAACAAAATCTTTTAATATATATGATACAACTTTAAACATAATATTTTTAATCTATTTTTCATTCTTTTTCTCTAAAATAACAACAAACAGTGGCCAATATTTTTGCACCATTTTTAAATAATATAAAGATTGTTTTAGCATTGAAATTTTATTTTGTGACACTTTACAATTTTTTTACCTACAATTTCTTTATTATTTAATTTCTTTAAAGTTGTTTTTTATTTATTTTATTTTATTTATTTATTTTATTTTATAAATTGTTTAACCACTGAATAACAAATAATTCGATAGACAGATGTAAAACAAGCGACACAACTGATGAAAAATTATTTAACAAATGTCGATAACAAAATATTGTTAGAGTAAAGATATTTTGTTTCCATCTTAAACATATTATGAGTACATGTATATAAAGTTATCATGTTATTATTAAATGTCATTAAATGGTTGTGAGGAATATAATATGTTTTCTAAGTTATCTTTTTTTGCTATAAAAATGATTATTTTTCAGTGAACCATACTCAAATTTATAATTGCGATAGACATTGAAATGTTTACAGTAACAATAATATGTTGATATTAAATAAATATAACAATATTTTGTGTACGACAACAATATATTATTACAATAAACATAATGTAGTTGCCGTAACCATGCCCAACCATATTTTTTCTCTGCGTGTGGCTATTTTTTAACATGGATATATCAAAACTCAAATTTGGTTTATGTCGACTTAAGCACCTTTTTCTTTTTGCCAAAGATTTAATATCACTAAGAGAAACGTTGTAGTAATTTGCTGTGGTGCTGGTAGTGACTGCTGCTGTACACGCTCTATGAAAATAGTTGTAATGGAAAGTATCTTTGTACTACATTATGGTTATTATTGCTTTAATATAATTGCATAAAATATTAAGAGTTGTTGCTACACTAAGAGGCATAGTTTTATACATTGATTAAAACAGCACTAAAGCAACATTCATAGCTCTACCACAATTTCAATTTAAATTTACATCTACTAAATTTACATGTAAACTGTCGGCATTCAATTCAGCCAGACATCCATCCAACCATTTGTATTTTTTTTTTCTTTTTTATTTATATATAATTTTTTAGTCTTCTTTTTGTTGTTGTGTTTTTTGATAGTCTTTATATTTGGTACTTAAAAAAACATAAAATTATATCAAACTCATTGCTTTAAGTAAAAAGAAATTACAAATTGTAATTTCTGTTATTAGCGAACATTTTTCGTCTTTAAGATGAAACACCACTTATTAAGAGCCTTAAAACAGTTTATTTTTAGAAAGAATACATAATTTTAAAACTTGTAAATGGTTTTATATCTTAATTAAATTTAGCATAATTTTAAAGCAATTTAATTCGGTTTTTTTGTGAATTTTTCACAACCATAATTTTCAATATAAAAGAAACACTAGTTCGATTTAATAGGCGTTAGGTTAGATCATGGGCCGCTTATCAACAATTTTAAACGAATTTCTTATATCCTAAGCAGCGTTTGTAACAAATATTTGTCCACTATTTCTCGTACAGGTTGATTTGAAACAATCGATGAAATAATATAATTTTAATTTTATTAAGGCCTCGTTACCAGTGATGTTATACGTAGGCAAAAATCGCTATTCGTTGGGATTTTCTTCTAAAAAATGGTTGTAGCGGAAAGAAGGACAGATATTTTGAAATCATTAATGTGAAGGGACTTTTTAAAATTCTGCAAAATTTTATATATTTGGCAATCTTTTGCGATTTGTGGCAACATACTAAGAAAATTGTAGATTCGGCAACACAATACAAATTTTTAAATGTCTTTGACTGATCGCTTGCCCTCATTTCAACTTTGATTTTAAGATACATTTCTGGAACTAAATTTTACACAGTAATACCCGGAGATTTTTTTTTAAATTCCCACTCTTATGAAAAAACTCCCTTATTTCCCTACACCCACTTTTTCCTCCTGAAAAATGGGCGGAATTGGAGCAATAGGCGTGACATTTCTAATACAAAAACATTATAGATTTGGGTAGAGGAACGGTAAGAGCCGCAGTTTATAAATGAGAAACAACCCTGCGGGATATTTGTGTCAATTGCTCCAACAGACTGGTCCCAGGAGTTGTGAAAATAGAAAAGAAAAAAGAACTCATGACCAGTGCAAGAGGAACCAATCATTTAATTGGTAGAAAAAGTAATAAATTACAATACAGTATTTACCGGTGGTGTGACACATTTTTTTGGACTTTCTAAAATTTAGTTTTTTTTATTAAAATAATACTCCATAATAGCAACTAACACTAAGCACGTTCATTGAGAATAGATGTGTGACTTGCCAAATGGTGCCTATTAGGCGTCAATTGACCCCCTACAATGGAAACCCCATGTAAAAGTGATAGGTCCCATTCATATTAAGTGTTAGAACTAGAACCAGTCTCTACCACCAAACCCTTTCAAGGAACTACTTTGGTGTCAGTTCGCTTCCCTTTAGGGAAGCATCTTGGTTTTCAAGACATTACATCCGATAAAATGTGGGCGGGATTGAAAAAGCAGACGTGACACACAATATATTCATTTATATCTCAAGAACGGTATTTATATAACTTACTGTTCTTATAGCACTATGGTAAATATATACACCCAATTTTCACGATGATTTAAGAGACATGTGTTTTTTTGTATTTCTTTTTTAAAGAAACTTCCAAAAACTTGTTAAATGTTCACCATGTTTCTTTGTTTCAGTCAAAATTGATTTGTTCTGATTTCCTTAGTCCCTTATTCATATAAAAATATTTAAAATTTTGTTATTCCACATAATTTTGATATATCTTGAATTTTTTTTTTAATAAAATTTTTTTATTTTTATTATTTTAATAAGCACTTATCACTTTGCAATAAGAATCACACATAAATCAAAAAACACAAATTAGTTCAAAGAGGAATGTCAAAAAAGAAACACAGAAAATACGGTTCATGTCTTTTTTTGCTACCCTGCTTACTTCTCTACCCCGTTCGCTATCAAACGAAAAAAGACATGATTTAAAAATTGGGTAAAAAATCATTGGGAAAATTGGGTGAAAGATTCGGCATAGCAGTCCTACTCTTTATATTGTTATGTTGTTTTTATTGATATTAATTACATTTTTTTTCTAATAAATAAATTTTTAAAAAATATGACAACTCGTTTAACCACCTTTTGTTTTACTTAATCTGTTCTGAAAATTGTAGCAAATTTAGTGATTGGTACTCTTTAATGCGTTTGCGCATTTGTCTTTCGCATCTTTTTATTTTTTTCTTTTCGCAAGTCATCATTATTTCTTATATTTAAACTTTCTAATTTCAATTTTTTTTTTAGATATTTTGCCATTATATTACTGGAATCTGCGCTATCTTTTATTTTTATTACCAGTATTGCTTAATTTTCAAACAATTTTGCGAAAGTGATAGAGAGTACCAAGTTGGCATTTAGCTTTCGCATCGAAATTGTATTCGCATCGCAATAGAACTATCCCCCCTGTATTTTAATTTCAAAATATGGTCACCGTACGTATACGTATTATCAATAAAAAGCAATATTGAAAAATTTTAGTAAAAAACTGTGAGCGAATTGAGCTTTTCAAACTTGCACTTTCATGCGGCAACAGAGAAAGCTTTTGTCCTTACTTGTATGAAAGGTTTACATGACTGGCCAGTTGACGAGGCAGACGGGCAAGCGCCGATAAGTCGATTTACAGAGGGGGTGCTTTAATACTATGTGAGATAAGGCCATGATGGCTTTATCTCTCATTCAATAGGAAGATAAAGCCTTTTTTTCATTTGAATGGGAGATAAAGCCATCATGGCCTTAGCTCACATTAGCAATATTAGAAAATGGCTTTATCTCTCATTTCAGTTTTGAAGAACTTTTGCATTTTACATTGATTGATAGTTTTCTTATTTTTATAATAAAGAGGAAATGAGTTTCCCTTTTATGAAATGTTTACATTAGGTGTAAACACTCCGTAAAAGGGAAAATCAATAGTTTTCTTATTTTTATAATTAAGAAGTTATAATAATAATAAAGCAAAATTTGCAGACCTTTGTGTAAATAAAGAACTATAAATTTAAGCAATTATATATGGAGGGGCTGCATTAACACAAACGGCAATAAGGCAACATTTGCTTTATTTCACTTTTAAATGAGAAATAAGACAAAAAAAAAAAAAAGATTTTGCTTTATTTCCAAGCAGGAATGGTAATAAAGCAAACTTTGTTTTATTTCCCATTCATAATTTTAAATATTGTTTGACTATCTGCATACGAATTCTTTCTTTAACAGTATGTTTCCTGTTCTATGTGCATTCATAGAAGGAAGAAAATTTAAAATTATTAATAATAATAACAACATTCTGTAAAAAAATTTCTTCCCGGAGACACTAAAGTTAAATATTGAAATCTGGCTTCGCATACTAAAGTTTTTCTGCGTGGCGGCCTGCGGCCGTGCTTACGGGTTTTCTCCTCCAGTAGGACGCGGCAGGTGGCTTCGCTGAATAAAGTTTTCCTGCGTGCTAAGGATTTTCCCTTTTACAAAATGTTTGCACCATGCATAACAATATTCAGAAAAAATATGGCTTTATCTTTCATTTGCGAAAAAAAGATATGGCTATATCTCTCATTTCGCAAAATTTTAAATATGACCTTACCTCTCAATGATTGGGCAATAAGGCCATTATGGCTTTATCTCCCATTAAATTTAGCAATAAAGCCATCATGACCTTATCTCACATGGCTTTAAAGAATTTCCCCATAAAGAGTACCAAGTTGGCATTTAGCTTTCGCATCTAAATTGTATTCGCATCCCAAAAGAGAGTAGCCCCCCTGTATTTTGGTTTTAAAAATATGGTCACCGTACGTATACGTATTATCAATAAAAAGCAATATTGAAAAATTTTAGTAAAAAACTGTGAGCGTATTGAGCTTTTCAAACTTGCACTTACATGCGGCAACAGAGAAAGCTTTTGTCCTTACTTGTATGAAAGGTTTACATGACTGGCCAGTTGACGAGGCAGACGGGCAAGCACCGATAAGTCGATTTACAATTGTTTTTAATTTTGTTGGTTTATTCAAAAAGCCGGAAAGTTCCGGCATGCCTTGAATGGTGTAACACTTGAATTTTAAATATTAAGGTTTGAATGATTTCTGGCATTTAAATCAGGAATGCGAAACTGCGATTTGTTTTTTGATAGTTAATAATTTATACAGATGCCCATTAGAAAAAGTCTAAAAAGTTTCCGAATTTATTTTGAAGAAAAAAATGTACGACTTTAAGTCAATCACTTAAACAATTTCTGCAAGAAATATAATTTACCAACTTGTACGATTTTCACCCGAATTGAGTATACAATTTCCAAACGGCAATTAATTAACAAATTTCAAGAAGACATTTCAAAAGGCTACAAACATATTTACAGCAACAAAATATTTCTTCATCACCTTTATCATTCAAACACAACAGTGTGCAACGTATTGACCTATGAAAAAGGTTTTCGTGCATTTTACTTAAATTTTCACTACAACCAATTAAAATATTTAAGAATTCTTTTTTTACTTTGCAAAAATATACAATTTTGTAAAGTAGTTTCTAGTTGAATTTTAATTTGACTGTTTAGCCGAAAAAGGAAAACAGAAACTGCCGACTATAATTAAATTTAATTATACTTTTACAACTTATACCTGAAGTTTGTTATGGCCTTTTTTAATATAAAATTAAGTGAAAATAATTACAACTTTTTTTTCATTAAACTTTATTGTCCAAATAAAATTGAAAGTTTATTTTAAATTTGTTGCTTTAACTAATTGAATAGGAGTTTACACTATGTCACTTTATTGAATTATTAAGACAGGAGAGATGTGATGAGATTTAGTTCAATAAACATTTTTTATTAGTTCACAGATTTGTTTAGAATGTAAAATCGTTTTATTTATTTACTAGTCCTTATATATAAAATCTTTCCGGAGACACAAGGGATAATCTAGAGCAAATTTATTTGGTCCAGATCCTCATGTGTACAAAGTGCTTTATTTCACTTCATCCCAATATATAAAATGTCCACCAGAATGACGGTTTACGGGTTGAACAAGAACAACAAGATGTCTTTAAAGTCACATTTTGGCGAAATTTCACAAAAATTTTAAGAATAAGGTGGCATGACTTAGTTTAACTTCAAAAATCTAAGGAAGAAGACCATTATATTACAAGTAATTGAGAGTATATAAAATGTCTGTGCGTTCATTATTTTTTAAGTCGGTTAACCGGGGTCCCTCTCTGTATGGCTGGCTGGGTGTCCATGTACAAAATACAGATCGGAATTATTTTTTAAAAAATGTTATTAAATCTGTGGTTTAGTGCTAAAAGAACACATAACAGAATATTACCTTTTGAGAACATTTTAAATTCTCTAGCAAAACCCTTTTGAAGCTGTTCTGTATTAAATAAGACAGCAAAATTAAAGAGAGTAACAAAAGACCAACGATTAACTCAAAACAGCAAAATATTGACATTAGCCCTTTTAGCATCAATCCATAGATTTAATAAAATGTTTGTTTGTAAGGGAGAAATATTAAAGATTCGCTTACCATCTTACTTATGGAAGGCATGACTTTTACATGGTGCTCAAAATTAAATCAACAGTTTTTTTTACAAGCACACACACAAGGCGAATTCATACAAGGCGGTCTTATTTTGAAATCGAATACAACACTGTAGAAATACTATAACGTTGGGTCAAAATAATTCAACACTGTAGTAAACAAATTATTTGTGTATCAAAAATATATGCTTGCACATACCATTTTGTTTTTTATTTAAAATTATCGGCCATGTTCTGCAAATCGAAATCACGCTAAATTAAAATCTATGAACATTTTCAATTGAATTTTTCTTAAAATGAACGTAGCTTTTCCTGATTTCAAAAGTAGTATAGTTAGAGAAACGGGGTCTTCAAAGTATGAGGTATATATAAGGAAATACTTTTATGAACTTTGAACATGAGGGAATTTTCAAAGTTTGTTCGATTTGAATTCCACGTGATTTCGGTTTCTAGAATATGGCCGTATGCCGTAAATTTCATAATTCCAACTGAAAATTATAGAATTTTTGAAAATTTCCTCAGCACCACCAGAATGGTATACTATTTTGACATATGGTTAGTTATCAGCTGTTCCTTACGTAGCAAGCTAATGTCACCTGGTGTGAATTCGCCTTGCCCACACATTTTCAATATAAGAGGTAGTCGTGGTTTTTTGCTCATATCTCAGCCATTTATGGACCGATCTTCCTGAATTTTAATAGCAAACAATTCCGGACTATATGTAACATAAATGTATAACAACCTAGCGTTCATCATATCTGGGGTCTTCGGAAAACCCATTTTAACGGACGGACAGACGGACAACCGGATTTGAACTTCCCTTCTCAAAGGAAGCCAGAATATATATACTTTGTATGGTCTTAGATCAATATTGTAGAAATTACAAACGGAATGACAAAGTTATATATACCCTTTTACCTTCGGTGAAGGGTTTAAAAATTAATAAATTTTTCCCCTAACAAAATTACGTATTAATTATTATTTTCAAAACATTGTATTGTAAAAGTTTTAATTTAAAACTTATTAAAACTTTTATAAAAGTCTTTACAATTTTAAAAGAATAGTTACTGAAGTAGAATTTCTGTTTAAAAAATCAAATGAAATACTTTTGGGGAAAAAGATAGACGAAAACGATTTAACTGGAGTTATTAAGTTTTCAAATGTTCTGATGTATGCTGACGATGTTAAGATATTTTTAACTTACAACCAGGTGTTAGATCACCAACGCCTACAAGATGATCTAAGTTGTTTTTATGAATGGTGTAAAGCAAACTTAATGGAGCTTAATTTAAAGAAGTGTAAACTAATGCGTTTTTCAAGAAATAATCCAGCTATAGTATATTACTTCCTAGGTGGTATTCAAGTTGATGCAGTTGAAAATTTCCTTGATCTTGGAATACTACTTGACCCTAAACTTAGCTTTAATTCGCATATTACGTTTATGATAAATAAAGCTAGAGGAACACTTGGATACATAAAACGGTGGGCAAGAGAGTTCGATGATCCGTATATTACAAAAACCTTATATATGGCACTTGTAAGGCCGATTGTTGAATATGGATCGATTATATGGGACCCCATTTACCAAACTTATTCAAATTTAATTGAATCTGTACAGAAACAATTTCTGCTCTTCTGTCTTCGCGGATTACACTTTAACCCACTAACCTTGCCCTCATACACATCTCGACTGGCTCTGATAAAGCTCCCTACTTTAAAAAGTCGTAGAACAACGCTGAATGTATCGTTTATTCTGAACATTATTAATGGTGATATCTGCGCTGGATATTTAATTAACGAGATTTAATTTAATATTCCTCAACGACCATCTCGAAATTTTATACCATTATCCATTAAATTCTTTAGAGCTAATTATGGTGATGCTGACCCTCTAAGAAGAATGTGTAACACTTTCAATCAATTATTTAGATTTATTGATTATTCGTTGGATCCAAAGTCAATAAGTAGATTAATAATTGCTTTTCTTAATTGATGATCAAATTTGTGTAATGTAATCAAATATAAGTTATAGTCTATTTTATTTAAGTGTAATTTTAAAATGTCTGTAAGGATTAATCCATAGACAATAAATAAATAAAAAGCATATTGATGCTATCATTGTATTTGAAGCCTTAAGTCCGTATTCAAAAACAATTAATAAAATAAATAAACTTTTACAGTATTTATCGCTTATATGCACAACGATTATAAGTCTTCACCGCTTATTGCCATCAAATTTGTGTGTACATGCATTTTGTTTATATGTATATCTCGCTTTGATGCATCGTAATAAAACAATTTTATTTTTGCTATTCTACGTAAAAAATTCTTATATACACCTTAATATTTTCATCAAAATTCAAAATGTTTGCAAAGATTGTTCCATCTCTAAAGAACATTATTGTGAATAAAAAAATTAAACCAATATATCGTTTTTTATTTTATTTTTCAAAGTTATTCGAATGTAATTTTTTATGCTTTATTCGTGCTTATATTCGCATAAATGTTTAAAATTATTCGGCTGTTCGAAAAGAAAATAATTATGAAATTTTGTTCGAACGATTACACAGGGCAACAACAAAAATCGGAATGGGATGATACCAAGAGCAAATGAAAGTTGACGTTTTCCATAACAAACCCGTAAAGGCTTTTTTTTAATTCAGTGTTAGATTTTTTACACGCATTTGAAGTTGGTGATTTCGGGACGCTGTCTAACAAGAAAAAAACATTAAAAATTTGATAAAATAATAAATATTTATATTAATTATCCTGGATAGCTGTGGTATCTTACTGTTTCTGGGGTCGAGGAATCCATATTTGATATTTTTTTTACCTAAAAATCCTGTCTTTTAAATTTAGATTGTCATAGAAAAAACGGTGTTTTTTCTCTTTTTGAGGCTGAAAAATCAATTTTTGTTGTTGGCTTCATTGTAAAACATATTTCTAATGATACTACGAATTACATTTTAATATTATCAGTACGTTACTATACATAAATGGTATTTTTATGAAAAGAATTGTGTTGAGAAATCACCAACTTCAAATGCGTGCCTAATTGTCTTCGAACATCCGAAAAATTTTAACCATTAAGGCGAATATTGGAACGAATAAAGCATAACAAATTTGATTCGAATGACTTTAAAAAACACGATATATTGGTTTAATTATTTTATTAACAATAAGAAAACAGTCTGCTGCAAAAGTTGTTGAAATTTTGTATTTGTTTTACAGGACATTTGCTTTTGGCTTAATCCCATTCCGATTCGGAAAGTTAGAATTTGTATAACTTTATTACAAAACCCGAATAATTGAAAATTCTACAAAATAAACATCATTTTCTCTAAAAGCTTTTATGCAATATAGAAACATAATTGCAAAACGCCATACTGAAAATGACAATAGTTTTAATATCGAAATAAAAATAGGCTAAAATAACTTATTAATAAGTCTGCCTGCATAACCCTTTTTAAAGCGGCTTAATTTTGTTAAATTAAAAACAGCGGAAAAAATTATTTTTTTTTATTATTATCATTTATATGTAAAATAACATAAAATTTAAACACAAATTTTATAGTATAAAAAATTTCCGAAGAATAGGAAAACCGTCCAGTCCGCGAATCGAAACAATTACTTTTTTACCCAGCAAAAATTTTTCAAGATTCGGAGGCAGTAAATACGTATTCTACATCCAAACCGCTTCCTTTTTTGCTTCTTAAAGTGACTGCTTTACTCAAGTGCTGTAAGATAAGGAATATAATCCTGCAATCTTTAAATGCGATGCAAAATAGTAGAAGGGAATCACTGTTAATTGTTTTTTTTTTAAGATAACATGTTCTACTGCTTCATTAAAACAGTAAAATCCTTTATTCTTTTGGTAAAAAATAAAAATTTTTTACTAAATTTTACAACAATTAAATATAATTGTGTATAAAACTATAACCCTGTTATTACAAAAAAATATTTTGGATGTGTAAAAAGTTTTTTAAACGCTGAAATAAAATTTTTCCAATGCTTAATTTTTTCACTTTCTTTATTCACGTAAATCATGTCCGTTTTCAAGTCATGAAATAAGCCTATTTCAGATCTGTAAAGCAGAGCTTCTACGCGAGGAATTCCATAAAAGAAAAATCATATAGTATTTCATAGAAGTGTAAGCTCTTTACTTTGAAGTCTCCCTTACATTACTGCTTCCGAGGAAGCATCAGTTTTTGCTGGGTACTTGTTATAAATTAAAATGAATTTTATTAAAATTTCAAGGTAAATGAATTATCTCAATGTTGAACAATCTTTGAATAGAATTTATTTCAATTTATTTAAAAACATTAAATATTATTACAAAATGCACTAAAATATGTTTTTAAACATTTCCTCGTTATTCTTAATTTCAGTAATAAACTTTTAATTCAAAAAACTATAATAAACTTAAATGTTTGTACATGAACAATTTTGTAAAATTAAATGATATATTAAAATATTTAAATAATGTACATTTGAAATGGCCACAAAAAGACGGAAATTAATTATAATATAATTAGTTGCATATACCTAAATAAATTAAAAAAGTACAGTGGATTCTCTCATGACCGGACACAGAAGGTCCCACTAAAATGTGTTTGTACAAGGAGAATGTAGTCGCAAAATTACTCAATGCTTTTCTTATGGAACTCTACAAGACCAGGCAACTTTGGCGTCTAAAATGCTTGTGCGATAAGGGAGATTACACTTTATTTATTTTATATGGATACAAGTAAAACAAGTAAAATGAGGCAGACGTAAATCACATATAATCTACAGACATTAAGTCACTTTGCTAAACGAAATTTATAAATAAAGAACAACCGAAAAAGCAAAAACATGATTGATGCAATAGATGCTGCATAAAATGACTAAGGCAAAATGAATCACAAATATTTAATCAAATATGTAATATGTCTCAAAATCTGAAACAAGTGTCTTAAAACACATTAGCGGTATTCACAACGAACTTGTTAATTTGTTACTCGGTAGTTTGTTAATTTGTTAAAGTTACCAACTGTGAACGACCCCTTTTTAAAACTTTGTTAGTCTGGTAACTTTCATAGTAAAACAACTGATTTATTGTTCTGACACAATTTATTATTCTGGAAAAAATAAAACATGCCACGAGAAAGTGTAAAAAAAAAGTTACCAACTAACAACTATTTTATCAGGGGTGCCGTGTCGTTAATTTGTTAAATGTTAATCCGGTACCGCGTTAAATATACAAAAACAAAATGCGTGTAAAAAAGTAACTATTAACGACTAACAAACTAACAAGCTCGGTGTGAATACCGCTATTATGTAATAAAATTTGTTAAATGTTAGTTGGGTCGGTTAGTTATCGCACTGGTTCCTCTAAAGAAAGTCGACTCAAAATTTCACTTTTTCAATTTTCACTTTATGCAATAAATTGATATACAGTGGTCATATCTACACACTGTGAAAATCTTACATCATTTTCTCTTGTATTTTGTCAAATTAATGTAATTGTATCCTCCTTTGTGATATAAGAGTACATATAAAAAGAAACAATTTTTTTTCTTTACTGAAAATTTAAAAATTTCGAGTTTAGAGGAACCAGTGCGATATGTGTATTACAAGACTTATACGAATTTTTCCGCAAAGCGTAACTCTTTCCAGTTCAGTAACGGGCTAAATAAAAAACTGTTTTGTTCCAGAGGTAACGGTAATAAGCCAAAGTCAATGATTTCAGAAATAAATGACAGTTCACTTACTCAAACTGAAAATATTTTCGACTTTCCTTTTTTGACTGGGTTCGCCTTGGCTCTGAAACCTCCATATTGAACCCATGCTCAAACATTTGACACGACATCGAGGCCACGATATAGAAGTAAATCATCGCTTAATTTTATTTTAACACTGGCATTTATAAGCAAGTTATGGCATTAGAAGCTATTTTCGGGAGTGGTATTTGTGTGGGAGTGTAAAATATCTCGAACTTAATATTGGCAAAAGACTAACACCTGAAATTTAAAACTAGACGTCTCTGTTGTCTGTTAGTCAAATCTAGAAACCAAAATAATAATACAGTACTTTTTGTTTATAGTCACTACCGTTTTTAGTCATATTAGGGAAATAGTCCACTTAATCTGTTTATTCTGCCGCTATAAGTAAATCTATATATATAAAATATAAAAAATGTTTCTACGGCCTCTATAGACTCTGAATCCACCTAACCGATGAGCTTCAAACCGGAGTCATTGGAAAGGTAATTTTCCAGGAATGGTTTTGGGTGATACATTTTTCCAAAACTAGCACCACGAAGGGCGTTAGGGGGCAATTTCTGCCTTTCCGAAGCAGATTACAGATTTTTATGAAATTTAAAACATAGAAAGATCCATACTTATATGGACACATTATCAATATAATTTTTAAAAAATAGGACCACGATGAGAGAGGGTGGGGGGGGGGCTGATTTCTGCCCCTCCAGAACTACCTCGCAGATTTTAATTAAACCTTAAACATAGATAGTTTCCTAATTATATGGATGTATTACCTATACATTTTATAAAAAAATAGGACCACGAGGGGAGGTTGGGTGATATTTCTGCCTCTCCGAAACTATAAAGCAGATTCGAATGACATTTTAAATATAAATAGATTCCTACTAATACGGACACATTAGCTGTAGATTTTTGTTAAAAATGGGATTGCGTGAAGGGGGGAACGCAGTACCACACGTCGTGTATAGATAAAACATTAATATGGTTTCTATCTAAGTCCGTTATAGGCTTTAGAACTATCCAACGGATGTGCTCCAAACCGCTTCCACTAGAAAGTCAATTTTGTGAAAATGGTTTAAGGATATACAATTATTCAAAACTAGGACCACAAGGGCAGCTAGGGGGAAATTTCTGCAGCTCCGAAACTACCTTACAGATTTTAATGAAATTTAAAACATAGATGGATATCTATGGTCATATAGCTATATATTTTTTAAAAATAAATGACTCGTGGGAAGGCAGGTGGCAATTTCTGCCTCTCCGAAAATATCTAACAGATGTTAATGCAATTTTAAAGATAGATAGATTTCTACTTATATGGATACATTAGCTATACATTGTTTGAAAAATAGGACCACGAGGTGATGGAGGGGGAAATTTCTGCCTTTTCGAAACAATCTAGGACATTTAATAAAAATTTTAGACATAGATTGATCCATATTTAGATAGACACATAAATGGGAATACTAGAAGGGGGGAACGTAGTAGCACACGCCGGCTATCCGCTAGTTTAATATTAAGTATTCACGTTTTAGTCCATTTAGCGATATAAGTACATTTGCCATATATACCTACTATTACCGGCTATCAAAGGCAAAGTAAAGCAAATTATTGCCGTGATAGTCACATAAGCAAAATTTACTTAGTCCTTTTTAATTTTTGAAACCACAACCCATCTAGAGAACTAAGAATTAAATCGCTTAATTTTTGCCATCAACTCGTTACTCGAAAAAATTAGTTTGTTCCGTTCGTATCAGTTATGAAATATCTTATTATTATTTTATCTATTTTTTATACAGTATTCAACTCTTTTGCAAAACCATAAGTCTGCTGTCGGTGTAATTAGGCTTATATTCACATTAACGATTTGTCTGCCACTAAATTATGTGACTATAAGCGAAAAGTACTATATATATAAAACTATTCTTAAGCCAGTATAGACGTATGGCATACATTTTTGGGGGACAGCTAGTACATTTAATATTGAAATATTACAACGATACTTAAATAAAACATTAAGGCCGATTGTCAGTGCGCCATGGTTTGTTTCAAGCAACACTGTACATAATAATTTATTTATTCCATTGGTTTAAGATGAAATCAATAGATTCAGCTCAAGTTATCTTGAAGAATTAAGTAACCACTGCAACCCGCTGGCCATCACTCTGCTCGATGATACTGAAGAAGTTGAAAGACTTACTTACTAAAAAAATATATATGTATTTACAGCATAAGAGAGAGTACAACAACTAATTAAATTTTTTGTTGTATACAATTTGCTAATTAACCTTAAATGGATAGATTGTAAATAAAAATGATAAAAAAATATAAAAAAACAACATCATAAGACGGTTTATGTCCACAAATGCTTTATTCAGGAAAGAAGTTTGTATAGGGTCTATATGAATTAAATTATGTGATTTTAAAAAGGCATCGTCCTTGTAACAATTATAATGTAAATGTGTTCCAAATATCATCAAATTATGTTCAAGGTTTGCATGAACGGACAAAAAGCCAAACAGCCGGATGGACGAACATCGTTAGATTGATTAGGAAGTTCATGTGTTACAAACTTTACCACACACGCATAATACCCTCTTCGCTACACTGATGTCGGTGTAAATACTTATGACGTTCTATTGCAAAAATTTATTTACTGCTACAGAATACTTAATATAAAATAAACACTCGATCATTTAATTTTATGTATGACTACAAAGAACAAATATGATTAAATAGATATACAACAAAGTTGGCTAAAAACATGTCACCTAAACAAAACTGACTAATTTGTCTTAAATCACTCACTAAATACTTGTTGTAGAACAAGTAAAATCACCATTTGTATTTCTATTTTTTTCTGTATTAGAAATGAATAGCAGAAGATTAAATAAAAAATAAACTGTCTATGTTGTTTCTTGTTCAAAAGATGAATTGGCCATGTTATTAGTCATTACCTGTTGAACAAATGTATAAAAGATTCCACTCATATTAGTCTGTTTATGTAGAGACAAGAAAGCAGAATTTTTTTAGATGTTTAAAATTTTTTTTCTTTTTTTAAATTTTAAAATTTTTGTCATTTTGGCAATGAACCCTAGACTTGAAGGCAATTTGTTTAAATTCTTTAAAAATTCTTAAACATTGTTTCAGAATAGAAGGTTCATGATTGAAAAGGTAAATTAATTAAACACAGGGTTGATACTATAATTTATTTGCATATAAAAAATGTTTTAATATGATGAAATTAAGAAAAAAAAAAAGAAAAACAGATATTTTTACTTTCTAGCTTTTTTTCTTCAAAGAGTCTTGCCAGAGTATCGCGGACTACAAAAAAAAAAAAAAAAATGATGCAATTTTTTCATTCCTCTTACTCATGTGCGATCGTACTTACCCTGCCTTTACACATGCAAGTAATTACTTGCAAGTAGTGTATATGTATTATCAACGAAAATGTCGAAGAAATAGCCGAAAGTCTTGCAAGTACCTTGAGTGTTTACACAGTCAGTTGCAAGTTTATTTTTCAAATGTTCTCGAAGCGAAAACATCTTATGAAAAAGTTTATTTTTGGATTTAAAAAACATTATCATGTTAATGTTATCACGAAATTTATTTAATAATATTATATATAAAATATTTTGTTGTTTCCTTATTTGATTTTTGGTCCATCTTGATGAAAAACTAATGTTTGTTTTTAAAATATGTGAATCCAGTATTACCGTATTTGATTAATTCAACATTTTTTATTTTTCGAATTTATTCTATGAGCTAAATTTCAGTTATGTATTTTATAAAGCTTTTTGTAATAGTTCCATTTCTTAAATTTTTAGGAATGACTTTTATACACTACCAGACTATTATCTTGTATCTTCCAGTTACATTTTACCTTAGCTATCCTTTGGATAGCAGAAAAGTATGTATATGTATGTACAAAAATTTTTTTTTCAATTATTAGATACCACCAGAATGTAATGCATTTTCAAACCCGCTACGGCCTTTGTCAGCATTCTTTGTGTCACACTGGATAGTGATAGTTTAAAAATTGAATATATTTAACTCAACTATTTTAACAAATAGAATCTGGGAATTATTTGTCTTCATAATCTTCCTTATTATATTCAACATTTTTTATTTTTCGAATTTATTCTATGAGCTAAGTTTTTTATAAAGCTTTTTGTGATAGTTCCATTTTTTTATGAGTGACTTGAAATTTATGTTTTAAAATACCATGAAGATGTGTTGCTTTGTTTTTGTTTTGTTTTTTATTTTTATAAATACACAGAAAATTAGCTATAAACATATCTTTCATATTACTAAGTACTAGTAAATTAATACCATAGGCATCCACGGTAACACTGTTTCTTTATTTGTCATTTTACTTGCTGCAAGTGTCAAAAATTTACTTGCTAGCAATTTCCCTTGCAAGTTGGGCTGCAAGTACGAAAAATGTGATGGTGTTAGTAAAAATGTGTGAGTGTATTGAGTTTTTCGAACTTGCACTTGCATGTGTAAACCCCGGGTAAAAGATGACGCTCACAGCATTCGATATCGATCGAAGTTGCAATACAATTTAAATCGGAATTTCGATTTTGCACATTGCTTTAAAGCATATTGGTCAAATATTAACCACCATATTCATAAAATATATTTAAGGCTTATAGCAGGTTTATGACACGAATTTTTTATGAAAATTTGTTTAATAAATCTTTTATTAACCAAAAATAGTTTTTATAAATATGGGGGTAAGGCCATATTTTTCTTTATTATTTATTTTCCTAACGGCCAATTTTTAGGTTTCATATTAAATCGCATTTATATCTAAAATCGTCTTAAATACAAAATTCTGTTCTTCCCTAAATACTTAAATTAAACTTAATTCACCAAGCTGGTACATTAAAATTCAATTTAAGTTTCCATTGTGAATAACTTAGCAAGGTGGCCTCAATATCACAACAATACAACAATAGGCAGATTAACAACAGCTCTGCGGGATATTTGTAAGAATTGTTCCGACAGAACTGGTCCTAGAATTTGTGAAAATGGAATAAGAACAAATATATATAATTAATGACATGTGAAAGGGGAACTGATCACTTAACTGGTATATTAAACATAGATTTTTAATTTTTTTTTTTAATTTAATTTAAATCTTATTTTTATAAAAATGATTTTTTATTTATTTGTTAGGACCGTTATTTGTTAGGACCTGTTACAGTATTCAACGGTGGTATGATGCATTTCTTTGGAACTATTTAAAAATTTGTTTTTAAAATTAATTTTAGGACTTTTTTTTATTGGGAGAATACTAAGGACTAGCATTGTATTAACTAACACTAAGGCTAAAATGGTTTAAATAGAATGGTAACCTTATGCGACGATCCCAACACAAGCCACAGAGACTAAACAATAAAAATTGCATTTGAACTGACTCGACGTTTGCGGTTTAGGCTTATATTAAATTGTTAACCGACAATGGGGAAGTTTTATAATGTTCTTTTTAGAAATTTGAACTAGCTTGGGTAAAATAGCATGATTCGTAACAGTTTTAGCCGAACTAAAATGGTTTACATGAGCGGCATTTAAATTGGACCCATGGCAAATTAATGATCAATTATCCCAAAATTCTGTAGAGTGATTTCTATTATTAAAAAACAAAAATTAGAATAAATTTCAATACATCAGTGAAATTAGTTTACGGGTTTACAGTGAATTTCAGAAGGCAACTTAATTGGGATCTAATTTAAATTATGGACCGTATATCACAAATTTGCATGACATTTTTTATGGCCATTTGAAGTTAACAAATTTTACCGCAATATCTATATCTGCTACGGTTTTAGGCGTGCATAGTTAATTTCCCAGAGTGGGCTTTATTTGGGGCCTACGGTTAATTATGGTTCGATCATGACGAAGTTTATAAGTATGATTTTTAGTCCTATGAAACTGTGACGTACTAAATTTCATAATGATAGCATTATTTATTACGGTTGTAGGCGTTATAAACTGTTTTCCGAGAGTAGTGCTTATATGGGGCATATGGTAATTTTATTATGGCATTATTTATGTCGGGTTTAGGCGCACTTAACTGTTTTCCAGGAGCAGGGTTTACATGGGGGCTAGGTTAAATTATGGACCGATCTGCATAAAATTTAACACTATGGGTTCTAGTTATATAAAACGAATTTGTGATAATTGTATTTCAATTCGTGCATTATTCCACCATTTATGTTAGTTTTTGTAATAAAAATATCGATTTTTTTGGGGTGGTGGTTCCACATTTTGATTCATATCTCTGATCCTACTAAACCGATTTTGCTGGATTTCCATCCAAATTTGCTTACGATAATTACAACTAATTTGACATCAAGTTTGTTCTTTTCTTTGGAGTCTTTCGCATGGGAGCGTGTTTTTAACAGACGGACAGACGGTCAGACAGACGGACATGTCTAAATCGACTTATAATTACTAAATGGGCCAGATTATATATACTTTATGGGGTCTTAGATGTTTCATAAAAAAGTTCCACATGGAATAACAAACTTAGCATACATACCCTTATTCACTACTAGTGGTGGTGGAGGGTATAAAAAAGTGAAATTAATTTGAACGGAGATTAAATGGACCATCAGGACCTTACTGACGAAAAAGGGTTAGTTCGCCTGATTAGTTCTCCTTAGCATTTGTAATATATCAAATATATTATTAAAAATATGTCTAATATTTCTTGAACAGAGTGACACAGAAAATATTCCATATGCTGAACTTGTGATTTTATTGCCTTCGGCTAGAAACACTCATGCCAAAAAGCAACTGAAAGTACTGGTGGCACATTTTTGACTTTGATGGCAAAGTACTGTGATTGTTTGGAACTTAGCCAAATAAAATAACAATATTGTAAAATTATAAAAGTTATTTTAAATACCACTAAACTGTCTTAAGGCGGTCTATATTCTTTTACCTGAAACAGGTTGACGAGTACTCCAATAATAATAATAAAAAAAATAAATAGCTTCAGCTTCGTGATTTTAACCCTAAAATTATTTTGATATGATTTTTTGAAGGCAAACAAAAAATGTGGCATTAGAGGGTTAACTCTAAAAAAAAAATATTCGTCCCACTTAAGTATGCCGAGAAAGTGCTTCTTAGTCGATATAACGATGTACGTCCGGCTAGATGGACGTCCATGTAAACCTTGTGTGCAAAGTCTAGGGCACAATTTTGGAGATAATTTGATGAAATTTGATAGAAAGGTTCTACTTTTCACAAGTACCAAGTATATTGGAAATGGAGATATTCGGTTTAGTAATTTCACAAAGCCCTCATGCAAGCTTCTTTCCGGTAAATATTTATTTGATTGCAATCTAAATTATCTTACCAAATTTTGGAATAGGTCCGTATTTGACCATATCTCCTATACAAATACTACTCCCGAAAATAGCTTTTTATACCATAACTTCCTTATAAACATTGGTATTTACAAAAAATTGGCAACAATAACTATTACGCTGTCGAAGCTCATTCCATTTGCTTTTCTGTTTACACATGCCACTGCGAGTTCATTTTCAAAGTGTCATCGAAGCGTCAACTTGAGAAAATGTTTTTACTTCTCAAGTAAAAAAAGTACCAGAAAACAAAATAGAGTTACCGAGTTCATCATATAGCCAAATTTTTGGGGAAATGGTGTTTTTATTTATATAAGCACTATTTTATGTTATGGCCCTATAATTAACCAACTTGCTTTTTTTTAATGCGCGTTTTAAAAAATTAATCATAATAATACATTTAACAGTTAAAACTTTAATTACAATTTGACAATAATCCAGTAAATTTGCATTACATTTTTAACAGGGTAGCATTGTTTATCGTTTTGACATTTAGTGTCATTGAATTGCCAAATTTCCACTCGAATGCAAATTTTGCTGCCACTGGAGCTGTCATTGCTAAAAATGTGAGTGTATTAGTAACAACGCGTGAGTTCATTGAGTTTTTCGAACTGGCAGTGGCATGTGTAAATGCTAAGTTACGATAGCTACTATGTCATAATAAAATTTTGTCCTGGTAGATCCAAAATAGCTACAAAATCTAAAAAAGTCCCTGTCCTTAAATTACTGAAAGGCAAACAAATCTCATATAGATGCAGACATCTAAATAATAATCGGCTTAAAGACATATATATTCTCACCTCATCACACAATTTTGTTCTGGGGAGTCTATAATTTGCCTAAAGGGCTACACTCTCGTAAATATGTTGTTAACTAATGTGGTGTAGGGTATCATGTGAAAAGTATATTTTACATTCCTGGAAATGCATAAAATATTTTTTACATTCCTAAGAACAATTTTGTTGTTTTTTTTTTAAATTGTTCTTAGGAATGGAAAATATATTTTATACATTTTCAGTAATGTAAAATATACTATTTTTCGCTCTTTGATTTTACAATTAAATTACACAAAAATTAAATTCTTATTTAATTTGGTCTTTACTTTTAGCAGGCCGCATTACCCTGAAATGCATTTCAATATGTTTTCTATAATTTTTATTATTGACAGGTGAAAACCAAATAAAATTGAGTGCATTTATAATGGTTTTTTTTCACAAGAAATATTTGCATTAATTTAAAAACAAAAAGTATTAGATGTACAGAAATAACCTCTGCATGTTGTAAAAGAACAGTATAACTCATATATAATTTTTTTTTATTAAATTTAGAATTTTTATGAATTACATAATTATATTTAACTTATGGTTTAAAGTTCAAACTTTGAACTCTTGTTTGAAAAAAAAAATTTTTTTATTTAAGAAAATAAAAAATATATATAGTTTATCTCATATTTTGTGTTATTACTTTTTTGCTAAAAATGATTTATTAAAATTTTTTTTTTAGATTTTTGAAGGTGAAAATTATACCCACAAATAAACAACAGTGCGTTCAATGATGTTGAACGTATAAAAATAAATTATATTTTATTTCTTATGTACTCATGTATACGTATGTATGTATGTGTATTAATAAATTATTTTACAATAAATTTTATTATAACATTGTGCACACGCTCGAAAAAATTTAAACGTCAAAATAAAAAAAAAATTATGATTGCTAAAAAATTATTCATATAAATTTCAGCACTATGCACTGATTGTATTTTATACTTAGTCAATTGCACAATTTGTGATGTACTCGTATTTTTTAAAATTTAAATACAATTAACAAATCATACATATTCTAACTTAGTTCATCGTGTAAGAGGAGAGTAGCGAAAGAGTTTGAAACTTACAAACAGTTCAAATTCTAACGAATTTTGTCTTTAATTTTTGACGCTAAAAAAAACTTTATCAATCTCATCTTTAATGAGTCTCCATAGGCTGGCCCTTGTCAATTTTTGATCTACATAGTCTACAGTGTGCGGCATAAATAACGTTTTGATTGCCTAAGTTAATACATTTTTTGGTTAGATTTTTGTGTCCTTTTTTTCAGAATTAACTTTGAAAACCTTGGTTTAATTAATGATGGAAGGACTTAGCTCAGAATAAAGAAACAAAGTTGTTAAATTTTGAAATCAGCATTCGATTATTCAGACCCAAATATCATATCGAATAATGAGCGATAAGACCCATTTTAATTTTTGGTCTTTTTTTGGACCATATTTTTTCGAAAACAACGAACAAGTTGTTGTTAATGTGAAAAGCATTCAATATCAGGCAAGGATTGAAGATTTTCAAATGTCCGAAGTAGAGAACAATCAAGAATTGTGATTTCAATAAGATGTAGCCACAGCTCACACAGCTCGTCCAATTGTGGCTTTCCTGCGCGAATATTTTGACGATCGAATAATATCGCATTTTTCCGATTTTAGCTTCACTCATAGAAAAATGCATCTTCATATTGATGATGCCCTTATATCAGAACTGTGATATCAATATTATTGCAAATGCCATCGATGAGGCAAAAAGTGACATCAATCCAGCGAAGAGCGTCATCATTTTATCATATTTTATGCGTCATCTACGCTATGACTACAGTCACATCAATTCTATGCAACATTTTGTGTATTATTAACATTATTTTCATGAGTAAAATACAAAATGAGAAACAAAAATTCCCATATTCTATTTTTTTAAATTATATTGTTAAATAAATCGGGCTACTAAAAATTGAGTGTTCTTCTTTAAATAAAGGGCGAATACAACAAAAGTGAAACAAACATGTGTAAGAGTGTGTCATTATTGAGCCTGATGAATCTTTTATACGATGTTAATGAGTCATCGCACTGATGACATGTTTTATTAAACTGACTCCGATTCGCCATTACTGTGAACCCGATTTGTCATCCCATTAATGACATAATATAAGTTTTTGACACTGATTACAATTTGGCCAAGTTATTTAAAGGCTAACATCACAATGATGAAAGTGTCATGAGGTCGAAAACGAAGACACTTATGACACCTTTTCTACTCGTATCAGTGTAGTCACCACGTTCACCCGATCTAACGGCTCCCGATTTTTTTCTTTGGGGTTACCTAAAGGTTAATGTGTATGCCCCTAAGCCAAAGCCATCCAACAGCTAAAGGCAAATATCCGAGAAGAAGTGAAGGCGCTGGGCCCTAAATTTTTAAGAAATTTAAGGAAATGTTATGGGAAATACTCTGGAAAGAGTACGTCAAGTCCGAGCAAAAAATGTGACAACATTTGAAATATAAAATCTTCAAAACACAAAGCGAATATATTTTAAAACTATAATCTAAATTTCAATAAATGACAACGCTAAGTAAAATCAGAAGGAAAAAAGTTGTTCTTAAATAATTAAAAACGCTTCTTGTGCCACTTTGCGAATATTAGGCTTAATTAAATATGTAACGAAACACAAACAATTTTGTGGAAGGTTCTATATTTCCACCTCCACCACCATATGCGTTCGTGCTAATGTGTGTAACACATTAAAATATTTGTTCTTGACCAGATCGACTCAGAATCACTTTCGGTATCGATCTAACTTTGTCCGTTTGTCCGGCTGGCTGGCTTATCATTAAGACCACTGCGAATATGGCATAGGTCTCGCTTTTAGGGATGATTTAATGAAATTAAGTAGATGTTTTCTAATTGTAACGACAATATTGTCTATCAGACCATAATATCACAAAGTCCCCATACAATTTTCTTTCGGGAAAAGCTTCCTGGCGCTCATAAGCCATCTAATTATATTGGTATTTAAATTAAATTTTACCCGAAAATATTTAATTGCAACCTTAATCAGCTTAGCAATTTATATTGGAATCGGTTGATATTTACCTATAGCTCGCATATAAATACCACTCCCGAGAAAAAAGTTTAATATCATAACTTCCCTAAAAATATCGGCAGTGTGCTAAAATTTGGCATAAATAGCTATTAAAATAGCTTATAGGTCATGGCGGAATTTATTAATGGTCTCATGTAAAATTATTTTTTTGAGAGAGAGCGGGGAGATTCCTCCCAACGGAGACGGTACCGCGACCAAGCCAGGTATATTGTACACACCCCCCTTTAGTTGGCCAATAGTCCTTCTGGCCCCCAGAGGAATCCAAGAAGGTCTTTTGCCGGCGTTGTCTAAAGGAATTATTTGGACCGAATTAAATGTTTTTAGCCCGGCCGGTGTTGTCGTGCAAAAACCCGTATTCCAGAGGGATATGATTAATTAATAAGATTTGATTAATTATTGTTAGTTCATAATTAAAATATAAAGATTTAATAAATAAATATTGAAAAAAGAGGGACATAAGTTAAACACTAGGCAAATTTAAACAATTTTCAATGTTGAGCGCATCTGACATACTGTTAAAATAATGAACTACTGTCTTTCTCTCTCTCTCTCTCTCTCTCTCTTTATCTTGTGATCCCTATCATACTTTCAGCAGTCAAGCGAACATGATGAATAAGTCCATAATTGTTACAAGGTCCCACAAGGTATTTACGTACGAACTTCAAAGTTCTTCGATAATATTTTTGATGTGTGATGTGGAAATGAAGTGATGAAATTATTTCACAAAAATGATTAGTGATGGGTATAAACATTCTGTGATTTATTAAAAAAAAAAATCCTGCATTTTCTTTTTTTTAAAAGAATTACATGACTTAATAGTACTTGTAAACATGATGGAATATTTAATCTTTTGGGAATATTTCACAATTCATTCATTTCAATTGGCCTTAAAAACTTTTTTCGCAAGATGCTTGTACAAATTAATAAATAAACTCTTTAAATTTATTAATGAAAAAATTTTACAAGGTGTCAGCAAGTCTTGTCTACTTCGGATAAGAAATTTAAAATGATCTAAAAATACTCTCGTACTTTATAAGATTTTCCTAAAAAAAACACATTGATGAGTTGTAAACAGAAATATTTCTTCCAACCTTGAGTCAATATAAAGGCGAGCAAATTAAAAATTTATTTTGTTGCTATCGAAAAATCTACGAATACATTTAGAAAATATTTTAAACATTTAACACAAATATATTCTTTTTTTAATATTTCATTATTAAAAATTTTAAGCAATTTAATTAAAACCGTACCATTAATTAATAATGATATTATTAAAAGAAAAAGAAATAAAAATAATGCATAAATGAAATTAAATATAAGTTTATGAAATTTATTATGCTCGTTTATTAAATATTGTTGTACCTACGAAAAAACTGGCTTCATAAATCTTCTGAAATCATAATAAAAATCCATAAATTATGGCTAATAGTATTTTGTTTTGTTGTTTGTACTCTTTGTTTATGCTTGATATTCTTTTCTAGTAAAATATAAACATGTATTTGTAAATAGTTATGTGTAGTTAAAAAAAACTTTTCTTCCTTTATTCTTTATTTCCTTATATTTTGCTTTTTGTTATGTGGCTTTCTTTAATAGTTGCCAACAGTTTTAATGTATAAGTGCGAGTATCTTTGTATATGTGTGTGCAGTTTTTGCACTTGTTCAAAATAGTTTTACTATTCGAAGTTTTTCTGATGCTGATTTTCTTTTTCTTTTTCTTTTGTGATTGTTAGTTTGGTTTCTTACCATTTAACTTTGTTTAAATAACAAGAACAATATCAGGCACAGAATAGGGTATTCTGTAATTATTCTGTTCAAATAGTAGGGTATTCATTCGGCTAACCGTTAATCGGTTAACCAATTAATTACTACCCGATTAAGTGACCGGTTTATCTAAAATTGCCTATTTTCGATTAACGATTAAACCGGTCAATTTCAGTCGATTAACCGATTAACCGATGTAACAAAATTTTAACTTTTTGTAGTACTATAACATACTTTGTTGTCTTCTTAATTATTTATTTCGTCTCATAAACAAAAGGAATGTATTTAGAAAATAGTTTTTCACACAAACAAAGAAGGTGTTCTGCGATCTTCATTTTAAATAAGTGTTTGCTATCAACAGCTTTTTGTTTCACGTACATACGTTTTATATGTATGTGTTTAGTTATTTGTTTTTTCTCATATTTTCTCATATCAATCGTTTAACAGAATTAACCGGAACAATTAGAAGTGATAAACATTTAGAAAAATTAAAACAGGACTCTAATGAAGTAATGGAAGATTTTATATAAATCATATAAATGAAAGAATTTTTTCAAAGTCAAGATTTATCAAAGTTAAAGAAAATAAACGCTTAAATCTTAAACATTTAAATTAAAAATTATTTGTATAAAAGATTATTTTATAAGATCTTCTTAAACTATTGAAATAACTAATATAATGATCTTAAAGTTTATCTTTAATTAAACCATAATATGTATTAATGAAAAAATATGTATCACATATTTATGAATTATTTTGTCATTTGCTCGTTTTAGTTCAAGAACTGTTATGTTTGTTATGTTATTGGTTTTTTTTACTAATAAAATCCAAATAATAAGTAATTTATGAATCTTTATATATTGAAATTACTTAATTTATAAAAAAACTATATTAATCGGTTAACCGATCAATAACAAAACTAACCGATTATTGATCGATTAAACCAAGACCTTGATTAATTAATCGAGAGATTAACCGATTAAAGTAAAAGTCCGTTTCAATAAATACCCTATAAAATATACAATGCTGCCGCGTTTCAACGTAATACCTAGATAGTGGGATTTATATTCGCATACATATATGAAATATCAATTAAGAGTAGTGTCGTTTGTACTGTACACAGAGAAATTTGGAGATGTGCCGACGATATGTACAAATTTAACATGTGAAAAAGTGCCAATCCACATGACCAGTGTGGTTAGGCCAAAAAAATTTTACAACTAAATCTGGCATTAGACATAGCCAAAAATGCTTAAAATTATTATAAAAAATGCTAAAAATAATGCTTAAATTTTTTAAAGATTTTTGTTAAAAATTTATTACCAGTATGACAATTTATACGAAACTAAATATATTGTAGTGACTACTTTTTGAACAAAATTGAAATGAGTTGTTATATTTAAGCAAATGGTTAGATTTTGGAAAAGCATGTGATACATATAAATATGAAGCACAGGGAGTTAAGATTAAATGTTATATTTATTGGGCCGCCTGCAAACTTCTGATACATGCTAAATTTAAACTATTTATTTTTATGCTATACACATTTTTTTTAGATCATTTTATTTTTTATAGTTTAAGAAAAGTCGAAGTTTTAAAATAATTTTTTCTTCAGCAGTTTAGAGCAAACAATTTTTTCAAACATTTACATACACTATTGGATTTTTATCTAAATACAAAGTAGCATTTCCTTGTACTTTTATATCGTAATATCGAAGGGCAAATTATATTTACAATCGACATGATAAGTTCATTTCTTATACGTTTTTCCTGAATATCCTAGTATTTTAGCAATACAGGTAATATGTTTCTTAACATAAGAGTAATCTATTTTCATACGAAATTTCATTTTGGGTACAACTATTTTTATTCAAAACTTATTATAATTTATAAAATTCTTTTAGTAAAATAAATAAAGCTATTCGTCCAAATTTTTAAAATAAATAATGCTAAAAAAGTCATCGCCATGACGATAACACTGCCGTTGAATTTCTCGAGCAAAAGAGCTATTGTTTCGTTGGCTGTGTGGCTAGTGGCACCATCCTGTTGGAACCACATATCGTCTAGGCACATATCCTCAGTTTCTGGTCACAAGAAGTTCGTTATCATCTTGCGATAACGGACACCATTCACGGTAACTGCTTGGTCGACCTAATTTTCGAACAAGAGCAATATTTTCCGCCGAATTAACTGGGCGAGCATGCAATAATGCCCTACAAAAAACGAGACTAATCTATACATGCGTGTATGGAGTAGGACTACTCCAATACCTAACCTAAATGTATGTAAAAACATACTCCAATTTACATTGCGATGTCCTAGGGCTGGACCACGTAACCCAGCTATGCATTACAAAGGAGTAGTTTTAAGACTACTCCATTGTATACACATGAGGATTAGGTTTAACTTCGTTTAAAAACGAAAACATGTCGTTAAAAAACGAAGACATGTCGTCTCACTACAAACACCTTTTAACAATGACATGGTCCATGCTTGCATTACATCGGACCAGTCCATGGAGTAGTCCATTTAATCAAATTGGATCAGGTGGTCTAATATTATTTGCAGGGTGTTATCGCATTTCCTATAGACCCGGATTGCTGAAATTTGCGCACAGTTCTCCCGATTGTGGACCGATTTAGGCGATTATGCTGACCAAAAAATCACAAAGTGCACAAAATGCATTTTGATTTGAACGCATATTTTCGCAAAAGGATTCAACAATCTTGACGCTCGGCTCAACTGAGTACCTCTCCATTGTTAAATTTGTCAATCACTGAAGCAAAGAAATGTCAACTAACGTTGGGCAAAAGACTTGATGTTAAGGTGTGACTAATAATTAACATCGTGCATTATGGTTGCACAACCCTTTATATAGAAAATATCTTTGACGTTAGGCCAAAAAGGTTTTAAGTCAGAAACTCTACTTATTCGCAATGTTAAAAGGAAAATTATTTATTTGGTGTATTTCATAGACTTTTTTACTAAAGAGCAGATGTTTACGATTAGAAGCAGTTGTGCTAGACTTAAGTTATTGATACAAAGCAAAAGCGAAAAACTCAAACATTAAAAACTCAACATGCGTTTTTTTGACTGAATTTGCTTTTTTGAATTGGACGTGTGGTAAAATTATATGGAAAACACTCAAAAAACTGAGTGCTTTTCATATAAGTTTTATTTCACGTTCAATCACTTGTGTTGTGAAAACATATTCTAAGAGAAACATATTATGATAAGATTAATGATTGCAGTCAACATATTACGAATATTATTGAATCATATTATGACCATATATATTCCTAATATTACATCACAATATTTTTCCCTTAATCATAATTTGTTTTTATAACATCTTATTATAATTTAATGTAATCATATTATTATCCTGTTAATCAATATAAGTTAAGAAGTCATAATAATATGTAGATTGAATCTAACACCGAAAAATATTTTTAATATATATTTATGCCTATTTACTTACTGGCAACCTTAACGTAAAACTGCTACAGATATTTCAAACATAATATGATGCAACTTTAAACATAATATTTTAACCTATTTTTGTGGTAGGTCGCAATTATTTAGAAATTATTTTATAGAATTTTCATTCTTTTTCTCTAAAATAACACAAAAAAATGGCCAATATTTTTGAACCAATTTCATACAATATAAACAATTTTTTAGCATTGATATATTATTTTGTGACACTTTGAACAATTTTTTAATGTACCTACAATTTGTTCATTTGTGACGCGCAAAATAGAAAGGGACCTAAGGGTAAAAACCATTTAAAACAATTTTAAAGATTTAAATACTTGTATCTTTGGTGTACCATCACTGAGCGTGTTGGTCTCATTTGAAAGCGACACATCTCATGACTTCAGGAACGTGTTGGTCAACCTTGAAAACGCGCTCAGATGTTGTCCACATCAAAAAAAAAAAAAAAAGTGAAAATTGATTTTTTTTTTTTTTACCCTTAGGTCCCTTTCTCTATGCGCTGTCACATTTTATAATTTCTTTAAACTGGGTTTTTTTTAATAGTTATTTTATATTTAAATTGTTTAACCACTGAATAACAAATAATTCGACAGGGATATTTAAAACAAACGACACAACTGATGCAAAATTATTTTACAAATGGCGATAACAAAATATTATTAGAGTAAAGATATTTTGTTTGCATATTAAAAATATTATGAGTAAACTTTTAGAAAGTTATCATGTTATGGCTACTATATGTTTGCAAAGTTACCATTATTTAGTTGTTATACAAATGATTATTTTTCAGTGAACCATATTAAAATTTATAATTGCGTAAACATGGATATGTTAACAGTAACTATTGTATTGTTGATATTAAATAAAAATAACAAAATTTTGTGTACGACAACAATATTTTTTTACAATAACCATATTGTTGTTGGCGTAACTATGACCAATCATATTTTTTCGCTGTGTGTAATGGCAAAGATATTTGAGTTAAATTTTATTAACTAAGCTTGTTTTGTATAGACCCTAACGTACCAGAGCCCTTAATTCGGTAGGATAATTGTGTGGGGGCCAGGTGAAATAATTGACGGGCTTTTTGCACTTTTTAAGTACTCTTTATATTCAAAAAAAAAAAAAAAAAAAATTTCCGACAAATTTAGTCCTCCTATCGTATATGGCGCTTTTGTGCCTAAACTATTATTTTGAGAAGAAAATTTAGTTGCTTCTAAACTGTTTTGTTAAATTTTAACTACCAGTAGCTGGTTTCTGTATTTCTCGCATTGCAAAATTTCTCACATTAAGTGTGAAACAAAAAATTCCATCGTTTCTCGATTTGTGAGAAAAAAGTGTTTCTGTATTTGATTGCGAGAACAGACAACACAGATTCTGTTTTAACTGGAATACTTCCAGTAATTAAGTGTCAAATGCAAGCGAAACGTCAACGAAAGAAATAGATATAATAAAAATAGGGCTGCCAGATTTGTCGATTTATCGTCATTTTGACGATTTTTTGTTCCAAAATTGGCAAAGTGCCGATTTGCTGATTTTTTCTGGTGAAGATATTATTCAGTCTTCGAAATAAAATAATTTAAATTAGTTTAGTATGATTATATATTCTGCACCACAGAAAAACGATATCTTTAAAAAAACATGGCAGCTTAAACATTTATGGGCAAAATCAAAATTTCGAAGGAAAACTGTTAAATTTTTATTTCCTTAGATTATTTAATACATTTGTTTATGTGATCAATACATTAAAATATTACACCATTTTTAATCAATGCACTATAGGAAATTTTGGCCTTTTTTTTTGGCAAGTTCAATATGATATTTTGTTACGCCTTTAAGCGATATTTTCAGGAAAAAAACAGTCTGAAATTTTAAATTGTTATCGGATTAAAGAGAAAAATAAAATAAATAATTTTATTTAAATAGACCTCAAGTTTAAGTATGTATGTATATATGTATAAAATATGTATTTTACCCATGAACTTTACCAATTTTTTTGATTATGTTTTAATACAAATCGAACAAAATTTGTCAAAATTAATTTTAAATTGTCCGATTTTTTTAAACAAATTAGCCGATTTTTTTTTTATTCTTTCTTAGGAAATTAACGATTTTTTCAAAAATTTATCTGGCAGCCCTGCATAAAACGAAAGCAATAAAGGGCTTAAAAAAATTATAATAACAAAATTTAACAATTGTGTTTTATTTATTTTCATCATTAAAATTCTTTCCCTTCAAATAAAAAAAAAAAATAATACACATACTTGCGTACATAGATACATAATTTGTGCTCCATTTTTTAAATTTTATTTTTCTCGCATCAATTTTAAATGTAACTTATTTTGACAGTTCTTGTGAGAAACTTTTAGCAAAATATTAATACAGAAACACTTTTTCTCACATCCTTCCAATAAATGCTGGAAAATTATTTAAATGACAGATAATTCTCCCAAAGTAAATATACAGAAACACTTATGTGAGAAAAACCATTTTTTGTTTCATATTGCACTGTTTTTGTTATAATTCACTTGTTTCATGCGGGAAATTTTACGATGCGAGAAATACAGAAACGGGCTACAGTATTCTAGTAAGTTACTAAGTGTAACACATAAAGTTTATAAATTATAAAGATACTTCAAAAAGTAAAAGATTACGGGTAAAAATAAGAGATTTTTATAAAAAAAATTTTAGGATGTCTGGTTTTCTGATCATGTTTCAGCCATTTCTGCTCCGATCTGGCTGAATTTCCATAGCAGCCTAGTCCCCATTAAGTCTGGAGTCTTTGGAAACCCCAATTTATATATAGCCCGTACAGGCGAGCAGACAGACATTGTTTTCCCTAGAAAGATAATCATATCATCACATACTTTAAAGATAATCAAGTCTTAAACTGACGCATTATTTTAACTTGCTATATTGTTATATTTATTAATAAAACAAGATAATGTGGATTATATTTTGACATTAAAATATTTTTATATTTATTTATTATGAGAAAGGAAAAAACAAAAAAAAAACTTCTTAAGTAATCAAAATCTTCAGTAATCCAGGTAAAATTCGTATTCTTTAGATCACAAATCTGCTTAATTTTTACTCAGAAACTCGCTATATTTCGAAATTGGCAATACCTACCGCAGTGACATGTGTCCCTCACAAAAGGTTTTCGTAACGACTGGGATGTCTGAAGTGCACAGCCACGGATTCATGCTTTTTAAAAAGAAATCGCAATATTACGAAAGTGCATGCCTAAAATTCACACAGATTATCTTTCTAGGGTTAAATGTACTTCGCTAATAAAAAGGACCCAAAATGCGTATATAAATACTTTATAGCGTCTAGGATTAATACTGTACTTATAGGATTATAAAAGTTTGTCATTCCTCCTGTGGTAAAGGGTATAATAAAAAGAGAAAATTATATCAAGTGCAGCAATTAAGAAGAAAGTAGATGATAACAAAATGTCCTGCTGCTCGTTTAAAGATTTTCTTATATTCTATAATATTTTCCAAAATGTGAAATGCTTGCTATAAAAAAACAAAATTGTTGATATAAAACCGTACTGTTAAATAAATAAATAATGCTGAATATTTTTTTTTCCATATTTTAGATCAACAGTTATGAGACTTTATTTAGTTAATAATTTTTGAGTTCTAAATGAAAGAAAATTGTATGGGCTTTAAAGCTCTCCTATTTGTTTATCGAATTTGCTGTATATGTAAATTTTACTAACAAATATTTTCACAATTTTTCTTCTTTTTTGTTTTAGTTATTGCTAAATTTTCATTGTTTTTGTGTTTTTTTTTATCAAAAATGTGTAGTTAGTTTTATAGATTTCATTTTTATCTATTACTAGCTTAACCCGGTGCGCTTCGCTACACTGGTAAAAAAAATAAATAAGAAAAAAATTGCAGTATTTTTTTAATGTGTAATTTATTTATTTTTGCTCCCCTGCACCTACCCCCTTTTTTTTTTTGTTTTGAAAGTTGTCCTGTAAAGGTTGATAACTTTTGTGTTCAGATATATGGTATTCAATATTTCTTTATATGAGGGGTACTGCTCCTCCTCTGTCTACCCCGCCCATTTCTATATTGAAATTAATAGTTTACCATAGTAGTAGCTGTAACCACGTTTGAAGACTCTTCCTTTAATAGTTCTTCTGTTGAGCGATACTTAATTTATGCATCCTATGGAAGGTATTTCCCCCCTTGCGCCTACCCGCTTTATTTTTATTTTCAAAAGTATAGTATACCATAAGAGAGACTTCTGCAAAGTTTGAACATTCTCACTATAAAAGTTCTTAAGATATGCGATATTAACCATTGGCGTCCTATGGTGGGTACCACTTCCCCCGCTGCTATTATATTTCAATTTGGGGGCTCTGAAGATCCTACTACCAAAAGTTCAACAAAATGCGTGCAGCGGCTCTTAATTATATTTCTATCTATGAGGGGTACTGCTCCTCCCCTGTCAACCCCGCCCATTTTTATATTGAAATTTATATTTTACCATAATAGTAGCTTTAACCAAGTTTGAAGACTGTCCCTTTTATAGTTCTTCAGTTGAGCGATATTTAATATATGCATCCTATGGGAGGTATTTCCCCCCCTGCGCCTACCGCTTTATTTTTATTCTCAATAGAGTAGTATACCATAAGAGTGACTTCTACAAAGTTTGAACATTCTCACTATAACAGCTCTTAAGATATGCTATATTAAACATTGGCGTCCTATGGGGGGAACCACTTCCCCCGCTACTATTTTATTTCAATTCCGGGGCTCAGAAGATCCTACTGCAAAAAGTTCAGCAAAATGCGTGCAGCGGCTCTTAAGATATGCGATAATTAATATTGGCATCCTATGGAGGGTACCAATTCCCCTGCCCCTATCGAAAAAAAAGTAGCCTATTTTATTTTTAGGGCTCACGTGATGTTACTGTAAAAATTTCAGGAAAATCGGTTCAGTAGTTTCGGAGTCTATAAAGCGACAAACAAACATACAAACATACATAATTCATTTTTATATATATAGATAGATAGATAGATATTTAGTGTAGTTTATTTAAGGGAAAAAAACGTTAAATTTTGTGGTAAAAATCGTTTAAATGTCTTATCTTAAATGTTACCAAAATTTGCATTGTAAATAATACAAACTTTCATTAATTTTTGGATTTTTATGGAGTTTTAGAAGTTTTTCATTCAATATGATCGACTAAATCTAAATAATAAGCGGCGCACAGTGGCGCCATTTGAGTTTTTTCGTTGCAAAAATCATATCTTTTGAACCGAATAAGATAATTGAACAGTTTAAACAGCATATGATAGATAACTGTTCAGCCTATGAAATGAGCGTTTGGAAAGGGTGCTACGCTTTGTTGGGGCCTACTTATGGGTTATCAAAGTTAAAATTAGTAGAAAAATCAATTTTATGGTAACTAAAAAAAATTATTTTTACATTTTTAGATTGTTTTTATTTTTTTTCTTAAAGGTTTTATGTTTTAAATTATTACCCAATAAATTAAAAAAAAATTATTTTTTTTTTTAAATTTATTTTTTCAATTTTCTGTAAAATATTCATCACAATTCGTAAGAGAAGGTATATCTAAAAGACTAACCATTTCTAAACTATAATTATTTTGTAACTCTATTCGTGACTTCACATGCCGCAGGGAAGAAATAAGTGGATCGGAAGATGCTGCCAACATGTTGAAGAGGTCCTCATTTTGCCTTACCCTTGATGCTTTGAATGTGTTCTGCAATCTATATTTTTTATAAAATTTGTTAAGAGACTCCTGTGCTTCTTCAGAAAGCTCTTCAATTGGCAAAGACTGGTACTCAATTATATCTTTGCCATGCGCCAATATTTTATGGACGGTCGGGGTCAACTTCTTCTGTGGATACATTTCTGCTAAAAGAGATGCAGTTTTCGACGCATATTCTCCATATTTTGTAGAATTGACATTTTCTTTGCAGTTTAAAACACCCAAGATCGTTCCCAATCTTTTCACGATTTGATTGCCAATTCCAATGATTCTAGTTATTGCCTCATCATTTTCAAAAAATCTCCTAGAAGTGTTTCCATCGTTTGAGTTACCGTATCCGTGCTTGGGACAGTCTACTTCTAATCCAACTTGTTTAAAAAAAGCATCCTGTATTTGCTTCTTTCTGATCTTTTCCTTATCCTTTATTGATGTATTTTCATCGAAGTTTTCCTCCTCTTGTGGTAGGGTATATGCCAGTTTTAGCAAGAATTCCATAAACCTTATCCTTGCGTGGAATGGTGACATTCCATATTCGTAATTCTCCTCATTTGTAGAATCGTTTAAATTACCAAAGTTCTTCTGACAAATAATAATAAAAAATCGATAAAAAATATATAAAAATGAAACGAAAAAAGGGGTTTAGATAGGTTTTTGCTAAATTTTTACCTCCAATATAATTCTGTCTATGATAACTAATTGAAATATGTTATAATTAAGCAGAAAATGATACTAATCTTAAACTCTTTACAACTAATTATATAACATTGAGATGTAACATATTATATATGAAATAAATTGAATTTAATTAAAAAAAGTTCTTCTGACTCTTTTTGCAAATCGGGCATGACATTGTTGAGGTTGTTCCTGTCAGTTCGTTTACGACTTTTCCGTCAACCATGGTCAGGTGGAACTCGTAATTGGCATTCAATATATTTTCCTTCTCCAATTTGCAGCTTTGTAGGCTTAATCTTGCTTATTTGTTCTTCAATGTCCTTCACCGTAGTCGTTATGAGTTCTGCCGATTCCCTTGCAAACTGATACATTATTGGTCGGCAATAATGCACTGATGACGGACGTGGATTTTTCCAGTGTAGGGAATCATCCGATTTTAGACGTAAAGGAACAACAGATGCCATAACCATATTTCCGTCCGATATTGTAGCGTCATCGGAAGATATGCTTTGCTTATAAACGCTTTGTCCGGATGATCCATCGCAGCCCCATTTGCTGATCAATGTCAACTTCTCAGGAAGAATTTTCACTTCCGTGAAAAACTTTGGTGTGGTTGACTTTCTAAGCAGTTCAAATAATTTTAAATTGTTCAACGCCATGTTTTCAGTACTTAAATTGTTTAATGGTTTCAGTAATTGTTGCGCCAACTTTCAGGCGTAGACTAATCCAGGCATTATGCTTATTTTGCAATATATAGGCTTTTGCTACCATGCCTAAAAATTTACCTCTTCCCTGCATACATATGGATTGAGGCTGAATAATGCAATTTTGATATTATGCACGTGTCCGAATAAGATTTGTGCCTACCTGTAGGGACCATAAGTCAATATTGTTCCTGACCATTTGTACGCCAAAGTATTGTTTATGTGAGGTACGTACCTGCTAATTTCAATGAGTAGTTTTTTTCAAACTATTAGATCAAACTACTGTCAGTCAAAACATATAAGGGATGGACGCCATACAATTTCTGCAACCATGTCTTTTTAAACTTTTTTACCTCTAGAAGCCAAACGGGCACGTACGGGCAGATAAAACCTTTTGCATTATGTAAAGAAATAATCAAAGAACAGGTTTTGCAAATATGGCAAATATAGAAAAATATAGTTTTTTTTTATTTTCCGTCAAAGTTGAAAAATAGTGAAAAAACGGATAGTTTTTAAATAGTGATTTACCAGGAGAAACACAAAGCAAACAGTTAATTTTTTTTTTATCATTATACATTTAATAAATACATCAATCAATACAAACAAAAAATAAGGCGATTCGTTACCTATATTTCGTGATATTACACCTGAAATCGCAACAAATTGACTAAAAATTGTGTGTTTTTTTGAAAACCGAAAGTCGGTCAACTTTGAACGGTTATATCTTCTAAACTAAAAATGTGATATTATTAAGAGTGGCATATTTGAAATCGTTGAAAAGTTTCCTATAACATGGGTTTATTCAAAACTTCGTCGGCACTCATGAAAATTTTGATTTTTGCAACCTCGCTTGCACTACGGGCGCCACTGTGCGGCGGTAAGTAGGGGAAATAATGTTTGCAGGTTAGATTTGGGACGTTGAGGCGATGACGTCATGGCGAGACGAAGATCTCGAGTGGGAGGGCAAATAGTTTGTGTATAGGTATGACTGGTAGGGAGATGCAGGACTACTTTGAGTCCCGAAAAATATAATATTAACTGGTATGATTTTTTTGTGTTAGTGTGTGTGTAAGGTACAGATTGCCGGCAAGAACCACCCCATCCGGCGAGCTTCAGCCGAGCTAAACGCGGGCATAGCAGCGCCGCTGGCAATCTGGCCACTCCGTGTTTTTTTTTTGTTTCAATTATTTACAAAATACCTGAAGTATTTCATGTTTTAAAGAGCTGATCTTTTAAAGATAATTGATAGTCAAAGTATGAAAAAACGAATATTTTTATGAACTATAAATCGAACAAATTTTGAAAACGAGCCTGTAGTTTTAAAAATATTTTCGATTTTAAATTCGCTTCATTTTGATTTTCAGAACATGCCCGATTATATATAAAATACATTCATATATGTATATAATTTATATTATAAATATAATATAAATTTGCAAATAAGAATTCATTTCTTAAAAATCTCTAGAATTACATTTTCAAGTTAAAAAGAGCAACCAATGTTTTCCAAATAGAGTAATATATTAAATATGTTAGTTTTATAAATAAGTTCCCGGTGATTGCTAATAGTTTCTTTAGAGTCCCTCAACATTTGTTTTATATTATTTAGAATTAAATATTTGACTAACAATTTGTATTAATGTACAAAAAAATTAATGTTAGTACGACTGCAGGGTTTAATAAACATACGGAGAAAACTTTGTGAAAACGAATTTTTTAAAACAACCCAGACAGCAGAATACTCCGACGTTGTGTGAATCAAACATTTCTTGCAAATGCCTGACTTCATTCTTAGAGACTTCATTTGAGAATTCTGTCAGAAATGGAACATACGTTCTGTGTGGCCGCTTTCTGGTCGATTTCGCATATATAATCGTGCCGCGGTTTGAGTTTATGCACTGATGACTGAATTTATACAGATGTGTCTAACGTGACCTGTTTTTTTTTTTTTTTTTTTGTGACAATTATGACCAATTGTTATCAAGTTAAAATAATTTCATTTTGATTTTATTGTTTAACGAAACTTTAAAATGTTACGTTTGTACCAAGGCGAATTCATTACAGTTGGTCTCAAAAGTCAACTGATAACTTTTGTTTTAGCTTTATAATTGATGAATGTCAACATTTTGTTAATTAACTTTGTTTCTGTTTTGTTTCTATTTTTTACATTTACAATGATTTTACACAAGCAAATTGCGTGTGGTTTTTGTACGAGTTTTACTTGTTGTAGTAGCAAGATTACATGTAATTAATTCGCCTTGGTATGTACAACATATAAAATTTTAAATTATGTAATTTATTTAAATATTTTGCATTAATTTAATTAATTTCATGTTTTTAAATTCCTTTCTTCATAAAAATAAATTTAATGGAAATTAAAAAAAAACTTTATACTGATTAAAATATGAAAATTTGGATTAAAAACCATAAACAGTTCAATAAATTAACCACAATACTATTTATTTTGCAATGACATCAAAAATAATAGATTATTTCAGCTATCTGTCGAAAACAATGAGAATGCCGCCTTAGACATCAGAATTTGTCATGCCTTTTTCGTAAGAGTTCTGTCAGATATCTATCAGAAATGCAGAATTCGTGTCAACATTTTTGTGTTAGAAATCTGACGGAATTCGTTTATAATTACACCTTTTTTGTCGACGTTTCTCTCAGATATCTGGAAGACGTCGTACGATTTTGCTGGCTGGGAAATTACATTAACGAAAAAATATATAGAAAATACAGTCGAACTTCTCTATAGTAAACTTATATACAAGGATCATTCTGGATAGATCCTCATATGTGCTTAGGAATGTCTGAGGAGAAGGGCAAAGGGCTTGAGATTATTTATAATGTTAGATAGCCAAGCCGCTCTTAGAGCACTATTAACTTTGGAACTGAATTCCAGGCTAGTCATGGACTCTTTTACGTCTCTGAACAATTTGGGAGAGCACAATGACTTGAATTTGTGCTGGGTGCCCGATCATGAGGCCCATGCGGGCAACGAAAGGGCTGACTGCTTGGCAAACAGGGGCCCTCGCCGCCCATTCATAGGCCCTGTGCCCTTCTTCGGCGCCACTGTCGGTCACATTAGGGGGACGTTACAGGAATGATCCGAACGTGAATTCCTTCACACACAGATGTCCACTTCTTGTTTAAGACAGTCCAAGACTACTTCTGGTTAAGAAGGTGGAACTTAGACTGCTTGTTGGCCTTTTCACTGGAAACTGTGTTTTTAGATACCACCAGTTCTTTATGGAAAATGTCAGTACCAGGGCATGAAGATTTTATGAGGCTAATGACGAAACGTCAGAACGTCTGCTCTGCTGCTGAACCGCCTTAGGGACTTCCAGGCGGAAATTTTTCGCGGGGCTAATGATGAGCTCAACTGAAATTTATGATCTTTCAGCAGGCAGGGGAATATTCTTATACGTATTCTAAACCTGACTTGATGAGTTACATTGGCTGCACAAAAGATCCTCTGGGTCGTGGTGCTTATGGCCTCATACACATATACATACAAGGATGTACAAGGAAGCTCTCCCTGTTATGAATTGATTTCGAAATTAAAGCTGATTGCTTTCAATCCAAGAGTATTTTGGTTTTTCTTATTTTTTTTCTCCTAATTTATTTTTCCAACCTGAACTGAGTTTTATAAGAATAAAGACATATCGGTACCTTAAATTTAAAAGGCCGTAATCGCCAAACAATTTATAATTTAAAATCCACTTTCCGATTGATGTGGATGTATTTGGGTTAACTGCATACTCACCAATTTAAAAGCCTATTTTTGTTTTTATGCCATTTAATACATTTAGGATTTTGAGTGATGTTATTAAGAAAATGCATTACAAAAGAATTTGAATAAGGGCAAGGTAAACTAGTTAATTGATTCTTATCATTTTCAATATTCATATTTTTTATACCAATTTAATCGTATGCAAAAATTTCATTTGATTATGTCTATAATGTTTTAATAAAAAAATAAGGTCTAACTCTTAAATAAGTAATATCTACGATAGAGAATATTTTACATAGTTCTCGAAATTTATATGCATTTTTGATATACATACATACAGTTTTCGTATTCTTTCCATCAATTTACATAATAAGTAGAAAATCCATAATGCTTACCTACAAATAAAGAGAAAATTTTTAAATAAAAACAAATTTCTTTGAATTTTGAGAATAGTTTTAAAATAATATATCGCACTTGTTCAACAAATTTCATTTTCAGTTGAAGCAAAACCATTTTTAAATATCATTAAAGGCATATGAAAAATAATGTTTACCCCAACCGTTTTATTACAAAAAAGTAGACAAAATAGCACGATAATTTTACAGTGGTTAGATATGAATATTACATGTAAATTTTTCCCAAAAAGTAAAAAAAAAAACAAAAATGTTGAGTTAATACACTATTGTTGTACAAGTGCGATTTGATAAATACTTTTTAATTGAAACCTATTTTGGTAAAGATAAGTTAACATTTAAATATGTAAGATATAAAAGATCAAATCAAACTTTTTTTAAACATGAATGTTAATTAAGAACTGTTTGGCTTAATAATTTTCTACAAAATTGTTTAAACTCTTTAAAAGTTAAATGTTAAGTATTTTAGTTAATCATTAATAGGCCTATTTCGTTATTCTTTATTAAGCGTTTATTGTTTTTTTTTTTTTTTTTTTTTGTAATTGCCTAAAACTTTGTATGAAAATAATTTTAAAGTGACTTGAACTGTTTAACAAAATAAGAGGAAGGAGTTTATCTCTCAAATCTTTGAAAACAATTCAGAGAAAATTTCTTTTCAATTAACAATATTATAGTTAATGAAATTTAACACATTTAATAGATTAGCTGAAACGCTTCACTTTAATTGCCTTGAAAAGCAAAAGGTCCGTGAAATAAATAAATCTAATCTTTACCTCATTTCCTTGACATTGAATGAACTTTGTTAATTTCAGTTTATCAACAGAAATCTTCATTTAATATAAACAACCTTACATTTCATTACAAAATGCCTTACACATCCACACACACCCACTTACTCACTCACGTATTTCCGCTTTTAAATGTTATGATTCATTTTTAAATGAATAATCATAAATGAAAAAAATGTGGAAAAAAGTTCTTCTGCGATAATTTTACTAAATTAAAGTGTGTTTGTATGTGTATGTAGAAATAAAATTGTAATGTTTATTATATTGGCTGTATTATGAACAGCAGTAAAGAGTAATGATAATGTAATGATAATATTTTATAATAAGCCTAGAAACAGTGTCGTAAAATATTCTAAATACGGCTCTGCCACATACAAACAGTATGCTGCGGCAATGGCAGCAGCTAAAGAAAAGATGAAACATAAGAAATAAAAGCAAAAAAAAAAAAAAAAAAAAAAATTAATAAAGAATGAACAACAAACGGCTGCTGCTTTTATAGAGTTATTTAATACGAATATTTTGTATAATATAAAAAAGAAAAATAATCAACAACGCCATCAAAAAACAGCTTAAGCGACAGCGACAAACACGCCACCAGCAACACCACTGTTGCCATTACACTATCACCCATAAATGAATGGCAAAATGGTGAGAAGAAGGTCTTTAATATTTTGGTATTATGATGGAAAATGTTAGATGGCATGGTAGACAAGACAAAGTAGAAGAGTAAAGTCATTGTAATAACTAAAAATAAACGTTGAATAAGTTGCGTACGAGGAGTACGATAATAAACGGGATGGAATCAATTAACTTTACATGCTAATGAAATTTTAATGCCCCTTTTTTACGAAACGGAAATTGTATTAAACAATATAAATTTACAGTTAAATGCATAAATAAGTGAAATAGACATAGAAATATTTATGCAAGTATATGCAAAAATAAATTATGCGAGGATGAATTTTAAAATTCTTGGAAATTTGTTGTAAATTGCAGTATTGCGAAAATTTTTTTGTGTTAACGATTTTTTTCAATAATTATTTAGTACATTTGCTTATATTGATCCCAAAATAAGACTCGTTTGTTACAGTTTCGTTGCTTTATTTACCAGTAAATAGATTGAAAATGGCTGTAATGAAGCAGGTTGTTTCACCTATCACAATTTGTTCCTTTTTATTATAAAAGCCTTAATATCGCACACTAAATCATACACTGTCACAACTCAAAACTACAAATATTCAGGCAAAAACTGTTATAAAAAATTTGGCTGTTACTTTATCATCAAATTGAGTTCCACAGTAAAGAAAACATTCTCAGAAGAAATGGCACATAATTTAATTTTTATTTTGTGCTGTCATTTTGGCAATAGGAGATAATTTTGAGTTGTGACTCTGACGTCTTTAGGCATAACTCTACATATATGTTGCACAACAAAACTTAACACATTTTTTATCAATTGCGTCACAACTCGATAAAATACTTTTAAGGTGAAAGAAAACTATTTAATAACTCATAAGAATCTTTAGTCTGTGGCGTCGTCAACAAATTGTTCTAACTCCGATTCCGACTCCAATCGCTGAAATTGTATAAGTCCCACTCCGACTCCTACTCTTACATTGATGTTAAATGTATATGACTTTATCCTTTTTTTTTAATGAAGTGCCTTTGAAATGGTTAAATATATCAAGAAAATTATTCTATAAATATTTCGAATCGATATTTTAAATAATGCACCGCAAATTTCAAAGAATTTTTATTTTGGTTATATTTAGACAATTTTCTTAAATTTGTTTTGCCGAAAAATTTTGAAGTCGGAGTCGCGAGTTTTTGTGACTACTTCGACTCTGACTCCGGTAGAAAAACCTCAACTCCGATTCCACAGCCCTGGGCACAAGTAACATAAAAACGGACATATCCGTATTTTACCAGTTAAAAAAGACAGTGATACAATCGAAATTTTCGTGGTCGTTGGTGATTGATTTGTGAACTCGTTTATGAAAAAAAAAGATTTTGAAAAATTTTGAGTTGTGTAGGATTTAGTGTACAATATGTTTTACGCTTCTTGATGGAGGACTGATTTGAAATAAAAAATAGTTTTATGAAATAACAAATAAATAACAATTTTTTTAATCTTACCCCCATTCTGGTGCCCCATATTTGACCCCAGGTGGCAAATGGAGGATAAAATACACACACAACTGGTGTAAAATATTTTCTTTTAATATCCAAATAAAAAAGTTTTCTTTGTGGTTAAATGTTTCCCTAAATATTAAGGCCCTAATCATGTACAACGCAGCGCAACGCCACAGAACTAACGCAACGCCAAAGAATAACATTGAAAGCACAAACAATGTCATAAATATTTTGTAATTTTGTTGTTGCTTTCTACAGAAATTCACATTGCGTCTTAAAATTTCAAACGCTCCATTGCATGTGTCGTTGAAAATTTTAAAACGGTACATGAATTTCTGTTGAGAGCAACAACAAAATTACAAAATATTTATGACATTGTTTGTGCTTTCAATGTTATTGTTTGGCGTTGCGCTGTGTTGTACATGATTAGGGCCTAAATAACTTAAAAGATTTTATTTGTTGTGCTTAATTCCCTAATTTTATTCTTGATAAAACAACCAAAAATTTTTTGTTGGAATATTAGCTGTTTCTATGCGCATTTCACAGGTTGCTTAGGCCAGATGATCATGAAACGTTTTAGAAAAGCCAAAAATTCTAAAAATTTTTGGGAAAAAATTTCCTGATGATCTGGCCTAAGCAACCAGTGAAATGCGGGTAGAAGCTGCTTATTCTCCAACAATAAATTTTTAGTTGTTTTATCAAGAATTAAAATAGACAATTAATCACAACAAATAATATCTTTTAATAAATATTAGTATTCCCAAAAACAACTTTGATAATAATATTAAATAACTGTTTAGACTTTCTTCGTGATATTTCAACGTAAAAAAGTAAAAAAAGTTATTATGCGAAAATAAATTTCATTTTGCTACTCCATCATGGCAAAAGAATGTTCTTTATTTTGTTTATTTTTAAATAAGTTTATGATTCTTTTGTTTCGTTTTTTTTATGATTCACCATTATTAAACATATTAATCTAATGGGTTGTAATTAAGACTCTAACACATACAGCTACTCACACTATAAGTGGGACATATAGAAAAACCTTATGTTGCTATGTTGGGAACTCAAAGTAAAGTCCTTCGGTATATTTCATGATAAATTTTCATGAAATATACTTTATTTTTTATGAATTATATTATCAAAATTTAATTCAGACCTACATCAAATAATGAGCATAAATTAGTTCACTTAAGTATTTGTATGAGGTTTCCCACTTATAGTTCAATTAGCTGCATTTTTTTATATTAAGAGTAAAACATGGTGTGGGATTGTAGTTAGAAAATATGTAAAGTGTAACCCTTTACTTACGAAGGTGTAAAATGTTTCGGATAATTACTTATGTATAAATTTTGCAATTAAATCATGAAATATCTTTGGCTTAACATGCCAAAGTCCATTTTATTAAGTTGAGATTTCAATGCAGTAATATGGGCATTTCCTGGGCTCACGTTCGTACGCTCGTACGCTTTTGATGTACAAATAATATAGAAAAGTAAAACTTTTCCTAGCTAAACATATAAAATTATGTGAAATATTTGCTAGTATAATGTATATATTTTAACTATGCAATTAAAATCATAATATTAGCTGTACAAAAACGGTGTGATTGATACCATCATTTTTGTTGGATTTACTTAAAACACATTCTCTAAATGAGCAAACATTTATTGTCAAAACAAACAGTGTGTGTTTATATATTATATTAAATCTTCTTCCACGTCATTTTCCATCTGCGAGAGTCAGTTAATCGGGAAACATGAATCAGTACAAATTAATTAAAAGTCTTTCGGGAGAAAAAGGCCGTGCATGATTGCAATATTAAGAATATAATTTATTATACGCTTATAGAAACAGGTAAGTAATATATATACATAAATATGTATGTATATATAAATGTATGTATTTAATTTTATTTATTAATATATGCTAAGCTGTATATGTATGTACATATGTTGCAAAGTATACATATGTATGTATTTTTAATAAAACACAAAATTTTTAAAATAAATATTTGTATTGGTTTTATTGTGAGAACCATGTTCAAATAGACATTTTGCATAGTGTAGGGAAAAATAGAAGCATGGTTAGGAAGATCATTTGTATTTTTCTTCTAAACTTAATAATATTTTTGGACAATAATAAGCAGTAAACATATATGAACATAAATTGTAACTGAAGACGTGTTTGACACAATCATCACCACAAACATTAATGATGGTTTGCGATTGTGATTGTATCAACCATGTTTTTTCTTTGCGTGATAGAAGTCAATTTTGGCTGACAGTAGTGAAATGTAAAAGTCTGCGAAATGGAACGGAATATTCGAAAGTGATTTATTTATTTTAAAAGTATATTAAGGAAGGTCTCTTTCCAGTATTTACACAATAAAATATCTCTGTTTGTTTTTATTTAATTGGCTAACCGGTCGTTAACGTACGATTTTCCATATGTTTTAACCGTTTATTAAACGTTAATCGAACTTTTTTTTTCTTCTTAAACTTTTCTCTCCTTAATTGATTGTAATAGAGAGATTTTGAAGAAGGAGTGCAAATATAACATATTTTTTGCATGTAAAATAATTACATATAAAAATTCCTTTAGAAGTAGCTTAAAAAGAATATATAACATTTTCCAGTTTCCAGCCCAATTTCCTCAAGTAAAACCGCTGAGATAAGCTGTGAAACCTATTCTATTATAAAAGCATAGAATTTTTTTTATTATAATTATAAACAAAAAAAAAAAAAAAAAAAAAACACGATGATTAACAACATTTTATTTTTCCATCCTGGTTGACCATTCGGAGCAAATGCCCATATGAAATAAGTTAACAAATTTCAAAATTTTGCTAAAAAATTATTTTTTTTTTGCCAAAAAAAAAAAAAAAAAAAAAAAAATTTGCTCTCTAACACGATTGCACATATGAAAAAAAAGTTTAACTTTTCTTGAAGAAAATTTTATTGTGGAATTTCGGTTTTTTGTTCAATAAACTAAAAAGTTGTTGAGTTACGCGAACGTGTGTTGTGCAACTTCCTTAATTTTCGAAACAACGGTATATCTCGAAAACTAGAGCTACCCTAAAAAAAAACGGCACCAATGGATTGAACGTGCCCGAATTAGGTTTAAACGCCAGGTCCCCGGCTTATCTGTTTTTTCAACTAGCTTAGTGTTATTAATTGATCTACATTTAAGTATGCAAAATGGGGAATCCCCAAAAAGATACAGGTTATAAAAGTAGCATAAATAAATTGGTTATTGGAAAATATTTCCTTCGAAGTTCAGTAGAATTGGTTTACAGGAGAAGCGTTCTTGTAGCAGCAGGACAAGAAAATTAACCGAAAGCACATTATGACAGTCGTGGAACATCAGCCGACGTTGTCATGTATTATATTTGCCAATGTATCCACGAATATAACGCAAAACCAGAAAGTCTTGTATGGTGTGTACTTATCCCGTCTGTGATGAACAGGTAAAACATGTGTTTCATGAAAAGAATCTCAGTAAACATATTTTTAATTATTTTTGTTCATATTTGCACATTGTTTCCTACTTCTTAAATTAAAAAACTTTTTTGTCAAATCGTTTTATTTTGTTTTCTTGCTTCTTTTCACCTAAAATATGCGAAGGTACAATTGTTCCAATATATCCTCTTAAGGGTTTGAAATAAACCAGGCCTTATTTTTAGAAGAAAGCCCTACGATATTTTTTTAAATTTCAAGAAATGCACGGTGTATTATAAGAGTGGAGATGTCACAGACTTTCAGGCATCTGATGATTAAGGAAAAAAGTTATAGCATATCAAGAATGAAAAGATTACAATTGTACCCTTTCCGCTTGACGAGGGTTAATACCCGAAATGGGTAATTAAAGTCATTTGTAATTGTGAGATATTTTGCTAATTACACTGTGCTATAATTTGACACTTTTTTTGAAAAACAGGACACCTGGCGTTTTAACCTGATTCGGGTACGCCGCATTTAGTGGTGCTAACCGGTTTTTAGGTTAGCTCTTGTTTTCGTGATATACCGTTATTTCCTAAAAGGAGGAGGTCGCACAACATAATTCGTTTTTAATAATTCGAATTAAATAATAATTTAATTAACTAAAAAAACCGAAATTGCGCAATAAAATTACCTTTAATTGAGGTTAAACCTTAAAAGTTATTCATGCCAAATTTTATATCAATTCCATTATTTCGAAGGTAGTTTTGACATTAAAAATAATTAGTATTGTAATTATTTTATTGAACTCTTAATGGTTTTTAAAATAATTGGTAAAATAGGACCGATAAAAAAAAATTAATGAGATGACTCATGGTGACATTACTAAAAGGTGGCATCGGTAAGCCAGCCGTTCATTGTTTGATTGTATGTGTTCGTGTATTGATCTTGTCAAGTGTGTTTGGGGGTTGTTATTAAAGCTGGCAAACAATCGATAGTACTATCGATAATTCTGTTCCCATTGGACTATCGATAGTTGCTTTTCGATAGCGATACTATCGTTGAATTTTTTTTTGGTAAATTGTCAACTGTTTTGGTTCAGCGGCCCCGGCTTTATTGACCTCTAATCAGCTCGAATCGTTTTTAGGACGGTTTCGTTGAAATCTTAGCAAATCTTTCAAAATTATTATTTTTCTACTTCCTTGTTAAAAATGCCGTCAAAGTCCAAAAAGTTCCAACTTTCTGCGTTTTTATTTGTTGGCACATGTTGGCATGCGTTTTTATTTGTAGCACATCCTTTAATATTTGCTCTTTTCAGAGCATTTTCTGGTAGTGGCTGAAAACCAGTTTGCCCAAACTTGCAATATTGGCTCCGAAATGATATAATTGATAATGTTTTTTGCCCAATTTTCTACTGTATGGCGTAGGGCAAGTACTTAAAAAATTTGATTTAACAGTTCTACAAACAATTCGATACTATTGATAGTTTATTAAAAAACTATCGAATATATCAATTGTTGTGACTATCGATAGTTTACCACCTCTATTTGTTATTAACTGGTCAAAGTGCTATTTAATTGGCAAAGTATATTGAACTATGTGTTTTGAATTTTTCTTTTTTTCTGTGTTTTCAATTTTAAAATATTTATATTTTATAATAAAAAATATTGGTTTAAACATTTTATACTATTTAAAAAACAAAAATGAGTGTTTACTCTATTTTTCCAGCAAACGTCGTGCAGAAATAATGAAAATAAGTCCACGTAGTAGATGTAGAGCTTCTTGAGCTTAGCATATACATTTTAAATATTTTTTTTTTTTTCTTAAAATTGGAAATTTAAAAAATATCTTTTCTTGCTCAGTCATCTTATCAAACAATAGCGACACAAGTCATGAAATACGGACAAAGTTAATTACATAATATTTGCTATTTTTCTTTCATATTTTTACAAAAATAATCATTTTTTATTAACTATTTTAAAATTATAAATTGTTTTTCAATATTTGTTTACTTTGTATCAGCTTTTTGACGTTGATGATACACTTGAAACAAAAACAAATTGAATGTAGATTTTGTATTATTATGTTTGTTGTATTACCGAGGCCACCTTTTAGTAATTTCACCATGAGACGACTTGTTTTGCAATAATATGTTTTGTGATCCAAATTTAATCTACATACCAACTTAAAAATATAGTTTATGGGCACAAAGACTTTATTCCGGAAAGAAGTTTGTATGGGGGCAATGTGAAATTATGGCCCTGTTCTCACCATTTTCGATATTCTTCGTTCCTATGATAATTGAAATGTCCTTACCAAATTTCATAAAACTATCTTTAAAATTGTGACTTGTACTTTGCGCACAAGTTTACATGGACGGACAGCCAATTACCCAGCCCGGCGGACGGACCGACATTTTTAGATCGACTCAAGAAGTGACTCTGAGTCGATCAGTATACTTAGGGTCAAGAACCATAATTTTAATGTATTACACACATAAGCACAAACGCATAATACCCTTTTCACTATTGTGCTGGGGGTATTTCAACTTTAGAGTCTGTAATTCATGGTTCAAACGATGAGAAAACTGACTTTTAAGATGAAATACATTTAAAGAACGTGTTTGACACCAAAGATCTGAGAGAGTAAGTCCAAACTTACAGCTACATAAATATACACAAATATACATACTATACATGTGTTTATACATATATATGGATGTATGCCTGTGTTTAATCTAAACTTCTATATATATATTATTTTTTCTCGCTGGCTGATGTTTCAGTTTTAGTTTTTACTTCTGCCAATTTAAAGACTCCGTTGTTGCTGCTGCCATTGTATTCTATTTTGTTCCTGTTGCATGCTGCTGATTTGTTCCTTTTTTTTTAATATTCTTTATTATCAAAGCGTAAATTACTTTTTATATTTTTTTTTAATAAAATTTTGCATTTTTCATTTTAACATGTATGTGTGTATATGTGTAGGTTTATGTGTGTTGCTGTTGCTTTTCCTATTCGTAAGCTTTTCTCTTTGTATCCATCTATTAAAGTAAAATGATATCCAGAGCTTGTTTGCCTGTCTTAATAATAATTGTGAGCAGGAGACACAAAATTAACAACACAAAGAAAAGCGAGCGCATAATTAATGAAGATTCTTTGTAATAAACTTTTTTGAACGCATCTTTTTCGTTCCAATTTTTTTTTTATGGTATTATGTATTAACATAATTTGCTAGATAATTTGCTAGTTGACTAGCTTAAGGCTTATTTAAGAAACGTTTAATTAAAAATTTTCAGGGTTCTATTTATCGGCCGGTCTAAGCTTTTAGTTTAGGAGGTAACATTCACCCATAGAAAAATGAATCTTCATATTGATGATGTCCTTTCATCAGAATTCTGATATCAATGTTATTGTAAATGGCATCAATGAGGCAAAAAGTGCCATCAATGCAATGACGAACGTCATCATAAAATTTTGTCTTATTTTGTGCGCCATCTATGGTATGTCTGCAGTGACATCAATTCGATGCCACATTTTGTGTATTATTAACATTATTTTTATGTTTAAAATATAAAATGTGAAGCAAAAATTCCCATATTCTATTTTTTTAAATTATTTAGTTAAATACATCGGGCTTAGGAAACTATATCGGGTATGCTGCTGGTGTCCTTTAAGTAAGAGTTCTTCTTTAAGCAAAGGGCGGAATACAACAAAAGTGAAACAAACATGTGTAACGTGTAGGTAAATAATAATATTCTCTCACTTTTACTGAACTTAATCTAACGACTCAATTAACTGACAGTTTGTCATCGTGATGCCGATGAGTCATTCCATTAATGACATAATTTAAATTTTTGACACTGATGGCAATTTGGCAAAGTGATGTTAAGGCTGACATCACAATGATGAAAAGGGTAAAAATACTATGACACTTGTCATAGTATTGATGTCAAAATACATCAGCGTTATGACGCTTTTTCTCAGTGTCGTGGAAATGCAGTCGGGACAGCCTCCAAGCCCAAATGTTAATTTTAGTCTAGGGGTATACTGACTTCTATGTCCCCTCCCTTGGATCCACGTTTGCTATTACTTACAAAAAAAAAAGAAGTTAAAGAAATTTTATTTCATTTTTGCTGGCTTTTCATGCTGCATACTGGGTAATTTGATATACTTTTCAGGCCAAAATTAATTACAGCCAAGGTTTGGACCGATATGGCTGCAATTTGGGATTAAATAGTTTTCATGAGCATGCACAGCTGAGTTTTTTGGATTTTTGTAATAGTGGAAAATTAAGGGTTGCCAATATCTGACAAAAAATTTAAAAGTTAAAAGCTGAATATCTCGAAAACGAACGGATAAATTATTTTGAAAAATATGCGATTGGGCTAGCAAAATGATTTTAAGTTCCGAAAAGCCGTTTAATTTTGCTTTAACAAAGCCTAATCCTATTTTGAAACATTATCAAAATCAATTTCAATGATAATACAATTGTAATGTGCATTAGTTTTTTTCTTTTTCCAAATCCAACCGTTAGAAAATTCACTATAATTCAAGCTGAGATTGTCTGAAAGAAAATAATATAAATCAAAAACCGAAAAAGCCGGAACGAAAAAAATAAATAAATTCAGAATTCTTTTCTGAACATTTTATATCAAGCACAAACAAGACAGTCCTGTTTGAACATTATCAAAATCCTATGCGAATTTTTTATTAATGGAAAAAGCAATTTATTTGAGGTTCAGTTAGAATTACACGTTTTATTAACAAAAACCATAATGTACGCCAAAATATTTTGGTTTCTTTTATTTACTTACTATCCCCTCTCTGCGCCATATTATGCACGATTTCCTTCTTTTTGTGTAATAACTGATAAAAAATGTTTTTATTTATATTAAAATTACATTTTTAATGCTGCACAGCTGATATTTGCTTTTAACAAAAAGTTATTGATTTTGATATATTCTTAATCGAACGTCATTAACAAAAACATTATTATTGTTGATTCAACAAATAATTGTTGGCCAAAAGTGCTGGCAAAATTACCTATTGTGCGCTGCACGTGGCTTATTTTGAGGTCATTTTAGTCGTATTTTATTCAGAAGTATTTGATTTAAGTGTAAATTGAATTCGTATAAATTTTTACGTATTTTTGAAGCTACTGCTGGTTCACACTCTTCATGATTTGGTCATCAAGTCTTGAGCTTTTAGGAGAGAAGGGAAATATACTTATATTTCTTTTCCTCGCTCTCCTAAAAACTCAAGCCTTGACGCCTAAATTTTGAAGATTGTGAATCAGTACTTATTCCCACTGTGCAAATATTTAAAGGAGTAACTGAACTATAGTTACTTCTATTTATATGCATGTACATATAAACACTGCACTTATATATGCAAAGTATGCATTTCTTCTGTGTTATTCCATGTCAAATCGACCAAGAGTATATTAACGAAAAAAAGAGGCAATGGAAAACGACTTCGCTAAAATAATGCATAAAACTCATTAAATTTATTGGAGACGTAACGTGACAAAAAGTATACCTTTCTTTGAAAGTACCCACATTGAGCTCCAAGAAAAAATGCAACAATTAAACAAAAGAAACTCTATCAATTTCGTTACTTTTTTTAAAACACCTTAAATCAAACAAATCAGACTTAATAAATACTTATTGCTCAAAATTACAATATGAAAATTTTATTTTAAGATGATTTTTTTAAAGCTTGCGAAAGAAAAAAAATTATAACTTAAAAAAGAAAAAAAACACCTCCTTAAAAGTTTCAGGATTTTTAAAGAACAGTTTGAGGTATTATATAATAAAAAATTAGCCAAATAAAAAATTAGGTTTTTGACTTAGTCCATTTTCAACATTTAATATTTTGCAGATATTACATTTTTCAAAAAAAAATAAATATGTTTTTTTAATATTGTAGCTCCAAGTATTCTCTACAAATACAAATCATTTTCGTATGTTAAGTAGTTTTTGAGATATTGAAAAAATAAACTCAACACATTCGGCTAATTCGGTGAAATTATGACATTTTGAAAATTGCAAAAAAAAATTTTAATTTTTTTCGTTGATATATCGCATTTGTTCCTCGAAACAGAGTCAACTCAAAATTTATAAATTTTCAGTAGAGACAAAAAACTTTTTTTTTTATATTACAAATGGGGATTAGGCAAAAGACTAGAGAAATAAATCTAAGACTTTTACAGTGGGTAGATATGGCTACTGTTTATCGTTTTCTTGCAAAAAGTAAAAATTTAAAAATTGTGAGTTGACGCTGTTTAGAGGAACAAGTGCGATATATTCCTTAGAGGATGAATGAATCTTCTCACCAAATTTCATTCAAATCGAAAGAGGTCGGGTCCCACTCTTGGTCGATTTGACATGTTACCCTTCTATTAATTATTACTAAAATAAGTATTGGCCCTTGACTCCACGTCGATCTTATAATAAAAGTAAACGTCTGCTTGCCTACGAAGAAAAATTTAAGGTTGTGACGTATTTTCTATTTTTTGTATCATTTCTATCCATGAGTTAAAATACATATTTATATATACGGCCTTATCTAACATTTTGAAAATTTTACAGGGGAAGCAAAACGCTATCTAAAATGATGAATTGATAAATTTTTCCTTAATTTGGCCTTATAACATATTTTGCTCGAAAAATTCTAAAATTTTTTGTGAACATTTGTGTTGATGCAAAATATCAGAATCAATGATAAAGTCGATTTTAATTTTTGCTTAGTTAGGGCCGTTTTCGTCTTTTAGATATATCCATATATAAAAACGTTTTCTCCGTGTATGTGCTTCTAAAACTCAAGAACCGCGGGACCGATTGACACCAAACTCTTAAGGTTAATCCCTAGAGGTGGCGCTGGTGTCGTTATAAAATTTTTTTTATTTATGGTACGCTTTTGCTGAAATTCACAAAATATATTTATTAATCAAAAATAGGTGTCCTGATACAATTTTGACGCGGTACATAGCGTTGGGGTTAAGTTATTAACAAAATTCTCCAGTATTAAATATATAATATATCTGCGGATGTCTACAAATCACGTTTTTCAGGAGAGCCGAAAACCATTTCCAGAACAAACTATTGGCTAGGTATTGCACTATTTGAACTTTGTTCTAATGTTTAAAAGTCGGAATTGGTCCCTATTTTTTCAGAAATTTTAAGAACAATGTAAAGAGCATTTAACATTAAGCAATATTACATCAACATCTCAAAATCGAAAAAATGAACATACTCGGTTACCAATAAAAGCCACAAGTTTATCACATTTTCAATGCCAAATAAAATTTCTTGGAAATGAATTATCTAATCGTCTTTGAATTTAAATTAAAAAATTGTTACGAGCAAAATCACAAAACCAATAAATTCGTAACTTTTTGCAGAAAAAACTAAAATCTTATCAGTTATTCATAAAACTTATAAATAACAACAATTCATTTAGCTACTTAGGAGTATAATTGGAAAATATATGACAAGATTTTTTAAATACAATTTTCACATATTTCCTTAAAGTCATGCTGGTAAGTAAATTTATACTTGTAGACGTGTCTACTGGTGTGTTTCAGGCAGGTCCGGCCTTAGTCGAGTGGGCGTTGTTTATTTGGCGCCCCATTATAAGGAAATATTTTATAAAATAGAATCTGGGAATTATTTCTTTTCATAAGCTACTTTATTATATACAACATTTTTTTTTTCGAATTTATTCTATGAGCTAAATTTCTGTTATTTATAAAGTCATTCCTAAAAAATCAAGGAATAGAACTATAGCTTTATAAAATACATAACTGAAGTTTAGTTCATAGAATAAATTCGAAAAATAAAAAATGTTGAATGAAATATTTTATATTTAAACGGATTTTTTTTACCATATCGGAAATGCTACTTTAGAAATGTTTTTAACATTCGACTATAACTGAAATTGAATAATCTTTTGCAACGATCCAAAGTGCAAATTGCAACATTTAAAACTGGTGTAATTAGAAAGTAGATAGTACACTGATAGAAAAAGGGTCATAACGCTGATGTATTTTGACATCAGTACTATGACAAGTGTCTTCGTTTTAGATGCCATGACACTTTACATCATTGAGATGTCATCCTTTACATTACTTGCCCAAATTGTCATCATAGTCAAACATTTAAATTATGTCATCAATGGGTTGACACATCGGCATCACAAAAATGATGAATCGGAGACAGTTTAATAAAACATGGCATCAGTGCGATGACTCAGTAACATCAAATAAACGACGCACTAGGCTCAATCTAATTTAAAGTGAGAGTATATTATTATTTACTAAGCCGTTAAACGTGTTTGTTTCACTTTTGTTGTATTCCGCCTTTCGTTTGCAGAAGAACTTTCAATTATAAGACACCAACAGCATGCCCGGTATAGTTTTCGTAATCATTCTACTTTGAAAATTTTATATATATAACTAAATAATAAATAAATTTAAGAAAATAGAAAATGGGAATTTTCGCTTCTTATTTTACTTATATAACATGAAAATAATGTTACTAATACACAAAATATGGCATCGAATTTATGTCACTTTAGTCATATCATAGATGACGCATCAAATATGACAGATGACGCTCGTCATTGGATTGATGTAACTTTTTGCCTTATTTATGCCATTTGTTATAACATTGATGTCACAATTCCGATGTTAGAGGATCATCAATATGAAGATGCATTTTTCTATGATTGTAGAATCAGTTGCTAGCAAATTTAATAGGGGGGCTTGTATTATAAACTAAAACATATTCAACGTATTTGATAAAAATTTGCAAAGACTAATTTATTATTTTGAAGAAAGTAGTCAAAGACTTTTCCATTAAACGCGAAGCTTATGTATGCATATTTTTCTTTTTTTGACAATTCTTATACTCGTGTTATATCTATCGATTTAAAATCACCGGGCTGCAATATTTAGCTATGTGGTAAAAATCGAAAAATTTTAAAACGTTCGTTTTTAAAGGGGGGTGATGAAATCCGAGCGATTTTTAAATTCGTTTCTGAAATAAAGTCTTAATTTTTTGTTTAAAATACAGCTCAATAAACATATATAATAGAAAATTTAAACGAAGACATATTCAGAAAATATATACACAAACATGTGTAAGAAATCGCTTTTTAAGGATACTGAAAACTTTATGTCGGGTTTAAATCGTTTCGTTTCAAAAAAAAACCTCCATCGCATACCTGTTTAGTTTTTGTCCACAAAAGAAAATAGTTTTTTTTGAACTGTAATTCATATTTTTTCGAAATAATAATTTTTATTTAAAATAAAAATACCTTAAATTTAGCGGGGAAAGTTTGAAATATTTGTTGACCTTAGAGTTCAAACAGAATTGAGACTTAAACTTCAGGCAAAAATCCTTGTAAAGCTTATAATTAAAACGTCGATAGCAACTTCAAATTACCTCTATTTTTATTGTCTTAATTTTTTATTTTCTTTTGTTTTTTTATTTTCTGTTTACAGGATGTATGATATTTAATGAAAGTATGGTAGCATTGTTGGGAGAATAAGTGTTAATATGTGAGAGCATTAGAAATAACGCCCTTAAAATAAAATAGATTTTATTTCTTGACAGCTTTCTACGAAAAATTTGTATGTCGACGCAGTTCTATTTGAACAATTAATTCGTAGTTTTGCCACTTTTACACTATAATAAAAAGTAAGTGCCCCGGTAGGCTAGCTGGTAGTGAGCTAGTCTATCAGTACCGGGGTTGAGGGCTTGATTCCCGCCAGAGACTCTGGTCTCCTGCAGACAAGCGAAGAGTTTCGATTAACGTAGGAATAATAATAATAAAAAAAAAGATAACCATTAAGCAAAACAGTTACTAAATATCGCATAAATTTTAAAACTGTATCAATAATTATCAGGCAACTTAATGTTCCAGATAATGGCCAGCATAACAAAATTTTTGACATAAAGACAAAAATTAGCGCGTTTTATTTTCGGGAATAAGACATATATTTTATACGTTTTCTATAATGAGCCCTTACAATCAGGGCTGTGGAGTCGGAGTTGAAGAGTCGGAGTTGAGGTTTTTGTACCGGAGTCGGAGTCGCAGTACCCAAAAAAACGCGCGACTCCGACTCCAAAATATTTCGACATAAAAAATTTAAAAAAATTTCTAATATTTTCCAATATAAAAATTCTTCGAAATTGGCGATGCAATATTTTGCAGATCAATATGAATAAGTAGATTTTAATTTATTTTATGAGAAAAAGTTGATTCAAGTACTTTACTATTTAAGTATATTTAGGTATATTTTTTCTATCTAAATTACATTAGCAAAATTTATACTCAGTTATTGATCTAGTTGAAAAAGATGTGTGATTTTTTAAATAATTTACTCATGCTAAAAAATGTTAATGACAGGAATTGCCAATAATTTTAATGTCAGAATTTTTTAACCATCAACGCTGAAATATTTTCAACATTGTACAGAATAAGTGTTGCTATAGCGCATAAATACTGGTATGTATTAGAAAAATTGTGACGTAAAATTATTTCTCTTTTGTGTAGAAACATCTTTATCGGCCTGCCTTTAATTCCTACCATAACACTCATGTTTTTCTTACGCACATTACGCGGGGATTCCCATAATTCGTTTTATAAAGATGTTTCTACAAAAAAGAGAAATAATTTTACGTCTCATTCATTTCGCATCACGGTTAGAGTAGGAGTCGGAGTCGTGAGTCGGAGTCGCACTTAAAAAATTTCAGCGTTTGGAGTCGGAGTCGGAGTTAGTACTTTTTTCGGACGACTCCACAGCCTTGCTTACAATGAATAATGTCAATGTGATATCGGATAAAATCTGAAGTTTAAGAAAAATATGATTGTGGCTTCCTGATGAAGGACTTGTTAAACAATAATATGGTTGTCGGTGTCAATAATATGGTTTAAACATAATATGTTTAGAATTTTTTTCAAAAATAGTTTTGTTGGAGGTGACCATATTTAAACATGTTTTTTCTCTGCGTGTAGAATATATGTTATTATTATTGATTTTTTTTAAGGGTTCTGCTGGAATGTTGAACAGCAAGTTTAAGATAACTGTCAAAATAAACAATACCGAGAGCCACTTTCTCCGGTGTACTAAGCGGAATATTTTCTGTGCAATGGGTACTGAGATATTTTTTATATTTTAAGCAATTTATTTATGTGGCTGATGTCGCTGATGTTGGTTGTCCACTCGCGACTACAATTAAATCCATTTTAGAGATTGTATTAAACAACACACGGCCCTTTGGTGTTATAAGTCGTGACCCCCAGAACGTATGTTTAACGTTGTTATCGCCAGCGACTAGAAAACAACGTCCTAATGGTTAATAATATTTATAAAAATGGCTTTATGATATTGAAAATCTAGGTGGAGAGTAGAAAAATGTCCATAAAATGTTATCTTTTTGCGAAATTATCATGACCTACATTATTTCCAGTAGCCGCACATGCCATTATTTTGTAAGTACCGAAAAATATTTTACTTTCTTTTTACAGAGACAAGTTGGACACAATTTTTAAAATTTAAAATTTTTTAAATTTGAATAATTAGTAAGATATGAATCTGTCGGCGACCTTATATACTTGGCGCCCAGTGCGACGGCACTACTTTAAAGCTGGCCCTGGTTATAAAAATTGCCAATTAAAAAGATTTTTAAATATTCTCTCAAAAATATTGTATGGTTTTCCTTTTCAATTTACTTCTTTGCATATATAGTAGTATGTGTATATTTCTTTTTATAAATATTTGAAATAGTTTTTACAAATAACTGCAAACAATTTTACTACAACATGCAAATAAGTACAAAAAATTGTGACAATGATTGAATAGAAAGGAAACAAATTAAAATTTTATATAAATTTAAATTTCATTTTAAGTTATCATTTAAATTGAGTTTGTAATATTTTAATCGTTTGTGTATTTTTGATTGTATTTAAAAAAATTTTTTTTTGTTCTATTTTAAAGAGAGCATAACTAATTTGTATACTTCACTGAATATAAAAGGGTATATATAAGTTTGTCATTCTGTTTGTAATTTTTACAATATTGGTCTTAAACCATTTAGAGTCTTTATACTCTGGGTCCATATGAGTAGCCAAGTTGATTTAACGATCTGCTGAAATGGGTTTTCCGAAGACCCCAGATATGATGGGGACTGGGTTGTTATATACTACTGTCACATGTGCTTCGTTAAATTGCTATTGAAATTCAGTCAAATCGGTCCATAAATGGCTGAGATATAAGCAAAAACCCCCGACTACCTCTCATTTTGACCCATTAAATCCATTCTTTTTGTTGCTTTCTTATTTAGTTTTTTGTTTAATTTTAAGTGGGCGTGCTACCTCTAATACAAAGACAATATATATGTCTATATATCTGGAAAACTGAAAGAACTTCAGATTCCAAATTTGACACACATATCGCACTTAATCAACAAGAAAGTATTAAATCAAAATTTTTATTTTTTCACTTTTTCGAAAAAAGCTACACGTCATATTTATATCTACCCGCTGTAAAAAAATCGTGCTATTTTGTCAACTTTTTGATAATGATTTTAAGATTGTTTCTCATAAGCCTTTTATGAAAAATTTAAAATTGTTTTGCTCCTTGTGAACATTTTTAAATTTTGAGTTAATACCCTCTTGTTGATAAAGTACGATATCTTCATTATCAATACACAACATCTGACAAAATTGGAGAGTTGGGCCTGGCAGAAAGCAGATTTCTGCATATCTAGAGACCGGAAGGGGAAAAGTCCGAATTTGGTACACATAGTTGGGTTATCAACACACAACCTCTTTAAAAAATAGGCGGGACTAGAGAAGTGGGCGTGACACCTTAGTTTTCTGTTTATCTGGAGAACGGGAAGAGCCACAGTCTCCAAATTAGGTACAAGCATCTTGTTCATCTATACACAACCGCCTTAAAGAAGTGGGTTGGGGAAGTGGACATGGCGCAAGGTTTATTTCATTAAGTCTGGAGAATGGTAGGACAAAAATTTTCCGAACTTGGGACACATAGCTGGGTTCTCAATGTACAAAATCCGTCAAAAACTGGATGTTATTGGATAAGTGGGCGCAGCACCTCCCACACAGAAAAAAGTTTTTTATCACTTAAAAAAATGGATCAAAAAGTATTTAAATTTAATTAATGTGATAATTGAATAAAATTATTTTTTAGTTGAAAGAAAATTAACAATATAATTTTGATTTGATTAATATTTAAGCTGTTTTGAATTAAATGTTTAATTAAAGTTATAATTAATATCAAAAAATATTAATTGACTTTTTCGTTTTAAATATAATAATTTAAGCTTGTACAATTGCTGATGGGAATTGTCAATATTTCATTAAATAAATACATTGTTTGAAAATTTTTTGATAATTTTTTGAATTAAAATTAAAAATACCATTTATTGAAAAAAAATATTCGAAATTTTAAAATTTGTAGTAATTAATATAATTATTTTGGTAATAGGTGCAATATCAACAACATGTTTGCTTGATATTATGAATTTGGTATAAATTTGGTGATTAGAGAAATTTTTTAGTTTTTTCTGTGCATACAAATACAAAATGTATAATTAACAGTAAAAGTTACAAAATTTAGTTAAAATAGTTTCGATAACAATACGAGACATCCGAAATTTGGGTGGGGTGGGAGAAATGGTTGGGGCCACAGAAATATATTTTTGTTAATCTGGAGCAGTCGCTGGGTAGCAAATCGCACCAGGTTAAACTAGTTTATATTTATATATACAAGCTTAACCTGGTGCGCTATGTATACATATATATATATATATATATATATATAAATGTATTTTTATTAATAAAACTTTCTGCTCTTATCGCACCATGGTGTAGGTTATAAAGATTCAGCGTAACCGAACATACCACTCTTACTGGTTTTTTTTTATAAATATGTAGAAGTAATTCTATATAAGCACTTACAAAGATATCATAATGGTTATTTAATTGTTAAATTAAATATTGATTTAATTGATATCTAAAAAGATATAAAATGGTAAGTAAGAAACACAAGTTACCAGAAATTATTGAAGGACAATCGTTTCGTTTTAGGGTTTGAGACTCTTGGGTGGCTTTGGAGTTGTAAGAAAATATGATTGTTAAATAATTTTGAATAACTCAGAGCGTCTTTTCGAAAGACAGACGGATATACAGACAGACGGACATGGCTAAATCGACTTAAGGTACGGTCCCATATGTCAAATATTTTCCCAATTTTTGTTTGAATGTATTTTCCTAAAATTTTTTTAAAACAATAAAATGGTCACACTGCGCATATTTTATTTGTCCATTTTGGTTTGTTCAAACAGATATTAAATAGCTTCAAATAAAATATTGGAAAACATGTTTGCCCTGTGTTCACATATAAAAATATTTTCCTTAAAATAAATATTTGAACAAATTGTTAATAATAAATAAATAAAATTTCTTTTTATTAAAACTAAAATTGCACATTGTGATGCAGAAAAACAAAAACTAAGCGAAAACAGCAATTTTAAAAGAAAAAGAGGACTAAGATAAAAAATATAGGGGCAAGGAAGGAAATATTTTTACAACATAAGGGAACTACATATAATAAAAATTAGTCGAATTAAGTTTAAATCCGTGAGTACGCTTTGTATGGGACCTACATACGTAGACATGTATTTTAAATTCTGCCAATACTTAATACACAAAGCTTAATTATTTTATCTCTAGTAATATAAAACTTTATTTTTTATTTTTATTTATTTATTTATTAAAGTTTTTTAAGCCCTTATGGGCCAATAAGCTAGAAAAATATAACAAGTGGCATATGTAACATAAATTAATAACACTGGTTTACAGCCAAAAAATACCAAGAACGCCACACGCCTAGACAAGTTAATTGGGACCTCCTGAACGCGAAAAACGCTGCAATTTTTTTTTCTAAGTACCGTTTTTTAGATAACGGTACTTTTGTGTTTTTCGGTGTATGGTCCCACCCAAACCCTTGTGGAGCCCAACCGAGAAGTTCGATCGAGATAAAAGCTAATTGAATGCCTTTTTTTGGCGATATGCTGCAAATTTCTATCTGATAAGAACTGGGTGAGTTATGGTACCTCAAAGTTCAAAATTTGCCTATTTTTTACGTTTTTTTTTTCAAATTGTTTCATTTTTATTTTGTTTTTTTTCTACGTTATAGTATAGATCTGGAATGTTTTATTTTTTTACCAAATAGTTTATTTAATAACCAACATTTTTAGCGTAATTTGATCGGATGAAAAATAAAGTGTTTATTAAGGATTTTGTGGAAAGACAATATTTTCCTCTTCATTGCTCACACACTATATTTGGCGTAAATTAAAAAAATTTAAATTAAAATGACGAGCGACTTGAACTTTTGCGTTTTTTTTTCGGATGGATCTTCGCGAATGAGAAACCAACAATAGTCCGCCATCATTTGTTCATCCTACCAGCCTTTGTAATGGTTGGGCTTCACAAGGGTTTGAGTGGGACCATACACCGAAAAACACAAAAGTACCGTTATCTAAAAAAAGGTACTTAGAAAAAAAAAATTCAGCGTTTTTCGTGTTCAGGAGGTCCCAATTAACTAATCTAGGCGTGTGGCGTTCTTGGTATTTTTCCAAATTAAATATTTGTAAAGCAGTGTAATTAAGTAAAATTACTATCTGAAAAGAAAGAAAATAATTATTTAATATGTGAAACCCGCCATTGCACATAAGCTGAAAGCAATCAAAAATAATAATTAGAGTGTACCTAATTGCAACAAAAGTAATTTGAAGAAGTAAATTTTATATTCGATTATGGACCGATCATCACGAAATTTGGCGAAGTAATTATCAGTGTTATGAAATTAATTTAGTACATATTTCGCCACTAAAGAACTATTCGTTATGGTTTTAGACGTTATAAAGATTTTCCAACAGTCGGCCTGCTGTAAATTATTGTCCTAAGAATTGAGTTTGTGAAATATTTAACGACAGTCGGGGCATTATGCCATAACATTATTTTAGTTTGGGATCCATAACTCTTTTTCTATTTTACCGATTGCTATGGATTTCAAACCCAAGCTGCTTGGAAAAACTAGAACAAAATTGGAACCAAAATTGTTATTTTTTGTCAACACCCTTTTCTGATTCGATATAACAATATCCGTCCGACTAGCTGTCCATGTAAGCCTTATTCGAAAATATTTAATGAAAGAATACTTAATGAAATGAAGTGTATACGTTGTAATTGTCATAAGAAGTGGAACGAATTGGTCCATAATTTCACATGGCCCCCATAAAACCTTCTTTTCGTAAAATTCTTGGTGCCCATACACATTCTAATTATGTTTAAATTAACACTAAATTTGCAACCCTATTCACCTTACAGATATCTAATATAAATACTACATCTGCAAATAGCTTTTAATGCCATAATTACCTTATAAATATTGGTCTTGACGATAAGTTCTATGATAGCTTTTATGTCATGCCAAAATTTTATCTTATTAGGCCCATAATTAATTCTAGGTCTCATATAAACCCACTTCCTACAGTCACTTTAAGATGAAAAAATCTCAAAAAGATGTCGGTAAATTGTCTGGCATAAAAAGGTTTATATAAATCTTAGTCTCAAAATTTAATTTAATTTTGGCGGTTCCATGATTGTGCATGGGTCCCAAATTTGGTACACTTTTAAAAATTGGTCTGTAAATACAGATGCGCCATGCTTGGATAGTATAATTCGTAACATAGATTCATATGGTATATCTATATTAAATAAATGGTTTATTTATTTAAGAAAAATGTATTTTGTAACGTTTTGAATCATGGAAATAATAGAGGAAAATATTTTACAAAAATGTGCTTTTTTCGTCATTACAAAATTATTTAATTTTGTGAATTTTTTAATTTTTTTTTTTATTTTAAAACTTTTGCAAGAACAAATATTTATTTGCCCAAAAAAACGAAGAAAATATTTAACGTTTACTGGTCACATTAGGAACATTTTTGTTTGCTGACAAATAATTTTGTTTGCCCAAACTCAGCTGTTTTTCTGTTTGCCCCTCAAAAATATTTTGTGGTCAGCTTAGAGCAAACAAATATTTTACATTTTTGTCAAATGTTTGCCATATGGGACCGTACCTTTTGAATAACTCAAGCAGCCAGAATATATATACTTTATGGCGTCTTAGATGTAGAATAAAAAAGTTTGACACGAAATGACAAATTAAGTAAGGCCTCATTCACCACTACTGATGGTGGAGGGTATAAAAAGAGACAGACAATTTTAAATATTTCGTTTTCTCTTTGAAACAGGCGTTGATGTATTTAAATGTATTTAAATGTTACCGTTGGTTCCTTAAATTCTTCGCATATTAATTAATTTTCATTAATGTTATATTATTAGTATGGTAACATTGTAAGGAATGTGTTTGTTGCTTTTCTAAAACAATACGGTTGCACTTTGCTACACAGAAAAACTGTCTCAAGAAAATATTAAACAACACAGTTGGTTAAAAATAAAATTTTAGATCGACGAATTTTTTATTTGATTCAATAAAAATATTTATCAAAATTGCACCTTGTAAAATAGCACTCAACAAAACATATTTACTTCCAGGCCCACAATGTCGACTATTTATATTGAAACCAATAATAAAAAACTGAAATTTGTTTTTGTTTTTAATATAGATATACAAAAGAAATATTCTTGTCGACATTATGGGCCAAGCAGTTAATAATGAAATAAATAAATATTTGTTAATACGCAATAAAAAAAATATTTAAATCAAAGAAAAGGTAGTATTTTTACAACTCTGCCATTTTTTTAATAGCTTAATATCTTTGCAAATAAGACTTGAGTGTTTGTAATTCTCACTCGCTTTACAGTTTTATTTGTATAATATCTTAAATTTTTCCAAAGTCCCCACTATCTTTGGCGGGCCGACCCACCCTTGTCACTTGGGCGATTTTTAATTCGACCCACCCTAGTGTACATATTAGGTTTTTTTTTTAAGAAAAATTTGCAAGGAAAACATCTGTCAAGTTACTTGGTTACGTATGAGTATTATTTAATTCCAATTTATTAATATGCATACGCCATGTGGCACAACTAATAAATCAAGCTTTTAAAAAGCAATAAGCGAACAAATAAGAATTTTTTAAAAGTAGGACTTTTTCTGAAGAAAGTCATGTAAAATTAGGCTTTTTTTCTAAATTTCTTGGCTTGTTGTAGAATAGAGTGACTTTTTGGAAAAAATATTGATTTTTATAATTACTCTAACTACTTTTATAATTACTTTTGAAAAAATGTGGTGAAAGTTTACGGACTTTTGAAAAAAAGTTACTTTTTTTTAGAAAAAACCACATGTGACTTATTGTGAAAAAAGTCACGCTTCAAAGAGTTTATGCACGATCAACATAATCAGATGTTGATGGAAAATGAAGATCAAGGGCAACGGTTATGTCATCAATGCCAACAATGTATCCCGATGATTCAACATACGTACCGCCATTACATTTTGTTCACTAAAAGTGTGTTTTTTTTCACAAAAAGTGAAATTTTTTCACTAAAAGTGACTCTTTCCTAAAAAAGTAACTTTTTTCAAAAGTCCGTAAACTTTCACCACATTTTTTCAAGAAAGTTAGAGTAATTATAAAAATCAATTTTTTTTTTTACAAAAGTCACTCTATTCTACAACAAGCCAAGAATTTTAGAAAAAGGCCTAACTGACTTTCTTCAGAAAAATCTCTACTTTTACAAAAAAGCCTTATTTTTTCGCATATTGTTTTTTTAAAAGTTTGATTTATTAGTTGTACCACATGGCGTATACATCTTAATAAATTGAAATTAAATAATACTCATACGAAACCAAGTAACGTGACAGATGTTTTCCTTGCAGATTTTTCTTAAATTTATTTAATTAAATATTGACAATTCCCAACAACAATTCTATAATTTTAAATTATTTTATTTTTAACGAAAAAAATCAATTAATATGTTTTAATATTTAATTATAATTTTAATTAAAATTCATTTCAAATCAACTTAAGTATTAATTAAATCAAAATTATATTTTTATATTTTCTTTCAACTAATTAAATTAATTTTAAATCCTTTTTTAACCATTTTTTTTAATTGATAAAAACCTTTTTTCTGTGCAAAATACTAATTAGTCCTTAAAAAAGCACTTTAAGAGTGCTTTATTTGCATGTTTTATTAGGTTAAAAGAAGCGCTTATTGCCAGCAGAAAATAGTCCTTAAAAGCGGGAACACCCCATACAAAAATGAGACATCCCATCAGCAGGTTTGAAGCGATTTGAGTTATGAATTCATACATAAAACCTGCTTCTTTTGGAGCACATTTTTTACTGCGATGTTAATGGGATGTTAAATTCATTTTAAGTTAAATTTTAAACTATTTTTAATAAAATGATTAAAATAATATAATAGTTGTTACCATTTCACATCAAATTAAAACTCCCAACATGGAATTAGTTTACTTAAAGTGAATTGACTATGTGCATTGAATTGAGATTTAAAATTTTTGACATTTAACAATACAATAAAGTCATGTATACAACGGCAAAGTAACGATACAAAAATCGCATTTAATTAAACGAACGCATTTCATAAATTGAACAAATGCTTTTTATTAACACGAAATATAACAATTTCATTTAAAGTATATAGATTAACTTTTATTTTTCTAAATAAATATAACAAGTTCCTCCTTAAAAGCTGCCTAGAAATGTATATTGAATACGTTACTTAATTATACAACAACACAAAAGAACAGATCACACCCGGCAGTACATAGTTTTAGTGGTAGACACATATCTCGACACTGACACACATCGATTTTCAGCATTGAACACTTTATGACACATATTCGTTAGCGGGATAATAATGCATTACATTTAGTTGTTGTTTAAGGACGATGGGTAAGATTTATACTTTTTGTTGCGAGTTTGATTTGGTTACATGAATTTGCAACGTACCTTCAATAGAGATATATGGACGAGGCGAAACATTATCGAATGAACGATTAATAGCAGATGTTGGTAGTGAAATTATGTCGACGGCCAAGTGTTGGCCATGACTAGCGCCACTATATTGTTCTTGATTTTTGTTCAGATAATGCTCAACGTATTGGTCTTGTGTCTGTAGTTGTTGCACATGTTTTTGAGGCTGATGCTGTTGATGCAAATGGTTTGCCATTGCTATAGTTGATGTTGCAGTTGTTGTTGTTCTTGCTGTGTTACCTGTGGTATTCAAATGACAAATTTTTGGTTGTTTTACTAAAATAAAATATACATTTTACAATAAAATTGCATGACAGTCGTTCGCTAATGGAGTGTAAAACTATTTGGTTGTCTGCATTAAAAATGCGCGTATGTTTAGTATAGAGTGTGTAAGTTTCAACGCGTGTTCGTGTGGGAATTGGTAGTGTATGTTTGTACTGTTCTTTATCTTGTTTTTAGTTAAACTGTCATTTAAAAATGATTTACGATTTCATAGCACGTATTTATTATCTGTTTGGTATGAAGAATGTTATTGATTATGTTGTTTCTGGTGTTATTGTTGTTGTTGTTGTTGTTGCTGTTTGGTAATAATGATATTTGCTATTACCTTGTTTGGTTAAGCCATTTGTATTAATACGTTGTAATTCATCACATGTCGCATCATCATCATCGTCACCATCAGGACCAATATCATACGTTGCACAGTACTTTTTGCCACTGATATCTCTAACTGTCGCAGTGGCATAATCAGGTGGGTTACTTGTCGCATTTATCATTTTTTTACTATGAATCGATGATGCATGAATGGCATCCGTGAGGGAGTAGGGTGTAGGTGTGCTGGTGCGTACGAGTAAGCCAGTATTATGACCTTCCACCTGTGGCACATAAACGATTGCCTTTTTGCAACTGTCAGTAGCATTGGAAGTTGATTTCAACAGTGTTGCTTCATGTGGATTATGAGGGGAGATAGGCGGATGAGGGACGCGAGTTGGCGATGGTGTACGATGACGAACTTTTTTTGTTGTCTCTACAGCATTTAAGCCAAACGGTGAAGCAGCTCGTGTTGGTATATGTGGCTCAATTAGTGCTGGTGGATATTTGCGTATGGGAGATGTGGCCTTATCTTCATGCTCATCATAATACTCTTGTTCCTGCTCATCATCGCTCTTGACCTCTACTGCGTACGCTGGCAGTGGAGTTGTGGTACTTGTAAGGTGAAAAATATCTACAGCGTTTAGACCGAATGGTGAGGCAGCTCGTGTGGGTACATGAGCATCCGCCAGAGGAGCTGGGTACTTACGTATGGTCATTTCGTCTACGGTTCTAGGCGAAGAACGTTGGGTATTGTTAGTGCGCTTGGGTGATATTGAATTTGAACTTTTCAAATTTTCAATTTCAACTGAATTTAGACCGAATGGCGAGGTGGCTCGTGTTGGTAAATGAGATTCAACTAATGGTGATGGATATTTGCGTATGGCTTGCATTAGCTCTTGCCTGCCAGCTGCAACAGCTATGGCTTCCTCTGGAATTCTTAGGGAACGTAGACGTGTGGGTGACAGGGATGATGATCGTTGCTCAAAGGGCATTTCGACGGCATTTAAGCCAAATGGTGATGTTGAACGTGTTGGCAAATGTGGCTCAAGCAGTGGGGCAGGATATTTCCTACCTTCATCTACGGATATGTGGTCGCGATGTTGCTGATGGTTTTGTGGGGTTTGTTGGCTTTGTTTTAGCTCTTGTTGTTTTATAGTTTGTATGCGTGGCATTAACGTTGTCGTTGATTGCATTTCAACGTGACCACTTGTCATGACTGGCTTCGTTGCCTTCAACGTAGAAGTCGTTGGCTCAACTTCCTCTAATGTTACCGGAGATTTAGTACATGTTTGTGTAACTTGTGTGTCATTCTTTGGCTTGACAATGTTCACAGACTTTGTTAATACTGGTGTCTCTCCTTGTTGCTTTGCTTGTTCGAAAATTGTAGATGTTTGTGTTGTGGCTGTTGATAACACATCCTCCCAGGATATTTGACGCATTGTTACATATGGACTAGGAAGTTCGTAGGAGGACTTATAAGTGTTACTTAACTCACTACCACTGCTATGACTGCTTTCACCCTCCTCCCCATTCTGCTGTTGTTTGTCTTCCATGTTCTTTAATTTTATATAATTTTTCTCATCATCATCGCAATTATTACGAGGAGTTACATATTTATTACATTCTTGCTTTTGGCAAAGTTTTTTATTTTTGTTGACCACATCATTGGTATTCTTCGTTGGTGGGTTGTCATATTTTAGAAATTGCTTATCAGCTAGTTTGTCAGCAAAATCCTTAATATGCATTTTCATCTGAGATTCATTACCTTCAGTTGATTTTGGCTCTGTGTCATGATTGCAAGCATTTTTGCTCGAGGCATCTGCTGAATCGGAAATGTTGCAGTCTTGCATTATTGCCACATCCTGTTCCTTGTTGTTTGTTGAAGTTGATGTTTGTGCTGTAGTAGCCATTTTGGATGATGGTGTTTGTTGATTTAAATTTGATTTGATCTTCTCATCATCTACATCATCTTCATCATCATCAACAACGTAATGTGCAGGTGGTACGTGTATGTTAACTAGATTTTTTTTCGATTCGATTTCCAACTTTCCAAGCGTGTCAATTACTTGCTCGACAAGTTGTTCCTGCTTGTGTCGTGCTGCTATAAAATCAAAAACGAAATTCTTCTCTTTGCCTTTAACAGCAGTAGCATCCTCCTCATTCTCGGATCCTGCCGCTGACATTGTCGTTTCATTTTTCATTTGCTGTTGTGTATGTTGCTGACTTTGTGTTTGAGCTGTTATTAGCTTGTCACTGGCCAATAATTGCTTATCTGCAACATGTTGTGTTCCTTTCTCTTGTTTAGGCTGTGCTATTGGTGCAGGTATGTGATGTGGTAGTGGTATTCGTTTAGGTTTTGCTGTTACTGATTTCTGATGACTTTTTCCTGTTCTCTTTAGTTTTTCTTTGTTTGAAGTCTCTTCGTTTATAAGAATATGTGAGGCTGTCGTTGCTGTAGGTCTATTTTCAAATTGCAAGTCAAGTTGTTCCATAATTGGTTTAAGCTCTTCACCAGGATTCTTATCAAATTCACTTAAATGTTTGGTCAACATATTTAGATCCATTAAAACTTTATCCACTATGGGCATATTTTCCTCTTCGTTTTGTTTTGTTGGTGCACAGGAAGGTTGCATGCACGTTTCCTGTTTTGCTTTTTGGTTCCGGTGTAAGGGTTTTATTTCTTGCATAGTGCCAGTGATTTTTCTTAAAATTTCCTTTAAAGGAGTTTCAATTTCAGATCGTTTTAAGTTGCTTTGGGGCTGGCAGTGGTGTGTTGTTATTTGTGGGTGCTGAGAGGTTAATGATGAGTCAGTTGTTATAGTGGATTTTAATGCCGTTTTAGCATTTTCAATATAGGCATCGATTTGCCTTAGGTGTTCATTTATGGATTTTTGTATGTGTTCATATTTTGCTGTTAGATTGGCAATTTCATTTTTATGCTGACTTTTTGTTTCCGCTTCAATATCTTTTTTAATTTGGGGTTGATGATGCGAATGCTCTTGCTGTTGCTGTTTTTCTTGCTGTTCAGCTTGCAGAGAACGTGCGGCGACATTCGCAAGCGGTTTACCACTGAGGGTGTCATAGGGACCATACACATACTCACCATCTGTATAATAAACCCCCTTTTTTTGCTGTTGTTGCTGTGTTTTGTCACCATCTTTAGCAACTTTATTACACTCAGCTGATGTTGCATTTGAATGTTGGTCCCCCGAGGCCTTAGTTTGCTGTTGAGATTCATGTGTTTCGTGAGCTTCAGTTGTCAACTCCAAGGTGGATGAATTTTTGTTGTCTTCGTTGTCGTTGCTATTAATTTGCGTTTCACGTTTAGTGTTGACACATGTTTGACGTGTAAGCTGTATGCCATTGGGTGTGCTTGGCAAGCGTGTTACATAAGCGGCTGCTTTTGGTTTCATTTCAACAGCATTTTGCTTATCATTTTGTTGCTGCTTTGGCTGCTTCTGACTGTGCTGATGCTTAATACCCTGTGGCAATGCTACTGATTTAATACAGTCGGGGTGTAGCTGTGATATAAAATTTTCATTTTTATCCTGCAAATCATTTGAAGCATTCGCTGTATCAATATCATTTAACCCTTTAATGTTGGCCTTAAGGTTTGTGAATTCCATCCAATGTTGCATTATTTCGTCGGTGGGCGAAGGCACAATTGTAATGGCAGCTGGTATATAAGCCACTGTATTATCCTGCAAATCTAAGGAGCGCAAATATATACAAGAATCCTCATAAATTTGCGTATCTTTAAAAGATTTTGTGTTTGCATGAGCATTTAATTCACATGGATGTTTTTCGAATTGTTCAGTATTGACTGGTATGGGGTGTGAATTATCTGGAGTGGCCGGTAGTGGTATGTGCTCCAAGTCGTCTCTTTTAGTGGTAGGAGCTTGTGAAGTTAAAGCTGTTAAGGGCTTTTTGGGCTTATTTAAGGACTTAACCTGTATATTGTGCTGTTGAGCATCAGAATCATATGAAATTTTTATTTCTGTGGCTAATTTCATAGTGCGTCTTTGCAATTTTGGTAAACACCTTGGTTTTTGTGGTGGTAGCTGTTTGTGTTGTCTGGCTTCACGTCCTCTTTCCAACGAGTATGCTTGACGCTTGTGACTTGTTAGATGTAAAGGTTTAGCTGTGGGTTTTACATTGCCAACAGCATTAAGGTTTTCGTAACTATGCCATTTCTTGCAAGAAGCCAATTGTTCGTAAAATTGTCTTTTCGGCTCTACCAATCCAATATCTTCATCTGCCGCCTTGGTTTCAGGATGAGAAAATCCCTTTGTCTTGGGAAGAGTAGTAGCTTTATATATTTTATCGTCCTCCTCTTGTTTTACCTCTGGTTTTTTGTCACATTGTCTTTGAGACAACTTGACTGTTGATTGTTGTCCAGGTGTGGTGATATTTTTCTCCAATTCTCCATTGTCTCTTGGTCTGTGGGTAATTGCGGTGTCCGTCATGGTGGCTGTTTTATTTTGAAAATTTTTTCTCAATAGTTCTTCATGTTTTACTAAATTAATCATTTGTTTAGGTTTCGCTGTAGCATCTCGACTGGCTTCCTCACTGGCAACACTCTCACCACCTTTACTTTTACATTGCTTTAGTTGTTCTTGTTGTTTTTTATGTAACTTCCGTTGTTGCTCTCTTCTTTGTCTCACCTCTTGGGCAGTGGGTTCAACTATTCTAGTGGGACTATTGAATATTTCCCGTATAACATCAATGCCATGGCGTTTACAAACGGTTTCATCAAATTGTAACGCATTGTCAATTGAAGTACTACGTACACACTGCTCCTGGCTTAAAGCCTTACCATTCTTCTCTACATTTTTTATACGTTTGCATGATGTGGTGGTGCTGGCATTTGCCATTATTGTTGGTGGCCAGCTGTGTTCGCGTTTATGTAAATTCCTTCGTGTTGCCAGGCGATTTATCTTTAGAACCGTATCACGGTCAATTGTTATATCGTGCTGGTGGCTTAAGTATTGCGTTTTGATTTGTTCCAGTTGATGTTGATGCACCGGTGTATGGGGACGTTGATAGAAGCGTTGTCTGGAACGACTTTGTCTTTCGCATTTTACAGACGGCTCCATTATTTCTTTTTTTGATTTTTTAAAACGTTTTATTTTTTTCAAAAGGACATTCACAAACACGTAAAAAGAAAATATTTATTATTTAAAATCTGCACAATTTTAAATGGCTGTTTTGGGGAAAATTTCATATTGTGTTTTGTTTGTCCTGTTTTATAATAATAGTATGCAAACGATTTTTTATTTTAATACGGTAATTTTTTATAACACAAGCATAATAAACATTGCTTTTGTTGAACAATTTCTTTGTAATTTTAAATGTTCTATTTTCGAATGTGTTTTTTTAAGATTTTAAATGTTTTCACTTATTCATTCTATTCATTAAGCTCGTACTTGTCTGATAAAGTTCAAGATTTATAAACATAAAAATTCTTTTAAATTAGGTATAATATTTTGTTCTTATTGTTTAAACATTTTGTTTAAAATATTTACTATTAATACTTAAAAAAAATCAAATAGTTCTTATTTGAAAAAATAGTGTTTAAAGTATTCTCAATCCAGGATTTGGCCAAATTTTAAGCCTTTATGAATATATATAAAATTGTATCGTTACTGACTGACTGACTGATAATCATCGCACAGCATAAACGCCTGAAGCTTAAAACTTGAAATTAGGACCAGGGGTTGGTCTCTCCCCAAATCAATCCACTAAGACGGGATTTTTTTAAATTCGAATGTTTAGAGAGTAAAAAGGGTAAAAACGGGTAACCTTATAACTCTAAAACAAAATAGATACAAAAAAAATTTAATACTTATCGTTGTTCTTTAGAAAAATGACGGACAGGTGTTTGGTACTTTTTTGCAAATTCAGCCCTTAAATGGAGTAAACGGGTAAAACCTGTATTATGGTACTTTCTTGTCACCCCATCTATCTTTTAAACCCATAAACATAAAAAATCCAAATACGGATTTGGTGCTTTTTGGAAATTTGGACGTTTAAGGGGTTAACACCGTAACTATTTATGGTACTTTTTTACAAAACATTTTTTTTTATTCATTGACATATACGTAATAAATTATGGGCTCTCACTAAATATTGAAATTTTTTTTTGCTTTAATGGGGAGAAAAAAAGTACCAAAAAGGGGAAATACGCGAAATTTTATTTCTTACTTTAGCTTTCTGGCTCTACAACATGCAATGTTCTGAGTGGATAAGAGCCTATGAGGGTACGTTTTGGTGCTTTTTGCTCTTCAACTGGTACTTTTTGAATTTCCGTTAGTATTAGACCAAGAAACATAAAATTAAACATGCAAAATCCTGAGTGAATGAATATTTGTTAGAGGGATCTTTTTGATACTTTTTCGTTCTTTAACTGGTATTTTTTGAATTTTCGTTATTATTGCACCTATGAACATAAAATTAAACATGCATGGTCCTAAGTAAATGAGAATCTGTAAAGGGGCTTTTTGATACTTATTTGATCTTTATATGGTACTATTTGAATTGCTGTTAGTATTGGACCTAGAAACATAAAATTTAACATTTAATGTCCTGAGTGGACAAGAATCTATAAGAGGGAAATTTGTGGAACTTTTTTGTTTTTAAACTGGTACTTTTTGAATTTCCGTTAGTATTGGCGCTAGAAACATAAAATTGAACATCCAAGGTCCTGAGTAAATGAGAATCTGCAAGAAGGGCTTTTTGGTACTTCTTGTTCATTACCTGGTACTATTTGAATTTCCGTTAGTTCATAAAATTCAACATAAAATGTCCTGAGTGGACATGAATCTATAAGAGGGATTTTTTTGGTATTTTTTCGTTTTTTAATTGGTACATTTTGAATTTTCGTTAATATTGGATCTACAAACTTAAAATAAATGAGAATTTGTAAGAGGGGCTTTTTGGTACTTCTTCTTCATTACCTGGTACTATTTGAATTTGCGTTGATATTGAACCTATAAACATAAAATTAAACACGCAAGTTCCCAAGTGAATGAGAATCTGTTAGAGTGGTTTTCTGGTACTTTTTCGTACTGTATTGTTTGCCAACAGGTTCTTATTGAATTTTTGTTACTACTGCATCTACAAACATAAAATTAATCAAGCAATGCGTTGAGTGAATGAGCATTTGTAAGAAGCGCTTTTTTTTGTGCTTTACTTGGTAATTTTTGATTTGCTGTCAATATTGGACCTAGAAACATTTTTGGTACTTTTTTTTCTCTAACTGGTACTTTTTAATTAAAGTAGTACTTTTTTAATTTAATACTTATTGTTGTTCATTAAATCAAAAAAGAGAACAGGCGGCTGGTACAATTTTCAAATTCGGAACTTTTGGTGAGTAAAAGGGTAAAACCTTTATTTTGGTACTATTTTGTACCCCATCTATGGTTTAATGCACATAGAAATAAAAATTATATGAAATAAGTAACTTATCTAAAAAATGCCAGTGTAAAATTGGTACTTTTTCGAAATTCGAACGTTTAAGGGGTTAAATCTTACCTATTACAAAGTAGCGGGTTAAAACCTAGAAACATAAGCTTTGGCGTAAAAATATGCTCACAAAGGAAAAGGAGACGCTAACGAGTTAGCGGGTTAAATGCTAGTAAACTATAAATTTTCACCGGTACATTGACTGCCATTAGCTCTGACATTTATTCATATGAGTTCCGCGGCAAAGAATTTTTTTGAGAGCGAATCTAGCCAATTTCTGAAACGTTATTTTGAAGTTCATCGTATTCCAGTGAGAGCGTAGCTTTAAAATAAATGGTGGTCGATCGCGGCAAGGACTCTAAGTTGGGTAAGACAAAACTTCCTAACCACTATTTTCTAAATATTTTTTAAATGGACATGTAGCCGAACTTTTTTATAATAATACGTCATGGCTGCATGCAGATTTCAGGGGTTTTTCGGACAATGGTCATTTAAAACTGATCAAGTGTGTTCGGCAGAAGTTCCCTTTGGTTGCTTTTCATGATTTTGGTAAGTTCTTTTTAAGTTTTACAACAATCGTAGGCTGATGTCAGAGAGACCACTAGAAGCTATAACATTTTACTTTTTCCAGTACTTTACGCATTGCAAAAGAACTGAAGTTCACCAATGATATGCTAAGTACACCCAATAAAAAATGAAGCTTCCAACGAAGCAGGTTTGTAAGGGAGAAACGTTAAAGTTTCGCTTACCATATCGCTTACGAAAGACATGAATTTATAAAGCGAGTTCCCACTTTGAAGCAATGCATTTTTGACACAGAAAGCTCTTTGTTGAGCGCATAAAAAAATTGGTGAATGTAACGATCAGCTTTGCACACAGAATTATTTGTTACCGTTATTCTTTTAAATGCTCCCCTACAAACCTGCTTCGTGGTAAGGGAATGTCGTGGCTCTTCAAATTGTATATGTATTTTTTTAATTTATTAAGAATTCTTTCACTTACCTAACTGAATTTTTGTATGTCTTATTGCGAAGCGCATAAATGTGTGCATACTTTTTAAAATGTACTGTTACTGCTACGCAAAATAAGAACATTTTTTATTGGGACAATTTAAAATTTCTATATCGAATTTATCAGACAAAAGATTTACTACAGTTTAATGAATCTTATTGCTATTGTTTTAACTGAACAACAACTAATATCAAAAAATTAATTTCCTACATCCATTGAACTTTTTTTTTCATGGAAAATAATAATTTTATGTTCCTTACTTAACTTATTTCTTATGCATATCGCACTTAATCAACAAAAGGGAATTAACTCAAAATTTTAAAATGTTCAGTAGAAGCAAAACAATTTTTAATTTTACATTAAAGGCATATAAAAAGTAGTCAAAATAGCACGATATTTTTACAGCATGCAGGTATGAATATTACGTGTCGATTTTTTCCAAAAAGTGAAAAATAAAAATGTCGAGTTAATTCCCGATCTTACCAGGAATGCTTTCGAATGGGGGCCGCAGAAGAGGCCGACCAGCACATACATGGCGCAGGCAAATTGATAGCGAGTCTAGAAAAATGCATAAAAGCTGGAGTGAAGTAAAAACTTTTGCGATGAACAGATCTAAATGAAAGAAGTTTGCTGAGGCCCTTTGCTCCTTATACGATCGAGGAGAACATATATATATATACAATGTTGTTGATCAAGTGCGATATATAAGTACATAGCATAGCTGGGAGTCGGAGTTAGAACTATGTTTTGACGACTTCACAGCCTTACTTTATAAATACAAACACAGAAAAAATTTAAAATTTTCTCTAATCACCAAATTTATACCAAATTCATAATATAAAGCAAACACGTTGTTGATTTTGATCCTATTAGCAAAATGATTATATTGATTACTAAAAATTGTAAAATTGTTAATATTTTTTTTCAATAAATATATATATATGTTCCTTTAACTCCCACTGGAGCATAGGGCGCTTGGGGGTTAATGGAAAAGTAACGCGAATACAAATGAGTTATCATATTGTACACACAGCCAATCCTTTTCAAATGACAACCTCACCCTCTGTCCAGAAAGGACTTGGTGACCCCTGTTTTTGACAAACGAGGCCCTGTCGACCGATCTTAGGCGGTATAACCTTAACAACCGCACAGAGGAAATTCTGTTGCCAACCTGGAGTGTCAGCGAACCCTGAATGGCCAAAGTGCGTCTCAGGAAGTAGGAGATCGCGAATACTGGATCCTCTGAAACACTGGCTCCAAACACAGCACGTTTGGGTGCTTAGATAGCAGCCCTATCACCAAACTAGGGAACGAGGGCTAGCAACCTTCGTTTCTGAACTTAACTTGCTAACGAATCGCTTTTTCAATAAATGATATTATTAATTTTAATTAAAAAAAATGATCAACAAACTTTGCCATTTCAAACAATGTGTTAATTTATATAATTGAGAATATTGAGAATTCCCAACAACAATTCACAAGTTTAAAATATTTTATTTTAAACAAAAAAATCAATTAATATTTTTTGATTTTTTATTAATATTTTAATTAAAAATTTATTTCAAAACAATTTAAATATTAATTAAATCAAAATTATATTTTTAATTTTCTTTCAACTAAAAAAATAATTGATTCAATTATCACATATATTAAATTTAAGTACTTTTTAAACCATTTTTTTAATTGATAAAAACTGGGATTTAGACGAAGACTTTTGAGCTTGATTTTTGAAATATAAGGCCGTTGTTTAGCGGAATACCAAGTCCTAAATAAATATACATTCTAAGAGAACACCTTTTGGACTTGTTACCTTCTTGGATAAACATATTTTTACCCTTTTCCATGCAAAAAACAAATTTGGTCTCTCCAGACCAAGACAGGAATCCTAGGGTTACATCTTATCTCATTTGTTCCGTTAATTCTTTTCGTTATTCATTTAAAAAAGTCCAGGGAATTTCCAGGAAGTAAAGAAAAATTGTATAAGTTGCGAGCAATAGAATTATTGTCAATTAGGAATCATATCGAGCCTTTGCTGCAATAGAGTCATAACTCAAATTTGAATTTAAAGCACCTTAAAATTTAATTCTTGTCTTTAGGGTTGAGTATATGAGACATTTGTATGAAATTTCTACACAATATCGTTTATTCATAGCTAATAATGTGGAGTTAACCTCCACTTGGCGGCCCTATGTTCCACTGGGAATTAAAGAATGAAATACATTAGCTCATAAATCTGGTTTTTTGAGTTATGGCTCTATTACAGCAAAGGCTCGATATGAAAAATTATGCGTTTTGCTTTGCTTTTTTCGTTTTTGTTAGAAAGTTATTTAAATAATTTCATGAAAATATTTTATCTCCTAATATAATTTCTATCATATTCCTGACTAAAAATAATCATGGCTAATGTTTTTAACCTTAAGCAGATTTTTTAAAATTGCATAACCGAAAACTTTTATAAAGTAATTTAAATGAATCAATATTTATGCGTTGGCTTTTGCTGCTTTTACAATGAACAGCAAAAGTATTGGATTTTAAAGTATTTCTATAAACTTGAAATGAAATTTTCCACAAAACTTTACTTAAAATAATTAAAACTAGGCACAAAAATTACACACACTAAACCAGAACAGGAATTAGCTACACACACTACAATAAATTTATTGGCCAATTTGTTTTTGGAATAAAAACATTAATAGTTTTCAGTTCTGTCTACAGAAATACATTGAACATAAATAACACATGCAAACATTTATTTAAAATATTTTGTTGTACGTGTGTGTAATAAAATTAGAAACTGAAAGATAAAATAGATTTTTTTGTGCTCATTGGCAGTAATGGGAATTGGTCGAAATCTGTCGAATTTTTGGAAAAACTAAAAAAAAAATTATAAGTTACCTATTTTTAATTGTTATATTTACAAGCTTCGAATAAATATTTTTTTAATTTACAAATACATTTTAAAACATACGCCTGATTTATTTCGGTATAGTTATTTAAACTCCTTTAAAATAAATTCAAAAATATTTATTCTAATCATTCAGTCCCATCTCTGACAGTGTGGGCATATGTTTTGCTGACGATTGAAGATTTATTAAATTAAAATAAAAACACAAATAAAAACGAACCCATAAACATTTTTTTTTTATGTATCAGATTTACGAATAACATTGAAATAAGCAGCTGTTGTTAAATTCAAGAATTTTTTGAATATGTTTGTATTTCTTTTGATTTTTGGCATTAAAATATGAAAAAAAGAAAGCAGACAAGGTAAATCCGTTCGGAAAGCAATATTTTAAGCATTATTGCAGAGATTTTAAAAGTTTTGATAAAATAACCCAATAAAAAATTTATCATACTTATAGGAAATATGGTAAATAAAATATATTGCCTATTAAAGGGGGATTTTAAAGGAGTATTTTTTTAAATTTTTGAAATTTTGTTTTAAAGCCAAAAATATAAATAGTTGGGAAGCTCACAAAAGAGTTTGAAAATATGTATGTCTTAATATAGAGACGTTTTAATTTTAATTCCTTAATAAGTATTGGCAAGTTGGTTTTTTTTTCAATGATAGATTTAATACCATTTTCGATATGACAATACGGTGGTGGCATTAAACCATTTAAAACTGTTATTTTTCAAAACAAAAGTTATTTAGATACATTTTTCGAATAACTAATTTCTGATTTGTAAACTTTTGTTATTTTAATACTTGAATATACTGTGTTTTATATCGTTCCTGCTCACAAAGAAAATTTTAAGATGTAACAATGTTGCCACATTAAAAAATTAAGAAACTCATTAAAGGGCTGCATGAACAATTTCATTCATAAACATAATGAAATGTTTATCCACTAAAGTTCGTGTTCAAATAAAATTTAGATTACTGCACAAACTATTGTTTATTTATGCAACCACATTATGATTCACATTGTAAATTTTAAGACGTTGATCAATTAAACGGGTTTTGTTTTACAGTTTTCTATTTCTCTCATTTTTTTATAAACACTCATCAGCAATGTTGCCTCTGTAGTAAATTCATGCTATTTTTTTCTCTTTTGTTACGTTTACAATAATATATATATAATATGTAAAGCATTTTGAATATTTAAGCTAACTACTTTTTTATGTACTTCCAAGCAAAACATATTGCTGAAAAATGTTTTTGAAGTTAGTGAATGTTTTTGAAAATTATATAACATTTTTTTGAAATTTTGAAACTTCCATGGAAAACAATTAATTTACATTAAAAACAAAGTAAAATTTGTTTCTTTTTTAATTGTTATTTTTATATTAATATACTTCATAATATTGTTGCTTTTACTCTTCATGGTTATTTTTGTTTTTATTTTATCTTTCCTAATGTTTTTCTTTCCCCTCACTGGCAATGCTGACTTTTAAATCAATGTGTTTTTCCATGAACTTATTCGACGTTTATTCAGTGGTTCCTTTGTTTCAGAGTTGTTAGTGTTCATATTCTCTTGTCTATAAGTAAACAAACTATTAGGCATGTCACAGAGCACAATTCCGTTCGGAAACGGAATTCATTCCTAATTTTGGTGCTTCAGAAAATTACGAAAACATTTTGCGGAATGAAACCATTTTTGTTTTCATGAACGAAATGGGAGTTTTCTGTATCTTAAAGGCCAAAAAACTATCAAAATATATAATTTCTATCAATAAACAAATATGTTTTCTTCGGTTCAGAAAGGAATCATTCCGAACGGAACTGTACTCTCTGACATGGCTGATTAACAGGATAAACCCGTTAAAAAACCACAAAACTTTTAGCTCTACACAAATTTTCGATAGAAAAATGTCAAAGTAGGTACTTTCACTTTATCAGGAATAAAACAGGAATTTATCCATGGATTTTCATGAAATAAAATTTATTTTACTTCTTATACATGCAGCTTTGAGCTTAAGTATAAAAGCTGGTAAGTATTTGTTGATTTCAATTTTTTATGAATTTTTTGAGTTCAAAAATTTTGCAAAAAAACGAAAAAAAAAATATTTTTTTTGCCACTTCGGCCTCAACAACTCCAAAAATAATGGCTAAATTAACAAATGATATCAGAGAAACTTAAATCTGGCGTAATTTAAAATGTTTTGACGGATTGCATTACAAAATCGGGTACGTCGTTCTAAAGTTACGATAAGATGTAAGGAGCAGCCTTTTAAAAAATCTCAATTTTTAGAAAAAAGTTTTTTAAAAAAAAACCTTACCATAGAATTTGAAATAATGATGATTTTTGTAGTTAGATGACTATAGCGGATCAAAAAAATATAGTGGTTATTCAAGGAATTTTTGCTTGTTGAATAGTGTAATTATAAAAAATTTTTTTTACTAAATTTTTTTTAGTAAAATTTAGAGGGGTAAAATTAACCACCACGTCATTAAGTATGTTCCAAAATGTCACCTTCATAGCTAAAGGTTAAAATAAAAATATAATTTAAATGTCTTAAACTAGACATGTTGATAAGTTTGCATGAGAAAAAAAAATTAATTATTTAAGTTAATGAAAATTTAAATTATTCTGTTTTTCTTGAATAATTCACTTATTGATGAATTTTAGTCAAATTAAAGATTTCATTCATTCTGTCTCTCGCGCTCGTTGAAGATAGACGTGTTTTCTAAGCTCGGCATACGGTTTATTTTTTAATTTTTAAAACGTGATTATTGATTTGTGTATTTAAAAAGTAAATACAAGAAAAAGAAAAAAAAAATACATGTATGTACATACATACATAAACACACATTTTTTTATTCTCGGTGTTGATAAACAATAACAACATAATAATAAGAGCACAACTGTAAACAGTAAAAAAAAAAAAAAAACTCTTATGAGTGCAAACAGTAGAAATGCATATATCACAGTGAGTGTTAATGAAACAAATGCAGAAATAAAAAAAAGAATCGATGATAGCAAATACCTAACGGCTAAACCTATTACTCGCACGCGATCCCTCTCGCCGTCTGTATTTGGTAACACGGTTGATACAATAACAAATATAAAACCTGCTAGCGTTGCCTCAACAACAAAAACAATTTTAATAAGTGATGTAAATATTAACCCCCAATCAGGCATAATAGAAAACTCAGTATCACCTTCGGTGTCTAATAATACGGTTGATATTAATACAATAAAAAATATAAAACCTGCAAGCGGTGCCTCAGCGGCAAAAACGATTGTAATAAGTGATGAAAATATTACCCCCAAATCAGGCATGATGGAAAACTCAGCTCCACAAGTAAAAAGTGGTCAAAAGCCTCCAGTACAAGTAGGTATTGATAGGTACATAACAGTGCTTAAACGGGGTCGCAGCCCAACCTCTTCAGCAGTTGCTTCGGTCTCAAAAGTCTTAAAAGATGGTACAGCTGATAAAACAAGTTCTCAAAATCGTTTTGCTATTCTGGATGAGGAATCTCCGGAAGCACAAAACGTTATCAAATCTTCTAAGCCACCGCCGATATATCTTAGAGAGCAAAACTCAAATGACCTAATAAAGAATTTGATCTCGGTAATAGGTGAAAATTCTTTTTATGTAGTTGCAATTAAGCGGGGTAGTATAAATGAGACAAAAATACAAGTTAATCGTGAAGATGACTTTCGTAAGGTAATTACGAAATTAGAGGCACTAAAAAAAACTTTTATACATACCAACTGAAGAGCAGTAAAGGTCTCCAGGTAGTGATAAAGGGCATTGATTCATGCGTAGACCCAAGTGAGATAAAAACGTTTTTAGAAGAGAAGGGCTTCAAAATAAAAAACGTAATAAATATTAAAAATAGAGAAAAAAATCCCCAGCCACTATTTCGAGTGGAGTTAGAACCCGGCGACGTTAAGCTTAAAAAAAACGAAACGCATCCCATTTACAGTCTGAAATATATCCTGTATAGGAAAATAACGATAGAGGAGCCGCACAAAAGGAACGGACCCGTGCAATGTTTAAACTGCCAAGAATTTGGTCACACTAAGGCATACTGCCATTTAACCCCTGTTTGCGTTGTATGTGGAGAGTTGCATGGTACAGCTCTCTGCGATAAGTCTAAAAACGACCCCAATGTAAAAAAATGCAGCAACTGTGGTGGTAATCACACTGCCAACTATAGAGGATGCCCTGTATACTCTATAGTCAAGCGCTCGGTTGGACCGAAACCTAATCCCCCTCAAATGCAGGTATCACATCAAGTTAACACTAATGACATTCAAGTGCCGCAGCCTAGTAATAACAGAACATCCTACGCAAACGTCCTAAAATCAAACCATATTCCAATTCAAGGTGATTTGCCAAATAATGATGAGACTCCAGTTTCTAATTTAAGTCGTCTAGAAAAAACCATGGAAACACTAGTGCAAACAGTAACTAACTTTACGAACACAATGGGTAATATGATGCAGGAAATGTTAAGAATGCAATCGATGTTATTGCAGGCTGTACTAAACAAGCCATGAATTGTTTAAAAATTTGTTTTTGGAACGCAAACGGCATTCGCCAACATAAAAATGAACTAGAATACTTTCTTAAAAGTAAACAAATTGATGTAATGATGGTTTCTGAAACTCATTTGACCTCAAGAAATACGTTTAAAATTAATGGTTATATATTATATGATACCAAGGACCCTCGAGATAGAGCTTGTGGAGGCTCTGCTATTTTGATAAAAGCCCGAATCAAACACTACTTAATGTGTGATTATCGTGAAGATTATCTGCAGGCAACGCACATTTGTGTTGAAGAGCTAAATCGAAACTTAGTACTTTCATCATTATACTCTCCACCTAGATTTTCAATATCAGAAAGCCAATATTATAAATATTTTAAATCATTAGGACCCTGTTTCCTAGCCGCTGGCGATTACAACGCTAAACATACCTTCTGGGGGTCACGGCTCATAACACCAAAGGGTCGTGTTTTGTACAATACAATGTCTAAAATGGATTTAAATGTGGTCGCGAGTGGTCAACCAACTTATTGGCCTACTGATCAGCAAAAAATTCCAGATGTCATCGATTTTGGCGTGGTTAAAAACATCCCCGCAGAAACGATTCATGTTGAAGCTTCTTTAGAATTATCTTCTGATCACACACCTACACTTCTAACTATAGCAAACCCTAATAGAATTGTATCTCCGTGTGGATACTTAGTGACGTCAGCAACACAAATAAATTGGTTAAAATATAAAAAATATCTCAGTACCCACTGCACTGAAAATATTCCGCTTAGAACACCGGAGAATGTGAATCTTTCTATTGTAAATTTTGACAATTATCTCAACCTAGCTGTTCAACATTCTAGCATAGCCCGCAAAAACATCAAAAATAGTAAAATATATTCTACAGATGTCGAGCGTCTCTTGACTGAAAAAAGGAGAGCTCGAAGGGAGTGGCAATTGCACAGATCCCCTCAACTTAAAAATTTACTAAAAGAGTGCACAAAAAGGCTAAGAATCTTACTGCAGTCTCAAAAAACGGCTTCTCTGGAAAAATATCTTAAGGAACTTGATGCAACTCCTCAATCTGACTACTCATTATGGCGTGCAGCTAGAAATCTAAAAAGACCAGTTATCACTAAACCGCCATTAAGAAACTTAAATGGAAGTTGGGCACGAAATGATATAGAAAAAGGAAATATTTTTGTTAATCATTTGAAAACCGTATTTACCCCTCATACATCTTTCGATACTGCGGTCGAGTTACCACCTGTTGTTGTTAGATCAGCTGTTCCACTAAGATTTGAGATAAGAGAAATCGAAAAGGCTATTCATGATTTAAACCCCAAGAAAGCCCCTGGTTTTGATAACATCAGTAACAAAATGCTTTTGGAGCTACCCCGCATAGCAAAGAAAATTATTCAACTAATTTTTAATGCTATTTTACGCCTTGAATACTACCCACAAGAGTGGAAAGTATCTTTAGTTACCATGATACCTAAACCAGGAAAGGATCCCACAAAAGTTGAGTCATATAGACCTATAAGCCTATTGTCTAATATATCAAAGCTATTTGAGAAACTACTAGTGTCAAAATTAACGCCGATTTTAAATGAAAACAGATGTATTCCCAATCATCAATTCGGTTTTAGAAGAAAGCACAGCACAATTGAACAAACTCATCGAATAGTAAATGTCATAAGAAAAGCATTTGAAGAAAAAAAATATTGCTCTGCACTCTTCATCGATGTGTCTCAAGCTTTTGATAAAGTCTGGCATAAAGGGTTACTACTGAAGTTGCAGCAAAACTTACCAGCAAACATACACAAGCTGTTAGAAAGCTACTTAGTCGGGCGTCATTTTATTATTAAAGAAGGCGATTTTTTAAGTTCTCCTCAGCCAATTAACGCCGGAGTCCCACAAGGCAGCATCCTGGGCCCTCTATTATACTTAATTTATACATCGGACTTGCCAACAAACAGCTACACCCATACCTCAACATTTGCGGACGATACAGCTTTTCTAAGCGTACACGCAAATTGTCAAGAAGCATCTCGTTACTTACAGGATCACATATTTGAACTGGAAAGGTGGTTAAAACAATGGAGAATAAAGATCAATGAGCAAAAATGCGCACATATAACATTCACATTGCGTCGGGAAACATGCCCCCCTATTAAAATAAATAATCAAATAATACCCCAACACTCGCATGTAAAATACCTCGGTATACATCTAGATCGGCGTTTAACGTGGAAATGGCATATAGAAGCTAAATTAACTCAAATGAAACTAAAAGCAATTCAAATAAATTGGCTTATTGGAAGAAATTCTGTTCTCAGCCTCGATTGCAAACTTCTACTTTACAACTCTATCTTAAAGCCAATTTGGTGCTACGGTATTCAGTTATGGGGCACTGCCTCGGCTTCTAACATCGAAAAAATTCAAAGGCGCCAAAATAAACTTCTTCGAATAATCACAGCCGCCCCCTGGTACGTCAAAAACTCAAATATCCACAAGGATCTCAATGTGCCATTAGTAAAAACTATGATAACGAAATATGCAGTAAAATATTTAAAAAGGCTGGAACTGCACCCAAACCCATTAGCACGAAATATTTTAAATTATGGCGGCCACACTCGATTAAGAAGAAGAGACACTGCAGCACTCACCCAATCAGATGAGCGGTAAACACCTACATATGTGAACAGAAACCGTGATGACGAAATCTTTTTTGTCTGGCACTGGCAGGACATAAATCAAATATTAGGTTAAGATTTGATTAATTATTGTTAGTTCATATTTAGTATATGAAGATTCAATAAATAAATACTGAGAAAAAAAAAAAAAAAAAATTAAAGATTTATGATACTAAATAATAATTTTTAGCACTTATTAGCAAGAAAAATGTATAAAATGAATATCCAAAATATTATTTCGTTTGTCTTATGTAGAAAGGCCCTATCTCAATTGTTTTTTTCGAAATTGAGATTTTCACCGATTCAAATACATTTCACACAAATACATGTCGTCACAAAAATTTTACTTTAATATTCCGTTTAGATTTTTTTTCGATTGTATGTATTCTGCGTTACGACCGGAGCTACGCTTTACTAATGAAATGTTTTGTTTATTTCGTTTAAAAAATTGTATAATTAAAAAAATGTAAGTAAAATGAAAGATCAGCTAGCATTTTCAATCGTGTAAGGGAATCTCATGAAGAGCGTTTTTAAACGTCAACGGGCGCATTTTTTAGTCTTAGAAGATTCCTCGCATGGAAGAAACTGTTACACAAGCTGATTCGTCTGTGAGATTGTTGTATGTGCGTAAAGATTATCTTACGAGTTTTCTTAGAAAACATGTCAAGGATCGTTTGAGACTCATGTATTTCATGGATTATCGTAAAACTCATGAAATGCTTAGCCGTATAACTGAGCTACCTAAAGACGAGCGTCAAGCATCTTTTTCATGTCAAAACTTCTTATTTTCTTACAATTAATACTAAACAAGCCGAATTCAACACCACCCGGTCGGAAAATCTTATTTGGCAAATTCTAAGGTCGGCTTGTTTTATTGAAATTGTATTGTCAATGGAGTTGTCATGTTTAAAAAAAAGCTGTTATTTAGGTAACTCAGTAATGTCTATATGACGCACACAGAACATCTTAAAAGGTCCATTCGATGATAACCATTAAAATATTGTTGGGGGACTTGCATATTTAATATTCTAAGATTAAAAGACGAGCGTGAGCGAAAATGTATAAAACAGTAATAAATAAAAAATAATGTAGATTTTTTGTTATTGTTGCTGGTCAGATAATTTCCAGAAGATTCTTTTAGGAGATGAACCGGCAAGTTGCTTTATTAAGCAATTTGTTTTTTAATTCGAGTTGGAAAAAAACCAGCCAATTGTAGGGGAATGTAAGAAAATATTAACTCACTGTTTATTGTTGAAGCTTTGATATTGTGACAATTAAGAGCTGAGTGTTTAAAATTCTTATTCGTTTTACAGTCTTATTTGTAATATATTTTTAGCTTTTCTAAAGTCTTTGGAAAAAGATTCCTGACGAGCTGGCCTAAGCAACCAGTGAAATGCGCATATATTTTTTATTTTTTTTTTAATCCTATGCTAATCCCGCGAAGCTCTACGCTTGTCTGCAGGAGACCAGAGTCTCTGGCTGAAATCGAACCCGTAACCCCGGCAATGATAGACTAGCTCACTACCAGCTAGCCTTCCCGGGTATTTGTGAAAAATAAAAATTGGGAACTCAGCACGTAATTAAAAAATCTAATTAATAATATAGTAAACTCAACCGTCTAACGAACAGCTTATGCTAGCTGGGAACAATTATTTTTTTAACGTATTTTTTTTTTTTTTTTTTGTATTATGTCCAAATACCGTTTTTCGATGCGGGAACGTAATCGAAAAGCAGAATAAGTGTGATTATGTTTTTACTTTCGATTGTAAACTTTCACTTATGTGAGTTAGGGCCTTTCTACCTGAGCCTAACGATGCGAACGTCAGAAAATATCACATCATTTTTATCACAACATACAAACTTAAATAGTGTTGAAAGTATTATGTACTTTGGTATATTTTTAAAATGAGATGAAATTTTTTCTGTTCACCAAAAAGAGGTGGTATATTGATTTTTGTCATTCCGTTTGTAACACATAAAAATAACCAGCGGAGACTCTATAACGTAGAACTATTTTGGGTTCTTTTAAAATTCTATATTCTAAGCTAACAATAGGAATATGACATATCGTTAAAATTGCTTTTAGACAATCGATGCGTTGGATATTTAAAATTGCCTCAAAAATTTACAAAAAAAAAAAAAAAAAATTTATATTAATGAATTTTTTTATCCTCCCGGTATAAAGCATTTATCGCAATAGCTTCCCCAGAATATAAGCAAGGAGGACAATATTTGGCAAAAAGAAAACTTTTTACGCATAAATTATTTATGACGGTACCAAAAATTTAAAAAAAACCCGCATTATTATTTCACAAATTCCTAAGACAAATGTCCTTCCAAATTGAGGATTTTAGAAACCTAAAGAATATATTGAATATGGAAAGAATATAATGAATATTGCAAATAAGCCAAATCGACCGATTATCTTACCTAGTCCCCATACAAATGACCTTCCCGGGACATGGGGTTTTGACGGATACAATCGAAAAAGAAAAGCTGCAATGTTTTAATTCTGTCATATATTCTATTTTTATTTGGCTTTTCCGATAACTACATGGGGTTCAGTGGGCAATGTCGTCTGAAAAAAGGATTTTCGAGGCGAATCTAGTCTATAAGTGCGAGGGTTGCGGTTTTGATTTCCGCCAGAGTCTCTAATATGTTTTACTACAACCGGCTGAAGGTGTTCGTTACTATTGCTCGGTAAATTAAGTTAGTATTTAATGTGTCATTGTATTTGTAACTCTTAATAAATTTTCTGGTCGGCTTAAGAAAAAATTACGGACAAAAACTTAATAGGTCGATTATGTAGGGCAAGCGAACTTCACTCTCGTTGTCAAATGGCAGCGTAAATGAAATAAAGGTTTGTATTATCTAAGGCATCATTTTCAGTTGCCATTTTGATAGATCGGCAAACAAAAGAATATAAACAATTAATGCAAATGATGAGAAGAGAATTTAATAAAAAAAATTGTGATCGTCGCATGTATTCCGCGATACTTACAATACAATTGTAATCCGCTAGAATCATTGTCTATACTTATAAACAAATATTTTTGCCTTGGAGCATATTTTCGTTTGCTGAAAGATGCTTTGACTTATTTAGTAAATACTATAATGACTGATTCCAAATTCATCGGCCAACAGAAAAATATTCACTATGAAAAGAATTTAAAATGTTCACGTATACTCAATTCCATTTGCTGGACTACTAAATCATATAGTTTTCGCGTAGTAATTAAATCTATTTTATCAAAGAAAATAAGAAATATGTCATTAAGTGTTGAAAAACAAAAATCGAACTAATATTTGGCTTTTGACGCCTTTTTACTCAAAAAGTCTTTAAAGCAACCAAAACTTTACGGTTGCCTTAAAATTTGGTTATTTGGTAACCGAAAACTACATCAGTTGCCATCTATAAAACAGGGTGTCACTTTATAATTTGATAAAGAAATACATTTTTTGTTTACATTTTAATTTGGTTTTTTCCAGAATTAACTTTTAAATACAGGACAAAGAACCAAAATTGTTCAATTTTATTTTGAAAGTCAGCATTCGATTATTCAGACACAAAGAACTTTATAATCGAATAATGAGGGCTGAGATCCATTTCACCTCAGTGGTCATGGGAATAAAAAATTTCACAATATGGGGCACCAAAAATCCAAGAATGATTTGTTAAACATCAAATGCACCCTTTTATATGCACACTTTTTTTCGAAAACGACGAACAAGCTGCGGCAAATGTGAATGGCATTCAATACCGGGCAATGATTGAAAAATGCTTAAGGCCCGAGGTAGGAACAATCATAAATTGTGAATTCAAACAGATGAAGCCACAGCTCGTCTATCTATGGCATTCCTGCCCGAAATTTTTGGCGATCGAATAAAATCGGGGTCTTGCGATTTTAACTAGTTACTACGTTCGCCTGATTCAACGGCTCCCGATTTTTTTTCTTTGGGGTTACCTAAAAAGGTAAGTTGTATGCCAATAATCCAATAACCATTCAACAGCTTAAGGCGAAAATTCGAGAAGAAGTGAGGGCGGTGGGATATTATCTTCAAAACATAATGCGAACATATTTCCAAACTATTACTCAATGGAACAAAATTTATTTTTTTTTGCATTAATTGAAAGTTGCATGCAATTGTTTTTTTTTACTAATTTGAGGCCGCTTATTGCAAATCTAATCACCGTCTTTCTTCATCAGCTCCAATTTTTAAGTTACAGGTACTAATCGTACTTTTACCTTTTTCCAAAAATTAAATGTTCAAAAATCATAACTTTACTCTTCATTAAGCGTTTTAAAAAATTTATCTTTTTTTAAAGATGTAATAGTTTTTGCTTTAAAAAATCGTAAAAATTTTTAAAATCACAAGAAAATGACTGGGCAATGGTTGTTTACATAAATAAAATCATAAAAAATCCAAAGCAGGAAAAAGTTAAAGTCTTTTTACTTTCTCATCAAGTCACATAACCTATGAATAAAATATAAGATAAGTCACAAAAATCGATGAACGCGTTTCGCTTTTATTCATAATGAAGTTAAGGTACCTAATTTTTAAGTGAAGGAAAACCCGCCCATAAATAGAGGACACATAAATTTTTTTTTTGTATGGAAATCGCGATTTTTAACAATTCAGTTTTCTCAGTAAATTACGAATTAAATCAAAATTTGTGCACCGATTACAATGAAATTAAGCGCATTTCATTCGAAGTATATTTAACTAAATGTTTTTATACCAAAACTGTGATTTGTGTCGCATTACTATTTTTTATGAATTTTAAAAGAACAACAAAAAACATTTTTTTTAATTCTTCTTTTATTCAAAACTATAACGATATCTCAGAAACTATTGGGCCAATTTTAAACCAATGCAAGCACGGCTTAAAGATAATATTGTTGACGAATTTCGAATTTTTAGAAAATGGTGACCCGTTTTTAAGGTATTCCAATATATGTAGCGGAAGTGCCTTAATTTTGAACATAACGGTATATCGCAGTCTAGCTGATAGAAAAAATTAAGTGCAGATTTGGATTCAGCGTCCCAAATAACTTTAAAAACCACATTCAGTTCCTAATTAACAAAAACCTAGTTGCCTTGTGCAATCTAAATTTTAATAAATGCCAACGTTAAATAAAATCAGAAATAAAAAGTTTTTCATTAAATAAATCATGACGTTATTTATGTGCCACCCTGTGTATTTTCGGCAACTGGCAGCTCAACTTAAGTTCGGTTGCCAAGCATAGTCCACCCTTAATACTAAACAAAAGAATAAAAATCCAGAAAATAAAGAAAATCTTATATTCAAAGCAAGAATTACTTTTATTATAATATGTTGAAGGTCATATAAGATTCGTCAAAGCCGACTGTAGCACTCTTACTTGTTTTTGTTTATATTTAAATTATTCGAACATATTTGAGGTGTTTAAAAATAGACTAAAGAATTTTATAATTTAAACTATTTCAAAGATTTTTTTACTTTTTCAAATTGTATGTTCATATGTATGTGTGTACATATATTCAAATGATTTTTTGAAATTATTTTTAACATAATGACACACAAAACTATCAGAATTCGTATAAAGAAAACTTTCACTGTTTGTGGTTCAATAAAAAAAAATAAACAGAAAAACAAAAAAATAAATATTATCCTAAATAAATATTTATGTGTAAAAAGGTTTAATGATTCTCAATTGATATAAAGCCATGTACGCAGTTTCTACAAAGGCCTTAGCAGATACAATAATTGTATTTTTATGGTGGTATTTTAATCATATTTAAGCATATAAATAAATCATAAAAGGGCTGCTTGCTGGTTTTTGAAAGTTTTTCTTTATTATAAGTGCGTGTTTTTTTTCCAGATTTTATGTTTTTTTTTCTCTCAACAATAATTTGCGGCAAAGCACGTAGATATGAATGTATTTGTGTATCTATTGCAAATATATACAAAAAAAAAAAAGATACTAGCAGCAGTTGAAAAAAGGATAATTGGTTTCATAAATGAAACTATAAAATTATTTATCCATAGAGAGCAAATGGACCTTGTACACAAACAAATACCCCAACATTCACGCACTTTCTCACACACATACATAACCACGCATTCATAAATGTTAGTCATGTGTGTGTGTTTACATATTGTATTAAAATGGTTGAAGTAAAAAATTATGGCTTTTTTTTAATCAATAAAGTGAAATGTAAATGTGCTGTAAAGCGGTTAAATTTTACCACTATTTTACCAACCAATTCGACCACATAGGCTTATTTGCCCATGCTCTAGCTACGAGTTTACAACACATACAGTGTATTTGTACGCCTGATTCTTTGTATTTATTCTAACAAATATTTTCATAGTTAAAAGTTGTTAAGCGTGGGCGGGGCTTTTTACACATGCCGTTCACATTTTCACCATAAAATGGCATCAACTGTGCGTTCTTTCATATATGTGTGTATGTATAACAGGATAGTTGGTAGCGAAGCATTTTAATTTGTTTATTAGGTTTGTTACTTCAAAGATTTTTCAATATAATAGCAAAGAATTCGATTAAATAAAATATTTTCAAATATTGTTAATCTACAAAATTTTTCATATATAAGAAATATAATCAATCATGTGGTATTTATTATACAAAAGCTTCTACTTCGCTTAGATATTTGATTGGGGCTTAGGTTAAATAGTAAATCGATTTCTAACACGAAATAAAGTTTGTTGTAGAAAGTATTTTGGCTAATTTTTATTTCCCTAAATTTTCCCATATGGCCGCTTTCTTAAATAACCTTAATGTTGCAGCTACATTTTTTGCAAAGTATCTGGCATAATATAGCTAAAATAGCTAAAATAACGGACCTACTTTGGTAGTAAATTCCAGCTTAATTTTTGAATAAATAGTAACGCGCACCTTCAGAACGTTTTACAGTGGGATGGCTTCATACATCCTTGTGCAAAAACACCCAAGCCTATGAAACCCAAATGCCGTTATTCTTCCTTTTGTTAAATACAAAATAATATGATAGTCATCACTAATCAAAAATAATACACAGAAAAAAGTTTTTTTATGAATTAAAAATATGGTTTAAAAAGTATTTAAATTTAATTAATGTGATAAGTGAATCAATTATTTTTTTAGTTGAAGGAAATTAAAAATTTAATTTTGATTTAATTAACATTTTAGTTGTTTTGAAATAAATTTTCAATTAAATAACAAAAAATCTTAATTGACTTTTTTCGTTTAAAATAAAATAATATAAACATGTAGAATTGTTGTTTGGAATTGTCAATATTTATTTAAATAAATTAACACATTGTTTGAATTGGCAAAGTTTTTTGATCACTTTTTTTAATTAAAATTAAAAATATCATTTATTGAAATTTTTTTTTCAAAATTTTAAAATGTTTCGTAATCAATATAATCATTTTGGTAATAAGTGCAAAATCAACAACTTTGCAATAAATTTGATGATAAGAGAACATTTTTAATTTTTTCTCTGTATGGTCTTGTCTCTATTTATCTATATGCACTTTATCGACCAAATTGTGAAATAATTTATGTTGCATTAAATATTAAATTGAAAAAAAACCGGGTCTAAAAGTATGCAACTGTTTTTTATAGTTTTATTTCTGTTCTAGAAAGTTCAAAAAATATTTTTTTTAAGTGTATGAGGGAAAGTCGGGTACATTATTTTATTCCGCTGAAAATCAAAAAAAGTAATTGTGAAAAATATCAGAATATCTAACGTGTAACGGTACCCTGGAGTGCCAGCTGGTAACGATATTTCGTCGGTTTAACTAATGTTTTTTATCTTACTTAAAGCTTAGGAACGGCTAGGCTAGGTAGAAATGGCAGTCAGTACTCCTACTGACACACTTAAATAGACCTAATGATCCATTGGGATACAATGGGGTTCTGCTAAACAGAACCCTCATCATAGAACCAAATTTCTAGTGAAGTTTAAAATGATCTCCAGTTCAACGCCAGACATTTCGGTCATTCGTCTTCTCGCCACACGTAGAGAAAAAACATGTTTAAATATGGTCACCTCCAACAACACTATTTTTACACAAAATTTTAAACATATTCTGCCGTATTCATAAAAAACTAAAATGGATATGAAATCTGTTTTAAGAAAAATTTGTATGGAAATTTTGTTTTAAAATACATTTGAAATCTATTTTAGTTTTTATGTATACGGCAGATTATGTTTAAATTTAACCATGTTATTATCACCGACAACCATATTATGGTAAAATGTGTCCCCCATCAAGAAGCCACAACCATACTATGGTTCCCTCTAAACATGTTTTGATTAAATATGACAATAATTTGTTTTTAAATTAACAATAGTATTTTCCAACATTTTTTTATTTTTTCGAATTTATTCTATAAAAAATGTTGAATATAATAAAGTTGCTTATGAAAACAAAAAAGAAATAATTCCCAATATCTATTTGTTAAAATAGTATTTTCCTCTTCTCCAAGAGCAACATGCTATGGTTGAAAACCAACCATGCTATTATAAGTGGTAAACATATTTTAGTTATTATTGACCAAAACATGTTTGGAGGCAACCATAATTTGGTTGTGCCTTCTTGATGGAGGACACATTTAAACATAATATGGTTGTCGGTGATAATAATATGTTTAAATTTAACCATAATATGTTTACAATTTTCTTTAAAAATAGTTTTGTTGGAGGTGACCATATTTAAACATAGTTTTTCTCTGGGTGCAGTGCAGGCCAATAATCTGTTTTTTATTTAGTTACTTGTGTGTATACTGAATGTCAAGCTTTGTTTACATTTTGTTAAAATTTAAAAATCAATAAAAATCCAAATACTTGAAAAAAACTTATTTAAATTTTATCAAACAGAAAAGTGAATATAAAATACCTATAAAGGCAGTGAATTAAAAGTGCCGTAGGGAATAAATAGAGCTACAATAAACTTGCAATACAGGAAAAATTTTTACGTTCTACAGCAATTGTGTATATTTTATAAACAAAAAAAATCCGTACATTATATTTTCAACAAATAATTTTGACATTCACTCTAACTTTTACAAAAACAAAATACATAGCATTTAAAAAAAAATAATAGCTTGCATAACTCTATCTCATGATGCGGTCACCTGTATGAATTCGCCTTGCTACTTGGAAAATTTAAGAACAATGTAATTACGGCTTAAAGATAATATTGTAATATCCAAAACTCGAATATTTTTTACTGAATGTGGTGAACCGTTTTCAAGTTATTCCAATATATGTAGTGAACAACGGTATATCTCGAAGAGTCGAGCTGATAGAGAAAAATGGAGATTAGATTTGAAATCAGCGATGTCAAATTAGTAAAAATTTGCAATTAGGTCCAGGCCGCACAAAAAGTTCAATTTTGATCCCATGTGTTATTAATGTTCGGAACTGCGGATCGGGCATTGCCAGTAGTAAAACAAACAAAAAAAAAAATTTTTTATTTTTGTGTTGAGAAATGTCAGAACATTGGGAAAAAAAGTACAAAAGTGCACATTAGCAGAAAATAACCAATTTTGATTTAAAGTAACCAAAACGTCAACGTTGCCTTTTATCCTTTCTTTGGATCTTATTTTGCCTTAAAATTTTCTTTACTCAGAGAAGAGTGTTTAAAATTCTTCTCTAACTGACTTAAAATAATCTATAATACGTTTTAACAATTTTTATTTCCACTTTAACATGGAGATTTGCTAAGTTTAACAGTAAATACGTTTTTGCTTTTCATAAAAAACATAATAAAAATTGCAACAAAAAAAAATAGGATCTAAAATTGGAAAGCCATAAAGCAAATTATATACAATATGGTTTTAAATATTTTACAGGATTAAATTTCTTATAATTTTAGATGTATACTTGAGTGTAACTACAAACATGTAATAGCAACACATGAGCACTTCGGTTAGAATGGCAGACAGACCGTTTTATGAAACATTATTCATTTATGGGAATTTCGATAATAAAAGTGTGTGTGTGTGCGAGTGTGGGGAAAATAAGAGGGTGTGCGTAAATTGTTGATTTTATATTATATTCATATTATCACTATCATGGCTCATAAATTATTTAAAATATTAGATGGTTGAATGATTACTTTTAAGTAAATTGACCTTTTAGTTGAATTACAAAATTGTTGTCTATAAGTTCTTTACTTGTATTAAGGAAATTGATTTTGAATAGTTTGTTTAGTTTAGGACTGCAAAAGTTTGTTCGTTTTTTTTTTGGCGGTGAGGGTGTAGGGAGGGTGTTGTTGCCCCTATAATTTAAAAGTTTAGTATAGATGAACTTTTAAAATTGAAAATATATTTTATAGTTTTCAAATTAAAGTCATAAAAGAATTTAGGATATTATTGATATTCGATAAAATTTTAAGTATTGGTTTATGAAATGGAAATTTAGAATTATAAATGCAAGAGATACTTAAAATAATGCTATCATTATTATGTGTTTTTGGTTTAGTACTTATAACTTTTTTTAATGTAAATTTTCTCAAATTAAGATGAATGATCCTTATGGATTATCTGCTAATTACGAATTTAACATTTGTTTTTTTCTTTCTACCACATTTTGGTTTCGATATATTATCAATTAATTTAAGAAAAAATACTTTAAGTTATCCTTTTTTAACTCCATCCAAAATAATTTGGTTTTTATGTCATATTAATCATTACCCTGCGGGAAATTTGTGTCAATTGTTCCAACAGAACTGGTCCTGGGATTTGTGAAAATAGAATATGAACAAAAAGAAATAACTAATGACATGTGAAAGGAGAACTAATCACTTAACTCGTAAATTGAGTAAGAACAAAAAGGGAGATTTTTTAATTTTATTTTAATAAATTTTTTAATATCATACATACATACATATTTATATATTTTATATATAATTATTCCCGTCGTTCCAAATTGGAGCATAGGGCCTATACAAATGTATGCCATTGGGATCTGTTACAAGCTATTAGTTTATCTCGTTCCATGATTTTCTTGTAGTTACTACTTCAGAGTCCAACTATCTTGCAAGGTGGATTCCAATCAATGGCTACCCGTGTTAGGTCATCTGCTGGATTACGTAGTGTGTGATCCAGCCAATTCCACTTACGCCTTAGAATTTTGGTGTGCAGAGGAACTTGATTTGTGACTGTCCATAGATCGAAGTTGGATATTTGGCCAAAATATTTTTAAGATTTCCTCTGACATTTTTTGGTAAAAAACTAGAAGTGAAGTTATGTTGCGGGCAGAAGTATTCCAAGTCTCATATCCATACAATAGGGTTGACTTTACGCTGGAATTGAATAAGCTGATTTTCGTTTTTCTTGATATATGGGAAGCCTTCCATACCCTGACGCAGGAAGCCAAAGGACCGATACTATATCCCGACTAGATTCTCCATTGTTTCTGATAATACTGCCGAGATAGCAGAAGCTGCTTTCGCTGTCACCGCTTCTAGGAACCTTAGCTTTCGAGACATGTCGCTGAACGTGTGTGATAGGAGACAGATGTCATCAGCATAATCTAAGTCACCTAGCCCTAAAAAGTAGAGGTGACATAACGCAACCCTGCCGTACCCCGCTGCTTACATTTATTTTATTTCCAAGGCTGTTTTCATGGAGTACTCTACATGTAGACCAATTGTATGAGCGTGCTTATCGAATGCTTTTTCGAAGTCTACAAAAACTATATAAAAGGGGATCTCTACTCTACAGACTTTTCAACGATTGCTCTTAGGGTGTTCACTTGGTCAACACAATATTTTCGTGGCCGAAAGCCAGCTTGTTCCCGACGGAGTTCTGGGTTCAAGGCAGTGAGTCGGCCTGTGATGATATGCGCTGCGACCTTATTTACCATACTCAGAAGTGTAATTCCCCTGCAGTTGTTGCACTCCGACAAATTTTCCCTTTTTTTGGTATTTTTACAATAATAACCTCCTTAAGCTCATTCTCCAAAATTCTACGATAATCGCGAAAATTAATCGTGCACTGCCGTTGGGATCTACTTTTAATATCTCTGGCGCGATGTTGTCAGTTCCCGGGGCATTGTTAAACTTTTAGGCCTTGATAGCTTTGGTAACGTCTATCACTGAAGGACTTTCAGTGGAAATAATAGGCCTTACCGAATGTCCGGCACAGTTGCATATATTTGTGTTGGGTTAATCTTTTTTAATAAACATTTTTTTTTATTTATTTATTAGGACCTTTTTTGTTACATGTTCAGTATTCACCGGTGGTGTGATACATTTCTTTGGGACTATTTAAAAATTTGTTCTTAAATTTCTACGACTTTTTTTTATTGGAACAATACCAAGGACTAACATTGTAGTAACTAACTCGATTTTGATCAAATTCGTTCTATATAAATAGAAATCAAACCAGAAAATTTCGTGTAGATCGGTCCATAATTTACTATAGGCCTTATATAAAGTCCTCTCTCTATGCGTCAAACTGTAACAAATAAGAATTATTTTGTTTAAATGTACTGTAGAGTTTTTAATATTTGCTAAACTTTTAACTCATTTATTTTTTCTTTTACTCAGACTTTTTTACAAAAACAAACAGTTAAATGGCCTACTTTTACAATAAGAAAAAATGTAACTTCAAAGAGTACTTTTTTGGAGATTTTTTTGAAATTTAATTGATATTTAACCAGCAAATCGCTCTAATTCGTCATAAAATATAGACACTTAGTAGATTCTTAATGTAAATATTACCGTAGTGGGACACTTCTTCCCGAACGATGTAACTACATCAATAAGAATTGAATAGCAAAAGCGATAGATTTTTGCTATTTTCGATCGAAATTGCTTGCAGGGTGTAGACACGTAAGTAATAGAAGAGAATAGAGAAGAGAGAAAACGCGGCGACCTGAAATTGCCTATCGAAGGTTTAAACTGATTTGATTTTTCCCGTAAGTAAGGTAATAGTTATACATGAGAAGCATGGTTCCGAAAAGGATGGATCATAAGGGTCACCATGACCCCCTCTGGTATTTCAAAATCAGAAATTGGGTTTGGAGTCTCTCGCGACTGAATTTCCACTGTTAGAAACGGTAGTAAAGTACCATTGAAAGTAAAACGTTGACACTTCTGAGGTGAATAAAATATCACTTGCCCTGGGTTCTAGTAGAATTTTTGACAAAATTAACAAAATTTCTGACGAGCTGCAAATTAGAATTTTAAATTGAAAAAATATTTAAACTCAACATGAGAACTAAAATTCCCAGATACTATTTGTTAAAATAATTAAGTTAAATACATAAAATTTATAATAAGCACTATCCAGTTATAAGATTCAAAGAATGCTGATAACGAAGGCCGTAGCGGGCCAGAAAATGCATTGCATTCTGTTGGTATCTAATAGTTGTATAAATGTCCTGTAAAATTTACTTCATTGCTAGCCAAAGGATAGCTAAAGTAACAAAAATATACAAACAAACAAAATTGATATAGTGCATAGAAAATATTCCTGCAAAATATAGAAGAAATAAGAATAATTAAAGCTTTTTAAAATTTGTAATTTGACTAAGAATACACATTTGAATTAATATAAAAATTTATAATAAAAATTTATAATAAAAATTAAACTCAACATGAGAACTTAAATTCCCAGATTGTATTTATTTCTAAACTATTTTTTTCAAAATTGAAAATTTTATAACGTCAAAAAAAAATATCGTTTCATACGGCACAAACATGAATTTTTTTCCCTACAGGAAAATATTTCTTTAACATAATACTTTGCTACCGTTTCACATGCACCCAAAATATTATAAGGGCCTATTTCGTCAATTCTATTTAAATATCAATTAATGTTCTTAACTCGTTGCTTATGTCAACTTAAAATAAAATAATATGAAAAACTGTATTTAAATATGAATTGATATTTAAATGGAATTAGTGAAAAAGGCCCTAAGAGAAAGGAGTAAGGAATATCGTCTTCAAGTGAATACAGTAAATAAAGAAAAGTAAGTGTAAGGTAAACTTTTTTTTAGATCAATAAGATTTTATTTTATTTTTGTTGAATTTAATAAAATGATATTCTAGAAGAACAAATTTTATTCGGTTTTCTATGCATGAAATATATAAATGTGTATAAACGAATTTGTTTGGAACTTATTGCCACACAGGCACACACATACGAAAACTCATCTAACATGTGAATAAAATATAAAATAGAATAAATTTAATTAAAAAATACTTTTTATTCTACTACTAACTACGTACAAAGAGGGAATTCAACTTGAAGTAAGTATTACTCGTACACGAAAGAGAACGTATTGCATGCATGTTGCAAGCTTGAATGTATGTACTGTTGCATTTTATTTTACTAAAACTTGTTAAATTTTAGTACGAGCAAGAGTAGAAGAAGCCTCTATAAACAAATAAGAAATATTCTTTGTAAAATATAGTATTTTCTCTCGTATCAAATGTTTGTGTAGTGCCTCATGGTAAATTGATTCACAATGGAAGAAAATAAAACCAAAATTTTTATTCGGATACACTTAAAGGCTTTCTTTTTTTGCTCGTACTCCTTCCCTTACCACTGACTTCTTGCAAAAATCCCTTCTCAATCTAAAGCTCTAACACACTAAAGTTTTATACAAATTTTCCTTACCATTTACCCTTATGGCTTAAAACAACAACTTTTTTGGTTTTTTTCTTATTCTACTGCAAGGGCTGTTGAATTTTTCTAAAACATTATGACATTATTCTGGCTGTTCCAAGGGAAGAGCAGGATTTATTTTCTTTTTTGCATTCGATGTTATGAGATTCTAATGTTACTGGAGGATATTTGTCAGCTAGTAAGCAAAAGTTTAGCATTAGATGGGAGTTTTTATTTTAACTTAAAACGCAACTTTCGAAAATGTTTTAGAAAAGAAACAACCACAAGATATTTATTCATGTTGCATGGAATACCATCATTGACATTTAGTCAATACAGTTGTTGTATATTCTCTACACACATGCAGATAATAAACAATGAAAAAATAAAATAGTTGAATGCCACATTACCACAGCAAATAAAGTTAATGAAAATATCCAAGGAATTATAAAGGACACACAAATTATTTAATACTATATGACAAACTCTGTTACATGGTTTACTTGTGTGGGTTTTTGTAGTTAATAGTAGTGTTTACTTAAATTTTTGTGGTAAAATTAATTAATTACTTGATCATTTGGGATATACAAAAGTGTAAAAAAATTTTTTGAATTGGGATAAATTGGTTACTTTTTAAGTTGCTATTAAACAGTAAAAAAACGAGTTAGAAAGTATCCTATAACTAGTCCTTTTCTTTGGGACCTATGGGTAGTTATTAGGGTATTCATTTAAGCGGGCTTTTGCTTTAATCTGTTAATCGCTCGATTAATTCACCGAGGTCATTGTTTAATCGGTTAATCTTGTTATTAAACGGCTAACCGATTAATAAAGTTTTTTTTATAAACTAAGTAATTTCATGTATATAATATTGTATATATTTTATTCGACCTTTATTAATTATAGTATAATTAGATTATCGAGCATGAGGTCTTTTTATATAAAAACTATATATAATTATTTTCTGTGTTTAACCCTCCGATGAGTGAGAAGGTCCCTAGGGACCTTTTTGCCTTTTCAAACTGAAATTACTCCCACTTCGGCCACTACAACCCCCCCCCAAAGTTACTCTGTATTCCAAGAGTATTTTGTTGCGCATCTTTTGAAAAAAAAATCAAGCAGATCGGATCATTACTTTAGGAGTTATTGAGGTTTAAGTGAGAATAGTACGCGGACGTGTGAATAAATCCGTATGGACCTTGTACTGAATTTCACTAATAAATGCATGTTTTTGGACATCATTATAATTTTTTTATTGTTTCAACACATAATTTACTTGTTCTGAACACAAAGACCTAAACTCAAAGACATTAGGGATGATGATAAAAACAAAAAATTCTAAGAAAAAATTCTAAGAACAAAAATTTAAGAACAAAAAATACTAAGAACAATTCTAAGAACTGGCTTATTGCTAGTAGTATAAAATTAGAATATTGTGCCTTTCCTTGAAAGCAATAAAGTTCATGTATGTAGAATTTAGTTATAAACAATAAAAACAAAAAAAAAAAATCAAAAAAAAAATTTTTTTAAATGAAAAAAACATGATTTACAAAAAAGGTCCGTAGGGACTTTTCACACGGCCGTGACTTAAAATTAATTCTCGACATTGTTGGTACTTTTATAATTTGTAACATTTCTAACATAAATCTACGTGAATAATTATTTTCTGTGTTTTAATACTATTGTATTTTCAATATCTGGATAATGGTTTAGATTAGCGCAATGAGTTGATAAAGCTGTTTTTTGTAATGAAATATTTCGAAGTTTTTGGGCTGACTTATGTCCTGCTATTTTTTTCAAAAAATAAGCTGAAAACTAGGATAGCAGGACATAAGTCAGACTAAAAATATAGAAATATTTCATTACAAAAAACAGCTTTATCAACTCATTGCGCTAATCTAAACCATTATCCAGATATTGAAAATACAATAGTATTAAAACACAGAAAATAATTATTCACGTAGATTTATGTTAGAAATGTTACAAATAATAAAAGTACCAACAATGTCGAGAATTAATTTTAAGTCGGACACTGAAAATGTAGCACAAAATTATAGACATTTAATTTATAAAAACAGAAACGAAATTTAAAAATTTATTTATATTGTAATAGATCAAGTTTGTATTGAAAAATATTTTTTTTTATATTCAATTACAAAAAATTTTTAATTTTGTCATAAATTGTTATATTGTTAAATTTGTTAAAAAAATTTAAATTTGTAAAAGAAAGAAAAAAAAAAAATAAAAAAACCCTGAAGAAGGCACTCAACGAAGTGCCGAAATATTGGATATAATAAACATTTAAAGTTTTTTATATAAAAAGACCTCAAGCTCGATAATTAATTTATACTATTAAGTTATTTTAATAAATTAATATGCATAAATTATTTATTATTTTGAGTTTATTAGTGAAAAAAACAATACATAACAAACATAACAATTCTTGAACTAAAACGAGCAAAACCCAATAATTCATAAATATGTAATAAATATTTTTTTAATAAAATTATTTATTAATTAAAAAATAACCTGCCAAATCATTTAATTAGTTATTTCAACAGTAATATAATCTTTTAGAAAAATAATTCAGCTTAAATGTTTAGGATTTATCCAATTTTTTTCTTTATATTGATAAAACTTGATGTGGAAAAAATTCTTTCACTTATCGTAGATGTTGCGGAGATCGAAAGCAGCCCATAATATGGAATATCCAATTTCTCAGTTATTTTCCTGGATTTCTCTAAACATATAAAATCTTCCATTATGCCATTAGATTCGTGTTTTAATTTTTTTTAAATGTTTAACACTTCTTATTGTTTCGGTTTATTCTGTTAAAAGATTGATATGAAAAGATATGAGACAAATAACTAAACACATAGATATAAAAAGTTGTTGTTCTTATTTTAAATAAAGATCACTCTTAACACATTCCTTTTGATTATGGGGCGAAATAAATAATTAAAAACATAAAAAATAATTTTGTTATATTGGTTAATCGGTTAATCGACTGAAATAAACCGGCTTAATCGTTAATCGAAAAAAGCCAATTTTAAATTAACCGGTCAGTTTTTCGGGTATTAATTAATCGGATGAATACCTACTTTTAGTAAAATAAACTTATGGCAGTAAAAGCAGTTTTGGGAGGTTGGACCTGTATAATAACTTTGGTTTACCATATTCCGATTCCGGTTAAATTTGTTAAAGTGGATAAGGTAAAAATTAAACGCCTAATTAAAACACTTACATAATTAAAAGATTAGTGGACGGAAATGTTTAATATCATGAAGATATTTGAAAAGAGGTTCTTTCTTTGATCTTGTGCCGACTCTGGCCATTTTAAACCCATTAATGCATGCCCATAGATCCGCTGGTATAATTTTAATTAAGATTTTAAGTATGCGTATGTGGCTCAAAATCACTAACGTTGTAAATTTCAAGATTGATTTGATGGCAGAAAAAATTTCAAGCTATAACGATGGGTCTTAGTTTACTATTGGAAAATGTGTATATTTATAAACTTTGACAGCGCAGCGCACACAATTATATTTCAAAATATTCCAAACTCTTATAATGGAATTAACGTTACATGAACTGAATGAAAGTTCTGTAATATAATAAACTATGTCTTTTCTAAAAACAGCTCAATTTATGCGTATTTTTTTGAAAAATATTAATGTTCCCGAAAATTATCAATCGTTCCCGGAATGACAAAACCAACGCGTTCCTGAAATGACTTTCTCTAGTTTATTACTTTTCTTCTTTCAATAAAGTCAAGATTTAATACATTAAATTGCTAGCAAAACCAATTCTGCACCTTGGTGATTTTGAGCCATGTATGCACCTTGGCGTCCATAAAAGTTTAACATTTTCCCGCTCTTGGTATAGGACAGATTTTAATGTGATATATTTCCCGATAAATAATTATTTTTTTGTTTTCTTTTTAAGTAAAGATAATGTTTTAAATATTAATATGTGTATTTATATTTTATTTTAACACGTCAAAATTCATTGATTTGCATTGCGCCGTTAAAAAAACAAAAAAATATTTTTCGAACTTCATTTTTATTCGGAAGATTGTATCGTTAAAACAGAAATTCAGACTCCCATTCTACCGCTTATTAGTCTTATTATAAAGAGTGTATTAAGGATTTGTGGTTACAATAGGAAGACGATAAAATAATGGTCCGTTCTAGATTTTTCTCGGCTATAGACGAATATTTCGGGATTTCGACAAATTAAATGATATGTCACTTTATTCCATAGTAGTCTAGTAAGTTACTTCTGCTTGCAAAAAGTAAACTGAGGCCACTTACTGGCCTATTCACTGGGCACTGTGAATTCAGATACCACCAGTGTATGTCATCAATTAAGATTCGGCGAGATCCAACCGAATTAATGCTTTTTAATTTAGCAGAATAATTAATTGGCTTCGTACTTATCCTTCATCTGTCATGGTGAATGTCGTGGCTATACAAAAAGTCGAAGGGTATATATTTAAGAACAAAGCTATCCACTCGTCATCGTTGTCTGCAGTGTGGTGGCAATACCTAACACAAATGCTGGATGTGCCATTCGAATTTTCTTCAAATAAATTTTAAAAATATAAATACACTGTGTTGCAATATCTAACCTGTGATAAAATTTTTTAAGTTTGTGTTTAATTTCATTTTTCATTTTTAATGTTTTTCTTGTTTGTCTACAACAAATTATTGTTTAATGTAATGAAAAAAAAAATTATTTGCTCTTATTACGAATCCCTTGATAAAGTGAACATAACATTCACGAAACGTTGGGAAAATATGGATTCAATTCATTTTTAATTACATATAGAAGTTTAGGCCGTATTAGATAAAATAAAATATAATATAATAAATTTGATTTTATTTACGCCAAAATAAGTTCTTTCCGCTTTTAATTTTTTTCGATATAGAAAAATACAAAGAAAAAAGTTTTTTATCAATTAAAAAAATGGTTTAAAAAGTATTTAAATTCAATTAATGTTGCAGTTGAATCAATTATTTTTTTAATTGAAAGAAAATTAAAAATATAACTTTGATTTAATTAATATTTAAGTTGTTTTGAAATAAATTTTTAATTAAAATATTAATTAAATACGAGTATCAAAAAATATTAATTGACTTTTTTCATTTTAAATAAAATAATTTAAACTTCTTAAATTGTTGTTGGGAATTGTCAATATTTAATTAAATCAATTAACATATTATTTGAAATGGCAATGATTTTTGAACATTTTTTTAATTAAATTTGTAAATATCATTTATGGAAAAAAAAACAAAAAAATTCACAGTTTTAAAGTTTTTAGTAATCAATATAATCATTTTGGTAATATGTGCAAAGCAACTTGTTTGCTTGATATAATGAATTTGGTAAAAATTTGGCGATTAGAGACATATTTTTAATTGACTTCTGTGTAGTCGTATTTGGAACTCATTATGGACTGTTGGGTATTTAAATACCGATTTTCATAATACAAAGTGTGTCGGCCAGGTGTGTTATCAAATCGCATTTAATTTTCTAACAGTGCTAAAAGTGTTAGAATGGGTGGGCATTTTTTTGATTTCGCATTGTGCTTTATTTAGGAACACTTTTTTCGACCTTTTTGTGACATAAAAAAAACCTTCATTTTACATATATGATAACTAAATGCAAAGACCAAAAATGTTAATGTTTTAATTTTTTTTAGGTTAATCAAGGTCTAGTTTTAAATAAAAATGTAAGTTGCAGGAATTATCTCATTTCCGGCCTTTAATTTTTAATGTCTTAATTTTTTGGGGTATTTTAATACCCATTAGGCAGGAATGGGTTTATAGGCCTCATTCTTGAGACAACACATATTAAAGGAAACTTTCAAATTAATATTTTTCAAAAATTACCATAGATTTTCTTACATTTTAAGAGTAGTGCTGTTAAAGATTGAGTAAGAAATATTTAAAAAAAATATTAATTGTTTAAATTCCAAATCAGGTTCATTTTTAAAATTTATGCAATTTGAATTCTACTCCAGTTCAATTTCTCGAATATGACTGTATTTACCAAATTAAATTAAATGATCTTTTAAATTGCGGCCTGTACTTTGTACACAAGACTTACATGGGCCTACAGGCAGCCAGCTGACTAGATGGACATGCTCAAATATACTCTGAAAGTAATTTTTCCAGTAAATGATGGGTGTAGGGCATATTTAGTTGAAAATGAAGTAGGAGCAAGGTTGGTCATATCATATCTCTACACTTAAGGTACTCGTATCTTCGTTTATAATAACCTGCTTATCAGTTATTCTCACCAAATAAAATCAGGTATATTAAAACTTTTGTTACAAATATTTTTGAACTATTAATTAAATTAAATGATCTTTTAAATTGCGGCCTGTACTTTGTACACAAGACTTACATGGGCCTACAGGCAGCCAGCTGACTAGATGGACATGCTCAAATATACTCTGAAAGTAATTTTCCCAGTAAATGATGGGTGTAGGGCATATTTAGTTGAAAATGAAGTAGGAGCAAGGTTGGTCATATCATATCTCTACACTTAAGGTACTCGTATCTTCGTTTATAATAACCTGCTTATCAGTTATTCTCACCAAATAAAATCAGGTATATTAAAACTTTTGTTACAAATATTTTTGAACTATTAATTAAATTAAATGATCTTTTAAATTGCGGCCTGTACTTTGTACACAAGACTTACATGGGCCTACAGGCAGCCAGCTGACTAGATGGACATGCTCAAATATACTCTGAAAGTAATTTTCCCAGTAAATGATGGGTGTAGGGCATATTTAGTTGAAAATGAAGTAGGAGCAAGGTTGGTCATATCATATCTCTCCACTTAAGGTACTCGTATCTTCGTTTATAATAACCTGCTTATCAGTTATTCTCACCAAATAAAATCAGGTATATTAAAACTTTTGTTACAAATATTTTTGAACTATTAAAAAAGCTTTATAAAATACATAACTGAAATTTAGCTTTAGATTAAATTCGAAAAATAAAAAATATTCTTATTTTAATTAAAAGTTTATTTCAAAACTACTTAAATATTAATTAAATCAAAATTATATTTTTAATTTTCTTTCAACAAAAAAAAAAAAAATAATTGATTCAATTATCACATTTGTTAAAATTTAAATACTTTTTAAACCATTTCTTTATTTGATAAAAAACTTTTTTCTCTACCCTTGAGAGTTGAAATTTGCAATTGAATACCAATTGATTTGTACTTCATTTCCAGCAAAATTACTTATTGGGCTTTATTCAGTTTAACACTCAGCAATATCACTATTTAAGAGTTGCAACTCGCAAGAGTTAATTATTTAAAATTTTATTTGCTTACCAACATCTAACAAAACCGTTCGACAGTAAAATTTATCGTTCGGAAGTTATAGACTTAAATACTGGGGCTTAGTGGAAAAAGACTTCCTCTGTACGCATAGTAAGAGCTCGATTTGGATGAATTTTATACAAAAGAGTAAATGTGCTCATTAATCGATCCATAGTATTGCGTTTTAGCTGCTCAGATGGACGATTATGCGCACAGTTAACTTGACAAAGTGCTCTATAAGTTTGGCGAATTTTGTAAGGCTTTGCATGGTAATTTGGCAAAGTTTTAAGAAAAAAAAAATATAAATCTCACATACTGAATAAGCATGACAGCAAGTTTTGCAGTTACCCGTACCGGAAGTTCCGCACGTCTTAAAAACGCCTTTATATGGACCAACATTTTATATGGAACAGCATACAGGTCTTGATAATTTTTAAATAAAAGTTTGTGATATTAACGAGCTAATACGAATCTAATATAGAAGTTGTTGTTCATTATACTAATAAAATTTTGTGTAAATAAAAGAAAATACATCCATTTGTAAGACTTATAAGCAATATGAGGTATCTGTGTATTTAATAATGAACCGATATCCTGAATTTCTTGGGCAACGAAATTTTTTATTTAATTAAACCTTAATCAAGATAAGAATTTATATTACAAAATTTACATGAACGTAGAAATCTGAGATCCTTAGTTAAAGGAATTTCTTGTATAAAAAATCATTAAATTTTCTTTAAATATTTTCTAGCTTAGCCTTTATTGTTGCTATTATTTTTTTCCTTAACTTTAAAAACTCAATTTCAACTGCACATACTTAATTAAATATGTTCAAAGTTCCATTAATACAAAACTAATTTCATTATTGATTTTATAACAAAACTTTTCTTTTTATTAAAATAATTATTTAACTTAAAATTTCTTCCATGAATAGAAAATTAATTTCAAAGCAAAATTTCACAAAAAATATTCGTATGAGTATCTATACGAATAAGTTTCTACTACTTATAAACTCAAATAATATCATCAACAGTTAATTTTAAGTACTATTTTAGTTATTTTAACTAAACAGTTAATTCAGCAAAATGTTTGCTCAGAAACACATACAAGCAAACTACATACATACATTCATTTGTATGCAGTTCTTTAAAGATATATATGCAAACAAAATATGTGAAATTTGTACAAAAGTGATTTCTGTACAAATGTAGGTTTTAGTATACTAGAGTGTGTCTCTGACACATAATATTATCATATACATACCTTTAACTATACAACGAAATATGTACATATATTTTGTTATCTACATATTTAGCGAAATAGATATCAAGGTTTCAATACAAATTTAAATTTCCCTACAAGTTGTAATAAACAGACAATCATGCTACGAACAACTTTTTAACCTCAATCGACCTGCTAAACAGACGAGACGACTTGGACATCCCATCTTCTCTGAAAAGGATATGCAAGTTTATTACACATTATTGACCTCATCATCAACCAGAATTACTGCAATAACAACTACATACAAACATACACGTACTTACAAACATATAACTAAAATGAGATAGCCAGGCCGTCTATCTCTAAACTAAACTAACAATTTTTCTATTGGGAAAAAGTTTTAGACATGCATGCCTCATATGCTGCAACATCGTCATAACTCAAGAAATAAAATTTTGAGCTATTGATGCAGGATTAATCGGTATGTTTTTCTTTATTTTGTGTATAAATTCATCTTTATATTTTTTATACTCTCCCTGTTTAAAGAGAATGTGTCGTTATTTTTTTTCTAAGTGGTGCGAGCACTGTTGCCAGAAGTGCAGATTTCTCTGCATTTCGCTGATTTTTTGTTGCACAAATGACGAAGTGAGATTTGCTGTCAATTTGCAGATTTTTTGATATTGAGGAAATTGTAAAAAAATTACTTTTATATTGAACTTTGTTAACAACTTTTTAAAAGATTTGATTTTGGAAATCAATTTAAATGCTTAAGGCCGGGGGTTTTTATCATTTGGATTAAATTTAAACTAAGTTTAACGTACTCCGGGGAAATGTGATGTTTTTTATATTTCATTAAAGATCAACATTTTAAGCAAAACTGAACTGCTCTGTCAAAATTTTTTATACAAAATTGGCAATGGCGGCACAAATCTCAAAAACCCATCCTTAATGGAATAAATTCAATTATTTTAGTTAATGGTGGGTTTAACTCAATATTTTAAATTGTTAAACAGTTTTCAAATTTAATGTGCAAAGAAGATATGCAAGCATTCGACTCTGAGTTTAGAAAGCTTAAGCTACTTGATTTCTAAAATTTGATAAATAAAAACAACAACTTATTACAGGTTTTGACTCATGAATATTATTTCCAAAATCGTGCCTTTTTATTCAAAAAATATTTGTTTTGCCACATTCATCAGCGAATATATAACGAATATTTAGCCAAGTAAATATAAATAAAACGAAGCAAAGAAATCTTTCAGATGAAGAATCTCTTCCAAGAAATGTGTATACAAAGGACTTCCTTAAATTACAAAAATACAAAAAAATATTTGAAATACGATGATATGAATTTTGTATGTACAATGTATTTGGATACAAATTTTTATGTTTTATGTAAATTTATTTTGTTTCTTAGTATGGTTAGGTTAGGTTCCATGGGCAGCCATCGAGAGACAGCTCACTTGGGTCCTTCAGCGGTCCCTTTGTGAAACCCAACGCCAATGCTCATCCCAAAGAGCAGTTACTCAGATGGCGTTACTGCAGAGTTAAGCCAATTTGTCTTCCTAATGAGGAGAAGAAGCAATCTTAGTTCTATTTTAGATAGATCCTCCAAGCAGAAAAAAGGCCAGGGCATTGACAGAGAAAGTGAAGCTCAGTCTCCTCTTCCTCCTCATCATGACAACTTCTGCAGTAGTCATTGAATTCCAGACCCATTCTTCTAGCATGAGTCCCAACAGGCCAGTGTCCAGTCATGACCGACACCACAGTCCTGATTTGGTCCCTATTGAACCTAAGTAGAGAGTTGGTTCTCCGTTCATCATAGCCAGGCCATAGTGCCCTGGATATGGAGCAGATTGACTCACAGGTCGATTCGTCATGTGCAATTCTATAATACTCGCGCAGAATGAGTGACTTACAGTGAGCCATTTTTTCTCAGTATTTATTTATTGAATCTTCAAATTTTAAATAGGAACTAACAATAATTAATCAAAACTTATCCTAATACTTTATTTTATGTCCTGCCAGTGCCAGACAAAAAAGATTTCATCATAACGGTTTCTGTTCACATATGTAGGTGTTTATCGCTCTTCTGATTGGGTGAGTGCTGTAGTGTCTCTTCTCCTTAAGCGAGTGTGACCGCCATAATTTAAAATTTTTCGAGCTAATGGACTTGGGTGCAGCTTAAACATTTTGAAATATTTTAGTGCATATTTCTTCATAATAGTTTTTACTAATGACACATTGAGATCATTGTGAATATTTCAGTTTTTAACATACCAGGGAGCAGCTCTGAATACTCGAAGAAGTTTATTTGGGCGCCTTTGAATTTTTTTTACATTAGAGGCCGAGGCAGTGCCCCATAACTGAATACCGTAGCACCAGATTACATATATTTTATATAAAATTTTTCTCCTTTTTATATATCAGCTTTTGATTTTAATGTATCAAAAAAATTTTAAATATCTGCTTTAGATTTAGTTTGTTGCATGAGGTCGAAACGAATTGAACATGAACTCAAAATAAAGTATTTTAATTTCCCAGATTTTTTGCAGATTTTGACATTTTTTTCTAGATTTTCCAGATTTTTTTAGCCCAATTTTGTAGATTCATTAGAGAACATTTTTGGCAACAGTTGTTTTTTATTTTGAAATGTATTTTTTTAGTTATGACGACGTTGCAGCAAATGAGCAATATGTACTTATGTGGGTATACAGATGCAGACAATTTTAGACTTACATAGATGGAAAGTTAAACATCTATTTAAACAGGAGCATGTCATAAGGAAAGAAAAAGTTTTTAAATACTTATTTTAAATTTAAAAAGTTTATTAAAAAATTATTTTGAGTAGCTAAGCAAAATATCTTGTTTGAAATGGAAATTTTTAAATTATAGAAAGTTAATTAATTAGTTTATTGTTTATATAATGATAGAAAAAAATGTTTATGCCATTCAGGTCTAGTAGTGTTTTAAAGGAATCGGTCCATATTTGACTAAAGCTTTAAACGAATACCACAACCCGAAAAAGCTGGAAGTGCTCTATTCCTGACAAATGTTGGTATTGTACAAAATTTTGGCAACAATTACTTTTAGGCCTTGGCTACATTTTGTAATGGTAGTTCGAAAATGGACCCTAAGCCCCAAATAAACCATGGCGCTTATATCCCTTAAATGCAAAGAAATATCGTTCTTAAGTTTATAGTTAGATAAAAGTCGTCTTGCAAGTTATAACCTCATAATATTTTATTCTGATTTGTTTATGATTGCCCATTAGGGTGGGTCGATATTAATTTTAAGGAAAAAAAAGATCTACTACGGAAAATCAAAAAAATCCTTTTCGAGACACTTATATTTAAAATTTTTGACTTTTCTCAACTTTTATTTTTAAGGGTTTTTTTAGTAGGTAGTAAAAAAATCGGTCGATTTATATTTTTTAAATATTACCTTTCCAAGTTGTAATTATACGCTTAAAACAATGGTGATACCAGATTTTCCAAAAAAATGTTTTCCTTGAGGTTTTGGACGGGTTTTTGTCGTAAACACATTTTTTTTACAAGTTAATTTTTGAGGATTTTTAGTAGGTATGCTAAAAAAATTAGCCTATTTCAAATGTTTTAAATAAATCCTATCCAAGGTAAAATTGTACGTTTTTTTTTGATATGTCGCTGTGGCACTTTTTTTCCTCATGCCAAAAGCTATCGAAAAATCGACGGCAAAATATTGAAAACATTTTTTCCTTACAAATGGAACCACCTTATTGCCCATGAGCTCCCGAAAACTTGTCAACATATACTTCGGTATAGGGATCGTATGATCCGGCGTGACCGACCACACTTTCTCACTTGTTTTTTTTTTTTGACTAAAAGAAAATTTGATATAAATAATTTTTTTCTAAGTTGATGTCTGCTGAAGTTATTTCGGGAGAAACAAACTGACCGACTGACTCATTCATCATCGCAAAGCCTAAATGCACAAAACTAAAAAGTTGAAATTTTGGCTGGATGTTGGTCTCTCACAATATCGATACCATCAGACGGGCTTTTTGGAATTAAAAATTTTTAGGGGGTAAAAACGTGTTAATTTCTAAGCCACATATCTCCTAAACTAAAACAGATACAAAAAAATTTACAACTTGTCGTTGTTCATTCAAAAAGTAGTCGGACAGGTGGATGGTACTTTCTCGAAATTTATACCTTTTGTGAGCAAACGGGTAAAACCTTTCAAACCAATAAACATAGAAATAAAAGTTATATTACATTCGTAAGTTATCTAAAATATACAATTAATCATTTTGTATTTTTTCGCTATTCGAACGTTTAATATGCGAAAAATGTTTCCTAAATTTGGTACTTTTTTTACAAAACATTTTTCTCCGTTCATTGACATACAGATATTCAATTATTGGCTCCCACTACAATATTGAAATTTTTGATACTTAAATGGGACGAAAAAAGGTATCAACAAAGAGAAATACGGGATATTAAATTTCTTTATTTAAATTTTTTTATATATTATACTAGCTAACCCGGCAAACGTTGTTTTGCCTAGAAAAGTATTGTTTTTGTGTATATTTAAAATACAGATACAGAATCATCGAAATCGATCCAGTCGTTATTTAGTTATAAACGTAGTAACTAACGGCACTTTCTTTTATATATAAAGATTTTATAGTACTGAAATTGGGCCATAAATTTCGAAAAATTTATACATAAGAATTTGTAGAAACTGAATTTTCTACTCTTTTGATCCTCTCCGTAGCAGTGCAAAACAGATGGCTTTTTAAAATGAATTTCGAAAAGGCCTCATCTCCATATTTATTTAGAATATTTGATATGTGTGTTTTAGTTGGCAAGGGAAAAAAACTTTGCATAAAAACATTTTTAAAGTGTGAGAAATTTATTATGAAAACTTATTTTGATATTGCCATTATTAAAATTCAGGAAAAAAATTACAATAAATAAAAAATGGTTAAAGTCATTTAAAAAATTAGTTTATCCAGCTTCTCGGAGAAAAATGATATCCAGATTGTCGATTTCCAAAATTTTTATGAAGACATTCTGCAATGTCAACCGACATGTATTCACAGGCAGATGCAGAAGAAGATTTCTGATTCATATGTTTATCTTAATGAAACTTTTTCGTTTCTGTTTTTTTATGAATGCATATATTTTCTAATTTGTAATCTTAACAGATAAACAGATAAAAGTGTACCTAAATATTTTTATTGTTTCTTTATAATAAAAAGCTTTCGTTAAAAATGCTGTTTATTTTTATTAAAATTTTCGAGTTCATAAATGAATCTTGAAAAATATATTTTTATATATAAATATGAAAATATATTTAAAATAGATGTAAACGTTATAGATTATCTAAATATTTGTGTGCTACTATAAATTGCATACACAAAAGATATAATTTTGCTACTAAAATTTAAAAATAATTTTTAAAAAAAGCTCATTTCCGGAAATTGTAATGACCATTTTCTCCTTCAAATATCACTAAATTTAATTTTATATTTATATTATTATAACATAAACAGAGGCGTTCAATTTTAGGAAAAAGCTCTGCTTCAAAAATTCAAATGTTTCAAGCGATATTCTGTTTTTTGTGTCTCCTGAACACTTTGTACTTTTGTACTTGAGCCCTTTTCGAGATTCATAATTCAATTAGAAACATAAGATTATAGATCCAGGGGGTACTGAGTGAATGAGAACCTTTAAGATGAAAAATATTGGTAACATTTTTTTAAGCCTAGAAACCTAAATATAAATATGTCCACAAAAGTAAGGGTGGCGCTAAAAAAGTAACAATAAAGATAAGGGCGGGTTGATTTGTAGGGACACAAAAAAATCGCTCAAGTGACAAGGGAAATCGTATTCTAGGGATCAAAATAAGAAACTTTGCTGCAGGGACCATACCTCTAAAATTAATTATGTTGTTTCTTGTTTTGACCCAGATATTAAATTTTGAAAAATCCCACTTTGACCCATTTAAAGTGACCCAATCGAGTCTAAATGTATGACCGAACCCCACTTACTTTGGAGGGCCGAACCACCCTTATCACTTGGGCGATTTTTAAGTTGACCCGCTCTAGTTTACATATTTGTTATCTATTTTTTTTTTAAGAGAAATATGCAAGGAAAACATCTGTCAAGTTACTTGGTAACGTATGAGTATTATTTAATTCATATTTATTAATATTCATACGCCATGTGGCACAACTAATAAATCAAACTTTTAAAAAAGCAAAATAAAAAGCGAAAAATAAGACTTTTTGTAAAAGTAGGGCTTTGTCTGAATAAAGTCATGTTAAATAAGGCTTTTTTCTAAAATTCTTGGCTTGTTGTAGAATAAAGTGAGTCTTTTTAAAAAAAATCCTAAAAGTGTCTTTTTTTCACAAAAAGTTAAATTTTTTTTCACTAAAACTGACTATTTCCTAAAAAAAAGTAGCTTTTTCAAAAGTCCGAAACCTTTCACCACATGCTTCTTTTGCATAAATAAATTTGTTTTGCTGTTTTAAAAGTTTTTCTAAATACTTAAACTTATTCTGGTTATATGGTACATCGCATGCGGCAAACATTGCGCGAAAACTAATATATCCGAAACATTTTGAATGGGGTCTACAATAAAGTTTGGTTCCATTGGCATACGCAATCAAGCACAGCTCATGTGGGTCCAGCATTTAGTTGTTGTTACGTTATCATATAATGAAGAAGATATTCCGGTGACCGCTCCTGTTCCTTTTCGTCTCCAGTTCTACACAGGTCACTGTAAGGAAGTCCTAGACTCTGGGCGTTTTTTCATGAAATATTCGGCCAATTACGTCGCCCTAATTTATGCCAATATTTCTCCAAAAATCTTATTCCGGAATATCGGTATCAGGGATATCTAATATCATAGGCCTTTCTTGTACTTTTTCATATTAAAGTCAACTTTGAATGTAAACATTTTTTGCAAAATTTCTCTTTCTTCTCATTCTCTTTCCACTAGTGGTGAATGATTATACCCTCCACCACCACTAGTGGTGAATGAGGGTATACTAAGTTTGTCATTTCATGTGAAACTTTTTTGTTATACATCTAAGACCCCATAAAGTGTATTTATTCTTGCACCTTGAGTAATTCTAAGTCAATTTAGCCATGTCCATCTGTCTGTCCGTCTGTTGAAAACACGCTCACTTCCGAAAGACTCAATATAAAAGAGCAAAATCGATTTAGTAGGATCAGAGCTATGAATCAAAATATAACCACCACCCTAAAAAATTAATAATTTTATAACAAAAACTAACATAAGTGGTGGAATAATGCACGTAATGATATAACATTTTGCACAAATTCATTGTATATGGCTGGAAATTATAGTGTTACATTTCATGAAGATCAGTCCATAATTTACCCTGGGCCCCATATAAACCCTGCTCCCAGAAAACAGTTTAGTACGCCTAACATCGTAATACATAATGCTATTGCCATCAAATTAAGTACGTCAGAGTTAGGACTAGAAATCACACTGCCAAAAATCTTAAAGTTTGGTCCATAAAACCATAGGCCCCATATAAAGCCTACTCTCCGAAAAGAGTTTAGTACGCCTAAAATCGTAATAAATAATGCAATCATTATTAAATTTTAGACTTCACAGTTTTATAGGACCATAAATCATACTAATAAGCTTCGGGATGATCGGTCCATAATTAGCCATAGGCCCCATGTAAAGCACACTCTAGGAAATTACCTTAAGACGCCTAAGACCGTAGCAGATATAGATATTGCGGTAAAATTTGTTCCAACTTAGCGCCATATAGCCATAAAAAATGCCATGCAATTTTGTGATATACGGTCCATAATTTACCTAAGATCCCATATTAAGTAGCCTTCTGAAATTCACTGTAAACGCGTAAACTAATATCACTGATGTATTGAAATTTATTATAATTTTTGTATTTAAATAACAGAAATCACTCTACAGAATTTTGGGATAATTGATCCATAATTTGCCATGGGTCCAATTTAAATGCCGCTCATGTAAATCATTTTAGTTCGGCTAAAACTGTTACGAATCATGCTATTTTACCCAAGCTAGTTCAAATTTCTAAAAAGAAATTTATAAAACTTTCCGATAATCGGTTGACAATTTAATATAGTTGTAAGCCGCACACGTCCGTTTTTATAAAGATTAATTAATAATAAATATACATCATATATAGCTCCACTTCAAAACGTCGGTGGAGGGTATTAAAGGGCGAATATAACACTCTAACTTGTTTCAACTAGAATCGTACAAAAACACTTATTCCTATCCACTTAGGAGCTGTGTAAAAAATTGAGCGTTTGGGAACTATACCCAAAAAAAAAACAAAAAAACGAGTTAGAGTGCAATAATCGGTTGTGCCTATGGAAAATTATGGGTCGAACTTCACGATATGTGATTAAGGCCCGTTTTCACGACTTACCGATAGCTAAAGGTAAGATTTTATCGGCCGTATAACAAGTGTTCCATTATTCCAACTTTACTTTAACCTAAAGTGAGCGATTAGTTAAAGGAAGGTTCATACTACCTGATAGGCTAAAGTAAAGTTTTAATAAGGGAACACTTTTTATACCGCCGATAAAATCCTACCTTTAGCTATCGGTAAGTCGTGAAAACGGGGGTAAGTGTTTTATAGTCTTATAAAACTATGGCTGGCCAAATTGTATTATAATAGCCATATTTTTTCCGGCTTAAGGCATATTCAATTTATTTTTTTTTTTTCGAATTTATTCTATGAGCTAAATTTTATCTATGTATTTTATAAAACTTTTTTTAATAGTTCTATTCCTAAAATTTTTTAATAAAAAATAAATTAAAATAAAAAAAAATAAAAAAATGTTGAATATAATAAAGTAGCAAAGAAGTAATTCCCATATTCTATTGGCTTAAGGCATACTAAAGTGTTTTTCGATAATGGGCTTTACATGGGGCCTGTGGCAAATTATGGACCGATCTGCACGAAGTTTCACAGTGTGATTTGTTTTAAAACTCGTTAGCCAATTCCTAGCAGATTCTATAATTTGTTTTACAAAATTATATTTCAAGTTCTTTCTTGAAAGGCTTTTCGTGTTTTCAATAATCCATAATCATAAGAACTTAGACTATATAAAAAGAAGCTTCTTCAATGATAATGTTGATGTGCCTATTGCAAACAGAATGATGCAACTAATTAAAATTATATTGAAATTAAAGTAATATAGATCTAATAGACTCATATCATTTTAGCTATACGTACAAAAAGTACTAAGTGCAGATAATACCTCATCAGACTAGATGGTAGCACAAACATTTTTTTAGTTATAAACCACTATAGTCGCGCATTTTAATTTGTAGAAATAGTTCTTCAGTGTGAGAGTTGTTGGTTCGATTCCAACCAGAGACTCTTTCTGTTTCACAACAACGGGCTGAAGGCCTTCGTTACTATTGCTTGGAAAATTAATTAATAATTTTTTTTTTTTTTAAATTGTTACATGTAATAAGTAATTAAGTAAATAAAAAAATTAAAATAATTTATACAAAAGAATGTCGAATCCTTCGCTCTTATTTAAAAAAAATCTTTTACTGCACTTTGGGGCAGATACTATTTAATCATAAAGAAATCGGTATTTATTTCACATAACTATTATAAATTCAGTAATTAATGTACTTGGTCTGGAATCTAAAATTGGACTAGCTTGTATGGAACTCCCCTTATGATAACTTGTGCTTGGTTAAAAACTTGTACATTATTTTTAATACATATTTATATAAAATCATGTCTGTTTGTTTATGAATATACGTACGTTTATCTTTATGTAGCTAAGTACTATATTGACGTTTATTTAAAAGTGGTCAACTTGAATGTTAAAAGTCTTGACTGCATTGTTAACATATTTAACAATGATTTGTAACAAAAGAAACTATAAACTACAAGCATGCAATAGACACAATAAGGTGCACACACACACACACACACACATAAATGAGTGCAGGACAAGTATAAACTTCATGTGCATTTAAGCATGCAAAATTGTTGTTTTTATAAAAACTTAGAAGGATACGACTACTTTAGCTTTTATTACTTGCTAAAGATATGTTTTCTACGAAATATAGATATAAACACATACACATACATATATATGCACACATGCTTAGGTCTGTATGTATGTAGTATATATCGCTTATTCAAAATCCTTAAGTTTAGATTAAATCAGTATTTATATGAAAACTTTGCATGCAAAACGAAAAAAAAGTAAAAATTACTGTAAACAAAAAAAAAAAATTGTATATTGTATACAAATACAATATTTACTTTTTGCATTAGCTTATCAAGTGTATCTTGAGGAAAAGAATTAAGTACACTGTAAAGTATTAAAAGTACTTGGTATCTACTTGGTAGTTTGTTGCTAATCCATTATAGCTGGTTTGGGTTAATAGCACAGGGCAACGAAAGCAAACTTTTTTGTGTGGTCCGAGGTTCAAATTGAGTCTGGTTCTCGAGCAGAGTTGCGCAAAATTAAAGCTGTGGTTGCATTATTTTCTCCCTACGACAAAAATTTTGTACTGAAATCTATTGCTAATTTCCGCAAACGTAATAAAACACCATTTAAAAAAAACCAAGAGGTTAAAGTCTGTTTTTACGATGCGTGGCCTGGTTTACATTAAATTTGAACCTGATGAGCAGCCTATTCGGATAGATGGCATGGAGCAATTAAATAACTTTTTTCCGGATCTATGTAATACCTTTGACAATTGACTGCCCAAATATGTATACACTGCCCTCTTATACCCATATATTTATTTATTTGAATATTATTTATAAAAATTGTTCTTATATTAATTTTTTTATAATATTTTATTTTTTTATGTTTGATTGTTTAGCATTAAATCTTTTTATGTTATTTGATTCATTAATTCAAATATTAAATTTTCAACATAATGTTTGCCTTGCTAGCGTTGCTTATATAAACAGGTTTACAAATCATGATTATGGATAGCCAATTAATTAGCTCCAAAGATGTGACAACTGACATGCTACGTATACTAAGCAAACAAAAATCTGGTCTTAAGATATGCCACATCAATGCTCAGAGTTTAAAACCTAAAATTGATGAGTTTCGCTACATCTTTGAAAGTTCTGGCATTGATATTATTTGTGTTTCTGAAACGTGGTTTAAAAATTCTATCCATGATGAAATTGTTAACCTAACCAAGTTTAAGATATACCGTTGTGACAGGAAAACTCTTTGCGGTGGTGTGGCTATGTACGTAAGGAAGAATATAATTAGTAGAATGTGCATCGATTCGAACGCAGTTGAAAATGACTATTCGGAAATAAATTCAACAAATAATTCTGTAAATAAAATAGAGTACATGTTCGTCGAGATTGTAGCATCTGGTAAAAAGGTACTCGTAGGTTCTGTTTACAGGCCTCATTGCAGAGTAGACACAAACAACTTCCTAGAAAAACTGAACACTATCTCTTGCAAATACGATGATGTAATATTATGTGGTGATTTTAATTCAAATATTCTCATAGAAAGTCATTTAACCAATGAAATGAAATCTATTGGATTATATCCAACAAACACCACAACTCCAACTCATTTTACTGCTACGAATAGTACATTATTGGATTTATTTTTTGTCAGCAACATGAAAAAAGTCCTGCTATATAGTCAGTTATCGGCACCATGGTTTTCCAAACACGATTTAATATTTTTAACCTATGATTTTCAATTACAACACATAACTGGGGATATTACTTTTTTTGATTATAAAAATATCAATTATGATATTTTATCCTACGAGCTGGATAGCATCGATTGGACAACAATTTATTATATGCCTTCGGTAGATAATCAGCTTAACTTTCTGGAAAAAAACCTTTTAAATATTTTTAGAAAATCTGTTCCACTAAAAACAGTCAAGCAAAATTTTAAGAAGAAACCATGGTTTACTTCTGAAATTAAATCAGCAATTGTCCGTAGAGACTTTGCTCACAAACGTTGGAAGCTCTTCAAGACTGTCGATCTACAAACAGAATATCGCGATGCACGGAAAGTTGTAAATAGACTGATAAAAGCCGCAAAATCACAGTTTTATGCGAATCGTTTTACATCTGCATTGGGATCTAAGAAAACTTGGAAAGCCATTCGTGAGATAGGCGTTGGTAGACCCTCTGTTGATGTTATTGATATAGATGTTGATGAAACTAATAAGTCTTTTATAAATCTCCCTGTTGTTCAATCAAATCTTGGTTTTTATGAACAAACTTCACATATTATGGATAATCCATTCTACTTTGATTGTGTATGCGAATCAGATGTACTATCTAGTTGCCTTGCAATTAAATCAAATGCTGTTGGGTTTGATGAGATTTATCCAAAGTTTTTAAAAATAATCATTTTGCGTATGCTGCCTTATATCACACATATATTTAACACTATAATTACAAAGAGTGTTTACCCAGAAAACTGGAAATTTGCAAAAATAATACCAATACCAAAATCTAAAAATGAATATCGCCCTATTGCCATTTTACCATATTTATCAAAAGTATTTGAACGTTTACTACATCACCAAATAAGCAAATACATAAATGATAAAGGTTTATTAACTAGAAAGCAATTTGGGTTTCGACCGAAACATAGTTGTATAACAGCCTTAATAGATGTTTCTGAAGAACTGCGATAGCGTATTGATGTTGGTGATGTTTCTTTCCTTGTACTTCTCGATCATTCTAAAGCCTTTGATACGGTAGACCATGATGTACTTCGTTTTAAGTTGCTAAAAATGTTCAATTTCTCTACGTCATCAACAACATTAATGTTATCATATTTAACAGGACGCCGTCAGTCCGTCTCTGCCAACAACAATACTTCAAAATCTCTACCAGTTCTGAAAGGAGTGCCACAGGTATCAATACTAGGTCCATTACTCTTTACTTTATATACCAATGACCTTCCCCAACATCTAAAATATTGCAGTGTTCATATGTATGCTGATGATGTACAACTATATATTAGTAGTAGCCTTGATGATATGAGCCGATGCATTGAGAACTTAAATATGGATCTTGGCCGAATATATGACTGGGCAAGTGCAAATGGTTTGTGCCTAAATCCTAAAAAATCCAAGTGCTTAGTTATTACAAAGAAGACAATAATTTTAAACGAAGAACCGGCAATATTGCTTAATAATAAGAAAATCGAGATAGTATCAACGGCAAAAAATCTTGGAATCACATTTAATCGTTTTCTTACATGGTCAGACCATATTAACGTCGTAACAGGGAAAACATACTCAATGTTACGAGCGTTATGGCATACCCAGTATTTTACCCCACTCAAAATTCGAATTCTTCTAGCAAAAACATACCTCATGCCAACTTTGCTATATGGATGCGAGATATACGCAAACTGTGATTCTGCAAGTCGTAGAATGCTTACATCTACCTTTAACTCAATATTGAGATATGTATTTAGTCTAAGGAAATATGACCATATTTCCCATTACACAACAAAACTATATGGAGTTACTTTTGTAGATCTTCTAAACATCAGAACACTGATTGTTTTACATAAAATCATACACTCTCGACATCAAACTTACTTGTTTGAGAGATTATTGTTTACACTTTCTGAAAGAACAAATAATATCGTACATGTTCGTTATAGAAACTCTGTATCAAAATTGCAATTTTATATTCATTCAGTCCGTCTTTGGAATTCGCTACCTACGAATATTTAATTTATAAGCAACGCTCGGCAATTTAAAAACGAAATTTTTAAAGGTATGCTACAAATTGAATTCTTTTTTTTTATTTTATTTTTGATTTTCATTAATTTTTATGTTTCATGTTAAAATTATTTATATATTGTTTTATACTAGCAATTCAATAATTTTATATTAATTTTTATTTTTTGTAATTTGTACCAAACACATTATTAAAACTTTTTTTTTAATTTACGTTATAAAAATCCATTACTTTAATTATAAGATTTTTAATCTTGTTGTATTGGAAAGCAAATAAATAAATAAATTGCTGCATATTAGAATTAGTAAGGAGAGTGAGTTTACCCATCAAACACATAATCAAGCGTTTGAAATATGATGCTGCATTATATTTCTTTAGATAATACCATGGTGAAAAAGTACAGGTGACATCGCTACGAAGAAACATAGAAACTAGCTTTCCCACAAAAATAAAAATTGGGAGTTTAGCACTTCATTGGTAAATTAAGTAATTAATACTAAATTTTGTATTCCCGAAAATAACTTTTGAGCAAAAATGTAAATTTGTCTCCGCATAAGTCAAAAAATATATTTTAAACAAAAATCAAAACGTGCCGCTGAATGTGATGAAATAAATAAAATTTTGCTTAATTTTCGTTTAGTAATGGGGAATATCTTATTTATTTTTAATTACAATTATCAAAAAAATACGCTAATCAAAACACAAAACGTGGACTTTTTGTAAACATAAGCAAAACTTTGACGTAAGATTAGACAAACAACACAAGAGCAAAAAATCGTAATCTGGCGTAGCAATGCCACCTGTTTATTTCATCATTGGTAATACTTTAAGCCAGGGCTGTAGAGTCGGAGTGGAAGTTGTAGACTCGTAGTTGAGGTTTTTGTACCGGAGTCGGAGTCGAAGTACACATAAAAACTCGCCGCTCCGACTCCAAAATTTTACTACTTTTCGTATGTAAATAACTTTATTAAAGCTTAAGCGGCACGTGTTAAAATTAAGATATCAATTTGAAATTTTTAAGGAATCATTTTTTTGCTACGAGTATATTTACCCACATAGAAAAAAATTTTTTTATCAATTAAAAAAATGGTTTAAAAAGTATTCAAATTTACTTAATGTGATAATTGAATCAGTTATTTTTTTTAGTTGAAAGAAATTAAAAATATAATTTTGATTTAATTAATATTTTAGTTGTTTTGAAATAAATTTTTAATTACAATATAAATAAAATATCAAAAAATCTTTATTGATTTTTCGTTTAAAATAAAATAATTTACACTTGTAGAATTGTTGTTGGGAATTGTCAATATTTAGTTAAATAAATTAACAAATTGTTTATAATGGCAAAGCTTTTTTTTAATTAAAATTAAAAAGTATCATTTATTAAAAAAAAAAAATGTTCACAATTTTACAATTTTAAGTAATCAATATAATCATTTTGGTAATAGGCGCAAAATCAACAACTTGTTTGCTTGATATTATGAATTTGGTATAAATTTATTGATAAAAGAATATTTTTAATTTTTTCTGTGCATTTAAAAGGTACTTCATTAAAAAAAGTGTTTAAATTCAAATAAGGACCAGTCTCATACACATTTAGCATCAAGTTTAGAGTGGGAGTCGAAGTTGATGTTGGACTTGAGTCGGAGTAAGAACTATTTTTTAACGACTCCACAGCCCTGCTTTAAGCCTTAAAACTAAAAAAAAAAATTTTGTTTAAAGCAATCAAAATGTTTTCCTCTTATTTTTAAATGTTTTTATAACATAAGAAGGTATTGCCCAGAGCTTTACAAATTGCATCATTCTATTATTTCTCTTAATATGAAATAAAGCAGATGTGTTTGCTGGATAAAAATTCTTAAAAAAATACAAAAAAAAAATCAGAAAAATATTATAAAAAATATATAAGCATCAGCGACGAGTGCATGTGCACAACTTCTACAAAACTGTTGACAACTGTTGAGCCAAACAATTACGTCTTAGAAACGGCATGATGAGTATAATACAAAATGAACAGCTAATACATGTAAATCGTTGAAAATAAATTAAAGCGTGACAAAAGAAATAATTAAAATTAATTAGTCAAGCTAAACTACTAAAAAACTCTCTTTAAACAGCTGTTGAGGTTGATCACAACACAATTTATACAATTTTTACAGAGTTGCTCAGCTAGGCGTTTCTTAAGGTGGATTCATCCATGCGTTCCGAACAATATTTTTGTCCGGAGAATAATTTTTTTTACTCAGAGTGTTCTGCAGAATGAGTCACCCATTTCGGAAAATTTGTACGGAAAAATAAAGCTTCCATATTGTTTACAGATGTCAACAATTGTAAATGGCAGAACAGCTAGCAAAATACTTAAATTGAATTGTTTTCTAAAAGTGTGTTAAAGAAAATGGATAAAAAAGGAAAGTGATATTGTTATTTTTAATTATAGTTATTTATTTTTAAATTAATTATCCAGCAAAAAAATTGTTATAATATAAATGCAAAAACACTATATGATGTGGTAGCACAATTCAACTCTTATGTACAAATTGAAAAAAAGTGGCATCTCAGCTCATTTTGTTCAGAATAAGAATTAAAATTAAACCTTTTCAAGAAAACCCTTTCCGAACAAAATAATTTCTCTCTCTCTCTTAAAAGAAAGACGTCAAACTTAATATCAAAAAAATTTTGTCCCGACAAAAATATTGTTCGGAACGCATGAGTGAAACGAGCTTTAGACAAACACTCAACGGTACTAAAAAGTAAATGATGCAAAGGTACTAAAAAGTTAATGAGAACTGAAATAAAATCAATTTTATTTTGAGAATACTTTTTCTAATGTTCTCACAAATAGACAATTATTCTCCCAACAATGCTACCATACTTTCTTTCAATTTCTTATATTTTGTAAACAAATAAAAATAAGAACAAAAGAAAAAGAAAAAGAGAGACAATTTTAAGTTACTCCTGACGTTTTAATTATGGGCTTTAGAATTTTTGCCTGATGCCATGAACATAACACGACGAATTTTTCAGTTAAATTTCGCTGAGTAAATTCGTCGTATGAAGCACAATAACGAGGAATAACTTGCAGCTTCAATAATTGAGAAAGTTGATTGCAAATAGAGAGAAATACTGTGACCATATTAAAAAAATAATATTTAAAAGTGAAAACATAACCAAAAACACAACTAAAAACTATTTTTATAGGAAAGTACTTTATGTACTTATTTTAAATTTCATAAAAAAAAAACAACAATTATTAAAGCAAAAAGTAACTTTATTTACTAAAATACATCCAAACTAAAACCAGGCATGGTCACCTGGTATTGATTTGTTCGTCGTTCGCCGGAGCATGAAATAAAAATAGATCGATTGCAAAGTCGCCGCGTAAAACGAATTTTCTGCGGACGCTATTATTGTGTGTATTATCATATACTCCAATATGTTTTATTTTTGGCTACGAATATTCGCGGGCAAAAATTCGTCGTTCGTGCCAGTTGTGTTCCTAGCATGAAGTTGAAGACTCAATTCTGTTTCATCATTTACGTCTAATAAACATTCTCATTTATGACTAAATGAAAGAGCATTAGCATGTGTGTAAATGAATTTATTTATATTAATTTTTCTTTAGGTTTCGCATCAATGTTCTGCAGATATACTGTTATAGTTATAGGAAAGTAAAAAAGTTGCACCACATTATTTGCTTTAACTCGAGAATTAGTATTTAAACTTGGTACAATAATATATCAAAAAATGAACACTAAAAATATCTTGATATCATGTTTTCATCATTTGCTTGCGTTTTAGTTTTTGATATATTGACAATGTCCCTCCTCTCACTAATACATATGTTATTTATATTAAAGATGCCAAAAAATCGCATTTTTGGAAAGAATAGAAATTTTCTTTAATAAATAAATTAAAAAATTTTTTGTTATCCATTTCGAAAATGTTTTTTCATTTCGATATTAGTTGTGCAGGCCAGGCCGCGTATAAAATAAAATAAGCAAATAAATAAAGTAAGTACTGCAAAATTTGTTTAAAAGGATATCTATTTTAAAATGATATCTAATGTGCGGTTTTAATAATACAAGTGATTGAATGTTTAGTAAAATTTATATGAAAAGCACTCAGTTTTTTTTAGTGTTTTTCATAAAATTTTTTTTACATGTTCAATCACTTGTATTATGGAAACCGCTCATAATTATTTTATAAATTGCCGTTATTTATTCATTAAAAAATATAAAATATAAATAGATTTAAAAGATATCTGGATATATATTTATATATATAAGGGTTTAAAGAAATTTCCGGGAATTTTGTGATTATTTTTTAAGTTTTTGCATGGTTTTGTTGTTGTCCATGCAATGCAATGGCCGGTGAAGACAGTCTATGAACGACGTATTAAGAATGGAACAAATAATAACACATAAGCGCAAGTTTTAATCAATTTTTCGCGAAGGGATTTAGTTTTAAACATAATTTAAGAAATCCTTTTACTATATTATATTTAAAATAGTTTCTTTTTTGTGCTAAAATTATTGCAGAAGCACAGAGTTGCCATCAGTAAATTAACAGTTGCCTAGCCTTTGGTCAACAATTATTGAATGCTAGATGAAATTTTCAAACATTGAAAAAAGTTGTTGTAACTTTTCGGTTGCTGCTGAAAGTTGTTTTGCCATTATGAAAATATCTTGGTGATATAGAACTTAGCAATTGGGAATCTTTGGGTGGTTGAAACTTGCAATATTCCAAAGGGAGGAAACTTCATTATATTCTGTGTTTACACTCCTTCGTTATATACAGAATTTCTGATTTTTACATAAGTATAGAGTAAAGACGAGCACAGATACAACCCAGCTAGCATAGGCTGTTTGTTAGACGATTATGTTCAATATGCAACTCCTAAAAGAGTCCTCTGATGATTATTTGACGAGTTACAAAAACAAAAACATCTACATATTTTTTTATTTATTACTTTTTTATGTATTTTTGACACGCTCGTTTTTTAACTTTGGAGTGAACCTTTTGCGACTCTCTGTAAGAGTCATATAAGAATTACTGAGCTACCTAAACAAGAGCGTTTTTGAAATATGAAAATTCTATTGCCAATACAATTTCAATTAAACAAACCGACATAAGGATCTGTAAAATAAAATTTTCCGACAGGATGGTGTTGATTTCGTAATTATAATAATTTGTATCAGAGTGGATGTGAGACATAGCTGCCACATAAAATAATGTGTCAAAAATCAGCAAATTTTGCAAAAACAAAAAATGAAAATCATCAAATTTATTTACTTAAATCCTCATTGTAAAATAACACTCAATTTTGTGAGTTTCTAAAAATTTTTAGGTATTTTCCGTTTGTTTTAACTGAAAAAAAAATTACAGATATTTATTACTTGTCTCAAAAAATCTCTTGAAATTAAACCGCTATTCTCACTCCAATTGACAATAATTAGCAACGTGACTCGAATAATATTATTAATCATTCATGAAAAATAAGAAAATGAACTAAGAGATATCGAACACCTATTATACTTATCAAAAATTATATTTCCGTGAAAAAATGGGTGAAAAGGGGATCTATTACCAGAATCCCAAGTGTTAACTATTATATCTGTATGAGCAGTATCTACTGCGTACACGTACACAATTGCTGTCATTTAAATAAATGTATGCATTTTTTGGCCCGCTACGGCCTTCGTCAGCATTCTTTGTGTCACACTGAATAGTGATACTTTATTAATTTCATGTATTTAACTCAACAATTTTCACAAATAGTATATGGGAATTTCTTCTTTTTCATAAATTATTTTTAATTGCATTAAATATTTTTTCGAATGTGCTTCAATGAGTTGTATTTAAATTTATAAAGCAAAAGCCGTAGCGGGACAGAAAATGCATTACATTCTGCTAGTGTCTGATAATTGTTGAATTTTCTGTACATACAAAATTTATGTCATTGCTAACCAAAGGAAAGCTAAAGTAAAAACATGTAACGTGAAGATACAATATATTCTGGTAGTGTTTAAAGTCATTCCTAAGTATAAGTAGATATCTATAGCTTCAATGTTAACCAAAGGTTGGCTTAAGCAAAAAAGTATGTGAAATATTGAGGGAATAAGACTATTGTAAAAAGCTTTTTAAATTGAAATAAAACTTATAGAATCACATGCGAAAAAATGATTAATATAATTAAAAATAATTATGAAAAAGAAAAAATTCCCATATTCTATTTATAATATTTAATATTTAATTTGTTTCAGTGTTTTCTTTTATAAACTTGTTCCAGCGTTTATGACATGTTTAACAATAGCATAGCGTTACAGGTAGAAACAAGTTTAGATTGGGCAATCTTTTAGTTATTAAAAACGAACTGTTTAAGCTTTTGTTTGTAAAGGATCACACCAAATCTATGCGTTGTTGCCTTCGTCTTTTTAAAAAGATGCAATCATAATATACTTTGACAAATTGTTGGTTAAATTTATGTTGTGCTCTCCCTGTATTTGTGAAATATTGAATTTTAAGTGAGATGGGAATTAAGTAAAGCATTCTAAAAACAAACAAAGATATTTCAAGGACTATAAACAATATCTGGATTTATGAAAGAACAAATAATAGGAAATGCATAAGACATATTCATCTACATGTATGTATAACTATGTGTAAGTGTGCGGGTACATACACATACTTATGAATTAAAGCCATATCACACAGTCAATATCTCTCGTAGTTCATGTCATATAAAGTTTTATTATTTCACTTGTTTTCAACAATTTTAATAAATTTATTTTATACTTTTTTATAAAGTTTGTCCCTATTAAGATAAATATTGCCACTTATTTAAACATACAGACATAAATTTATGTTTTATAAACTTATGTTTTATAAATTTATGTTTGCTTAAATATGTTGGGTGTAGGATTTTTACATTAGCACGTATAAATTTATAGGAATTATGTTTGTATGTATGTATTTTAAGTTTTACAAAAAATTTAATAATTAATTTAAAAACCTCTAAAAGCATTTATATGTTTGAATAATTGCTTTGTTTACCACACCATTGAATTTTCCTAATAATACATACGGTCAGATGAAATGCAAATTGCAGACCCTTTTGACTGTTTTACAGGAGAAAAAGAAAAGTTTAATTTAACCCTGCTGTTAGGTTAGAAAAAACTTACAAATGTTAGGTTAATTTTTTTTCTTTTCTTTTTTTATTCCTACGTTAATCCCGCCAAGCTCTTCGCTTGTCTGCAGGAGACCAGAGTCTCTGGCAGGCATCGTGCTTGAAACCCCGGTACTGATAGACTAGCTCACTACCAGCTAGCCTACCGCGGCAACCATTTAGTAAATATAAACAGCTTATGTAAAAAACAGGTGTGGGATTCCCCTTTTTTGTTTTTTTTTTCAATCAACACAGATTAAATATGTAAAATACAATTGTGGGATCCCCCTTTTTTGATTTTTTTTTTGTACAGAAGCACAAATGCTTGCACTGCTTGGTTCAATTTGTGTGTTGTTTTCAATACTTCAGATGTGTTTTATTTACGACATGGCAAACTTGAGTGAAGGTGAGATACGAGTTCTGCTCAATGCAGAAAGTGACACCGATATTTCAAATTCGGAAATCGATTATATATCGGAAAATAGCAAAACAAGTTCTTCTGTAACAGATACTGAGCGGGAACCCGTCCTAGCTTCAGCTAACTCCGTTGATCCGTTCTTATTGCTAAATCCAAAATGGTTTAGATGGCCACTCCATTACCTTAGCCTATTGAAGCTACGGCTGAGAATATTATCTCAACACAACCAGGACCAACTCGATTTGCAGTGTCTAGATGCAATTTCATGCTGTCAGCTTTTCTGCTATTTTTTCCGCCTCCAATGGAAAGAATTATCATCGAAAATACTAATAAGTACGTCAGGGTCAAGTTTGTAGAAACTGCTGATCAAATAGTTGGTTCCCACAGCACAAAACGCAAAACAAATCGATGGCCAAATATTGTATTTGCAAACATACTTGATATATTCGCTTTGAATGCGTACATATTATTTTCTGATACTTAAGTTTCATGGGCTCTAGCTGATCGGAATACCAGTATTTTTGCAGCCACTAGCACTTTCTTTGGCTAAGGAGTATATGATGAAACGTACTAGATTACCTCAACAATAATTTTCAGCATAGTTCATATAGTAATACTTCTAATTCAGTCGCTCGAATACGTGGAATTTGTAGTTGCTGCAAGACTGACATAAAATGCTCCATTTGCAGCAAGTTTATTTGCAAAACTAACCGAAAAACCATTTGCTCACCATGCAAAATAATAAAGACATTTGAATCATCGCAATGTGCGTACTGCCAAAAACGTCGCTTCTGTAAGTGAAAATGTGGCGAATAAATTGAATTCAATTCAGAGCGCGATGGCCGTATGATAGCCGACATTTTTTGGTCTGCAATTGAAAACTCTGAATAGGATGATATGTGAACAAGGCGATGTCACGAGCCCGATTTTGACTCTAATGTATGGAAAGTACGCGTAATTTCACATTTTTGCTACGTAAATTGGCCACTAAGATCATGCATTGGAGCATTTTAAAACTTACATTCGTTAAGTCATCGCCGAGATAACGTCCGAAATGTTCGAAAAATTAGTCGAAAACTGCCGCGTAATGGTCGAAAGATTCAACCAATCTACACGCAGAAAAAAAAACATGGTTGGAGGTAACCATATTCAAGGAGCAACATACTATTGTTGAATTTAAACAATGTTTATGTTTCAGGGGTTACCATACTATGTTCGAAAGATACAACCAATCTACATGCAGAAAAACATGTTTGGACACAATTTTTATTTTCCTTTTAACGTTTTTTTTTTTCAAATAAAATAAAAATCTAATATTGAAGCAGGTATTTTTGTGACTTTTTAAAAAAAATTATTTTTTTTATTTCGATTGTGTTTTTTATATTTTTTAAATTAAAATATTACAATGGAATTGCTTAAAACCAGGGCTATGGAGCTATAAAAAAATGGTTCTAACTCCGAACCCGACTCCATCCGCTGACATTTTTTAAGTCCGACTTCGGCTTCGGGTCCGACTCTAACTCCGACTCCTACTCTTATATTGATGCTAAATGTATATGAGACTGATCCTTATTTCTCTTTAAACTCTGGTTTTAAGGCAGGTCCTTTTAAATGGTTAAATATATCGCAAGAAAATGATTCTGTAAAAATTTAAAATCGATATTTAATTATTGCATCGCCAATTTTAAAGAATTTTGATTTTGGAAAATTTTAGAACATTTTTGTGCATTTGTTATGCCAAAAAATTTGGGAGTCGGAGTCGCGAGCAATTGTGGGTACTTCGACTCCGACTCTGACTCCGGTATAAAAACCTCAACTCCGACTCTTCGACTCCGACTCCACATCCCTGTTTAAAACCTGCATAAAAGAAAATTAGATAAATGTCTTTAACTGTTGTTCTTTTGTGATCGTTAAAAATTAAGAAAATTATAGATGGTAAGTAATTGACCCTTAATTTACCCTTAAGATAAAAAATATGTTGGCAACGTTTTGTGTCAGAAAATAAAACGCCATTTGTGTTTTTGTAATGTTGAAATAGCAGCTGTATGTAAATAAAATATGTACGTTGACGACAAAAGTTATGAATTTGAATTAAAAATTTTAATAATTTTTTTTTTAAATTCCAGCGGCCGTATTTTAATACTTTTAAGGCCATCTGTTTTGTTTTTTTTGCATATAAAAATAAAAAAACTTGTGACTAAAAAATTTTATTTATCCATCTGAATTTTTTTATTTGAAACAAAACAAGGCGAATTAATTCCAGGTAATCTCGGTAGTACAACAAGTACAACTCGTACAAAAACCACAAGCAATTTGTTTTGCTTCAACAATGTCAAAAACCGAAACAAATGAAAACAGAAACAACGATAATAAACAAAATTTTGATATCTAACAATTATAAAGCTAAAGAAAAAAAGTTATCAGCAGGGCTTTTAGGATCACCTGTAATGAATTCGCCTTGGAAACAAAATATTTTTTTCTTCTTTTTTTTCGAAATAAAATTAAATAATAAATCGTTTATGATATTTATCACATAAGTTGAAAAATTATTTTAAACTTTTTACATCGGATGAAAATTTTAAAAATAATTAAAATGTGTTGTAAAAAAATAATATAAGGAAAACAGTTAAATAAAGAAATGTATATGTGACAGCGCATAGAGAAAAGGACCAGTACGGTAAAGGGAACAGTAAAAACCAACTACCCAAAACAAGAGGTAGGAACGACCTACGCGAGTTTTCAAGGCTGACCAACACGTTGCTGACGTCATGAGATGTGTCGCTTTCAAATGAGACCAATACCTACACGCTCAGTGATGGTGCACTAAAGATACACGTATTTAAATCTTTAAAATGGCTCTCCTGAACAAAACCCTTAGGTTCCTTTCTATTTTGCGCGTCACATATGCTCATTTAAGCCCGTTTTCACAACTTATCGATAGCTTAAGGAATGATTTTATCAGCCGTATAGAAGGTGTTCCGTTTTTACAACTTTACTTAACTTTACTTTATAAAGTGAGCGATAAGATAACAAAAGTTTCATCCTGCGTTTTGAATTAATTAATAAGAGAAGATTTTAGATACATCCACCATTGAAGCAACAAAAACTTTATTAAAATCGATATAGGCGTTTGGAACGGCCTCACAGACAGACATATTCAAGAGGATACAGCTGGAAGAGAAGAGGTAACTTCTAATCGGTTGTACCGATTTTCTTCAAATAAAGCTAAGAACACTCGATCGCCACCTTTCGAACAAATATCATAAAATTAAAATCGGTAGAGCCGTTTTGACTCTACGATGAAACGAACCGATACAAAGATACACACAAATATACACAGAGGAGCACTACAAACTTCTCTCTTTTCTGGGCGGGGTTAAAAACGATTGGGGTTCTTATGTTTTTTAAGAATTTGAGTTGCTTTATGTAAGAATTTTTTGTTTTGGAAAAATTTTTATTTAAAATTTGAAAAATTTATGTACTGTTTCCAGGTGACAGGCAATTGATTGTGTAGTAAAATTTGTATGAAAATCACTCAGTTTTTGGAGTACTTTTCATATCAATTTTACTACACAATCAATTGCCTGCTACATGGAAACAACACATTAAAGAAAATAATAATTTGAATATTTTTTTTCTGATATTTTTCGTTTAAGGATTTTTATTTTTTCATCATGATGAATATTTCTATTTGAAAATAAATATCAATGTTAATTTTTTTTTTAATAAATTAAAATAAATTTTAATCAACAAAGATACTGGTATTTAGATTTGGAAATAAAAAATAAAAAGTTTTCGGGTCTCTGATAAATTCCAAATTATTTCAGTAAGTATTTAAAGCCATCCTTCTCGTACTTATTTTGTCTTATTCTTATTATTTACGCAGTGAATTCGTGCCGACAAGTTCGTCATACTGTGCGCAATTCGTCCCAATTGTTTTTATACCAAAAACATAAAAAAATATTAGGTTTATTAAAGATTTTTAAAATAAATTTCATAATAACATTTGATTTATTTGTTATTAATGAGGGGATTAGGATAGAAGAGAAATATAATAAAAAATCTTGTTAAATAGCTATTAATCACATAATGTTCCATTTACTGTTTTTTAATGACACGTGTTCTTTGCTTAAACTTAAAACTTTTACGGAAATTAAAAAAAATTTTTTTTTTGTCAGTAAACTCTATACTTTTTGACTTTTTTTGATTGATTGCCATTTATTGATATGTCCGATTAATCACAATCAAGCAAAAAGTCGATTTAAAATTTTTCTATGTTTGCAGCCGTTCGCATTTTAAGTGGTGGTATTTTATTCGTTTTTATGGATTTGGTTTTTTTTTGTGCAACAAGTTCATTTGTGGTTAAATGTGTATAAACCATCACCCCTTAGCAAATATGTTAAATCTTAAATATAACATTATTTTATAAAGTAATTTTGTGCAGAAGATTGAGTTTTTATTAAACAATTTTCTGGGAAAAGATGTTGGGGTAATTGACTATTTTTTTTTTTATTAATAAAACATAAACATTATCTGATGTAATCATTGTTTGCCTTTGTATTAGAGTTAATTACCGGAATTGTTCAGTAATTTTAAGTTTTTTATAATATTAATTATAATAGAATAACAGATTTTGAGGAAAATTGTTCCTGTAGAAATGTTTTTTTAGAAACAGAAATAGAATTTTTGAACTTTGATAGTTTTATCGCAGGGTTTTACACGAAATAGGAGCTTCCTACGCAAATATCATGGGTGCCCCGGTAGGCTAGTTGGAAGTAAGCTAGTCTATCAGCACGGGGGTTGCGGGTTCGATTCCCGCCAGAGACTCTGGTCTGCAGAGAAGCGTATAGCTTTTCGGGATAATCATAGGTAACAAAACCAAGCTGTTTATACCAAATTAAAAAAACCTTTCTGTTACCGTTCTTACGACATACAGAAATTTATATTGTCTTTGTATGGTAGGCGCCATGTCCACTTATCCAATTGAGCCTACTCTTGGACAGATGTTGCGTATTAATATCTAAGCTTTTTGCACAAAATTCGAATACTTTGACCGTAACTGTGTAGGAAGGAGGTATCACGCCTACTTCTTCAAGCCTGCTCAATATTTGACAAATGCTATGTATTGATAACCAAGTTATTTGAAATAAATATTGTCTTTGTATGTGTGGTGCCACTCCCACTTCTCTTAACGTGTACACTTTTAAATAGATTATTGTTATAGTTATCCAAACTTTTCGTTCCAAATTTAAAAACTTTTACCACTACCGCTCTCCATATATATATAGAAAACTAAATTATCTTTGTACGGGAGTTGCCACGCCCACTTCACCAATCCAGCCCTCTTGTTGGCAGATCTTGCGTATTTATAACAAGTTATTTTTATAATATTTTAAAACGTTTACTGTAGCCGTTATACAGAAATAAGGTAATAAATATTGTCTTTGTATGGGGAATGCCACGCCCACATGAAAATTTACAATTATTTATAGCCTATGCTAAGCAGCGGATAATCAGTAGAATATGAAATTCGTTCAGTAGTTTAGGAGCCTACAGGGAAGAAACAAACAATTTTATATTTTTTTATAATTCAACGCAGGTAAAAAGGTGTCTTTAAGTTTGTCATTTCGTTTGTAATTTCAATAACATTGAAAGGTCCTTATGAGTAACGAAGTTGATTTGATGATGCCCGTCGGACCATCTGTCCGTTGAAATATGTTTTCCGAAGGCTCAAGATATTATGGGCACCATGTTGTTATATAATTATATCACATGCAGTCCGCAATACTTTGGTGTTGAAAGTCAACCTGATCGATCCACAAATAGCTGAAATATGCGCAAAAAGCTCATACCCATAAATCATTTGTTGTTGTTATGTTGTTTTGTCTATATCTGGAGAATGGCAAGAACCAAAGCTTCAAAGTTAGTTAGAAGCATCTTGGTTTTCAATAGACAACACCCGACAAAATATGGGCAGGAGTGGAGAAATGGGCGTGGCACAAAATAGATTTTTTTATATCAAGAAAACGGTTAGAGTAAAATAGACGAAATTTAGTGCACATAATTGGGTTATCAAAACACAGCTTCTCTTTATTGGGCGGGGTTGGAGATTTTTTTATATCTGAAAAACGGTATTTGTTTAACATTCTGTTCTTATCGCTCCATGGCGAAAGATATCTAAGATATCTAAGCCGAATATAGCACTCTAACCTGTTAAATAGAAGATCGAAGGAGAGAAAATACGGAACAGAAGCTGATGAAGGCTGATGAATTTTGCTACATGAAGAAACTGGAAAAACTTTTTTTCTAATGCATGGAATTTATTCAATCTTTTTATGTGAAAACTCATTAAAATGTTTTAAAATACTTTAATAAGTCTTAAAGATAATTGACTTAAAATGCCCGCCCTTAGGTCAGGCAACTTGAGAGGCCCACGGAAGGTTGTGTTTATTGAAATTACCCCTTTAGGAAATTTTGTGCGTAATTCGGCCATAACCGGACAAGCTATGTGTGCTATTGCATCATCTTGTTGATACAGACACATAGTTAAAAGGAATTCTTTTTCGGCGTAGTTCCGGATAGAAAAATTCTCAAATAATGGTCTCCAGTAACCGTAACGCTGTGTCCCTTGTATTCAGAAGTATAGCCCGACAATACAGCGTGAAGAAACTGCACACCCCATTGTGACACGAATTGGATGCAATACCTTCTCACTCAATATTTCTGAGTTGGAACCACTCCCTAAGCGATAATTTAGTTTAATTACGTTGCCGTTCAGATCAGTTTTCTTTTGGTAGCGGCTTTCATCAGCCACCTTGTACAAAAACTTTAAACGAACATGAGGAAATAATATTCACGTTTTATTTACACTAATTGGAAAATTCTATTTTTTCATTTAGAATTAGTTTTCCTTACAAAGATATCAAAAATCAAAAATTTTTTGGAAAATGCAGAAAATGCATATTAGAAAGCATAAATTAAAGCAGAAATCTCTACTGGAGGTGTCTATCTTTGTTTCAGCCGGTAACTTTTGACTTAAGATAAATCCTTCATAAAGGCTTTTTTGGTATTTCCATATTAACATATTATAAGGATTCTACAAATGCAACTGTATGGCATTATTAGATTGGTTTATGAAAAAATCGAGGTTGCAGGCTTTATTATTGTACCCCTTAATTATGAAAATCTTCGTTTAGGCTCATAGATTTCAAGTGTTTCTGAAGATCTTTAAAAATAAAAAAAGTTAATTGAAAAGAAAAACATCTATACAATTTTAACAAATTTATGCAACTATTTGAACCAACAATTATATATTCATTATAGGAATTTTATTATTTTCTATAATCAATTTATAAAAATTTAATTCTGAATATTAATATTATTTTTAAAAGAATTATTTTTCATACAATGTTTATAAATCCACTTATTATATTATACATGAATATCAGTCGAAAAATAAAAAATCTATAAAATATGAATTTGTCTATGAAGAATAACTTGGATCAATTTGTTAGTTGAATGAATGTATAAATAAATATTTTGTATATTGTTAGTCCTATATAAAAAAGGTCCTAACTCACATAATTGTAAATTTACAGGAGAAGGCAAAACATATTATAAACTAAATATATCCAATTGAAAAATATCTTGTGCAACCGTTATTTTTGTTACTTTCTACATGAGACCAATGATAAACTTATATGCATTAGTCCTTTTGTATATAATATCTTTTCTCGTTTGCCAACTGTTTGACCACAAAGAACACAAAATGTAAAATAAGTAGAAAATAAAGCAAAAGGACATTTTGAAAAGGAAACTTTGTTGCCATCTTACAAACAAAGTTATAACCAACACTTTCATGTTTAATTTTATCTACAACACATGCTTTTGATGTCGAGCAGTTGCCACACCACCAACAACAAAAATAAACTATTGATTATATATTTTTTTTTTTCAATATATAAAAATTGAACTATCATTTAACAACAGCATGCTGTAGAGAGTCGAAGGATGTTGAAAAAGTAAAATGCATAGAAGTTTTTACGAGATCATTATATTTAAAAAAAAAAAAACACCCTACAGCAAGTAAGCGTATTCTCATATTCTATTTCCTTCTTTTTTTACAATTTTCAAATACAAAAAACCTAAAGAAATCAGGAAAAACTTTTCACTTTGTCACTTTATTAAAAAAAAAAAAACTATGTAGATGGAACTGAAAAAATACAAGGATGATAAAAAGAAACTATTTTCTATAGTTTTAAAGTAAATATGGTTTAAAAAAAGCAAAAGAAGAAGATATATAAAATAAAGTGGTAGTTTTAAGCAAACTTTTTTTTTTGATAATATAGACATGATATTTTTTGACAGTTTATAAATGTAAATGGCATAAAAATAGCTGTCACAAAACTTAGAAATAATGATAGTGATTAGGGTATTCATTCGGTTAACCGATTAATTACTACTCGATTAACTGATCGGTTAATTTAAAATTGTCTTTTTTCGATTAACGATTAAACCGGTTAATTTCAGTCGATTAATCGATGTAACCAAATTTTTAATATTTTCTAGTAGTAAAACATATTTTTTCTATTTTTAATTATTTGTTTCGTCTCATATTCAAAAGGAATGTGTTTAGAATATACATATTTTTTGATACAAACAAAGAAGGTGTTCAGTGATCTTCATATAAAATTACAACAACAGCTTTTTGTTTCACGTACTTTTTATATGTATGTGTTAAGTTATTTGTTTCTTCTCATGTCTTGTCATATTAATCTTTTAACAGAATTAACCGAAACAATTAGAAGTATTAAAAATTAAAAAAAAAAAATTAAAACAGAACTCAAATGGCATAATGGAATTTTTAGATATTCAGTATTATGGGTCGCCTTGGATTTCTCCAACATCTACGACAATTGAAAGAATTTTTTTTACGTCAAGTTTTTTTCTCGTAACAACTTCTAATAGCGTAAATATGTTGTATATTTGTCTGCACTAGACCCCTGTAAAATATTATAAATTTATTTTTAGTTTTAGAGCCCGCGCTTTGATCTTCATTTTGTTAAATTTGTTATATAATAGCAATAGTTTTGTATTGCAAATAAGCATATACGATTCTTAAGTTCTCATGGATTCAGACTCAAGCAATTCATTAATTGAAAAGTATATATTCTTCCAGGAAATATTTTTGATAGAATACATATAAAATAATGCACAATAAAAAGATTAGCTTGGGTTTACTACGTGGACAGTGAAGTTGTGTGTTTATTTTTTAGTTGAACTGTTTTAACTTGTAAGCGTTATTATGGAAACCAGAAGCCAAGATTATTTCTGTACGAGACTCAAAAATGTAGAAGATATTAATGATAATGTTTTACCAACTTACGAATATGTTATGAAAAACTATGATTGGAATAGGGAGCAACTAAAAATAACAAGGAATACTACTAAAGAACCATCGTTTTTAGATATTGCATAACTTGTAGCTCAAAGGATAGAATGCGTTTGGAGAAAATTGCCTCTTCCTACAGTGTCAAATACAATAGTCATACAAGTAATAAACGGTTATCATAAATATAAATTACAAAAATCTCATAAAATCGTTAAAAAAAATGTCCGTTTATTAGAAAGAAAATTTTCTCCGACGTAGCAGAGTTTTGTTTCATATTTGTTCCTGTAGATGTAAACAAATTGAGCTTTTTTGATGTCGAAGGCAATATAAGGTACTCAAAGAAGAACGGGAGTTTTTTAATGAGATGCGAGGGCGAGAAAAATGCGTATTTGAGGAGTAATTCGAGATCTTCCAAGCACCAAATACAAAAAAAAAAAACGTAAATAAAAGTCACGACAAAAGTAGCTTAAAACAGCAGGAGTTATCTGTAAGTAATTCCAGTGCTTCTTGTGACGACTCTTTTAATTTACCTTCCACGTCAAAGGCAGAAAGAAAAAATAATTAGTTTGCCTCTATTGTCAAAAACTTGTAACCGTTACAGTGTTTCGGATAGCGCAGCGGCTGCTATTGCTTCGTCTGTATTGCAAGATATCTCTCCTAGCAGTGAACCAATTGATTAATCAAAAATAAGACGGGAAAGAAAAAAAGTACATAATGAATGGTTTCAAGACCAGAAGCAGCTAGACCTACTTGCTTGCTTTATACTTTGACGGCCGAAAAGATAAGACGCTTAATATTATTTAAAAGAAAGCTAGGAAATATAGACAAGTACTGATTGAGGAACATGTATCTGTTAAGGAGCCAGATTCAGTTTATGTTGGCTATGCAACACCAGATGGAAGTACTTCTAAAAATATTGAAATGTCAATTATTGCCCTTCCTTCGTCTCTAATAATGAATAAAGAAAATTTGATGGCAATTGGCTGTGATAGTACAGTCACTAACACTGGGAAATTTAACGGAGTATTAAGAGTATTGGCAAAAAGACTTTAGCGCCCACTGCAATGGATAATTTACATTTGAACGAATTGCCATTAAAACATCTATTTAACAAGCTATATGGTGTTACCAAGGGACCATATTCGTATGCTGGTCTTATTGGCAACTTATTAGAACACTACGAAAAACTTGCTTCTGTCGATGTTGTTGGGTGAAACAGCGAGAGAACTGGCAGCCAGACGTGTTCATGAAGCACGAAGCTCACCTCATACCCGAAAGCAACATCGCGTCTTTGAGGACCCTTCTATCAATTCTGACGCAAATAACTATTTTGAAGTTATAAATTGGAATCAAAAGTTTTTCGATCCACCAATTCTTCGGAACATCACTACTGAAGAAATAAATGCGGCAGTTGAGTGTCAAGAAGTGATAATCTAATTTTTTGAATTGCCCAGATTTGACAGTATACAAGCTTTTGTGACCAAAAACTAACTAATAAAATTTCGTGTTTTTATTGTTTTATGTTGTATAGGAACCAAAGTTTTATTTTTTTTATGTGTAATTAAAAATGTGTTCAGTTTTAATTAATAATAAATAATTTATAGTAAATAAAATATTAAAATTAAAAAATGGCTTTTTTTAAAATACTTAATGCCTGTTTAACGACTTCGAACGTCAACGTTCGAATAGAAAATTATATTTAAAACAAAAACAAAATTCTAAAATTTGTTTTTGTTTTAAATATAATTTTCTATGCGAACGTTAACGTTCGAAATCGATGAACAGGCTGTTAATTCTTAGGAGCTCCGGCGCGGGCTCAAGATGAGACTTTTTTAAACTTTTTTTTAACCATTTTTTAGGATTTTTAACGTAAGACAATAAAATATTGCTATTAGAATATGATACGAGAAGTTTTATATCTCAGACATCAGCATACAGGCCTGGTCTGAAAATCACTTTTATTCAAATCATGTGATTTCAAATCACATGCGCCTTTTAAAATCACACTTGTGATATTTTTGTGTTCAAGTTTTGAGTGTTTTGGTGTGATTTTGAATTGCCGAAAGCACACTTAGAAACACAAAAAACGGAATGATTTTTAGAACACCACAAAATCACACGTGTGATTTTAAAAGCACTTGATTTGAAATCACGTGATTACGTAATTAATTAAAAAATATTTATTACATATGTATTTATGAATTATTTTTTTGTTTTTTTGCTAACTTTAGTTAAAGAATTAATGTTTGTTCTGTTTTTGTTTTTTTTTTTTTTACTAATAAACTCCAAATAATAAATAGTTTATGCATATTAATTTATTGAAATGACTTAATTTATAAGAAAAACTTTATTAATCGGTTAACCGATCAACAACAAAATTAACCGATTAAACCAACACCTCGGTTAACTAACCGAGCGATTCACCGATTAAAGCAAAAGCCCGATTAAATGAATACCCTAATAGTTATGCAAAAAAATTATTGTCCAAAAAGACAATTGACAATACCAATATGAAGACTTTACTATACTAATCAGAAAAGTAAAACTTCAAAATTTTTTTTTATTTTGATATATATAAAGTACGTACATTAGGCATATAAATTTTTACAATTTTTTCAAATAGGAAAATTGGCATAGCATAGTCGAATAGAACATAAAAAGACCCTTTAATTTTTTTTCTAAATCGCATAAAAACGCAACTACTTTTTTTATAAGATCATATAGACATTTGCTTATTCATTAAGTAAAGAAATTTTAAAAAATATTTTTTGTGTAAAAATTTTAAAAAAGTGATATACATTGAAAAGTGTGACATGCAATACGAATATGATTTGGGCCCTATTCCACAAAACAACTTTTTACTTTGCACGTGTAAAATTTTTCGTCAATTTGCAAAACCTTATTTTCCTCAGAACAATAAAATTTGATAAGTGAACAGCTGAATTGATAAGTGTAATTTGAAAGTCTTTGCAAATTTTATATTCTCTTTGCAACTTATGTTACATATACGTTCTCTTATGCAAAGTGCAAAGTAAATATTGAAAAGTTTAACTTGCAACTAATTATGCTGTTTCGTTCCACAAAAAATGTAAATTGTATTTTTGCAAACCAAATTTTAATAAGTTTTCAAAAATTTGCAAGGTAAACGATCGCTCTACAAACTCATATTGTTATAACTAGTGAAGCTTAATAGTGTAAAGACGTGAGTTTTTGTTTGACGATATTGAAATTATACACTCATAAAATTATTACAGGTTATTTGTAGGTTATTAAATTCGATTTCCATACTGTTCAAATTTAATAAAAAATATAGTTATTTTACGAATGAGTTTATTTTTCAACATTTATGTTTGTTATTCAAAAAACAAACTCTATACCAAAAAACAAACTGTTTTTCCGTACTAATATTGTTATGTAATTTGATTTTTGTCAGTTAAATTATATTTTTTAAAGCAATAACTATTAAATTTTACGGAATATACTATTAAATAAAAAAAATGATGTAAGATTCATTTATTTTAAATGAAATGTAAATTATCTGTTTTTTAAATAAATTTTTAGTTGTTTAAAATTAATTTTCTGTGGAATTTACCTACATAATAAGAGTATTTTGAGTTAAGAGACCGAATTAATTTTTCGGAACTACAAAACTTTAATTATAAAGATTTCTTTCGTTTCAAACATTTACACTATAGAATTTTTATCTAAATACAAAGTGAAATTTCTCTGTACTTTTATATCGTTATATCGAAGGGAAAATGATATTTACAATCAACATGATGAAGGCATTTCAAATATTCCTTGAATATTCTATTTTTTTAAAAAAGACAGTTAAGACTTTTCTTAAGATAAGAATTATCCATTTTCATATTAACTATTTTTGTAAACATTTATTGCACCTAATTTATAAAAAAAAAATTATATTTAACATTTTCTTTTTCGAATTTATTCTATGAGCTAAATTTCAGTTATGTATTTTATTAAGCTTTTTTGTAATAGTTCTATTCCCTTCATTTTTAGGAATGACTTTATGCACTATCAGTCTAGTATCTGAAATTTAGCTCATAATATAATAATAATAAATTCGAAAAATAAAAAAAATGTGGTATATAGAGCAATTCCATATGAAAACGATCAAAATTGGCAAATTTTTGGACGACCCCTCTCCGATTTTAAAATAAATAGTCTCAATCGATTGCCCAGCAAAAAATAATGTACCTACATATTTTTTTTTTTTTTTATAGTGACTGGTTTAGTGGTGGTGTACACCACTGTCATGTGACAAAATTGAAGAATTCTTCATAAGGGACCTCATTGAAAGTTGTTTAAAAAAACAACTAAACTACTAAAGCGATCGCAACGAGTGATAGCTCGTTGGAAAGGTATTGAATCAGGCTTTAATTGAAAAATAAAATTTTCCTAATTTTTCTTAGAAATTTACCTTTAAATTTTCCCAAGAAAATTAAATTTTCCGATTTTCCACAGAAGCTCCTAAATTTTCCGGCTAATTTTTTCTTTTTTTGATTCCTCATAATTTTTGCTTTAAGAATCAGCAATAAAAAAATGGGCCCCGACTCCTTGTTTGGACAGGAGAAGAGCATTTAAGAGACCACCTTGTTAAAAATACACTTTAAAAATTATTTTACAGTTAAAAATACATTTATGAAGAAAAAATCTTTCTAATTTTGCTGCTTATACTTAATTACAATATTTATTAAAAATTTCAATTGTCTTGGCATCATTATAAAATTAAAGTAACTTTAAATTTAGCACGTCGGCAGACGAAGAGTACCGCTTTACATTAATTGACATATCAGAAATATTTGGTATGAAGCAATGAAACTTTTGCGTTCCAGTTATAGTTTTGACATTATTATATCTGTTTTGAATTCGTCGCTCCATGGCATCGTGTTCTTTTTGAGTGCATAAAACTGTGTTAATGGCAATTTCCTTGCTTTGAATCCACGAAAACAAATGTAGTACATTTAAGATCTGGTCAGTATATGGCCTTTGCAAACTTGCCTTAGTCGCCATGCGTTTTAGGGTTCCCCCTTACGCATCGCATGGGCCCTTACCGTGGGACGTCGCGAAAAAGTGCCACTCGACCTTGCAGTTTTGTTCTTCTTCAATTATGCAAAGATTGTAAAAATTTTTTTTATTCTTGTACTGAGAAGCCGCGCCGTCTGAGAAAAACGTTACTTTGTCGATTGCATCGAATTTTGATCTTAAGAATTCAAACAGTTTCATTTGAAATAAATAAACGGACACATAATTATGAGCTAAACTCTCCGCGACAACAACAAGGCTTACGGTCTGTAGTTCGTTATCTTCGTTTTTGAAATAAATGCAAAAAGGATGCACCGTGCACTGGTCGTTTGCCCAGTGATAAGCCTGAATTTCATCCTGAACGAGAAAAGTGTAATTCTCGGCAAAGTCGCTTATCACAATGAATTCATTTTGGGCTAATTTCTCCTTACTTTCCTTTAGAAATTTCGATTGCATCTCGGATATGAAATGGTGCGCCTTCAGTTCATTCAACTTGAATCCGAATTCCTCGATGAATTCCGGAATCTGCTTTACCACGGTCTCAAGGGAACATCTGCCGCTGCTAATTATCCACTGTTTGAAATGCACCTCCTGAATTAACAGCTGTTCAAAATTGTCCGCCAAATATTGCTCTAGCTCGTCAATCTTCGGACAATTGTCGCATTTGGACAGATGACAATTTTCCGTGGGGTATGCGCACAACGACTTCGACAGGAGGTCCCTATATGTTTCAATTTCACCGTGAAATACTTTCAATTTCTTGCATGGAAAGAAAATTAATTTGATGTTTTGATGAAACATGCAAACGCAGACTGAATGCGTTCCGTGCCTGTCTAATGCCAGCACGCATTCTTTTGGTCGTAGGATGGCAAACTTAGAAAATCCCACTTTTTCTGCTGGGTATTTCTCATTGAACTGATGGTATGCTTCGGATAGATTACATAATAATAATCTGCGCTGCTTGTGTACTTTTTCTCCATCTTCACGTGTGATAACATAGTCACGTGTACCTGGGCAGGCGCGGCTGTTGTCATCATTGCAGTAAAAATCTTGAATCAATTTCACCGTTGCTTCACTGAGGGTCCTTGAGCCAAATTTCTTGGTGGGAGTCGCCAATATGCCCTTCTGTCGAACTAATTCTTTGCTTCTTCTCGCGATGTAAAAAGATGTTTGAAACTGTTCAGAAATCTTGCGTATAGACCATGATTGAGGCAGCACAGATAAAATGAGATATTTCTCCGGAAAAGTAGTCGCTAAATTGAATTTTCTTTTCAACTGCTCAATCATTTGTTTGCCGTCATCAACGTCATCTGCTTGACTGAATTCGTTATCAGAGCCTTCATCAAATATTGTCGCGATTGCACTCATAACCTTGCCTTTTTTCTCTTTCCTGTATGTTTCACTTCGCAACTTTCTTTTTCTAATAGGCGTTTCACCTTAAGTGGTAATAGCCTCATTCAAAGACATATTGACCATCGGAATGTCTGCCTCACTATCAGATGAAACATTTTGTTCACTTGTCATTTCACTCTCGGATTGTGGCTGCATTTGTTTCAATGCATTTGATTGTTGAGACAAATCGATTTTACACTTGGGGCAAATGAATTCTGCTTCTTCACCGTATTGTATATTTAATTCATTCATGTATCGCTTCGAAACACCAGTTAATTTTAATACTTTTATCTTTTTCGAACGATGTCCACTCTTGTTAAACGGATTGCAGCAAAATTTATTCATTTTACTTTAAATTGTCTTTGCAGCTTCACTCTTTACTTTACAAAAAAAAAACACTTTAACACTTTCACGTTTAGTATTCAACTGAAATTTGACTCAGAGTGTGTGAAGTATTTATATTTATTTTTTGGTAAAAAATAGGTAAAAAATAAGCGATATTTGCTTTTCTTTAATAGGAAAATTTGCGTGAACTACTGGTCATAAAATGTTTTTTAAAAGGGACTTAATTGGTTACTGCCAATAAGCCGACCACAGGTCATAAAATGTTAAAATTACCAGGTAATAAATATTTCGCCATATTTATGGAAAATCCGTGTTTTATGACTTGTTTCTGCACGTGTCATTTTAGGCGAAATATTTATTACCTTGTAATTTAAAAAATTTACAAAACATTTTATGACCTGTAGCCTCAGTCGGGTTTGGTGTGCCATTACATGCCACTGCTGCTATTATCCATGGATTTATGGCCGATCTTGTGAAGGCAGGCAGACCATATTCACTACACACTCAACTTGGGGCTCTTAAAAAAAAAATTTATTTTTTCTTCATAAATGTATTTTTAACTGTAAAATAATTTTTAAAATGTATTTTTAACAAGGTGGTCTCTTAAATGCTCTTCTCCTGTCCAAACAAGGAGTCGGGGCCCATTTTTTTATTGCTGATTCTTAAAGAAAAAATTATGAGGAATCCAAAAAAAAAAAAATTAGCCGGAAAATTTAGGAGCTTCTGTGGAAAATCGGAAAATTTAATTTTCTTGGGAAAATTAGGATACCTTTCCAACGAGCTACCACTCGTTGCGATCGCTTTAGTAGTTTTTAAAACAACTTTCAATGAGGTCCCTTATGAAGAATTCTTCAATTTTGTCACATGACAGTGGTGTACACCACCACTAAACCAGTCACTATAAAAAAAAAAAAAATATGTAGGTACATTATTTTTTGCTGGGCAATCGATTGAGACTATTTATTTTAAAATCGGAGAGGGGTCGTCCAAAAGGTGATCGCTTTCATATGGAATTGCTCTATAATAAAGTAACTTATGAAAAAGAAATAATTCCCAGATTCTATTTGTTAAAAAAAATTTAAGTAAAATCGATAAAACATTTTTTAAAAATCCTAAATAAAAAGCCAAGTGCTAAATGAAAACTGCAAAAATGCCAAAAAGTCCACACTGCTAGAAAGTACTAAAACCCTTGGTATTTGTAACATAAATGCTGTAACACTTGCTCCTTTTTCTTAGAGTTGCAGAATTTCATATTTTTCATTGAGGGTCAATCACTTTCCTTTATTCTTAGGCTTCTTTGTTAATAGTATGTATAAAAAATATAAAATAAAATAAAATAGAAAATGCTGACGAAGGCCGTAGCGGACCAGAAAATGCATTACATTCTGCTGGTGTCTAATAATTGTAAATTTTTCTGTACATAAATATACTTCATTGCTATCCAACGGAAAGCTAAGGTAAAATGTAACAAGAAAATACAATATAATAGTCTGGTAGTATATAAAATGAAAAATTTTGAATTTAATGAAATTAATTAACACATTGTTTAAAAAGGCAAAGTTTTCTGATAATGTTTTTTTAATTAAAAGTAAAAATATCTTTTATTGAAAATATTTTTTCAAAATTTTAAATTTTTTAGTAATCAATATGCACATTTTGGTAATAGGTGCAAAATCAACAAATTGTTGCTGAATTCTATGAATTTGGTATGAATTCGGTGATAACAGACAATTTTTTGCACAGAAAAAATTATTAAATTTCTCCAATCACCAAATTTATTCCAAATTTATAATATCAAGCAAACAAATTGTTGATTTTGCACCTATTACCAAAATGTGCATATTGATTACTAAAAATTTCAAAATTTTGAAAAAATATTTTCAATAAATGATTAATTTTAATTAAAAAAGTTATCAAAAAACTTTGCCATTTCAAACAATGTGTTAATTTATTTAAATAGATATTGTCAATTCTTAACAACAATTCTACATGTTTAAATTATTTTATTTTAAACGAGAAAAGTCAATTAAGATTTTTTGTTATTAAATTAAAATTTTAATTTAAAATTTATTTCAGAACAACTAAAAATTATTTATATCAAAATTAAATTTTTAATTTTCTTTCAACTAAAACAATAATTGATTCAATTATCACACTAACTAAATTTGTTCAGAATATACTGAAAACCTCTAGAGAATATTTGGTCAGGTGAATCTAAATACAACAAAAGTACAAAATCGTTTGGAAAATTAATCCCTAGTCGAAAAAGTACTCACAAAAGATTATTTAACACTTGAAAACTTACACTGTCACTGACATCTCAATATCTCCAGTATTGCTTAAAATGATTTCAACTGATATACATAAACATATGCATAAAAATAAATATTTATTTAAAAGTATAAACATAACGCACACTAAATTAAAAATAGGAACACTTAAAATTTATTAAAATATATTTTTTTTTTTTCATAAACCAGATCACTAATAAAATCTTTAACCACCACGAAAACTTTGTTTGCAGTACTGTCTTCTTTAACTTTTCCTCTTCAACATTTTTAAAATTCAACTTGAGTAAAAAATTGAAACCATATTTTTGAAGCCAGTTTTCTGCCTCTCCTAAACATTTGTGAATTTTGGTTTGTGTCTGTTTATGATAAAGGATGCGATATGTACATATTTACATTTGTAGATCAAAATGTTTTTAACCCCCGATCTATTGAATTTACTAAAATTTTTTAATTGATCTTATATACAAAAACTATTTTACTTTATGGTCTTACTTGTATAATATTTTTAGCTTTTCTATAGTATTTGGAAAAAGTTTCCTGACGAGCTGGCCTAAGCAACCAGCGAAATGCGCATAGGAACTAGCTTTCCCACAACAATAAATTTCAGTATTTTTATTCAAAAATTGGGATTATTAGCACATCATTAATAAATGAATTAATTAATAAAATATTTCATTCCCGAAAATAATTTTTGGTATTTTAGGTTTATTTGCTTAATGAACCTTTTATTAATCATAAATATTTTTATGAATTTGGGGGTATGAATTTGGTATAAATTTGGTGATGAGAGAAAATTTTTAATATTTTCAGTGTTTTCAAAATAACTAGAATATATTTAAAATAAATGTATATCTCGGGACAAGTTGTTAAAGATTTTGAAATTATTTAAAGTTTGTCTTTACAAATTATTTTAATTATAAACTATTATTGTAGGTCCCGTGTGCTTCGTCATAAACATGTTCATCTGTGCATATAGATTATTTTTATTTTTCTGTTTAGTTTCCAAATAAAGTTTTTCAATAGTTTTTAGTTTTGTTGGTATATAAAATTGATAACAAATATTTAAAGCCTTGCAATGGCAAAAACATAGTAAAAGTTCATTATGGCTTAATTGAGACTTTATTGAAATAAAAATCTTTTTATATGAAACTCCAGCTACGCAAAAAAATAAAATATAATATGTACACTGTACATACATATGTGTGTATGTCTATTAGTGTATGTATGTTATTTTTCGAAATTTACTTTCTAAAGAACCCAATACATTTACACACGAATGAATAAAATAATTTATAAATTTACTTATGGGACTAGATAAATGCATATAAATTTACGAAGAATATCGGAAATGTTTGTTAAAAATTTTAAGTAATAGAATATAAACAGAAAAATCAAGGGACAAAAATTTTTCTTTGTAGCATTCTTCAGATTTAGGCTTAAAGGAATATAGATGAAAACATATTATTACCCGGCGCAAATAACCTTTAATAGATAGTATTAAGTACTTTTTTTTATGCCATCATTGTCTTTAAAATAAAAAAGGAAATTTAGTCTCGATTTGTGCATTGAAAGATAACAGTATGTGTTTAGTAAAAAGATGTAGAAAACAATTTTTTCTATAAACATTTCTTTATAATAAATAAACTTGCACTAAGTTTTACGAAATATTTGCTGTTTTTTCCCCAACTTGTTTGCAAATAGTAATTAATTTTATTTTGTTCCATTTAACTTCGAAAACTATAAAAAGTTTATTTTTTATTGATTTTTTTTTTTGCTTTCTTCATTCAGTATGAGGAAATGTAGTTAAATATAGGTCACTCAGATGATATGTGTTTATTTTTAATATATTAAATTAAGGTGTTTTTACTATTTATTACCATCTTTTCTTTTTGAGGGTTTGTGTTGCTTGATAACGTTAAATTTAAAACAACAATTATAAAATACAGCTTTACAACAAAAAAAAAATGCATACATACATATTAACATAGAAAAAGTAATTCTTTAACAAACATTATTGACTTACCACACTTCATTTGTTCCTCTTCTTCGACGGCACGCAAAACTGCTGAATTGGCCAAGTTAAGGGGACGGGCAATTTGATCATCAATTTCAATCCTAACAATAAAAAATTAGAGTTATTTTTATATCTTTTTTAGCTATTGTTTATTTTATTTCAATGAGAAGAAGAAAAAGAAGAAAAATAAAAAGTTTTGATTTAATAATAATAATAATAAAAACATAAACCAGAGAACGGCAAACAAAATTATTTAAAACAGAGTACCGATACATTTTAATATTTTCACTACTTAGAATGAAGAATAAAAAAGTTTAGCCTTTGCTGTTTTGTGAGCAATGTGCAAAGAATTTTCATATGTCAGCAGTTGTGATATTGTATATTTTGAATTATTAATATGTTATGAATTAAAGTTAAAAGGTTAAAGGAGTAGGGATTGGCAAATTGGAAAAATATATCGATATATATCGTATCCATTTTTTTTAAGAGTTTCGATATTTATTAATTAAAAATATCGATATTTCGATGTATCGAACGTATTTAGCTGAAATTATTACCAAATTTAAAAACTTAATATACCTATGTCAATACATATGTATTTACATATGTACAATTATATTACATGAAACTCCATTCTAACTTTTTATTGTTTCTTTTAATTTCAAATTTGTTGCCTGCCCCTCGGTTTCGAACCAACAACCAATTTTAAGATTTATAATATTTTAAAATTTAGTAATAATTTGCACAAATTGATTTTAACTATCAAGTACTTATACACTGCACACATTTTCATTGCTTTTGAATGTATAAAACAAACACATAACGAAAAAAAAAATTTGAGGGTAAGACAACGTCTACCGGGCTTAGGTAGTTCTCTATCAAGAAGAAGGGCTGTTCATTGTATTCTTTATAAATAATTAAAGGAATAAATACAGACTTCGAGCTTGAACAAATTACTTTTTTATAAAGCATTTTATCATTCGTATTTTTTTTGTCTGCACATTAAATAAGAGAGAGTACTCTTTAAATATGACGTATTTTTAGCCATCGCTATTTTTTTGTTGTTGATTTTTAAGTATCTCACCAATTTTAAAGAAATATATATCGTTTTAAAGATATTGTTGTGTAGATATTAGGGTATTCATTTAATCGGGCTATTGCTTTAATTGGTTAATCGCTCGATTAATTAACCGAGGTTTTGGTTTAATCGGTTAATAATCGGTAAATTTTCTTATCGATCGGTTAACCGATTAATATTTTTTTTTTATAAATTAAGTAATTTCAATAAATAAAAATGCATAAATTATTTATTATTTGGAGTTGTTTAGTAAAAAAAAAAACAACAATAACATAACAAACTAACAATTCTTGAACTAAAACGAGCAAACAAAAAAAAAAAAAAAAAAAAATTCATAAATATGTAATACATATTTCTTTAATTAATAAATATTATGTATTAATTAAAAAATAGGCTGTGTGATCATTTTATTAGTTATTTCAATAGTTTAAGGAGATTTTATAAACTAATCTTTTAGACAAATAAGTTGGCTTAAATATTTAGAATTTAAGAGATTCTTTACATTAGTTTTGATAAAATTTGACTTGGAATATCTTATTACTTAGTCTTCTTCCTGGATTTCTCTAAACATATCAATAAACATATTCATTATGCCATTAGGGTCCTGTTAAATATTTTAAATTTTTAACACTTCTAATTGGTTCGGTTATTTCTTCCAAAAAATTAATATGAGAAGAAACTAATAACTAAGCGCATACATATAAAAAGTACATGAAACATAAAAACTGTTTACAGCAAACACTTATTTAAAACGGAGATCACTAACACCTTCTTTGTTTGTATGAATAAATATTTTCTAAACACATACCTTTTGTATATGACACGATATGAGCGAAGGATTACAGACCGATTAGCCTTGCATCCTTTCTTCTCAAGACTCTTGAACGAGTTATCGACATTCACTTGAGGATGACCATCCCAAGGTGTTTACTCTCCACCTTTCAGCATGCCTACACAAAGGGTAGGTCTGTTGAGACGGCTCTCCACTCATTTGCTATTTACTCACTATCTATTGTGGCATCCATGAGGAGTCTGGGGGTTGATGATGGCATATGTAGATTTGTAGATAATCTACTCAGGAATAGGGTCATTTGTTCCACGATAGGTGAAGCCAGCGTGCAGAGACTGGTAAACAGGGGTACTCCCCAAGGAGGAGTATTATCTCCACTATTGTGGAACCTGACTATGAACACCACGTTGACGAAGATGGACGACATGAGGATTAAAACTGTGGCGTATGCTGACGATGTTGCAGTGGCCATTACGTGGAAGCATTTTAATATAATGTCTCAGTGTATGAAGGCTGCATTAAAGGTACTTAGTACCTGGAGCGTATCATACGGATTGGATGTTAATCTGTCTTAGACGGAACTGGTAATCTTCACGAGGAAGTATAGGACCGAGGTCATGAGACTTCCGAGGCTAAATGGGACTGAACTTAATTTCTCTCATAGCGCCAAGTATCTGGGCGTAATCTTGGACAGTAAGCTGTCGTGGGGACTGAACATCCAGACGAGGATGGAAAAGGCAATTGTTGCTATATATGCATGCAGAGGTGCAATAGGCAGGAATTGGGGTATGGGCCCGAGGTGTGTCAATTGGATCTTTGCAGCTGAAGTAAAGCCTACTCTGTATTACGTTTTGTTGTTGTAAGGTGAAGTGCGCTGGACAAGGGCAGGTACCGTGCGATGCTTGAGAAGGTACACAGACTCGTCACATTGATGATCACAGGATCAATGCGCTTCATTTCCACCAGGGCGCTGTAAACAGTGCTAAACTGGCTCCCGGTGGACATCACGACCAGACAGATGGCTTTATGCTCGGCGACACAGTTGAACGCGGAACACGGCTGGTCGACCCGTGATTATGGCCACTCCAAGATAATTGGATGCTCGATTGTCCCTGAGGGAGTGGACTACTGCATCCCGGAGCCTTTCTTTGGTGCGAGGTACGCGACACATATAGCGCACGTAAGTGCGCTGTCGGTCATTGGCACCTTCCATGAACCAGCCCTGGGGGTATACACTGATGGTTCACGGAAGGGGGAAAGAGTTGGCGGAGGTTTCTACATAGAGGAACTGGGCGTAAAATTTTCCTTTCGTCTTCGGATGGATGTAGTGTCCTTCAGGCGGAAATCTCGGCTATAAAGCGGTCAGCCAACTGGCTAAAGTATTATCGCGTATCGGGAGATATACGTATATTTACTTATAGCAAGGCTGCCATTGCTTCTTTTGCGGGTGTCTACACGTCATCTATGTTTACTGTGGAATACCGGATGTCTTTGAGTGAGATTGCTGAGCATTCAGGGTTAACGCTTATATGGATACCAGGGCACTCAGACTGCCCAGGAAACCAGATGAGCTGGCCAAGGAAGGTGGTCGCATGGATGACACATTCATTGATCAATTCATTGGCCTTCCAATGGCTCACTGTAAGTCACTCATTCGGCGCGAGTATTATAGAATTGCGCAAGAAGGATGTACCTGTGAGTCCACCTGCTCCCTATTCAGGCCTCTATGGCCTGGTTATGATGAAAGGAGAACCAAATCTCTACTGAGGTTCAATAGGGACCAAATCAGGACTGTGGTGGCGGTCATAACTGGACACTGGCCTCTTGGGACTCATGCTAGGAGAATGGGTCTGGAATTCAATGACTACTGCAGGAGTTGTCATGATGAGGAGGAAGATGCGACTGTGCTTCACTTTCTCTGTCAATGCCCTGGCCTACGGGACATCAAGGAAAAATACCTGGGAGAGCCGGGATTTTTCTGCTTGGAGGATCTATCTAAAATAGAACTAAGATTGCTTCTTTTCTTCATTAGGAAGACGAATTTGCTCAACTCTGCAGTGACGCCATCTGAGTAACTGCTCTCTGGGATGGGCATTGTCGCTGGGTTTCACAGAGGGACCGCTGAAGGACCCAAGTGAGCTGTCTCTCGATGGCTGCCCATGGAACCTAACCTAACCTATATAACACGAAAAAAGTATTTAAAAACACAAAAAAATATGTTATAACACTACAAAAAAATTCAAAATTTTGTTACATCGGTTAATCGGTAAGTCGACTGAAATTAACCGGTTTAATCTTTAAACGAAAATAGCCATAATTTTTTTTTAGAATAACCGATCAGTTAATCGGGTAGTAAGTAATCGGTTAACCGATTAACGGTTAACCGAATGAATACCCTAGTAGATATGCACAGTGTTTTAAATTTCCTTGCAAATACATTTTTATTGTTGTTTTTTATTTTATTTCTAAGAACAGGTAATTTCAACATTATTTTACCTTTTATACTCCGAACTTAGAGAGAGAAATGTCAAAATTTACTTGTGTTTTTGACATATCGATCAACGAAAGCAACAAAAAAATACATTATTGTGTTTTTGGTGTTGTTATTTGTTGTAGTATCGACACCACCTGTAGTTGAATTCGCCTTGACAATATGTATATTGAAACAACATAAAAAAAAATATAAATTTCTGAAAGAACATTTTTATTTTATTAAAAAAAATTGTTTGTATGTGTGTGTTTGTTTGCAAGCAAATTTAAAACACTTTTTTAGAAAAAAGGATTTTGTTATTTTTTTAGATTTAGGTATTCCATTTAAATAAGAATTGCATATTCCACACGTGCATAAAAGGATTTGTTTTAACTGTAAATATCAAGGGGTGGAATTTCGGCCACATGGCGGTCCTAGTTTACATAAATCTCTTAAACACATCCTATAATTTTAATGTATTTGTTAAAAGACGTCCTATACCGATTCATAATTATATTAAAGATACCAAATACATTTACTTGACAAATAAACAAAACTTTTGTATTCGATTGATAAAATTTAATATTCGTCTAAAAAATTGTGTACTAAATGTGTAGTTGATCGTAAACCTTGTTAATTACATGCTTAACATTAATTGTTTAAGCAATTATTAAAAAACTCATAAATAAAAACAATATTTACTATTATGTACCAGTATTGTTTTTATATCGTTTTGCTTAAATTTTTGTTGGTTGCCTACTTTTTATTACAGTTACTGTATTATACTCTACACCACTATGGATGAGAAGGATATTATGTATTTTTGGTAGTGTTTGTTACACAAAAAAATTGTCTTCGTAGAAACTTTAAGAATAACCTTCTAAATTGATTAGAAATTGTCCAGTCGTCCTTCTGTCTATCTTTTAGTTAAGCTTATGATTTAACTATAGATTTTAATTTTAAAGGTAATTTTATGTAATTTGGTATAACACTCTTTTAAATTTTATGACGGCTCCGTTTTAAGTTGCCGATCATTGGCCTGTAATAGAAATCATCTCACTAATTCTAGGCACACAACTGGGTCGTACATCGTAAGAACGTAGGACGTAACGTCGTCAATTTCTAAAAACAAGCTCTATTTACCCACAATCCCATCGTATACATACTTTGTTTTCCTTTGAAAATAATATTAGAAACATCCAAATTTAGCGAAATTGTTGTTTATATGTTCCTTCTTTTTATTTGTTTTGAAATATTCAATTTAAAAACACAAAATTTGTTCAATTTTATATGACAATACGGCCATAACCGGTCTATGTCGACGTTTGACGTAGATACGCTTTTACGTCTGTGCCAGATATTGTGTGGCTTTGTATAAAATATAATACGTTTTCATTTGTGAAGTATCTACGTCATATGCTACTACGTGCATACGGTGCAATTGTGTTCCTACGGTAAAGGGTTCTTTACACTTTCATATAAGTCTTACCTATTTTGACAAAATTTCTTCTCTGATCTAATTATTGTTTGAACATTTTCAAAAAACAATAAGAGATTATCATGACAGGGTTGTATTTTCCTCAAATACGTAAGATTAATATTAAAGTGTAAAGTACCCTTAAATGCTCATGTATATTGTGAAAGGATCTCAATGTGCCATTAGTAAAAACTATTATTACGAAATATGCAGTAAAATATTTAAAAAGGCTTGAGTCGCACCCAAATCCACTAGCTCGAAATATTTTAAATGACAGTGGCCACTCCAGATTTAGGAGAAGAGATACTGCAGGACTCATCCGACGAGAAGACCGCTAAACATCTACATATGTAAACAGAAACCGTGAGGAGAAAAATTTTCGTCTGACATTGGCAGGACAACAATAAAGTATAAGTATAAGATTTAAATAATTATTGATAGTTCATATTTAATATATGAAGATTCAATAAATAAATAATGAGATAAAAAAAATGTATATTGTGATCCCGCTTCATTTCGCAATTGAATAAATTGTATTATTTAAAATATCTTTAAGATATGTGCGGGAATGCCAATCTCCGATGAGATATAATTATAATTAAACGATTAGAAGTAATTATGATTTGGGATGATGGGAAATAAAAAAAAAAGAAAATTAGAACTGGGATGCCCACATTAGTTGGTTTCTTTGTTAAGAAGAAGTCTATATGTAGTGGTTTAAAAGCATTCTTGCGTATATTTAACAATTTAGTAATTAAAATTCCACGAAGGGGTAAAAAGCTCGAGATTAAAGAGAGGAGTTTTCAGTTAAAAATCAAAATCGTAAGTGTCAGTTACACTGGCAACTCAAATTGTCCTACACGTCGGTTGAAAAAATGCAACGGCTGAATTAAAATTTCGATTTATGTTTTGCAACGAATACTTAAATTAAGTGTTATTAAATAGCAATTCATATTAGCGATTTTCGCTTAGACTAATATTTCATTTAATATTAAATAATAGAGTTATAAAAAAATATGTGTACAAAAATAAAATATATTTTTATTTATTATTTTAGTGTTCAAAGTTATTTGGACGTAGATAATTGGATGAAGTTTCGTTTCTGAACTTTTTCGTTCAGTGTATGATTTTGTTAAGTCCTTTTAAAAAAAGTTTTTCGGAATAGATGGGTAAAACTTGTGATTAAAAAATATATTGCAATTTTGGATACAATTTAATAAAATCTGATGTATAAGTTTTTTAATGCCTAAATACAGAGCTTTTTTATAATGGCGGAATTGGATCAATAAAATATCTCCTTCCTGAAAATCTCTTTAATCTGTCTTAACCTTTAAAATATTCGTATGGATTCAAAATTAAACACAAATAATTTTTAGAAAAATACTTATGACTTTACCAAATGAGAGAATTTAAGAGAATTGTTCCATTAATGATAATATCTTTCAACTAGGCACCTTTTTCGAAAAATCCTTAAGCACAAATCTTTCAAAATTTTAAGGCACGAAGAAATCGGTGCACGAAAAATTATCATATCTCTTATAATAGACTTAATGCCGAAAATACTTTTTATTCAGAATTTTGAAAAGTGTTATCGAGAGTCAAGTTATAATACGAACTTAAGAAAATGTTCGCAAATTATTCCACGACATTTTCAATCGAATTTATAAATTTGTAATGGCGGTATAATCCACAATTATTATAAAGCAAAGCGGTGTAGCGTATCATATGATCGGGCTTTAAATATATTCTCTTATTTGGTGTGTATTTGTTTCAACAAAGTAAAATAAATGTTCAACATTAATTAATTGTCATCGATATACAAAGAAGAAAAAAATAAAAATAAAACGGAAAAAATTTTTCAGCTCAATTAATACATTTTGACATTCATAAATGATTGTATTTAAATGTAGTTAACCGTTATGGACCGTATAGTAATATTTTTTCTCATAAATATGAAGAGATATTTAAATGTATTTTATTAGGGGTATTCAGAGCACGACTCAAAAGAAAGATATCAAATTGTTTCTATCTAGCCTAAGTAGTTTGGGATTGAACTTTATATTAATAAATTTAGCAGGAAAACAGTTATGAAAATAAATGTCAATCAACTACCGTAAGGCTAATGTTAGAGTTATCGCTAGAAGCTAAGATAGAAGCGATAATAATTTGTGTTATATCAATGGCTGAAGATGGCAGAGTGGCTATATTGAACAAAAATATTTCTTCTGTTAATATTAATTTGTAAGTGTTTTATAGTTGCTTTTGTTTGAAATATGGATTCTGACGATGAGTTTTTCACAGGAACCGTAACTGTTATTCTGTTTTCATAAGATGCAGATGATAACAGTTATTTTTTGATATTTATTTTTTTGAATAAACATAACAGTTATTTTCTGATTTTTTTGAACAAAAATAGCAGTTATTTTTTTATTTTTTCGAACAAAAATAAAAGAAATGTAGATACGTGTTATAATTATTTAGTTGACTTTAAATATTTATTTTAATGCGCATAAGAAATCCCAATGATGATCACACATTTAAATAAATATTTAAAGACAACATCAATAATTATAACACGTACATTTCTTTAAAGAATAACTTTTATTTTTGCTCGAAAAAATAAAAATCAGAAAATAATTGTTATTTTTGTTCAACGAAATCATAAAACAACTGTTTTATATGATCGAAAAGATAAAAATCAAAAAATAACGGTTATTTTTGTTCAAAAAAATATATATCAAAAAATAACTGTTACTTTTGTCCAAAAAAATATTAATCAAAAAATAACTGTAATTTTTGATCGAAAAATATTGCTTTCGAATCAAAAACGTATTCGATCACGACTACCAGAATTAGGCACCAGCTATCCACTTCCATTGCTTTCTTATTTAACACACAAATTTTCTTAATTTTGTTTTATATCTTTTTTGATATTTCTGGTCTATCATAGTTCCATAGGGCTAGAAATCACACCACCATATCCCTTGACGATTGGCCGATCATTGTTGTGAAATTTGTTCTAATTTAGTTTTTTAAATACAAAATATCAATCTACCGAATTTTGTGGTGATCGTTCCATATAAAATTCTCTTCTAAAAATCTTTTAAATACGCCTTAACCTGAAACGAAACATGGTATTTTACTTAAATGAGGTCATATTATTATTCATATGACGAAAGGTAAATCATAAAACTTTGTGATTATCGGCCCATGAAGGCTTTAAAACGCCTTAAACTGTAAAAAGTTATAATACTGTGAGGCCAGATTTATTAAGATTGGTTCATAATTTTAAGAACCCATATAAAGCCCACTTTTGAAATATTCTTACCTCCGCAAAGGGTATCAAAGCTTCGGCACAGAATAATATACCACTTTTACTTGTTTTTTGTTATTAAAGTTACACAATTAGATATACAAATTCCTGGAAATAAATAAACAAACTAACCCGGTACTTTTTGTTTATTTACTGTTTCCAATATTTCAGAATAAAACATGTGACGGCGAAGAGAAGAAGAACTAAAATCTGAGATCTGGCCCATAATAAAATTTGTCCCATTTAAATCAGACAAATGTAATTTCTGAGTTCTTTTAATAAGGTTGAGATATTTGTATGTTCTTTAAAAAAAAAAGAAAAAAAAAAACTAATTACTCTGGGAATGTGACATACTCGTATTTATACCCACACCGTTATAGCGGAGGGGGTATTAAGCGTTTGTGCTGATGTGTGAAAGATCTAAAACTATTAATCCTAGAACCACCTTTTGTACAGCGATAAACTCACAAGCCCTCTCTGATTCAATCTGGCAGTTCGAATGGCTGGACAAAATCTGTTATGTAGATCTTGATATCCCGATAATATGCGGCACAAAGAACTCTTATATATAGATCTCAAACTTTTAATATAATTTATTTTTTGCCGGGTCTAAGATCGCGCAAATAAGGTTTAACTACTCTCAAAAATGTTTCTGTAATTACTGTAGGAAAACAAATTCTAGCGACTAACCGACTATCTACTTTCGTAATAGTTTTTTACTTCTATTTTTATCTGTGGTCATATGGAAGAGTAGCTTAACTCGATGTAAGACAAAATTGAGTTATTAGAAAAGGTGTAATATCTTTTATATACACAAAAAAATTTTTTTTTAACATTAACTTTTAGTCTCTATTGGAGTTGTAACTAATTCGATAATATACAGACTTTAAGCTAAAAACTCCTCGAATAAAATATCAACAAAACTAAAGATATCTGCAAATGGCAATATTTGACACAAGCACTTTTCCACATTCGCACACATATGATGAGCGATCGAACAATCGTTATGTATCAAATAATATTCATGTCGTATTTTATTCCTTAAGGTTATCCTCTGAGGAGGATAACTCCTAGATTTCAGGAGAATATAACGGGCATGCTTAGTTTGTCAAAAACAAACGTACTCTTTATTTTTCCGAATAAAGTTCTAGAAATCAACATCGAGTGGAATTGAAATCGACCGAGATTTATCGAACTTTTATTTTTTCCAGGGCTTAGGAACGATTCCGGTAAAAATATTCATTACTTAAAGAATGTCGTACATATATGTACATGTTAATTATAAATGAAACAAAAAGTTTTCAGAGAATTATCTTAAAATTTTTTTTATTACAATAGAATAATCTATGACAATTACAGTGAAGTAGTAAAGTCTACATGCAACCTACTCTTTTACGGGAATTGGTAACGATATTGAAAAAAAATTTTAAACAACTAATTAAGACACTATTAAACAAGATTATTTAAAAAAACAAACAAATTGAAAAGGAAAGCTTAACATGGAAATATCAAGCATTAAGCAAACTTTTAAGAAGGTCTAAAGTCTACATACAACATGACTACTTCTTGTAAAACCTGAAAAATACAAAACGAAACTAGGGGAATCCCATTATTTTAATTGATATTGAATTTAACTTACCATAAGATTTTTTTAAATTAGTAACATTATATTTAAATTTTTTTTTAGAAAAATTATTGATCTTTTAAATGGCGAATAGTCAAAAAATTTATATTTCAGTGAGAAATTTTATAATAAATCTTCGTAGGAGCAAAAATATGATGGAGAAATTGCAAAAACTTTAAAATCTGCCGGTTTACAGTACAACAATTATTAGAAACTATAAAAAAATCGAAATTCTGAAAATAGTTCAAGATATGAACGTGAAAAAAAGCAGCCACGACGCTATGTTAGCAGTTTTCTTAAAGAAGTAAATGCGGATCCAAAAATGAGACCCCCGAAATTGACGGAACACATTGAAAAATGTTCCAGAAATAGTGTCCACACAAAAACTATACAACGACCTTTGCATGAAAGTCGCTTTACAAGCAGAGTTAAACGCAAAAAACCACTTTCAATGACTCTGGGAAATAATTGAGGTTCAATATCATTAATGTGCCGATTTATCTCATCCCTTAGCTCATGAATTGTTATTGGCTAATTTATCCTTTAAATATCCCAAAAGAAAGAACGGTGTCAAATCACATGATCGTGGCGATAAATTAACATCGCCATGACGTAAGATAATACGGCCATTGAATTTCGGGCTCAAAAGAGCCATTGTTTCTTTGGCTGTGTGGCAAGTGGTACCATCCTGTTGGAACCACATACCGTCTAGGCACATATCCTCAATTTCGGGCCACAAAAAGTACGTTATCATCTCGCGATACCATTCACGGCAACTGCTTGGCCGACCTCATTTTCAAAGAAGTACGGCTTGATGACGCCGCCAAACAGTCACTCATTGTGGATACATGGACTTTTCAACAATCAATGCCTCGGTGGGCTAGCTGGTAGTGAGCAAGTTCGATTCCCGCCAGAGACTCTGGTCTCCTGCAGACAAGCGAAGAGCTTCGCGGGATTAGCGTAGGAATTAAAATAAATAAAAATAAATAAAACTCGTGGATTCTCATTTGCCCAAATGCGGCTATTCTGCTTCTTAACGAGTCCATTGAGGTCGATTATGCTGACGAAAAAAATCACGAAGTGAACGAAATGCATTTTGATTTTTCTCTCTCTCAGTATTTATCTTCATATATTAAATATGAACTAACAATTATTAATCACATAATAAATTATTTTGATTTGAACGCTCATTTTCGTAAAAGCCTTCATCAATCTCAACGCGCTGCTCAATTGTGTACCTCTCCATGGTTGAACTTGTCAAATACTGAAACAAAGAAGTGTCAAACTAAGATGGGAAAAAACTTGATGTTAATGTATGTCTTACAATTAACATCGTGTATTATGGTAAGACCACCCTTTAGAATAAGGAATATTTTTATAAGCTTTTAAAACAAGCTTGTTTTCAAAATTTGTTCGATTTAAATCTCTTTAAAAATTCTAAAAAACTTATATTGCGTTAATAGTGCGAATGCCCTTAATTTCCGTTATGTTTCATGAAATCCCCTATAAAAAAACATAAATATATTGGAATATGTTTCATATCTATAAACATATATTTGTATGTAAAAAATCATTAATACTCATACATAAATATACAACTCTCATATCCACTTTAGTGAATATGACTGCATTTATGTCCCCGATTTATTTTTGTGTTCATTTTTATTTATTTCTCTTTTTGGTTGCTAAAGTTTATGTTGCAATGGTTCAAAGGTTGCAATGAAAAACAAATCAAAAACTAATTATTTTTTTAATGAATTTATAATTGACTAGTTTATAAAAAAAACTACATTATGTGCAATAATTATCGATTTGATTTATTTGAAAATGATGAGTTTATACAAACAAATTTTGCGGTATGTAGTTTTGCATATTATGTGGTTTTCTTTTAAAATGTATTTAACTTAACCAAAAAAAAAAAAAAAAAAAAAAAAAAAACTGTAATTGTGATTGTGATATTAATTAACAATAAAATAATAAATTGTATGTACATATGTTTATATATTTATTGAGTGCAACAATTAAGAAAGAAAATCATTAGCATTTCGATTTACAACTCAACAGTTGACCTTATAAATATTTCTTTTGGCGAAGAACAACTGCAAGATTAATTGGTAACTTAAAATTCAATATGAACATAAATAAAAGAATTAACAAAAAAAAAAAAAAAAAAATGTTCCAGTAAATTTACGAAATGATAAAAGAGAATGTTAAAAAATTATTATCTTTCTTGAAGTGGTCAGTCATGACGTGATGTCAGTCGTCCAATTTAATTATTTTAATTAAAATCGGAAAAACATGAAGATCTTTATAGAGCAAAAAAGAAATGAGGGGAAAAAAATCAAGAGCCCAACAATGAGGACACTCAACGTGTTGATTTCTTTTTGCTCCTTCTCCTTTAATTTAATTCCAGGGATGGCAATGGGAGTTTTTATTGTACAATTTTTGTACAAACTTCCCTTTAAAGGTGTTAGTACTTATATGAGCTAAATTGTACCAAAACAATATTTTATTCTATTTTATTTGTGATTTTAAAGCCGTTTGTACAAACAACTATTACACAACGGGAAAAAGAAGGAGTACGGATGCCTTCTAGAAGACCTCTGTACTCATTCTTTTGGATTTCCAAGTCTTGTTCATTCCATTCCATACTTATATCTTTTTTACACACGTTGTCATTGCGGGATAGGCCTTCCGCTCACGCTTCTTTCGCCAGAGATTCTAAAAGGCATCCAAATTAATGGATCTGATAAGGCTTCTCAGAAAATTGTGATTTTATAACGGGATCTTAAATCTTTGGCTTCTGCCTTCTCACGGAACAGCCAAAGCCTTCTATGAGGCATTCTTTGGCAATTAGCTCAGAATGGTAATTAAATCAAAAAAATGTCAAGGCAAGCCTTCAATAAGACCTGAAGTAAGAAGGTCTTCTGAGTTTTCCCGCTGGGTACTAATGGCTATTTTTATTCTGCCCGATAGAACAAAAAATTAAATTCAAATTAAAATCAAAAAAATTTTTTTTGCGACAGATTTATATGTACATAATATTTACATTTGAAAATGAAATATATTTGAGCCACTTTTTGGAGGATTGCTGACGGTATGTCACGGATAACACGAATAATGTGGGACTCCAAGATGCCAGTTGTTGATGTTTTATCCGCACAAACTAGTCCCTTTGCGTAGCCGTACATGCAAAAATCGATAGATGTCAAATCATAAGACCTTAGATGCCAATTGTTTCTCGAAATAGCCAAATTTTGATTAAAACAAGTCAATGGTTGTAGTCGCCTTTTGGTACTTAGAGTTATTCTGTTCAAACTTTATCTCGTTCAGACCAGTGTAGTTCATATTTTTAAGCAAACAAATTGCGATAATGATCAGTATTAACCGTACGCGATCTCCGTCTATTTTTCTAAATATCTTCACTTCATATGCAGCAATTCCTTTTTACTAAGACAAAAATTTTCCTGATTGCTGAACAGAGTTTGGCACCTATAAGTTTCGCAAGGTTGCGTTTTATCTCCCACATTATTCCTTATCCTTCTAGATGGGGTGATGGAACAAACAAACATCGATGCTCCTCATGGTATACGCTGGAATCTAAGGGAACGTCTAATCGATAAAGACTATGCGTATGATATATGCTTGTTTGTCCACCAGTTCGATGATATACATAAAAATCAGTCGCCTTCATACGAACGCAAGGAAAGTTGTTCTAAAGATAAACGTAAGTAAAACAAAACTCATGCGGATTGGCACCAGCAACTCTACTCCTCTTTCCCTACATAGAGCCATAATTGAGGACGTTGACTCTTTTTGCTATTTGGGTAGTCACATTTCGAACGATGGCGGTTCTGAAATGGATATAACAGACCGCATCAACAAAGCCAGAGTCGCATTTCACTCGCTAAATAAAATTTGGCGAGCGAACAATATCTTTATACCTACAAAAAGTTGATTATCTAACTGCAGTATAAAATCCGCCCTACCTACATGGAGCACAACGCAAACCACAATCAGAAAGTTGCAAGCATTTGTGAATCGTTGTCTTAGAAAAATTCTGCGTATATTATGGCCACATAAGAAGACTAATGAACAAATTTTGTATATGGCCAAATGTGTACTTACAGAGGTAGAAGTTAAACGACGAATGTGCTCTTCGATTGACCATATTATACTTAGGCTATGTAATGAAATCAGCAGAGATGAACTCGATTGGAATTCGCAAGGTAACCGCCAACACGGTCAGTAACCCACGAAATACTTGGGTGAGGATAGTAAGAAGAGAAGTCGAAAGCTGCTACAAGTTGTGGATCTAAGTCAAAGATCTAGCCAATGGTCGTTCCAGATGGTGAGAACTTACGGACGCCCTTTGTCCAACATGAACTTGTATGTTATTAAGCGATATGTACAATATCAATTCATTAATATAAATAAAAAAATTTGGATTATTTGGTAGGGTGCTGAAGCATGATTCATGATATGCCAGAGTATGCTGATCATTAAGTCAGTTTGTTGGACATTTAACTCTTTCGTAAGTGCTATAGGCCCTAAAAAACCCTTTATTAACTTTTCCACAACTTTTCTGATGACCAGAATCGTTGAATGAAAAACTCAGGTGAATTGTACGTCTTTTTGATTGTAGATTCTTATTTATCGGGCCTGTTCTGAAATTCACGTGATTTAAAATCACGAGCTTTTAAAATAACACTTGTGGTTTTATGGTGTTCTGAAAACCATTCCATTTTTTGCGTATATCTGTGTGATTTCGGTAGTCGAAAATCACACCGAAATACACAATAACGGAACATAAAAATATCACACGTGTGATTTTAAAAGGCACATGTGATTTGAATGAAAGTGATTTTCAGAACAGGCCTGTATATCTGTGAACTAATTAGATACGAACATTTTTGTGGATATGGTGCTTAGAGTTCTTATGACGAACAAGGTATGAATATTAAAGTATCTTTTTTATAATTTCGGCAGAACTGGTCAGCCTAAAAAATTCAGTATTAATAATTGAATGAACGATGGTATATAAATATTAGGGAGATCGAACGGTTATTATTCGACCGGTTCTACCCGGTTATTTTAGCTTTGCCCAAGTCGGTTATTTTAAAATGCCCATTTTTCGAATATCGAATAAACCGGTTATTTTGGTATAATAAACCGGTTATTTTAGTAATGTGTAATTTATATAAATTTTTCTTACTCTTGTTGTAGATGTACCCGTGATTTAAGTATTTTCTAATTGAATATTGGCCAAACTTAAACTTTTTATAAAGAATGTCAAAGCAAAATGTAACAAAGGTCAAAAAACATGGATTTATTTCTCATTCAATAGGGAGATAAAGCCTTTTTTCATTTGAATGGGAGATAAAGCCATCATGGCCTTAGCTCACAATAGCAATATTAGAAAAACGCTTTATCTCTCATTTCAGTTTTGAAGAACTTTTGCATTTTACATTGATTAATAATAGATTTTCCCTTTTACGAAATCTGGCTTCGCATACTAAATTTTTTCAGCGTGGCGGCCTGCGGCCGTGCTTACGGGTTTTCTCCTCCAGTAGGACGCGGCAGGTGGCTTCGCTGAATAAAGTTTTTCTGCGTGCGTCACAAGAATAAAAAAATTCTTTTCCCGGAAACGCTAAAGTAAAGTATTGGAATCTGGCTTCGCATACTAAAGTTTAAAATATGGCTTTATCTCTCATTTGGGAAAAATTAGTATGGCTATATCTCTCATTTCTTCGCAAAATTTTAAATATGACCTTACCTCTCAATGATTGGGCAATAAGGTCATTATGGCTTTATCTCCCATTCAATTGAGCAATAAAGCCATAATGGTCTTATCTCACATGGTTTTAAAGCACCCCCCCCCCCCCCCCCCCAATCAACGATATGGGAAAAATTTCTACCAGTTTTATTTATTAAAACACCATGAACTAAAAAATAAATTTGAAGAAATCAAACAATGTCATGGAATGTTTTAAATTGTAGTCGACGAATTGACAAATATTTTACACAAAAAGAATTTTCAGTTTACTGTTCGTTTCTATATTGCTGAAACAAAATAATTTGAAATAGATAATCCTGGCTAAGAGGTTTTGTTTGCAACTTTTGAAAAATATGGCGGGATTTAGTGTAGGAATAATTAAAAAAAATTATTTATGTAGATAGCAAATTAAAACTCATCCAAAATAAATTTGAGCGAATATTTCAAATAAAACTTTATAAAATTCTTATAATTTATTTGCTTTTGCAAAACGTTTGTCTACACGCAAAGAAAAAACATGATTGATACAATCACAATCGCAAACTATCATTAATGTTTGTGGTTATGATTGTGTCAAACACGTCTTAAGCAACAATATATGTTCAGTTATAATGATTTTAGATAATTGCTGTCTCAAACATATTATTATGTTCAGAAGAAAAATGCGCAATATCTTTCAAACCATTTTCTATATTTCCCAATACCATGCAAAATGTATTTTATATGGTTCTTACAATAAAAACAATAAAAAATGTAATTTAAAAAATTTATGTTTTATTACAAATATAATAAATAAAATATAGCATACATATATTAAAAATAAAATTAAATACACATATTTATATATGTACCTGTGTATGTGTTTTAATTTTTAAATTTACGTTGTGTGGTACAAATATATCCAAACAAATAAGAATTCCGTTTTTGAAAAAATTCGGGGCTGATGACAAAATTATGTGTTAAAATTGGTTATAGGTTTTTTTGGCTGCAAGAAACACAAAATAATTGCATATTTATATATTTTTATAATTATATTTAAATAACTTACCTGTTTCAATAAACGTATAATAATTTATTTCGTTAGTTTTGTCATCATTCATGTTTCCTGATTAACTGACGCTCGCGGACGGAGAAAATGTAATTTTAAAGCACACACTGTTTGTTTTGACAATAAATGTTTGCATCTTAAGAGAATGTGTTTTCAAGCAAACAAAAATGATGGTATTAAACATACCTTTTGTGTTCAACTAATATTATGATTTTAACTGTATAGTTGAAAATATATATATTATAGTAGCTAACATATCAAATAATATAATATGTTTAGCTAGACCAGAGTACCTTTTTAGGTGTAAGTCACCAAATAATATTATTATAGTGAATTTAAAAATGTTAAGGACAAAAACAATTTTTTAAGTTATATTAAGACTATAATTAATTTATGAGGGTAAACATATAAGGCAAGTATAAACAAAAATGGTCGTAGTGACCATTCATTAATCATGTTTTTTCTCTGCGTGTAGATCAAATATCATTCAACATATAAAGTTTAGTAAATCAATAAAAAATTGTTGAAAATTCAGCTAAAGTTTAATCCGTTTACTGGTCCCACTTTTCTTGGATTTTATCGTAAAATATTTGTTAGGTCTGATCTAAGTTATATCTATGTATTTTGTTGGTTCCTTACCTTTGCAAATTGTTTTGTTTTTATTCAAATTAACGTTTTATTTTAAAAACTTAATTGCTTTTTGTGTTTTTAAGTATTCGAATTAAAACCGGTTAACCGGTTATTTAAAAATTGCTTAACCGAAAACCGGGTTTTTTAAAATAGCAACTATTCGTAATATTCGAAAACCGGTTATTGAAAAAAGTCGAATAATCGATCTCCCTAATAAATATGCAGTGAATCATCTGGAATTCAAGACATTCTGTTAGAGGCACAGCCTAATGGTACCAAAAAAAATTTAATTTTCCCAACTTTGCCCTATTTTATAAATATATTAATACGCAGCTTCCATTTTTAATGTAATATTCGTTCATCAAGAATGTAAAATAATTCAGGTGATATAAATGAACAAACAGTGTTAAAACAAAAAAATAAAAAAACAAAAAAAAATTTATGTATAAAAATGAAAGCTGTTCATTATTTTAAAACTTGATCGATGTACAGTGAAAAATTTTGGAAAAGTGAAATATAAAACGAAAAATAAGAAATTTTTTACGTAGTTTTTTTTACGTAGTCCAGACGTTAAGAAACGAGCACAATGTTGCTTGCATAAGAAAATTTAAAATATTTTTTTTATCTGATTAATCAAAATCAAGTTTAAATAAAATAAATAAAATAGATTATACATTTAGCAACAGCATATTTTTCCTCTTCTTTGAAAATTCTCTACTGCGCGCTATTGAGATATTATACGTTTTCACAGTTATGACGGGAATGATGATTTTACACCTTTTAACTTTTAATCAGTTTCTCGACGCGCCCAAAAAAAAACTGAGATCAGAACGTTATACATAAGCTTGCCATATACGCCAGTTTTGTTCTAGTTCTTAAACTATTTTATATTTTTTTCGGGTTTATTTATTGAGTCTTCATGGACGAGTTAAGAAAATATTAATTAAAATAACAAAGAACGACATCGAAAGAATCTTTTTAATCATTCCAAATTGTTCTTTTGTTTTTTGTTATGCTTAAGAGGAATATGAGCTCAGTTTTCTTCCATCACGTCGGATTTATCAAATAACGGTACATTTGTGCTTTTCGCTGTATATTTCTCTTTTAAACGCCAGCCAGAGCCAACGTTTAAAAAGCTACTAAATTATGCGTCGAATAGTAATTAATCGGCTTTGACCGGATAAAACATGCCTGAGGTTTAGTGGATCAGAGGTATGATTTTATGAAAATTTAACGTTTTTCACAAAATATTGTCATTTTGGAAGATGTTCGGTACCACAATTTTAAACAGAATCCCTTGTTTTATGATATTGTTCCACGTTCCATTTGATTTCAAGAATTTTGAAATGGTTAAAACAACTTTCAAAAAGTTTAAACATTTCTTTCAAGTCTTATTCAAATTGTTCAGTTTTCATCCTGCCAATGCCGCATGAAAATTCTGTTAATCAATGTTACCGTTCTAATAGATGTTTAGCGCTGTTCTGATCGGATAATTGCTGCAGTATCTCATTTCCTTAAGCGAGTTTGCGGCGGCCATTTTTGATATTTTATTGAATACTCTGTGATCATAGTTTTTACTGATTTCACATTGAGGTCTTTGTGATTGTTCGAGTTTTTACATAGCAGAAAGCGGATGTGATAAATCGTAGAATTTTGTTTGGACGCATTTGGTCTTCTTTTTCTAGTGCGAGCTTTTAGATCATCAAATATTAAATATTGCCGTACTTATCGGATTTTAATTTATATATTTCTTGACATAAATTATTAACAATTCTATCGGCGGTAAAGTTTACTAAAAAAATGTGCGGGATCGGGGGATTTTTTTAAGGTAAATTTCGCAGGAAAAAGACTAGTGTAGTTGTTGATTGGCATGTCTGAACTATATATCAGATATAATAGAGGTCCCAAATAGCTTCCCTGTTGGACTCCAGCATTAAACGGTTGCGAAGAATTTACAAAATCTCCTTCATTGATAACGAATGTTCGACAAATCAAATAAATCTCTAAGAGCTGCAGTTAACGTATGAGCCGTGCTATGAAGGCCTTATCCAAATCTTGAAAAATATAAATGAAGCGTGCAAAACAATATTTTTGTTTTAAAAGTTTTTCTGATGAATTTTTGGTGTCTGTGTGGTTGTTTGAGTGTATTATATTTTCTTCTTTATCCAAGTTGAAGATTTGGAATACGTAAATTTTTATCTAGTATCTGGGTTAATTTAGAAATGTTGCATCAAAATAAGACGACTACAGTACTAGCTGTTTAGTGCCGCTAGTGCTGGGATTTTTTTAAACATTTAAAAACTGGAGAATTTTGATAATACATTGACCCTAGCGCTATCTAACGAGTCAATAAATATATTTTGTGAATTTCAGCCAAATCATACAATATATTAAACAAATCTCAATATTACGATAACAGCCGCCCTTATCGAGCAGCCTGGTTTGTTTATATATATATATTAGGTCGATTTAAAAATTGCCCAAGTGACAAGGAAAATCGTATTCTATGGATCAAAAGTCAAATTTTGAAAAATCACACTTTGACCCATTTAAAGTGCCCCAATCGAGTATAAACATATGGCCGCCCTAGTGTACATATTTGTTATCTATTTTTTTTTATAAAAAATATACAAGGAAAACATCTGCCAAGTTACTTGATTACGTATGAGTATTATTTAATTCCAACTTATTGATATGCATACGCCATGTGGTACAACTAATAAATCAAACTTTTAAAAAAGCAAAACAAAAAGCGAAAAATAAGACTTTTTGTAAAAGTAGGGCTTTTTCTGCAGAAAGTCATGTAAAATTAGGTTTTTTTCTCTAAAATTCTTGGCTTGTTGTAGAATATAGTGACTTTTTGTAAAAAAAAACGCGTCGTAATATATATATATATAGATTCAATTATTCAATTCAAATATATATAGATTCAAAAAGTTTCTAATAAATTAAACGCCGATATTAATAACAATTCAATATTTTTTAATTAGGCTAATCACCCTTAGTTTCAAAGCCTATCCCAAACAAATAACACTAAATTTCGAAATTTCACTACTTAGAACAAATAAAGTTCTAATTCCAACGCTTATCACCAGGGAAACCGGATATATTCTCTAAAAAAAGCTTCATGCGCATTAAATATGCAGTAAAAACTTGAAAACATGCACTAAAAATCTTAAATTATATGCCATAAAATACAAAAATGGCTTATTTGAAAATAAAAAATTCAAAAATTTAATAATATTTGCATAGATATACAAATCATACAAGTGTATTTGTGCCGAATATTTTCTAGATTTAAACGCACGTAAGAGAATTTTTCATCTTTAAGTGATTTAAGGGATACCGGAGTTTTATGTGTTAATTCTGGACCTGCCATTGCAAAATTTCGCTATGATATAGTAGCTATTATAAATGTAATTGCAGCCAAATATATTAATCTTAATACTAACATAATTAGAGGGTTTGGGGCCCGAGTTTTACCATATTGGCCGACTTTCGCCATTTTCAATAGATTTCGTCGTAATAACAGTTAAAACTAAATTTCATTAAATATTATCTCCTAAACTGTTACCTGTACTTTGCGCACAAAGTTAACATGGACAGAGAACTAGCTGGACGGACAAACATCGTGAGATCGATTCAGAAAGTTATTCTAAGTCGACTGGTATACTAAAAGGTTGGTCTAGAACGAATATCTCCATGTGTTACATATCTATGGTTATGTGGGATGAAAAAACAACTCGGTTGCCAAAATTTAATTATTTTTTTTTGCACTTGTAAGAAATAAAATAATAATTCAGCAATTATCAAAATATGGCGCTGAGAAATATGGCCCCAAAAAAATTATTAAAATTGAGACCGCCTTTGGGGCTATTTGTCGTAATGCAATATGACCTAATTTTTTTTAATGAAAAATAACCCCAAAAAATGACAAAGAGCCCTTAAAATAAAATGAAATATGACCATAATTATGAAAAAACACTCAAAATGTTCAATGAATTTTTACCCCAAAAAGAGTTAAAAAAATACACACAAAAAAAGTTGTATTCACAGAAAAAATTTATAATTTTCTCCAATCACCAAATTTATACCAAATTCATAATATCAAGCAAACAATTTGTTGATTTTGCACCTACTACCAAAATGCTAATATTGATTACTAAAAATTGTAAAATTTTGAATATTTTTTTTCAATAAAGGATATTTTTAATTTTAATTAAAAAAGTGATCAAAAAACTTTGCCATTTCAAACAATGTGTTAATTTATTTAAATAAATATTGACAATTCCCAACAAAAATTGTACATGTTAAAATTATTTTATTTTAAACGAAAAAAGTCAATTAATAATTTTTGTTGTTTAATTCAAATTTCAATTGAATATTTATTTCAAAACAACTAAAATGTTAATTAAATCAAAATTAAATTTTTAATTTTCTTTCTTTTCACTAAAAAAATAATTGATTCAATTATGACATTAATTAAATTTAAATTCTTTTTAAACCAATTTTTTAATTGATAAAACACTTTTTTCTGTATTAAAAGTTAGGGTTGGATTCATATACCCGAAACTTAAAATCCCGAATTTAAAGTCCCAAATTTCAGAATCCACAGTTAATAATCGTATAATTATACAGTTTTGATTTGAAAAATTAAATGGTATAACGAACACTGGTTTTGCTTACTAAATCATCTCTACATAGCCGGCATTGATTTTCTCCTCTTTGGTATAAGATTTATATATTGTATATATACAAAAATTTATAAGATTTATATAAAATTTTTTGGGGTAATTTTTCATATCTTGAAATTTGCATTACATATTAGGAAATAAAAAATAGCCCCAAAGTAAAAATTGAGATTTTATTTGAGGTCATTTTATATTCCTTGATGTTGGGGAAATTTTTCATTTTGCTTAAAATACCCCAACGAAAAAATTAAAAATAAAACCCAAAAAAAAAAAAAAAAATTATGACCCAAAATTGCGTGTTGTTGTGTCTTATGTAAAATTTTGGGGCCATTCTTCAGTTTCTTTTTGTGGCCATATAACCGGGATCATAAAGATAATATGAATATTTATTTATTTTATTTATTTATCGAAATCCTGCTCAACATGAACGGATCTTGTAATTATAGAGCAAGAGTATTAATGTTAGTAGAAAAAAGCCTCAAAAATAAATGAGTTAATAAAAAAAGAAATTGAGCGAAGTCAATTAATGTATAAAACTCTTTTAATATCTTGGAAACATAACGTGACAAAAAGTGTTCTTTTCTTTGAAAGTGCTCACATTGATGCAACAAATAAACATAAAAAACTTTATCAATGTCGTTACTTTTTTTAAACACCTAAAATCAAACACATCTGATTTAATAAATACATATTGCGCAAAATAACAATATTAAAATATTATTTTAGGATTATTTTTTTACAGGTTGCGAAAGAAAAAAATCATATCGCTCATTTCGTGCAAGACCGTCACAACTCAAAATTTGAAACTTTACAGGAGAGCCTTTTTAAGATTCCAACCTATTATTTTTTACCTTCTCTTTCACTAAAATACAGTTATAAAATGAAATGTTTCTTTTTTGCAACAAAGAAAACCACATGTACAAGAGGAATGCCAAACACAAACTGAAATGTGACCTTGTTGATGTTAATTGCTCAAGTTTGTTACGAGAGGTCATAGCGTCACAAGCATCTGTATTACCGTTATTTTTTCGATAATTCTCTCCGTTCTTGGATCAATTTGTAGAGATTAAAGAGAAGAACATTTCTGCATTACTAACTCGAAAATGCCAAATTATTTTGCAGATATTTCATTAAAAAAAAAAAAAAAAAATTTACTTTTTAATATGTTGTTTGTAGGATTTTCTTTATAATGAAATACAAATCATCTGCGTATGTAAATTAAAAAAAATAAACGGAACACAATTGGCTAATTCGGCAAAATTATGACATTTTGATATGACATAACTTTTGAAAATAAAATTTTCAAATTTTTTTTCGTTATTATATGTTTCTTATAGGATGAAAGGAACCTTCTCACCAACTTTCATCCAAATCGAAAGGGGTCAGGTCCCACTCTTGGTCGATTCGACATGGAATTATCCATATATAATTGTAAATGGTTTTAAGACATCTAATATTAGATTATTGATTCCAAAACCTGTCGCAATACCACTGTTGGTTTTCATATAATAAACCAATTTTTCATAGGTAAACAAATTATGTTTTTGCTTATTTTATTTTTATTATTTCATACAAAAAAATATTAACACAATAATATCAATATTTTTTAGTATTTTTAAAACTTTCGGATGTTCTCAATAATAACTGTAACTATTTTATAAAGTTGTTTAATTTTTATGTTTTTTTCACACATTGAAAAGTTTACAATTAGCAATAATAGGATCACTAAAAACCCCTAAAAAAAATCCGCGGCTTCCTTAACTTTGAACATTTATATTGATGTTATATTTTTTTTAGAAAATTTTATATTTCGTATAAAAGAACGATGTTTTCAAAATTTTTAAAAATTATGTGGTTGTCTTAAAAAAGTGTAAATTTTCAAAGGCCGAAGAGAAAAATTTTATTTATATGACTTCTATCAAAAATAAGTCTTACACAATATCTCTGTTCAAAAAGCCAAATAATTGTATCAAGAACTAATGATGAAATATGCTTCACTTACGGCACTCCTGCAGCCAGAGTAGGCTGTACGCTGTGATCGATATTTGTAAGTTTTATTGCCAGTTCGTCGATTTCGAACGTAAACGTTCGCATAGAAAATTACATTAAAAAAAGCAACAACATTTTTAAATTTGTTTTTGTTTAAAATCTTATTTTCTATGCGAACGTTAGGGTTCGAAATCGTTGAACAGGCAGTTAAAGTGTTAGCTCTAATATTGCATAAACATTTTTTTTAAAAAACAAATTTTTTTTTAGCTTTTCGCCGAAATGTACATCTGTTCAGTGTCGCCAAATCTTAGCGATCAAAAACGGCTACATTTTTACCAAGAAATGTCTAGAAAGAGGCGTAACAAGATCTTATGAATAACAGAAACGCAAAAATTTGTAAAAAACGGTTATAAAACTAGTTATTTATAATAAACTTCTAGATAAATATCATTTTATATTTAAACTATACCCAACTGTACTGTAAAAAATTAACAAAAATACTCTTTCAAAAAAAAAAAAAAAATTAAACAAAATCAAAAAATATTTGAAGTCATTTTACATTCCTTGCTGTTGGGGTAATTTTTCATTTTGCCTAAAATACCCCAACGAAAAAATTAAAAATAAAACCCAAAAAAAAAAAATAAAAAAAATTATGACCCAAAATTGCGTGTTGTTGTGTCTCATGTAAAATTTTGAGACATGCCATTGCATACGGTATGGCATGTGCGATCAGTTTCGCACTTTGCTTAACAAATGACAGTTTCATAAACCTTAACAAAAAGTTTCCATAAGTTCAATATGGTTTGAAACATATGATAAGCATGTATTCGAACAGTTGCTTAATCCAGCTTATGCATTTTTTAGTTAAGCCTTAAAAGGTTTTTTTAAAAATATGTATAAACGATGAAAAATATATGGTTGGAGTTAACTATATTCTTAGAACGTAAAATGGTTGGATTTAACAATGCATAATGCAACATATTAGGGTTAAATATTGCCACTATATACAAAACTACCGAGAATAGAATAGCAGCCTAAAAGTTTTGGAAATAAAAAAAAATTGCAAAACTAAAGTTGTTAAAAAATAAATATGGCTAAAACTGTGTTCACATTATGTGTATTTGTCATATGGATTTTCACTTTTTCACATGTTAAATTTGTACATATCGTCTGAACACGCTTGGAGGTGTGTTATTTCATGTGTTATTTCTCTGTGTACAGTTCATATGACATTTTTGATTTAGAACGAGTTCTGTTTTCAAGTGACAAAGCATCTGGCATCATTGTTTGTGGCGGCAAAAATTATTTGAAATTTTATCAAATATAAATAATAATAGTAAATAAATAATAAAATAATAAAAAATACACAAATAATTATTAATTTGTGTGCATATAGCCGCTCAGCTGTTTTAAGATTGTTTTTCTGGAAAGGTTATGTCAAATGTACTGAACATACCAACATTTGAACATGAATATATAAGCCTTATGTATTACTGAAATTTTGACATACATATGAAGTTACATGTGACATTCCACATGACACATACACATAATGTGAACATAGCTTAAGTTATATTTTATGTCTTAACAAAATGGCTGAATTGGCAACACTTTTCAAGGTTCTACTTTTCACTCACTATCAAGACTAATTTCACTTAAGGAATCCCTTTTCTAGCTAAGGAAAAATCCCTTACCAAAAAAAAAAAAAAAAAAAATCAATCATTTGTACCCAAAAGAGTTTTAAACAGCCTTAAACATTTTATTAAACCTAAAAAATCGTTAACTATCCACTGAATGCGAATAACTATCCTTGTATCTCTCGTAACTCTCTATACACATGTATAACAACCACTAACTTTTGGTTTGTAGACGTACTTATGTGATGTATTGACAGTGAACACTTTTACCTCGTTCGTCCGCCGAAAAAAATCGAATATTTGAGCTTATATATGTGTGTGTGTGTGTGAGGTTAAGTGGATGTGTTGTTTCGTAAGTATGTTGCTGGTACCATACAAAAATCAATTGAGTAAATCAAGTTAAGCACTGCACCACATCATGCATTGGCGCCCATTTGCGTTCATGTATGGAAAAGCGTATAAGTGAATATGTGCGTATGTGTATGCATCATCTCATACTTGCACATGGTGTGGTTTATAGTTCCCGTAAGCGATGTTATCCTGGAAAAGGATTAATATCACATTTTTTCCATGCTGTTGCCATAGTAAGAGTGAATGGAGTAGAAGTTGTTGTAAGGAGTACATGTTGTTTGTTGCATATATTATGTATGATGTTTTGTTTTCAATTTTTTTAACTTTTTTTTTTTTTTGCTTTTGTTTCCTCTTATTTGTTACAAGTGCTATTTTTAAGTTGATACGTATGAAAGGAGTACAAAAAATAACTTCTGTAAAAATTGTTGTACGTGCACACACAGGAAAGTGTGTAAACATTTTTACATATACCACATACTTAAGAGAAAAATAAAACAGAAATTTGTATGTGGTGAAGAAAAAAAGGGGGAATACAAAATAAAATTTCCAAAAAAAAAACCACTGATATAAAAACAAATTTAAATATACCAGAAAAATTAATTGCAAGTGTCCACCACTTAATGTAAATCTCATGAAGTTGCGAACTCCTTACCACACTCAATCCTTAACAGCCAAAATTTGACTTAAAACGTTAAAGTAATGGTAACTTTTAAATTTATGAGCATTATGTGGCATATGCCTTTTTTGTGGCAACACACTACAGTGAAGGAAAGTAATATTGATGTGATGTACGAAAAAAATGTTATCCCTTTAAAATTTTTTCTATTACTTTTGAAATAAATTAAATAATTTTATGCAATTAAAATTTTGTTTAGACAAATAATTTTTTTTTTTTGAACAGATGTTTAAATTAATTAATCGGGTAAATAAGCGAAATGCCTTATATTTCTAAGTCTCAATAATCTGTTTGAATAAATTAAGTATAAAATTAATTTTATCTGTTTAACGCTATCTTGTCGGGTGATTCATTTTTTTTATACCAACTTAAAAAAAGTAGAGAGGGTCCCAGTTGCCCAGATTGCCTTTGACGACATCATCGTTGTTGATGCATGCACGAGCTGTCCACTATGGTTTAGGTTTTCTTGAAGACAATTTAGAGAAAATCGTCGTGTTCGATAGTATGATCATCTTTTTTGGTATCCCCTCTTAATGAAGGACAGAATGAGCGACTTTGTCTCCATCAAAATCTATGCGGGACAGTATAAAAGGCATTCTCTTAGGAGTTGTCTATAAAACTCTATGGGGGACAGTAAAAGCGACATTGTCTTATAAGTTATCTTTGATCAAAATATATGCGGGACTTCTATAAAACTATATGCGGGACAGTGTAAGCGAAATTGTCTGATAAGTTGTCTTGTATAAAAATCTACTGACGACAACATAAAAGTCAAAGTATTCTTTTAAGTTACTTGCTTGGTATGTTCAAAATTCCAATAGTCTTTTTTTTCGTTGATGATTTAAAATTTACGAATCAAAAAAGTAAAAAAGTAAAACAAAAAAAAAAAAAAAAAAAAAAAATTATGAAGGTAGTCGCGGGCTGGAAAATGGACTACATGCAGTTTAAACTTCACTGTCAATTTAAGGATTGCTTCCCTGCAGATATCGAGACAAGTCCATACATGCGTGTAAAGGGTAGTCCATAAAGCAGTAGGAGTACTCCAAAACTACTCCAATTATATGGTAAAAAGGTGGTCTATTTAACATTACGATGTCCTAGGAGTGGACCATATAACCCACCGAAGTAGTCCATAAACTACTCCATGGAGTACCCAAGTGGGTTAGTTTCAAAAGTACTCCATGTTACTTCTTTTTCACTAATCGCCTTTAATGACGTGCACTGTAATCCATTATTGCTACTATTATATATATTTACTTGTTATTTTTAATTTTTTTTTTTTCACATATCTTAAAAAACTTTCCTGTTTCACTTTTAAATAAACAATTAATAATGGACAACATCAGGGCTACCAATGTGAAATACTGTAAACTATAGTATAGTATACCTATACATCATGCAGTTGTCGGCAGCACTGCATGTTAATTTGTCTAATATGGTCCATACTACAGTACATTTGACCATGTTGTAAGTAGTTCATTTAAGCCACAATGGACCACGTAGTCCAATATTATCTGCAGGGTTATAAAAGTCGATTATAGCATGAAATATAAACTAAAAAAGCGAAAGAAAATTTCAGATTTACTTAAAAAGCACATGGAATAATTTTTTTCATAAACGACAAAGTAGGCGACATTGATCTCCATGTAATCGTTTCTTTGTGTCGTGCACGGTTTTGATGGAATGGTTTTCGGAAGACTTCTTCGAAAATATCGTTGACGATTTCTATTGGTTGTCCCACACTTGTCTTGCATCCAACTTCGTCAGTGCTGGTGTGTTTAGCACTGAAAACTTTTAATTATAAACACAACTTAAATTATTCGGAATTTCTTTCTGAGTAGATCTAACAATGCCCATCCGCCTGGCTGGTTGTCTGTCTGTAACTTGATGGAATTTTGTACATACGACTTAACTGTCATGAAAATTAGGGCTGTTGCAAATGGTGATAATCGGTCCATAATTACAAATGACCCCCACACAAGCTTTTAGTTTTTGTGCCCATAAACTATTTTATTATGTTGGCACTAGGAATTAAATTTGGCTCAAGAATATTTCATTACAACGTAAATCGTCTAACAAAATATTTTTTAAAAACTGGTCTATATTTGCACAACGCTCCCATACAAAAACTACTCCCAACAATAGCTTTAAATACCACAACTTCCTTATAAATATTGGCATTGATATGAAATTAGGCGAAGATCACTTTTAAAATAGGCACTATGGCATGGACAAATTTAAGTCCAGAATTTACCACAGCTCCATTATAAATCATCTCTCCAAAATCGTTTTAAGACGAACAATCATGATGGAACCATGATCGCCTATGAGTTCTAGATGTAATACACAGATTTTTCATTACAAGCTTTAGTGTAGGGTATCAAATGGTCGGCCTTGACCGACCTTACTTTCTTAATTGTTTATACACAGGTCTGAAATGAAAATGCTTTCTAAATTATTTTATATAAAGCAGGTCATCTACCTGTTGGTCTATCTATATATATTAAAATGAATGTATGTATGCTTATTTGCTTGTTGGAACCTTATATCCGCCTTAACCGCTGTTTACAGTTTTTTGTGGAGAGCCTGGAGGGAATTTTGACTTGGCGTGGCACCTCCCATACAAAGACAATATTAATTTCTGTATATCTAGAGAACGGAAAGGCCTAAAGTTTCCAAATTTAGTACAATCATCTTAGTTTTCAATACACAACATCTTACAAGATTTGGCCAGGATTGGATAAGTGGGCGTGGCACAAAATGGCTTTATTTATATCTAAAGGACGGCAAGAGAAAATTGTAAAAATTTGGAGCACATAGCGGGGTTATAGATACGCAACATCTGTCAAAAAGAAGGTGGGGTGCATAACTGGGCGTGGTACCTCACATACAAAGGCAAAACATATTTCTGTATATCTAGAGAACAGTAATTGCTAAAGTTTCCAAAGTTGTGCAAATACATTGGTAATCAGTAAGAAACATCAGTCAAAAAGTGGGAGTGAATAGATAAGTGAACGTGGCGCAAAATATAATTCCGTATTGTCCAAATTTGATGCAATTAGAATGTTTGTCAAAATACTGACAGCATCTGTAAAAAATTTGCGGGATTGAAGAAGTTGGCTTGGATCAGACTAGATTTCTGTATATCTAGAGAATGGCCACAGCTAAATCTGTAAAAGTCCCACTATTTTATTGCAGACATAGGCGGGACAGCTTCAATACAAATACCATTTAGATTTCTCTGCAACTGATAAATGGTAACAGTAAGAGTGTTCAAACTTAGTTCAAATAACTTTATAAACAATGCACGAGATCTGTATTGAAAAATTACATATTTTATTTTAATGAGGGTAGCGAAGCACACTGGGTTAACTCTTAAGTGAACATCTAATTTCTGTGGCACAAACTACCACCTGGCCCTGGCTGGGACCCCTTGTATTTTGTATGGAGGTTTTTGTCGCTATCGAAAAAACTCACACTAACGAACCCCTGGGCCTGGCTGGAGTTTTATGGCTGTTCTTGCATTTTGTTGTCAACTAGAATTAATCTTCGAAATTAAGGTAAAGAAAGAATTTGTATATGTTGCATATGCTCTTTGATACGTTTCGTTTTGATTTTACTACAGTACATGTTTAATAGGGCAGGGCCAGGCCAGGCCCACCTAATTTTCATTACGTAAATTGCCACGCTCACGGTGTTTTAATTAACACTTTTTTCTCGTTTTCTTGCAAAAAAAAAACACTTTGATTGAGGAATACATAAAGTTTCGTTCTAACATATTCAAGAATTATATGAAAAAAAAAACTGGAAAGAGTCAAAAAATGCCTGGCCAGGCCCAGGTATACACTTAAGGGTTCATCTAGTATATTATAACTACAAACTGGTGGGCGCTCCACAGCACAATTGTGCTGAGAGATTTCACACGTTTTCTTAGCCTCTTTAATTTAGTCTTCGATGAGACAGCATCGAATGCACATGAAGCGGATGCTTACATATTTTTTTATATTTTTTATATTATTTTTTGGTGGGTACTTCTGCCATCTCACTAATACTAATAAGCATCAATACAAGCACAGTTTTAGTTGTGCCCACTTCTGTTTTAAATGTACTACGACAGATTTTCGAGAACACAGTAAATTTTTTTAAAGTATATTTCTCTTTCAGGCGCCATCCAGAGTAAATGCTGGTTCGATTAAAACTTTAATATCTTTAAAAAGCTTCTTTTAAAAATGACTGAGTTATAATGGATAAAATCTAAGACCTTAGGAATACTTTAACGTTTTTTACCAATTTTAATTGCACCAGCTTTTAACTTTGGATGGCGCTTGAAAAAGAATTATACTGCGTAAAACACAAGTGTACCGTTATCTTGCCAATGTCACGCGGCTATATCATATTAATATTGTTTCCCGTTACTTTAACGACAATAACCATAAATAATAATAGTTTGAGAAAATTTTTTTCAAAAACTATAGTTTGCAGGCCTGTGTAAACATTCGATATCCATCAAGATTTTTTCTTAGCTTATCCTTTTGGAACTCTTGCGCTTACATATAATTTAAAAAAAATTTTGCACACACACAAATACATTCAGAAGTCTACAGATGCCCGTTAGTGTCCTTGAACACTTCTTAGGAAGTAGTTTTTAGAAGGATATTGGCAACTATTAAACCACACCAGTGAAGGTACTAGTAAAATGGGGTAGATGCACACATTGATTTGCGCTTGAAACTAGAACACATACCTAAATAAAGGTAGTTGTTTGTGTTTTTTTTTTTATTACATTGGATGACGTTTTAAAAGTCTAAAAAATTTAAAAAAATTATGCACCTTTTTATTTAAAAAATGGATATTAAATACAACGGAAAAATTTCTAATATAAAAATATTTTAAAATAAATTTTAAATTAATTCTAGCAAATGGATGGATCTGAAGTTAAATTTAAAAATAAATTTTTGATCAAAAATTTTGACTTGATTGTTTTTAATACCATCCAAGAATCGAATATTTAAAAGCAAATATTTTGTTAAGTGTAAAAATTATCTTATTAAAAATAAGACGGTCGGTACTTTTTTTTTTGAAATTTTCAGTTTATAAGGGTAAAAAGGAGTACACTAGAGAAAAGTTTACGTTCGTACACAAAAAAAAAAAGGATTAAAAACTAACTTCAATTAACATATTAGTTAGAAATTTGTACTATTACTTAAATTCCGTACTGATTTTCCGCCTGCAAACAAATTAATCACATCAATTAACATATTTGTAAGTTAAAGCTTTTCTTGCTGTTGAGTTTCAATCAATAGGTTTAATTGCAATGTGACCATGTGACCAGCAAAATGGGCTATATAAAACGTGAACACAAATCAAAATATCTTTTTCAATCAACACACTTAATTGCAACAACAAAAAAACTGTTGAATCTTTAATACAACATAAAACATTTTGAAGTTTGTGTGCAAGTTTTAGCATATGCAAATTAACACATGAACATTAAAATTTTTATTTTCAATTAAGTCAAATTATCGGGAACAATTAAAAAGTTAATTAAAACAACATTACTTGATTTGATTGAAAAATTATTGGTAAATATTTTTCCTGTGTAACACACGTTTGCCTATTTATATGATGGGTAAAAAAGAGAAAAACGATTAAGCAACACGTACCATTTATTTCTTATAATCTAATAAATATAAAAATCAGCACTTACGTGTATCCTATGGGAAAGCCATGGGTAATTTCAGCAATTTAGTACCTAATAGGACATTTAAAAAAAGTCAAACTTAATGGGATATAAAGGACATAACTGTGGAAACAAACGATATACTATTTCTTATAATAAGTCCATTATGAGATAAAATGAAGAGACTTAAAGATCTATATTCAGGAAATTAATTTCGAATGAATTAACTTTGGAAAATGTTAACGACTAAGCAAAAAAACTGAAAATGAAGTTCCTTAAATAGTTTCAAATGTGCATTATCAGATTTTATATCGCATACTTTTATCTAAAAATTGGCCAATGAGTGTTTGTAAATTTTTTTAAATTCGTCCGTTTATGGGCTAAGAATTGTAAAGTTAAAAGTTGGGCTAATAAATTATGTCTGCCAAGATTTTATATAAAAATTGGCTGACTGATTTTTTGATTTTTTAAACTAGCCTGTTTATTGGTTGAACATGGATAAATTCGCTTATTTTGTACCTCTTTAGCATAGTTTATTAAGTGTTTAGTATCTTATATTCTTTAACCTTAAACTTAACAATACCCACCCGGGTTGACCATTTCGGTTTTATTTCTTTAATTACTTTCTTAAATTTTCTTGTGTTGAAAGGAAACTTTAACTCAATCAACAAATTGTTTTCTTAACAAAACTGAAAAAAAATTCCAATGATAGTTAAAATTTGGACTAGTTTATTACTAGTTGTTAGGAGTCGAAAAATAAAAAAGACGATGAAATTGAGGTGACGCAGTTTGTTGTAGAAAAAACAACAACACCACAAAAGTTGGAAAAAACGATTTAATACTTGTGAACAACAACAACAACTCTATAAAAGAAGATAACAAACACAATTTACTTCTCTGTTGTAGAAACATCAACAGCACCACAAGAAGAAACAAGTAAATTTTTGTTTGTTTTTGGGTTGGCAAATTATTTTCATAATTAAAAAAAATTAAGAGAAGAAATATTCCCGTTTTGTTTATCTTTTTTTATCCCGTTTTGATTAAATTATTTAGTTAAAAACATCAAATTCTTCAATGTGGAATGCAAGTCATCATAACCATATAGGGTAGACCGACTCAAGTTGTATGGAGCCGAAAAAAGTGTTTTAGTTACCCCTCTGAAAATAAAGGTTGATAGGTTTTATGATGATTCTCAAAATATTTTGGTTCTAGCGTTGACCATCCGTGAGCTTGACCATTTTTAAAAAAGGTATTTTTCGAATATTTTTGTGTTCTTTGCTCCAAGACGACATAAATAAAATTTGGTATCATCGAAAAGAGTTTTTGAAGCTGCATCCAATGGCATATAAAACTTTACCACTTGCGACCTACTTATTGAGATATTTAACTAAATACATATTTTCGTTTCGGATTTTCATACAAATTCTACGTATTTTTTTATTAATTTTATATTTTTTTATTGTATTTTTCACATTTTGATATATTGAAAAATGAAAAAATGTTATACCCATATTGCCTATATATGAAAAAAAGATAAAATATATCGCGATTTTCGCGTTTTATGTGAATAATTACAAAAAAAAAAAAATTAACATCATTTTAAAACAAATTCAATTTGAAAAGCAGAACGTTACTTCCACATTCGTAGAATTTGTATGAAAACCCGAAACGAAAATATGTATTTAGTTAAATATCTGAAGTGGTCAAGTTTGATATACCATTGGATGCTGCTTCAAAAACTCTTTTCGATGATACCAAATTTTATTTATGTCGTCTTGGAGCAAAGTACAAAACAATTCGAAAAACTGAAAAAAATACCTTTTTTAAAAATGGTACAGCTCACGGATGATCAACACTAGAACCAAAATATTTCGGGAATCTTCATAAAACATATCAACCTTTATTTTCAGAGGGGTAACAAAATCCCTTTTTTTTGAGTCGCTCTAATATAGGGGCATTCTGCTTGTTTCTTATTATTCTGTAAACAAAGGGGAAATCAACAATTTTATTGTATTGAATTGTATTAAAACATGGTGTAAAATGAAAATAAATAAAACAATATTCTCTCTATCTCTGGTTTCAGGGGTTAGAGCTTAGAATTATTCTAAAAAAAATACATACACATATAATCTGGGAATTTTAGTTCTCATGTTGAGTATCATTTTTTTCGAATAATTATGAAAATTTATAATATAAAATGACACTCAAAATGAGTACTAAGATTCCCAGATTCTATTAGTTAAAATAATTAAGTTAAATACACGAAAATTTACAATAAGCACTAACCAGCTATAAGATACAAAGAATGCAGACGAAGGCCGAAGCGTGCCAGAAAATGCATTACATTCTGCTGGTATCTAATAGTTGCATACATTTTCTGTACAATTTTCTTCACTGCTAGGCAAAGGATAGGTAAAGTAAACTTCGTAATAGAAATATAACAACAAACAAAATTGTGATATTGCATAGAAAATATTCCTGAAAAATATTTAAGGAATAAGACTCTGAAAGTATGAAAGCTTTATAAATTATAATTTGACTTAGAATACACATTCGAATTAATATGAAAATTTATAATAAATAAATACACTATAAAACATTAATTAAGTATGAAAAAAATATAAAGGAAAATTGTCAAATTTACTTTTGCTTTTATTAAGGTGACTGTAGACGACATGTTTTTACATCTGACTTGTCAAATTTCCCACTGTAAAATACATACATGTCGTGTGTTACCTTTAAAACATTGCATCTGTTAAAGTCAGACGCAAAGTCATCTGACAAAATTTCAATTAGAGCATGCTCTATTTTCTTCTGATAAACCATCTGACATCAGCTGTGTCAGAAATCTAGTCCGGGAAAAAACCGGCAGCGGCGGTGCACTTTTGACGGAATCATTAGCCGGCTGAAGTTAATATTTTCCAATACCGATGTATGTGTGATAATTTCACCATTGAATATTAATTATGTTCCTATATATATAAAAAAAAGTTTTATTATAATATCCTAAATTGGTTTCTTCGAATTTAAAGTAAAAATGTTAAGATGGCTGAACTCTTTTACTGCGCAAATAAAAATTTTTGTTGCGGCAGCACGATATTTTGAAACCGAGAACTACTTTGCGAAAAAATAGAACCAATGTCAGAAGCAGATTACATATACGTGTGTGACCAAATATTATAAACCTTATATAAAACAGCAATTTTGACAGGCATTCACAATTACATTTGACTTGAAAAGTTGACAAGTCAGATGTAAAAAACATATCGTCTACGGGCACCTTTAGTTCTTACGGTGCCTTTACACATGCAAGTAGTGGCATGCCACTGTTGTATACATATTATCAACGAAAAATTGTTCAAAATAGTCGAATCTCATGACATTTGCTTTTCTGTTTACACATGCCACTGCCAGTTCATTTTCAAAATGTCGTCGAAGCCTCAACTTGAGAAAATAATTTTTCCTTCTCAAAGTAAAAAAAATAGTACCAGAAAACAAAATCCATAGAGTTACCGGATTCACCATATAGGCACATTTTTGTGGAAATGGTTTTCATTAATATATATTAGCATTGTTTTAACAATATTATTGCACCTTAAATAACAAACTTACTTTTTTTAATCCGCGTTTCAAAAAATTAATCATAATAATACATTTCACAGTTAAAGCTTGAATTACAATTTGACAATTATCCAGTAAATTTGCAGTACATTTTTAACAGGGTAACATTGTTTATAGTTTCGACATTTAGTGGCATGCAAGTGCCAAATTTCCACTGGCATGCAAATTTTGCTGCCACTGGAGCGCCATTGCGAAAAATGTGAGTGTATTAGTAAAAAATCGTGAGTGTATTGAGTTTTTCGAACTGGCAGTGGCATGAGTAAATGCTAAGTTATACTGTAAATAAAGCAACTAGTTTTCAACTATTATAAAAATGCATAAAAGAAATTAGTTGGGCTACTATGACAACCCAACGTTAAATATGATAGTTTGATATATGAAAAAAATAAAACTTGCAACTAGTTTAAAGTTAATACCAACCAGTGTATTTCTGGTTAAATACAAGTTGCTTTATCAGCAGTTTGTAGACATTCGACGATTAATGGAATGCTCAAATATAAATTATATATTTATATTTTGTCTGATCAAGGTATTTCTGGGAAATTAATGCGCCGTTGTAAGAAGTAAGAATTGAAACTGTCATGTCCGAACCATTTACTCTATAAGAGGTCTCAGACAACAGGACAACTTATCGTGCAATTTTTACAAGCCACTCGCATTCAAATTTTGCTGCCACTGGAGCTGCCATTGCGAAAAATGTGAGTGTATTAGTAAAAAATCGTGAGAATATTGAGTTTTTCGAACTGGCAGTGGCATGTGTAAATGCTAAGTTATACTGTAAATAAAGCAACTAGTTTTCAACTATTATAAAAATGCATAAAAGAAATTAGTTGGGCTACTATGACAACCCAACGTTAAATATGATAGTTTGATATATGAAAAAAAAAATAAAACAAAATAAAAGTTAATACCAATCAGTATATTTCTAGTTAAATACAAGTTACTTTATCTGCGGGGTAGTTCCCCTCGCTGATAAACCTGCAGTAACACCCAGGTGGGTATTGGTAAACAATGTACATACAAATTTTTGGTAAGGCGTTGGCTAAACTCCTGAAGCTTGGCTCATGAAGTTGTTATTTGACCAAGATTTACTAACTGGTAGATTCACTCAGAAAATTGTTTTGAAATTTGACTGACAAAAGTACATATTCAGAAATATTTTCTTATAAAACTGTAAGCAAATTTTGATATCGAAGCGAATGGCAATACAACTGATGCTATAAGCTTTTCACAAGTCATGTGAATTGCCTTTTATACGTCCGACAAACAACAGGGTACCAAGATACAAACTTACAAATGTACTTTTAACCATATTTTATGCAAGAAGCAGCATACTTTTTAAATATGTATACAACTACAACTATGACATGTACAATAATTTCTTCATCCATAGTACCAAACGTCCGTCCATTCATGCATTTAAACTTTGGTTACTCTGGGCTATACGTCTTCATTTTACTCATGCTGTCTGCCCACCTGTTTGTCTACTTTTACCATCCTGTCTTTTAAATTCGAAGTATGTGCATTCTGTAGGATATAAAACGTAGAGTTGTAAAATAAAAGAATTTACTTTGTGCATAAATTACCATATTAAACGTGCTTAACGTTGGGTGATTTTATGCACATAATTTTTTTAAGATATTTTGCAGTTTCTTTTATTTGTATGTGTTTTATTTCATTTTACTAAGTTTTATTTTCGGGATTTTTGGTACAGTAACGAGCGATGATTTCTTAGACCGGTTTTATAGTTTTTGGTTTTAATGTAGAGGTTGGTTGCACATTATTATGAGAACGAATGTATATAATAATATTTCATATACACTTAAAAAAAAAAATTATTAAATCATTATCTGAAAAAAAAAAATTCTATTAAAGGGGTTATCATATTTAAAATATAAAATGAAAATTTAAAATAAAACAAAACTAGTACGGCATTTTATGGCAAATATAAGAGTGCAATATTTGTTTATAGATTAAATATTTCAAATAAACTACTTCGTTTTTTAAGTGTAAGAGTAATACATCATTTGACGAATTTGTATTGATAGTCCAAAGTAGTAAATGGCTTCGGAATACATAATGAAGCACTTAGCATTAAGCAATTTTTCATATTATTAATTATTCTCTCTATTAGAAGCAAATCATAATAACGTTTTCACTTTGCAACACTCACAGTTCATTTGACAGGTGTTAAAGTTGAACAGTTTACATTAAATTAAAATGATTTTGAGTGCAATGTCGACTTTTTCAATATGATTTTACAGGACAGTATTTGTTAGGTTTCCTTTGGATGTATGAAATATTATGACACGTGTAAAATATGTTGAATGTCTTAAAAGGCTATTTAAAGTTTATAATAAAATATATGTATAACGAAACATATCAGATATTATTTAAGTATTAATAAAACATATTTCTGTACAATTTAAGTGGTAAAAGGAAAACATTTATGAGAAATATAAAAAAAAAATGAAAAATGCTGCAAACAAATAAAAACTAATATTAAACTGTTTTATACGTATTCATTAGAGAGATCGATTATTCGACTTTTTGCAAAAACTGGTTTTCGAAAATTCCTGCAGATTACCTCACAAAGCCAGTTCCAAAAAATAAACACTATCATTGTGGAAAAGCTACAGGACCGGATTTTAAAACAAATTCAATTTGAGGAGGCATGTTGAATTAACAAATGTACTTGTTTTAATTATACTTTGTTTATTTAGTTTTATAAATTGAATATGTTGTTTATGAAATGTTATTCAAATATATGAAAATATTTTTTCATTATTTAAAAAAACTCTTATAGAAAACACAACAAATTGTGTACGTAATTTAATAAGTGTGCCTGATAAAATTACACCTCATGCGTTGTTTCCCTAGATGTATCGGTATCTGCTTATATTTATTCCGTAGTTCTTAATTTAATATTTTTTTCGGCCACGAACTCTTCCACATTTTTCTGAGACACTTGCTGACACACTTTTGAAAATTGCTCACGAGTGCTTCCATCATTAGTCAAGTTTCGCAGCCGTACAGCAGAACAGGTTTTACGATAGAGTTAAATAACCGTTTTTTGTAACAAGTTAACATAAAGGGTAATCTTCAGATTTTCCAGAGCTGTGAAAAGACACCTGAAGCTTAAAAGGCACCTGGCTTACAATATCGTTGGCAGCATCGCCGTCTGCTTAAATAAAACTACTAAGGTAATTGAAAGTATTTGCATTTTCAATTAAAACATCACCCGCTTTAAAGCTGATGCTGGTGTGAAGGGAAAGTTTAATTTATCTTCAGTGCTTTCGGCTTTTAAGAGTTAATCTTCAATCCAACTACGTGCGATTCGCTTATGATGTCATCGATTGTCCTTCGCATTTCCCTATACCTTGAAGGAAATTAAAATATATCGACAGAATATGCCAGATCTTCCAGAAGTTCCATCAAAGTTCTCGATTTTCTCTATCATCAATTGCCCGCGTCAAGACCTTGTAAAATATAAATTTAAATTATAAAAATCCATAGAATAATTAGTACCAGGTATGTTCATTAGGGGGAGTTGTCATTAATTACCCATCTAATGTCAAACAACGAAATATGTCTCATTAGCAAATATTCAAATTTCAACATAAAGTGCACTTTTTAGATAAGGCAAACTTACTTTTTTATATTAAACTATATTTTCTTCAATATTTTGTTTATTTAAAATTGATTTTTGGTTAAAATTTGTTATCACAAAATTTTAATATTAAGAAATTTTTAAAAAAATTAAATTGGTTTATTTGATTTTTGACGCTTGTTTTAATTTTTTCCTTATTTTCTTTTGTTTGACGTTATATAGGTTTAAAAATTGGGAACAAAATTTCTAGTGACTATACCTTGTATTTATTCTTCCATGTAAAAATCTAATTTTCCTAATACTTTTTTCTTGGTCACACAAATTACAAATTTTGACATCATTTGATGATGACAACAACTTGTTCATATCAATTTTAAAAATTGTTAAGATTTTTATTTTTGTATGTTGTTGTTGACTGCATTTGTATCAATCAATATTTTATTTAATTTAAGATTTATATCATTTGTAACAACATTTCAACCGAATTACTGGCAGTTGTTATTGTTTATTTATTTATTTTTTTTTTTGTTGATAAATTTGATTGACATAATGAAAACATACATACATAGATACATATGTACATTAAAATTTATGTATTCATATATACGAGCAGATTTGTGTGCATATTTAAGTTGTTTGTGTATCCCGGTAAAAATAACAACCGGTTGGTCTTATTTTTAAATGTATGGAAATTTGTATAAAACAGAAATAACTTTTTAACAATTGCCTATGGAAATTTTTAAATCTTAGTTTAAAGTTAAAATTTTTCATTATTATTCTCTGTTGATCATATTAAATAAAATTTATTCTTAAGGTGTTATGGAATGATCTTTTAAGTAAGTTAAATTTCTGTCCTTTTAAAAAACATATAATATTTTTCAGTTTTTTTCGAGATGGGATCCCCAGGAAAATTAGTTGCTTAGAGTTCCTGATTACTGAGGATTATTAACAAGATTCCGAAAGAATTTTACTAAAAAAATTAAATAAAAACGGGCCAAATCACTTATATACATACATAACGGGTGGTTAAACTTTAAGGGCCAATGTTGATGGTGAATCACTCCTTAACTTTTAGTTTTTTTATGCATTTAATTTGATATTTAGCAATTACAGACTTACTCAATTTGAACCATGGAAAGATAAACAATCGAGCAATGCGTTAAAGTTATTCAGGGTTATTATGAAAATGGGCGTTCAAATTAAAATGCATATCGTCAATATTCGAAGAAAATCATCTTCACTGATGAGGCACATTTTCACCTCAGTGGATTCGTCAATAAACAGAATTGCCGCATTTGGGCGAATTATAATCCAAGAGTGATTGCCGAAAAACCAATGCACCCACAAAGAGTGACAGTTTGGTGGGGTTTATGGGCTGGCGGCATCATCGGGCCGTATTTTTTCCAAAATGAGGCCGGTCAGGCAGTTACTGTGAAAGGTGTTCGCTATCGTTAGATGATAACGAACTTTTTATGGCCCGAATTGGAAGATGTGGATGTGGACGATATGTGGTTTCAACAGAACGGTGCCACTTGCCACACATCTATCGAAACAATGGCTCTTTTGCACGACAAATTCAGTGGCCGTGTTATCTCACGTGGTGGCGATGTCAATTGGCCACCAAGATCATGTGATTTGACACCGTTGGACTTCTTTCTTTATTTGAAAGAAAAAGTGTACGTCAATAAGCCAGCAACAATTGAAGAGCTAAATGATAAGATAATTCGGCATAGAACCTCAATTATGCCTCAGCGCCATCGAAAATTTGAACCATCGGATGGAGGTGTGCCGCCGAAGTCGCGGCGTCCATTCGGCAGATATTTTGTTCCATACATAATTGAACCATACCAACATTATCATTATAAAAAGAAATGGCAATAATTTCCTAAATAATTTGTTTTTTATTCAGAATCAACATCGGCCCTTACAATTTAACCATCTTTTATATTATATATATTTGACGCAAAGTTGTTAAAATTTAGATAAATTCTGTATTAAATCTCCTTTAACTGAAAGGAAATTTTTAAAAAAATTCAAAAAAATATATATTTTTTTGGTAAAACACGATGAATGATGGCAAAATCTAGCCAGTTAATTAAAAGAACGGTTAAAAATTAAGCTTTAAATTGAAATACTTTAAGAACCCTGAATTAAAACTTTACTAACTTTACTAATAAGAAAAAATTTAACTAATAAAAAATATTAGCCACAAAATGTAAATTTCCCGATCACTGATCCCAAAAAATTAACGATATGATAGAAAATAGAACCGAAATGTTGACAATATTCCGACTTAATTTCAACTTGCGTATAACACGAGGATTGAAAATTAGAAAATAAGTACAAACTTTTAATAATACCAGCATTTTTACAAACCAATATAATAAGATTTCTTTATGACGTGCTAACTTCCCAATTTTTATTTTTGCTAAAAACACTGAAATTTATTGTTGAGGGAAAGCTTGTTTCTTTGCGCATTTCACTGGTTGCTTAGGCCAGATCGTCAGGTAACTTTTTCCAAAGACAGAATCTGGGAATTTTAGTTCCGATGTTGAGTTTCATTTTAATTATAAATTTTTATATTAATTCGAATGTGTATTCTGAGTCAAATAAAAATTTAAATAGTTTTATTCCTTTAATATTTTCCAGGAATATTTTCTATGCACTATTAGAATTTGTTTGTTTGTATATTTCAGCTACGAGGCCTACTTAAGCTATCCTTTGGCTAGCAATGAAAGCTAGAAAAGCTAAAAATATTATACAAATTAGACTAAAAGTGAAAAAGAATTTAAAACACTCAGGTCTTACTTGTAACATTGTAACAATATCAAACCTTTAACAAAACAACAACCATAAAAATTGAGTTTACTTATTCTTACATTCCCCTACAATTGGCTAGTTTTTTCCGACTCAAATTGTAGTTTTTAGTGGGCAAAAATAAAAAAAAATAGATTAAAAAACAATATTCTGTTTTCTTAAGGTTGGATTTCCGAGAAATTGCAATTTTTTCCCTTTCCCGGGAAGTGAAGGATGGAGATAAAAACCCTTAATAATTTTGTAGATATACTTAAACTTCAAAAAACGTATTGTGTTTGTTTCCTGCTTTTCTTATCAGTTTTGACATTTTCATTATAAGTTGCTGTCGAATTTGTTAAGCATTTAAAATCGATAACGTCAAAAAGGACCTATATGAGAAATTAACTTAAAAAAAATTCATGTTCCTTAATAATTTACAAATATATAAATTCTAACACCAGATTCAGACGATGATTTTTTCCATGTTTTTTAAGACATGATTTTTGGTGTTTATAGTCGATTGGTGTAGAAAAGCAAACAGAGTACACATTCGTATTTTTGTTATTTTTTTGCTTCATTTAATTTTTTATTTCAATGTGGCCACATTTCTTTGCAATACAAAACACGTAGGGCATTTAAATTATATTAAGGGTTTTCATGAAATCTCTTTAAATTTATATTTGTGCAAATGGGCAAACTTCTGAGACTCGTTAAATGGATACCCTTTTTTTATTTTCGTTTGATTTGAAACATTTAATGTTAGTTTGTAAGAAACGTCAATAAAAAATAAATTTAAAAGTATATAAAAATTATCAAAAAAAAAAAGTTGAGATTTGTTCAAGGCGAATTTATTACAGGTCATCTCGATACTACAGTACAACTCGTAAAAAAACCACAAGCAATTCGTTTTTGTAAAATCATTGTAATTTGTCAAAAACCGAAATAAAACAAAACAGAAACAAAGATAATAAACAAAATTTTGACATCCAACAATTATAAAGCAAAATAGAAAAAGTTATCAGCAGGGCTTTTAGGATCACCTGTAATGAATTCGCCTTGGATTTGTGACTAAAAAGTGAAATTTGTTTTTAAAAACGCCTAAAGTACGTCAAGTAATTTGCTCACTTGTTGCAAGAATTTATTTGTTTGTAAATTATTAAAACTTGAATTTTTCTTTGAAAACGACGAAAAGCATTAATAAAATCTGTTTCTATAAATGCATAATTAAACTGCGCAAGCTTACGAGTCAAAATTGTTGGGCAAATTTACGAAGTTTGTCTAAATGGGCTCTCATAAAATGTTTGCCAGTCCATTTGCGAGGGCGTAAAAATGCACAGTTTGCACAGATTACGAGACTCTTAGGCGATATCATGAAAACCCTTATTTGTTTTTACAAATAAGCAAGTAAAGAAGAATTACCAATAATGTGGAAAAAGTCAACCGAGAAATCATTAATGAAAAATCATCGTTTAAATCTGTTGTGTTTCCGGAAGTAACTTTTAAAAGGAATTAAAAATAAAACATGATTTCTAAATGACGGCCTAGATCTAGTGAAAAATAGGGCGGAGACTTTTTATAATTTAAATCTGCCACAATTTTCGAAACATTTTGTAATGGTGGCTTAAAAAAAATTTTGAGAGACAGAATCTGACAGTTTAGAAGAGATCTCTTTGGATTTTAATGAAGGTCACGAGCTACCTTAATTCTAGTTTCAATTCAAGTCTTATTTTTAATTTCGGATTTTTATAGTGACATAGTAGAATTGATTAAAAAAAGGCGTTATTTTCTTAAGAAAACTGAACAGTCTTAAAGACGGTACAAAACTAAAAGGCCCTGGAGGTAAATTGGTGCCCAGGTAGGCTAGTTGGTAGTAAGGAAGTCTATTAGCGCCCGGGTTGTAGGTTCGAATCCCGCCAGAGACTCTGGTTTCTTTCTTACAGACAAGAGAGGAGCTTCGCGGGATTAGCGTAGGAAGATAAAAAAAAATTAAATCGCCAAAGCTCCAATGATACACAAGCACCTGACAGTAAGTAATTCAACTATTCATCCTAAAGTAAGGTGATCCTAAAGGTACAATAACTAAGTATATAAGACTAGAAAAAATAAATACAAATACGCAGACTGTTTGACCAACTTAGTAAAAGCGATGATTAAAAAGCTTCAAAACCGTCGGCTTAGATCTTGAAAAAAACTCATGGTTTCCAGCCCAAAAAAAAAATCACGATCTTTGACCAAGTCCTTTAAGTTAAATTTCTTGCAACGTGACGTTAAGAGTAGCTGTTCTTTCTTTTATTCGGGATAACGAAGTGAAACTGATGGTGAGCGAACACAAGAAAAAAATAAATAAAACGACTGGCCGATTAAAGGCAGAATTAGTTTGTACTTTCTGGTTTGTTATGAAATAGGTTTTTTCTTTCAATGTGGGGCTAGTTTTTTATTTCATTTACAGAAAAATTTATTACAAAAAAATATGTGTTACAGAACAGAACAACATTAAACGACAGCCATAAATAAAGTCATACGAAAACAAAACAGTGCAAAAATTAAAATTAACCTTTTAAATTTTGAAAAATCTGTCAATTCTAATAAAATAAAATATAATTAATGTATATGTTTGTTTAATAATAAATATAAAAAAAAACAATAATTAGTACTTAATTGGTATTTAATCAGCCTTAAGTTCATTGAATTTAATTTTCATTAAATTTTTTTTTATCAAGAAAGAAATTTTACAACATGAAATGAATTAAAATTTATTGATAATTTTTAATTCTTGACTGAGCTGGGAATTGAACCCAGGTTTTCACGGACAGGTTGCCCAGATTAGTTTCGATTGCAACCACACGATCTCTTCAGTGGGGTTTGCCGTTTTGCTCTCACCGCCATTGACGACGGATGACGTCATTAGTCAAACATCAATATTTAACCCTAGGATGACCGTCTTGGTCTTGCCAGACCAAATTTGTGTTTTACTTGCAATATTTTTCGAATATGACCAAAAAATCAAAAAAACTGGGACGTGAATTCCATAAATGATATGTGCTGAATCGAATTAAACTTATTTTGATTCGATTGGAGCAAATAAGTGGGGTGAAATTCCATATTTATGTAAAAGTCTATGAAATTACCCTCTTGGTCCAGACCAAATTTTTGTTTGGTTTGCAATATCTGTCCAATAGAAAAAAAATATCAAAAAACAGAAATGTGATTTCTATAAATGATATGTTCTGAATCGAATGAAGCAAGTTTCAGAAAACTGCGGCCAATTATAAGCTTAGTTCAATTGAACTACAAAAACCTAACGCAAAACTCGTTTCAGTTGTGGTAGATGTGAAATAGCAATGTGCGAAATTAAAGGCTACATTTTCGATGACTTGCATATGGAATAAAATAATGAAATAATAAAATTATATAATAAATTTGTATAATCTAAAGTAATTAGCATACGTTCAAAAAAAAATATATTAAGTTACTTTTTATTTAATTGAGGTTTTTAGCTGTACAAATTGTGGTCTGGCCAGACCAAGAGGATAACTTAGTGGTAAAATGTTACAGAGAATCTAAGGGTTAAGCCAAAAGGTATTTTACCTTGGTAGATCGAAATTTGCTTTGAATGAATATATAATATATAATTATATATAATGAAATAATATATGAATATATATACATATTAATAAAATAACCACAATACTAATTATTGTTAACAGCTAGGGCACAAGCTATATGTTTACATTTGTCCTTCAAGTTCTGCTGAAAAATGTCAACAAAGAAAAAGAAAGACAAAACATGAAAAACAAAAAAAAAATGTACTTTGGATTTCAAGAAAAATTCTTGACAAAAAGTATGAAAAACAAGAAGAAACGAAGAACATGTAGATCAAAAAAAAAAAAAAAAATAACCTTAAAGTTTTTTTGCACTGTTTTACCTTCGTATGACTTAAGGGTTTATTTTTTTCCAGTTTCATAAAAATCGGCAAAAAAAATAACAGTTATACAACCAATGCACAAAGTACAATTCCGTTCGGAAACGGAATTTATTCCGTATTTTGAAAAATAATTACGAAAATTTTTTTTCGGAATGAAGCCACTTTTGTTTTAATAAACGGAATGGGGGCTTTTTGTATCTGAAAGGGCAAATAACTATCAAAATATATTTTCTATCAATAAACAAATGTGTTTTCTTTAATAATTTTTTAAAAGAAATATACTTTAAATAATTTTTATTTTACAAATAATTAAATCTTATAGAATCTGGGAATTTTAGTTCTCATGTTTTCAATTTTTTATTACTATTAAACTCTTATAGCCTATTTTCGCAACACACAAAACAAAGCTGAAAATGAAAAGAAACACTTGCATTTCATCGTCTTAGGGCCATTATTACAACTTGGGGTTAGATAAAGAAAGGATTTTATCCCACGTATAAAAAGTTTTTCACTATTACTAATTTAACCTAGAGTGTGCAATATATTAAAAGCAAGAATATCCTAGTCTGCAGGTTAATGTAAAGTTTAAATAATAAATAGCTTGTTATAAGTCCGACAAAATCCCACCTTAAACTTAAGTTTTAATAATGGCCCTTAGAATGTAAACTTCCCAACTGACTTCTACCAAATTTTATAGGGCAGAAAAAAACTTCTAAATTTTTCTATTCCTACTTTAAGAAGCAAACCTATAATACGTGGTTTATATTCTATTGAGTCCCATATTGATGTAGAGGTTTTTCCAAATCTGTGCGGCGTCTTTTTATCTTTCGAACGGTATAAAAATATCATATATTGTTAAAAATGGACTTAGCAGGTTTACACTCTTGCAGTTCCCGCATATTAATTTTAAGAAATTTAATATTAATTTTTATTGTTTGTGCTGGTCTTTTTTCGTACACAAAAAAGAAAAAAAAACTTTCGATGACTGATTTTTTCTTCACTATGTTAATATCTTTTTTCTTCCATTGCAGCAATTATTGATATGCCTTTTACTTTTTAAATTTCACAAATTTTAAAATTTATCACTTTTTTATACACAAATAAAAACTCAAATGTAAATGTTTTTGTACAAAAATTTTAATAGCAACTGTTTTTTGTCTCACTAAGTTAATTTGTTGCCATTTTACACAGTGATAAATACAGATGCTTTCAAATTGGTGACATACAAATCGATTAAACAAAACTGTTTGGATTGATAATAACGATTGGAATCTAAAGCTACAAAACATTTTTTTTATTAAAAGATTTTGTTTATTGTGCTTAATTCCCTTTTTTTATAATTGATAAAAATATTGAAATTTATTGTTGGAGGATAAGCTGTTTTTATGCGCATTTCACTGGTTGCTTAGGCCAGATCATCAGGAAACGTTCTCCTAAATAATTTTAGAAAAGCCAAAGCTATCAGCAAACAAGACTACAGAGGGAATGAGAATTACCTACTTACACTCAAAAAGTCTAATTTGCAACGATATCAAAGCTAAAACAAAATATCAACAATAAAAAAGAAATCAAAATAAAAGCAATTTGCCAGTTCAGTTTTTTATGCACGTGCACTTGCTAAAATTTATTATCAAAAAAGTTGTTTTTGGGAATACAAAACTTATTTTGAACGAAATGGCAAATACGGAATGGACAGCATTCCGAACGGAATCTGTGACATGGCTGTATATTTCGCTATCTTTTCTTTAGAAATTTCAACTATGTCAAAGTATTACTATTGACCTTCATGATTTAAGTGTTTATGTTTTCCGGTTTTAGTAAAACCTTCAGAGTATATTTAAAATGACCTGGACTATTATATTCTGAATAGGTTTTACATCAAATTCATGACAGTAATGAAATTGGGGGCATACGCCAAACTATGCCAAAAAATTAGCTTTTCCCGAAAATCGCAAAACTTAAATCGCAAGTACGGAAAAACTATTGGAGTAATTAAAATTTTTTTTCATATTTTAAGTCTCTAATATATCCTCAATAAATCCCAATGTGATGATTAATATTCGAAAATTTCATTAACAACATTTTTAAAACTTTGAAAACGTAGTTTCTAAACTTTCGTTGGAACAATTTTGTCAAAAAGGATAACACCCTAAGTATTGATGATTGACAGGTAAGTATTAGAAGTTTTTTCTTTGATCATTACAGGATTGAGCTAAGCAGGGCTGTAGAGTCGTCCGAGAAAAGTACTAACACCGACTCCGACTCCAAGCTCTGAAATTTTTTAAGTGCGACTCCGACTCACAACTCCGACTCCTACTCTAACCGTGATGCGAAATGAATGAGACGTAAAATTATTTCTCTTTTGTGTAGAAACATCTTTATTAAACGAATTATGGGAATCCCCGCGTAATGTGCATAAGAAAAACATGAGTGTTATGGTAGGAATTAAAGGCAGGCCGATAAAGATGTTTCTACACAAAAGAGAAATAATTTTAAGTCACAATTTTTCTAATACATACTAGTATTTATGCGCTATAGCAACACTTATTCTGTACAATGTTGAAAATATTTCAGCGTTGATGGTTAAAAAATTCTGACATTAAAATTATTGGCAATTCCTGTCATTAACATTTTTTAGCATGAGTAAATTATTTAAAAAATCACACATCTTTTCTCAACTAGATCAATAACTGAGTATAAGTTTTGCTAATGTAATTTAGACTTTTTCCCGCCCGTATAAAAAATATACTTAAATAGTAAAGTACTTGAATCAACTATTTCCCATAAAATAAATGAAAGAATACTTATTCATATTGATCTGAAAAATATTGCATCGCCAATTTCGAAGAATTTTTATATTGGAAAATATTAGAAATTTTTTTAAATTTTTTATGCCGAAAAATTTTGGAGTCGGAGTCGCGCGTTTTTTTTGGGTACTGCGACTCCGACTACGACTCCGGTACAAAAACCTCAACTCCGACTCTTCAACTCCGACTCCACAGCCCTGGTGCTAACGGTACAACTAATACAAAAGAGAGACAATTCCTACGCATAAAAAAATTCAGATATCTTGTTCACCTTGTTTTACCTTCTACTGCAGAGGCTGGGCTTAGGTTATAAGAGCTTTAGATTAATTAATAAAGAATTCCTAAAAAATTTTCGAAAATCCCATAATCAGATTTTTTGTTTGTTGTCCTGTTTTTCCATAAGCAATGCTAGGCAAAAATGAAAAATGTTACAACCAGAAATAAGTTATTTTTCACAAGAACATCAATTGCATGATGGAATTAAATAATATGTAATTTTACTGTTGTTATTATTGTTGTTTTTAAAACAAATTCATTTTGTACATTTTAACATTGATTAAAAATTGTGTTACAAGATACATATACGTTTCAATGTGTACGGGCAAATAAAATGAATATACGATGATAGCGTTTTATTTAAATCTAATACATTTGGGTCTGTGTTTGTTGTCAAGTCCATGAAAACTCGTGAACATATTCATTTATTTATACATTGGAATATTACAATTTACTATGCTTTAAAGCTAACAAATTGACATGTCACTCAATTAGGAAAATTACACTTATACCAGTGTTATAAACTTGCTGACAACAGCTGACCACAATGACATACAACAAACACCAAAATATACCAAAAATATAAGTATATGTTTATTTTTGTATACATACATCCATTTGTATCTGTGTATGGCTGTGTTGTTGCTTATGTTTGTGCAAGTGGTTGTTGCAGTTATACATGTGCATGCATGCAACAATAGCCAAAAACAAACATATTGTATACAAAAATGTGGTATACCACATGCTCATCGCTGTCACTTGTTAACATTTCTGTTTTGGTAAATGTTTATGAGGATTCATGACTATATGTATGATATTTTGATATCTGTATGTGTGTTTGTATTTGTATTTGTGAGTATATCCTCAGACATGGATATGCTTATACCCAGCGGGAAAACTGAGAAGATCATCATACCTCAGGCCTTATTACAGACCTACTTAAACATTTTTTTGATTCAATTACCATTCTTATCTAACTGCTAAAGAATGCCTCGTAGAAGGCCTTGTCTCTTTCGTAAAAAAGATAATTTACACATTTCACACTCGCTTATATGACAAGGGAGAAGAGAAGCAGTAGCATTTTTGTTTTGTATTTTGCCAAAGCAAAAGTAAAAGAATTATTTTTTCTATCCAATTGCCATTCTTATGTACCTGCCAAGAAAGTGAAAGCGGAAGGCCTATCCCGCAATGACAACGTGCGTAAAATATGGGTATGGAATGGAGCAAGCGGGCCCTGTACATTCAAAAGAAGGAGTACAGAGGCCTTCTAGAAGGCATCCATACTCCTTATTTTTCCCGCTGGATAAGTGTATATGTAGGTATGCATGTGTGTATTATATTTCTCATGGGGAAATCTTAAATTCTTACTGATGTTGGAGACCATTTATATGACTGCTTTTCATTAACACCATATATTTGTCTTTTACTTAAATATCGTACGTTTCCTAAGGCCGAAAATTCGATTTTTTTAATCTATTGAGCACTGTATTATCGTTATTTATTTGTGTTCGAAGGCAATTAAATTAAAGGAACTATTTAAATGAAGAACTCTTGTATAAATTTTAATAATTTTAGCATAAGAGCACAACAAAAATATGCTCCCAATCAATCTGTATGGGTTTTTAAACAGGTATCGTCTTTAAGGATTTGTATTTATGGTGAAGATAAAGACATATCCTAGCGCTGTTGTTATCATTAGATACTTATTAGTAAGTTTGATGGCGATGTGAATATAGTGAATTTTAATGACTAAAACAGTTTGATGAACTTTTATAATAGAAGTAAAATTTAACCATAAACACAATATGAATGACTTAAATTGATTATACAGTTGCCAAAAAATTAATAAGAGATAACAGCTCATGTAGATTTCACTTGCCAAATAATAAATATTTAGGCAACCATAAAGTTAAGGCTGCTGAGTAGATTTTTTAAGTAAAAAGGCGTTAAAAGTTAAAAATACTTAGGTGCTTATAGATTTTGCTTATATTTTTAGATATTTCTTAATCTAATAAACATAATTGATAAAATTACCAACATACAAAAATTCGACTTCTAATACAACAAAAGAAATCGAATCCTTGTACATATTCAACACTTCTTATAGTCGAGAAATTGCTGTTGGCCAATAAATTTGTCATCAGTCTTTAACTCTCCACTGAGTAAGTCAGAGCATCCTTGATATAACAAAAATATGCTCTAAATGAAGATCCACACGCATTAATATTACCTCTTAAGTGTTTCCCAAGTTGACTCCTTCTTTTTAGCCACAGAAATACTAAATACACGGAACTCATCATATACGTTTGTTATATTTAATTCACCTTTCACGTGTATGCGTTTAAGGAAAATCTGCAAGGAAAGCATCTGTCAAGTTACTGAGTATTATTTAATTCCAATTGATTAACATTCATACGCCAAGAATTTTTGAAAAAAGACTAATATTACATGACTTTCTTCAGCAAAAGCCCTACTTTTACAAAAAGTCTTATTTGTTCGCTTATTGCTTTTTTAAAAGTTTGATTTATAAGTACCACATGGCGTATGCATATTAATAAATTGGAATTAATTAATACTCATACGTAATAAAGTAACTTGACAGATGTTTTTCTTGTAGATTTTTCTTAAAATAAATAGATAACAAATATGTAAGCTAGGGCGCGTCGACTTAAAAATCGCCCAAGTGATAAGGGTGGGTCGGCTCTCCAAAGTTAGTGGGGGTCGGTCATAAATTTAGACTCGATTGGGGCACTTTTAATGGGTCAAAGTACACGCAGAGAAAAAATATGGTTGGACATGATTACGGCAACTACACTATGTTTATTGTAACAATATATTGTTGCCGTACACAAAATATTGTTAATTTTATTATATATCAACAATATTATAGTTACTGTAAACATGTCATTGTTTACCGAAATAATAAATTAAAATATGGTTCACTGAAAAATAATCATTTTTATAGCAACTAAATAATGATAACTTTGAAAACAAATTATATTCCTCACAATCATTTAATGATATTAAATAGCCATAACATGATAATTTTCAATACGTGTACTCATAATATGTTTAAGATGCAAACAAAATATCTTTTCTCTAATAATATTTATGTTATCGCCATATAAAATAAATAAAAAAATAAAATAAATAAAATAAATAAAATAAATAAAATAAATAAAATAAATAAAATAAATAAAATAAATAAAATAAATAAAATAAATAAAATAAATAAAATAAATAAAATAAATAAAATAAATAAAATAAATAAAATAAATAAAATAAATAAAATAAATAAAATAAATAAAATAAATAAAATAAATAAAATAAATAAAATAAATAAAATAAATAAAATAAATAAAATAAATAAAATAAATAAAATAAATAAAATAAATAAAATAAATAAAATAAATAAAATAAATAAAATAAATAAAATAAATAAAATAAATAAAATAAATAAAATAAATAAAATAAATAAAATAAATAAAATAAATAAAATAAATAAAATAAATAAAATAAATAAAATAAATAAAATAAATAAAATAAATAAAATAAATAAAATAAATAAAATAAATAAAATAAATAAAATAAATAAAATAAATAAAATAAATAAAATAAATAAAATAAATAAAATAAATAAAATAAATAAAATAAATAAAATAAATAAAATAAATAAAATAAATAAAATAAATAAAATAAATAAAATAAATAAAATAAATAAAATAAATAAAATAAATAAAATAAATAAAATAAATAAAATAAATAAAATAAATAAAATAAATAAAATAAATAAAATAAATAAAATAAATAATATAAATAAAATAAATAAAATAAATAAAATAAATAAAATAAATAAAATAAATAAAATAAATAAAATAAATAAAATAAATAAAATAAATAAAATAAATAAAATAAATAAAATAAATAAAATAAATAAAATAAATAAAATAAATAAAATAAATAAAATAAATAAAATAAATAAAATAAATAAAATAAATAAAATAAATAAAATAAATAAAATAAATAAAATAAATAAAATAAATAAAATAAATAAAAAAAATAAAATAAATAAAATAAATAAAATAAATAAAATAAATAAAATAAATAAAATAAATAAAATAAATAAAATAAATAAAATAAATAAGATAAATAAAATAATTAAATAAAATAAATATTTTTTTCCAGAGTTTCTTTATTGAATCTTCATATATTAAATATGAACTAACAATAAGTAATCAAATCTAGTCCTAATACTTTAATTCATGTCGTAACAGTGCCCGACAACAATATTTCTTGTTACGGTTGCTGGTCAAATATTTAGGTGTTTATCGCTCTTCTGATTGGGTGAGTGCTGTAGTGTCTCTTCTCCTTAAGCGAGTGTGGCCGCCATCATTTAAGATATTTCGAGCTACTGGATTTGGGTGTTTTTGGGCCTTTTTACTGCGTATTTTGTAATCATAGTTTTTACCAATGGCACGTTGAGATCCTTGTGGATATTCGTGTTTTTAACATACCAGGGAGCGGCTGTAATTATACGAAAAAGAAGTTATTTTGGCGCCTTTGAATTTTTTCGATACTAGACATTGAGGCAGTAAAGTAGAAGTTTGCAATCGAGGCTAATGACAGGATGTCTTTCTATAAGCCAATGAATTTGAATGGCTTTTAGTTTCATTTGAGTTAATTTTGCATCTATATGAAATTTCCACGTTAAACGGCGATCTAGATGTATACCGAGATATTTTACATGCCAGTGCTGCGGTATTATTTGATTATTGATTTTAATAGGCGGGCATGAATCCCGACGCAAGGTGAATGTTATATGTACGCATTTTTGCTCGTTGACTATTATCCTCCATTGTTTTAACCATATTTCTAGTTGAAATAAATGCTCCTGTAAGTAACGAGATGTTTCATGATGGTTTTCATGCACACTTAGGAAAGCTGTATCTTCCGCAAAAGTTGAAGTTTGGGTGTAGTTGTTAGTTAGCATGCCCGAAGTATATATTAGGTATAATAGCGGACCCAGGATGCTGCCCTGTGCGACTCCAGCGGCAATTGACTGAGGAGAACTTAAAAAGTCGCATTCTTTAATAATGAATTTACGACCGACTAAGTAGCTTTCTAACAGCTTGTGTGTGTTTACTGGTAAGTTTAGCTTCAATTTATGTAATAAGCCCTTCTGCCAGACTTTATCAAATGCTTGAGACACATCGATGAACAGAGCGGAACAATATTTTTTTTCTTCAAAGTCCTTTCCTATGGCGTTTACTATCCGATGGGTTTGTTCAATTGTGCTCTGTTCTTTTCTAAAACCGAACTGATGGTTTGGAATACATCTATTTTCATTTAAAATTGGGATTAATTTTGACACTAAGAGTTTCTCAAACAGCTTTGATATATTAGACAATAAACTTATAGGCCTATATGACTCAACTTTTGTGTGATCCTTTCCTGGTTTAGGTATCATGGTAACTAAGGAAACCTTCCATTCTTGAGAGTAGAATTCAAGGCTTAAAATATCATTAAAAATAAAAAGATTAATTTTCTTTGCCATAGTTGGCAGTTCTAAAGGCATTTTGTTACTGATCTTGTCAAAACCAGGAGCTTTCTTGGGGTTTAAATCACAAATAGCCTTTTCGATTTCTCTTATCTCGAATCTTAGGGAAACAGCTGCTCTAACATCAACAGGTGGTAACTCCACAGCAATATTGTGTGATGTGTATGAGGAGTAAATACGTTTTCCAAATGACTAACAACTAGATTTCCTTTTTCTGTATCATGTGGGGCCTATAATTAATTGTGGACCTACCTTTACAAAGTCATAAAGAACAAATTGATGTAAAATTTGATGAGAATTGGTGCATTCTACCACTGTGCTGTGCTGGTATTCGATCCCAAATTTCTAAGAAGAACAACTAACAATTCGACAACAAAAATCTATTCTGTTGAGTCCTTTAAAATTGAGTGTGTTTTCAACAAACGGATAGAAAGACAGACAGAAGATTACCTCAGGACTTATAATTTATATTTTTAATGGGGTCTTAAAAAATATTATAAATTTTTTATTCGGAATGGCAAACTAAGTATAAAGTTATTCACCACAAGTAGTGAAGGATATAAATATGGGAAAACCCAGCTTCGGCTTGTACTGCAAATAGCCGTTAAACAAAAGTTCTTTCGGAATACGAATTGACATGATGGCGATCAACTGATATAGATGTAATGGAAAATGGCGAAAATCGTACTGCTGTAGTATCGGAATATGTGTTTTTGAACGAAAATTAGTACAGAAGAATAGCTTACAGTATTTGGTAAATATTTTCTAAAAAAACATTTAGTTGGTATTTGAAACAAGTACAATTGGTGTACTATTTAACTTATTCTGTAATTTTTGGGCTACTAAAACAAAAGTTGTACCAAAATATGTTCTCAAAAAATTTTGATCTATATATAATTAAAAATGTTTCAACCATCCATAAATTTAAACTTCTATTTACTCAAGTTTATGGTCAATTTGATTTTTTTCTCATGAGTAACGTCTTCAGGAAATAACAAATATATAAACAAATTAACAAAATTTTAAAGAATATAAGAAAAAATTGAAAATTTTTAAAAAAAAATTTCAATACTAACAAAATATTTAAACATAATCTATTACAGTATTCCACATTTTTGATTTTTCAACTTTATTCTATGAGCTAAGATTCAGTTATGTATTTTATAATGCTTTTTGTAATAGTTCTATTCCTTAAATAAGATAATAGACAATAGTCTGGTAGTGTAATATATAATAGTCTGGTAGTGTATAAAGTCATTCCTAAAAATTTAAGGAATAGAACTATTACAAAAAGCTTTATAAAATACATAACTGAAATTTAGCTAATAGAATAAATTCGAAAAATCAAAAATGTTGATTATGATAAAGTAACTAATGAAAAAGAAATAATTGCCAGACTCAATCTATTACAGTTTACAAAATGTATTTAATTTCCGTTTCTATTTTTATTCACCAAATGCCTAACTATACACGCAGAGAAAAAATATGTTTAGATATGGTCACCTCCAATAAAACTATTTTTAGACACAATTTTAAACATATTATGTTTAAATTTAACCATACTATTGTCACCGACAAACATATAATTGTTAAATTAGTCCTCCATCAAGAAGCCACAACCATATTATGGTTGCATCTAAACATGTTATGGTTAAATATTACAATAATTTGTTTTTAAATTAACAATAGTATTTTCCTCTTTTCTAAGAGCAACATGCTTTGGTTGAAAATCAACCATGCTATTATAAATGTTAAACATATTTTAGTTATTACTAACCAAAAGATGTTCGGAGGCAACCATAATATGGTTGTGCCTTCTTGATGGAGGACTAATTTTACAATAATATGTTTGTCGGTGACAATAGTGTGGTTAAATTTAAACATAATATGTTTAAAATTCTCTTTAAAAATAGTTTTGTTGGAGGTGACCAAATTTAAACATATTTTTTCTCTGGGTGTAGGCTACACTATCTGTTCTTCTTAATAAATTTAAAACCTTTATTATTTGAAGCATTTCTAACGTATACATCTTTTGTAATTACTCTCTGTGTTTAAAATTGCAACATTCTCAAAATCTGTATAATAGTGTAAATTAGCACAGTGGGTTGCTAGTGCCGTTTTTTGTAATGTAATATTATGTTTATATTTCTGATCTGATTTAAGTCCAGCGATTCTGGTTTTTAGTTTATTTTTTATTGTTCCTACATATAACTTATCAGATTGTCCATTATTATTTCCAAATTTCCCCCCCTAGGCGTTCTATAAACTATATTTGACCTTTCCAACTTCTGTATGTTATCCTAAGAACTTGTAAATAATTTGCCTAATGTATTATATGACCTATGTGCCACTTTATAAATATTAGTATTATAAATGTTAAAATTGACCAGCTGTTCCGACATGTTTGGTATATAAGTTAATGATTTATTAATTTTTGATTCATTCGAAACTCTTTTATTATTTCCATTTTGTTTATGTATTGTCCCATCAAGTTAGTTAAAAGTTTCATCGGAAAACTATTCTGTGTTAATATATTCGTAATCTTTCTCTTATTCTCCTTATTGGATTCTACATTTATTACTGTTAATACCCTTTCTATTAGATTTTTAATCATGATCATACTTACCAGCCCATTAATAATTTATTCCCTTTCCTTATTATTAATGTATGTAAATAGAAAGCTTAGAATTATATTCCTTCTCAATTGTTAATCAAATATGTTGATGGACAGAGTTAAATATGGTAAGAATATGTTCTATTTCACTTTCTGAAAGAATGCAAAACAAATCATCTATATATTTCATTACGATTTTCGATTTAGGAGACAATTGTCCAATACATGTATCTAATAGCCCTTCCATAACACTATCAGCTTCAACTGGTGATGCTGGCGATCCCATAGGAAGTCTTTTTTGTTGGGTATATGTATCCCAATTTAATTGAAAATATCTATTATCATCTATACAAAATTTTAAAATTCGTAAAAATAAAGATTTATCCACTTTTGTATAATCTTTTATCTTGTCCCATTTTTTTCAATTATACAATTTGCTAGAATTGCTGGTTTACTCGGAAATAAAGATACTACAACTATTTGTATTAGATGCAATATTCCTTACATGGAACTAATATGAAATTTTAGATGTTTTATTATATTTTCACTGCCTGGCCCACAATGTCGGCCAGAACATTTCTTTCGTATATTTGTATTGAAAACAAAAACAAATTTTAGTTTTTATTATTGTTTTCAATATAAATATCCGAAAGAAATGTTCTTGTCGACATTGTGGGCGTGGCAGTTAATATGCTTAGAATTATTTACAAAAATTTGTTACAAATAAATTCTTTTTTAATGCCAGCTGTGCAGTAAAACTATTTGTAATTATTTTATAGCAACTACTACTTTCACAAAAATATATTAATATTTATTAGGGTGTTTAAAAGTTTTGCAGTATAAAATAAACAAAAATAATATCGCCTTGCCCGGTAGGTTAGATGGTAGTGAGCTAGACTATTAGTGTGAGGGTTGCAGATTCGATTCCCGCCAGTGATTTTGGTCTGTTGCACTACAAAGCGCTGAAGGCCTTCGTGACTATTTCTCGGCTTATTAGGTAAGTAATTGTAATTTGTAATTGAATTTGCAACTTTTAGGAACTAAATAAAATTACTTAATTCGTAAAGAAACTTCCAGAGCAAACCATTTTCCAGATATATCGGAATACAATTATTCTTATCTAAAATGAGATTCCTATAATGTTTCTATAGTTTTTAAAAAATCTCCAACTTTTGCCACTCTAATACGCATTGCTCACAAAACATACAGAATTATTACTTGCTTTCAACACACATTTATTTTATACCGGATGCAATAAAGCGTAGTGAGAACTGTAAATATGCATTGCAGGCAATAAAAAATAATTATGTACAAGCAAAACTGCCACGCATAAAGGATGTCCGCCCATTTGTTGCAAAAAAAAAGACGAGTAGAGAAAAGTGCATATAACACACTTCACAGTCATACCCACTTACAGGCATATGAGCACACACATGCATGCATATAAATATGTGTACATCCTTAATATGTTGTATGTATTTCTATCTAATGTTTGTGTAAAAACAGGGCAACATACATACATTCAAACAAATCAACATACATACATACGTAGGAACGACTACAATCGACATTGGTTTAGAAGTGTTCACATACACGCAGAGAAAAAATATGTTTAGATATGGTCACCTCCAACAAAACTATTCTTAGATAAAATTTTTAACATATTATGTTTAAATTTAACCATATTATTGTCACCGACAAACATATAATTGTTAAATTAGTCCTCTATCAAGAAGCCACAACCATATTATGGTTGCCTCTAAACATGTTATGGTTAAATATGACAATAATTTGTTTTTAAATTAACAATAGTATTTTTCTAAGAGCAACATGCTTTGGTTGAAAATCAACCATGCTATTATTAATGTTAAACATATTCTAATTATTACTAACCAAAAGATGTTCGGAGGCAACCATAATATGGTTGTGCCTTCTTGATGTAGGACTAATTTAACAATAATATGTTTGTCGGTGACAATAATATGGTTAAATTTAAACATAATATGTTTGCAATTCTCTTTAAAAATAGTTTTGTTGGAGGTGACCAAATTTAAACATATTTTTTCTCTGGGTGTGTGATACATTAAGGTTTCAATGTTTGTTGATCACAGAAATTATTTTATTCTACAAAATTAAAACTTAGGCATTCTTGTTTAAAATACATACAGTAAAAGTATTCACGTCAATTTTTGTTACCCTTGCAACTGTGCAAAATATCATAGTTGCACTGATTTGACGCGAGAAACGCATTTTATTTGCACCTGCAAGTTTCAGCTTTTCCGAAACCATTTTTTAACAACATCCATATGACAATATCAATCTTTTAATAAATTTGAAAAATACAGAAAATGATTAATTTTATTAATTAACAAGTCGAATTTATAACTTATCTACCTCAAAATTTTGCAGATAAATAAGCCAGTATTTTTATTATTTCTGCTTCTTTAATTTTTTGATGCGTTGTTGTTTATTGTAGAGTTGATTTTATGAGTACTTTTTTAACTTGGCAGTGTCATAAGAACTTGCAACATTTTTATGCTTTTAGTCTGATAATCTTGCGATGTCTTACACCCTGACAATTTTGCATCGTTTGGGCGAAATAATTGTCTTTGTGGTTGTTGTTATGTTTTTGCACTTATGCTGTTTTGCAACAGTGCACCTTTTGAAGTTAAAACCTTTAGCATAAATAAATTGCAAACACATTTATTTAGATATACTATCAATGAAAGAGAAGGTGTGTAAATGCTGCTGTGTAGCCGAAGCACGCAAAAATATGTGGATATAATAATTTTTTAAACAATTCAATTCACCTTTGCAATTACGCATTAAAGTAGGGTTTCTCATGGTAGTGGATAAATTGGACAATTGAAGCAAAGCCGCGAATAACGTTGTAAAAGCCACTTTTTGCAAAAACTGTTTTTTTGAATATTACCATTAACATTACTTTTTACACTGTTTAGACATCAAATAAACCAAAATTATGCAACTGAACGCCTTCAAATTGCGGTACAAAGAGTCAGCCAGTGAAAGAACGTTGTAAGTTACTAGCAAAATGATACAAACGAACTTGTTTTGCAAAGTGGAAAAACGTTTTAAAAGCCGCTTGTGAAGTGGAAAAACGTTTTAAATGACATCGCGATTGTGGATATGAAACGTTTTTCCACTAAAAAAAAATTATAAACCGTAAATTTGCATGTAATATAAAATTAAAATTTCTTGATATTTTGTATACAAGTTTTTATTGTCATTATTGTTGATAATCTACCAAAAAAAAATTAAAAATAAATAATCCTGCCTGTTAAAAACGATTTTTTTGCTCTCCTGAAAAATAATAATTTTGTAACTTACAACGTTTTTCGCGGCTGTGCTTCAACTATAGTGCTTCTATTAATATCGTCATAGAATCACCGATATAAGTCAAAAACTATTGAAAATGGTGGAAATTGGTCTATAATTGAACACAGCCCCAATTCAAACTTCTTTTCGGAATAGAGTTTATGTACCCATTAACCATTTTATTATGCTGGTTGGTAGACTTAAATTGGCATGAAAACTGTTTAATTCAGCCTTACTGAATTTACTGAATTTTGCTGGAATCTTGCGGAATTTCCCATATTCGACCATAACTCCCATACAAATACCTCTCCAGGAAATAGAAATGCTTTAGTGCAATTACTTTCAAATAAATGTTTGTATATTTGCTTAAATTTCATGTCATTTTTTACTGGTAGATGCAAAATTAACCATAGAATTTATATAAACCTCCTCCTCAACATCACTTAAAGTAGAAAAAATCTCATATTTAGATAATATTTGGCACAAAAACTCTTATATGAATCTTAACCCTTGAAAACTAAACTTTTTTTTTTAAGTTTAAAGCTAAACCTCTTTTTTTTATGTCGAAACAGGTTATATTTAAAGAACGGCAAAGTCAATAAAAGGCTCACAAAAAATACACTTAAAGTTTTTTTTTACAAAGAGATAAGTTCGACAAATATATAATATTAACTTTTAAATAAAATACTTCAGGGCCCATTTAAATGATAGCTCATAGTATTAAGTTTCATAAAATATAAAAACTTTAGTCATATCATTTATATGTTGCTTTATACATAAAATTTATTTCAGACTTTTTTCCATAGCAAGTTGGAGCTCTGTGTTCCAGAAAGTACGTGTTATTGCATTTTGAACAATAATAATGTCTCTGCGGTGGACATTAATTGCATATTGACCTTTGTCCTTACTTTATTCAGATTTTGAGTTTGTTTGCAATATGAATTTATAAAGAACATCTAGTAAGAAAAATACCATTTAAGCTAAACCTCTCCTCTCAGGCATCTTGAAGTGGTATATCTCCTTCCCAAATTTTTTTTGTTGCAATTAACGTCTGTTCACAAGCTCATGCAATAGAATACTGCTGTCATTTGAAAGCTCGTGCTGTTTATTGCACACGATCGTATTGAAATACATAAAAATAACAATCGTTGCGCCTCAAAGCCGGGGTTTAGTGTTCTAGGGTTAACATAATATTATTTTGGAGGTTCCCGTGGTGCTTAAATAGGGCACACTTATAAAAATGTATCTTTAAATAATGTGGTGTATAGTTGTATATGGTCGCGCTTGACCGAATATGTTTTCTTTTTTGTTTTTGTTCGTCTGTTTTGGAAAAAGTTTATGTCAAAGCATTTAGAAATTTACACTTTGACTTTAGTATTCTTTAAACCAGGCGCAAATCCAGCATATGCGGGGCTTAATTTTAAGAATTTTAATTAAAAGAAAAAATTTAACTTTAATATTGGCAGCTTACTTAAATTAGGGATTTAACAATATGCCTTTTTGCAGATACAATAACGATACTCATACTCTTAAAGAAAGATCGGCGATACCGATACGAATATTTAATTTAAATTCCATTTAAAATGAACAAAACTCAAGTAGAGTTATTTCTTTATTATACAATATTACAGTGTAAGAGATTATTAATATTTAAAATTCATTATTTACATTTGTCCTTCAAGTTTTGCTTAAAAAAGGTCAAAAAGAAAAAGGAAGACAAGAACATGAAAAACAGAAAAATGTTCTTTGGCCTACAAGAAAAATTCTTGACAAAAAGTACGAAAAACGGAGGCAAGAAAGAACATGTTAATCAATTAAAATAGATAATCATTCAAACCCAATTTCGATCTCCCAAAGTTAAAATACCATTTGAGTTAAAGATTGATATTTGAATATTGACTGCCAGCCGTCGTCAATAGCGGTGAGTTTTAAACGGCAAACCGCTCTGAAGAGATTGTGTGGTTACAATACAAACATGTCAGGGCAACCTGTCCGTGAAAACCTGGGTTTGATTCCCAGCTCAGTCACGAATGAAAAATTATTAATAAATTTTAATTCATTTCATGTTGAAAAATTCCTTTCTTCATAAAAATAATTTAATGAAAATTAAATTCAATGAACTTAAGCCTGATTAAAAATATCAAAATTTGGATTAAAAACCATTAACAGTTCAATATTAATTTATATTTTAAACAAAAAAAAAAAAAAAAAAAACAGCGTAAGAGACTTTAAATGCTTAAAATTAATATTAATACGATTTTTGTATAACAAAACAAAGTATTCTTAAGTTTTGCGGAGACGATTTCGCAACTCCGCTTGAAGTAAAAAATGGTCTCTCAGATGTGGCTGAACTCATTTGAAGACTTAAGTATTACTGCGGCATGTTATTACATTTTGGGCATAACATTTAATTGCGGCAGGAAGCAAGCGGAACTACGTCTATAGACAAATTAGAAGATCTTAGGTATCTATCTTATTCTTAATTAGCTGCACCACAGCGTAGGATGAATAGAGGGCAACCCTTCTCGAAATTTTCTTATGACATTTGTATAAACGCTCCAAAGGTCAGTTCTTCTAGACTTACTTTTACAAGGTGTAGGGCTAACCGTGTCTTCAACGGTGTTTCAATCTATTCATTGAAATAGGCTACTAGGCAAGCCACCAAGTTTTGGGACTCTGCACTATTATGAACACCAATTTATTCATTTATCATATTTTTGATAATGTTCGTAGACTGTTAACTAGCGTAATAGCGTCAGATATTGTTGCAGTGGCTTTGCTTATGGATTTTGTGGTCTATTCGAAGTAACCCAAAATTTGTAGCAAAATTATTTTTATTTTCACAAAGATCATTAAAAGTTAGCAGAAAATTTTTAAAACGTACAAATACACGCATTATGGTACAAAGCCAAACGGCTAATGCTACAGGTCCACACCAAGCGTTCAATGCGTTTATGCATCTGTCCAAAAATCAGTAGTGTAAAATTGTATTGACAAGTTACACAGCAAACGCGTGCGTAGAATACATATACGTATCGAAAGCATGAAGTAGAATTACTTTCTACTTTAGCATGCGTCTTAAAAAAGAAGCCATAAAGTAATATACGCGTAGAACGCGTGGTGTAGACATCCAGTTTAAGAACTAAAAAAAAAAAAATTATTATTCTGTTGATTTTATTCTCTGCTTTGAATGTGTTATTGCCCTTAGTTGTTATGCAAAAAATAAGCGTTGCAAATTAAATTGTTTTTTTTTTTTCAAAAATCTATAAAAAAATTATCGTCGTATCGCCAGTATCGCGTTGCGATTAGTGGAAATCGTTGCGTTTGAAAATATAATTGACATTGATCTGACCGAGATGTGATTTCAAACAGCGACTGCAACCAACGATTTATCTACATCCAAATTTGGAGTTGATTTCGAGAAATGGATCTGTAAATTGGCCAACAAGGTCATGCGATTTGACACCTCTAGATTATTTCCTGTGGAGTTACGTGAATTCATTTGACGACTTGAAGATCAGCGTTGTTCGGTTTATAATGGGTGATTCAAGTAGAGATACTTTTTTCAATAGCCTTTTTTTGACAGATCACGTGTGAGTCGTGTCATCCTGTCATGTTATTTTTGTATAGTATTGCTTGGCATTTCATAATGGAAAGACTTACGCCTGAGCAACGTTAACAAATCGTTCAACTTTATTACAAAAAATTCATGTTCTGTGAGGAATGTGTTTTGTGCATTTCGCTCAATTTATGGTCAACATAATCGGCCAACTGAGCGTACTATTCGCAACACCATCACCCATTTTGAGACCCAGCATTCAGTATTGGATAATATTCAACCGAATTGACCACGTCCAGCACGCTGTGAAGAAAATATAGCGGCCGTAGCTGAGAGTGTATACGAAGACTGTGGAGAGTCGACTCGGCGCCGTTCGCAGCAACTCGGACTGACGTACGGATCTTAAATTAAAAGCGTATAAAATACAGCCTGTGCAACAACTGAAGCCTCTCGACCTTCCCAAGCGACATCGCTTCGCTCTATGGGGTCTTGAAAAGTTCCAAGAAGATCCGACTTTTTCGAGGCATATTTTGTTCAGCAATGAGGCCCATTTCTGGCTCAATGGGTATGTAATCAAACAAAATTGCCGCATTTGGGACGAAAAGCAACCTGAAGAGATTCAAGAACTGCCACTTCGTCCAGAAAAAACAACGGTTTGGTGTGGTTTGTGGGTCGGTGGAATCATCGGTCCATATTTCTTTAAAAATGATGCCGGTGCGAACGTAACCGTCAATGGCGACCGTTATCGTGCCATGATAAGCGACTATTTGATGCCTGAAATTGAAGGTCATGATCTCGGCAACATTTGGTTTCAGCAAGACGGGCCACTTCCCACACATCGCATCAATCAATGGATTTGTTGAGAGAAAACTTCGGTGAGCACATAATTTCACGTTTTGGGCCGGTCGATTGGCCACCAAGATCGTGTGATATCACACCGTTAGACTTTTTCCTGTGGGGATATGTAAAGTCTTAAGATTATGCGGACAAACCCGCTTCGATTCAGGCCTTGGAGGTAAACATCACGCGTGTCATTCGCCAGTTACTAGTCGAAATGCTCGAACGAGTCATCGAAAATTGGACTCAACGGATGGACCATCTGCGACGTAGCAACGGCCAACATTTGGTAGACATAATCTTCAAAAAATAAATGCCAAAGAATGTTCTTTCAAATGATAATAAACATTCCTCATTAAATTTGAATTTTCTGTGTTTTTTTTTTTCTTTAAAAAAGTAGGAAATCTCGAAATGGATCACGCTTTATACAGCCAGCAATACCTGTAAAAGTAGCACAAAACTAACGGGCAGAATGTGTTCCCAAGAACAACCGCACATATGCCCAAAATCGTTTTCAAATGTAAAAGCCATGTACACTCGACCGTATCTAAAAAAAAGAGTTTTTTTGCAAGGCAGTTTCGATTTTTCGTAGAGGTCTCCTTTTTGAATTTTTCGTTATATCTTTGGCATTTATAGACGGATTTTTAGGTATGATGTATTAAAAATTTGTCTCAAGAAGGAAAATGTTATCGTCAAAGTTACAATAGCGGGGTCTATGGTAAATTATGGACCGATTTTTACAAATTTCGAAAGTGTAATTTTTGTTCTTATAAAACTGTGGCAAACCAATCATCTCAAGACGAAAGCTTTGATATATCATAATTAAAGAACCGACTGTTAAATCCAAAGTTATAAAGACAAATTAAAGAGGCGTCCCTACGTTCAGCAAAAAAAATATTTTTTCTTTGAAACTGGCTTGCAAAAATATTTTATATAGTATCAGGGGTGTATTGCGCACTTTTTTTTGCTTGTAAGGTGGTACGCTTTAATGTAAAAAAAATGTTTTGGATTAGAAGTCATTTTTTTTTATTATTATTTTTATTATATATTTTTATATTAATTCGAATGTGTATTGTAAGTCAAATTACAAATTAAAAAGCTTTCATACTTTAATAGTCTTATTCCTTTAATATTTTCCAGGAATAAAACTATAAAAGTATGAAAGCTTTTTAAATTCTAATTTGACTTAGAATACAGATTCTAAATTATATAAAAATGTAAAATAAAAATTAAGCTCAACATGAGAACTAAAATTCCCAGATTCTATTTGTATTATTTTCAATAATTTAATGTTCTTTTATGGCTCTATGCTCGGCGACACGGTTGCACGTGGCACACGGCTGGTCGAACCGTGACTATGGCCACTCCAAGATAATTGGATGCTCCATTCTCTCTGAGGGAGTGGACTACTTCACCCCAGAGCCTTTCTATGGTGCGAGGTACGCGACACATATAGTGCACAAAAGTGCGCTGTCGGTCATGGTTTCCTTCCATGAACCAGCCCTGGGGGTATACACATAGAGGAACTGGGCGTTAAAGTCTCCTTTCGCCTGCCGGATGGATGTTGTGTCCTGATATACGTATATTAACTGATAGCAAGGCTGCCATTACTTCTCTTGCGGGTATCTACACGACATCTAGGATAACAGTGGAATGCCGGATGTCTTTGAATGAGATTGCTGAGCATTCAGGGTTAACGCTTATATGGATACCAGGACACTTAGGCTGCCCGGGTAACCAGATAGCAGATGAGCTGGCCATGGAATTTGGTCGCATGGATGACACATTCATTGATCAATTCATTGGCCTTCCAATGGCTCACTGTTAGTCACTCATTCTGCGCGAGTATTATAGAATTGCGCTAGAGGGATGGACCTGTGAGTCCACCTGCTCCATATCCAGGGCACTATGGCCTGGCTATGATGAACGGAGAACCAAATCTCTACTGAGGTTCATAGGGACCAAATCAGGACTGTGGTATCGGTCATGACTGGACACTGGCCTGTTGGGACTCATGCTAGAAGAATGGGTCTGGAAATTAATGACTACTGCAGAAGTTGTCAATATGAGGAGGAAGAGGAGACTGTGCTTTACTTTCTCTGTCAATACCCTGGGCTACGGGGCATCAGGGAAAAATACTTGGGAGAGCCGTGGTTTTTCTGCTTGGAGAATCTATCTAAAATAGAACTAAGATTGCTTTTTCTCTTCATTAGGAAGACGAATCAACTCTGCAGTGACGCCATCTGAGTAACTGCTCTTTGAGATGGGCATTGGCGCTGGGTATCACAAAGGGACCGCTGAAGGACCCAAGTGAGCTGTCTCTCGATGGCTGCCCATAGAACCTAACCTATCCTTTGTTCTTTTGCATTAAAAAACACTCTTTATTTGTGAATATGCATTTTACCATTTATATATTAATAGTGTCAGTTTATTTATCATATCCCTAGCGGAAAGGGAACTAGCACTAAGCTTGTCACGTGATAACTCACTTTAACATGGCGATGTCCTACGAAGGGTTAATTGGCACCTTTTTGACAATATGTAACAGGCCACGGAAATAACTTTAATGGACACATGCAATTTCGGTTAAAAAAACGCCTGTCGCAAATATTGTCACAAATGAACCATGTCAATATGATAGATCCCCTTCATATAAAGTAATAGAACTAGAGAGAATCAGCCACTACCCGCACAAAATCCAGTCACATGAATATTTTTGTGCCAATTATCTTTCCTCTGGACCAACTGCACTTATCAACAGTTAAGTAATAGGTCTTGTTTTCACCTATCACAATTCGTTCCTTTTAATTAAAAAATGTTGTTCACTGGTCACGGGATAAGTGCTTTAAGAGCAATTGACACAAATTTCTCGCAGGGATATCTACCTTGATTGCCAAAGTTTAGCTTAATTTGGAGAGAAATTTCTAGCTAAGTGGTAGTCGTCAGAACTGTAGGGTAATAAACGTTTGTTTATTTATCTATAGTGAAGTATTTTGTTTGCAAGCCATACCCTTTTGCTGTTTATAGTCATAAGGAAAACAACAAATAGAACTCATACATATTTATCTATAAATGAAATACATACAGCCACATACAAAACATGTGTCTGTGTCTTTATGCATTAATGCAGCCCAGTCATTCAGTTCAACAACAAGAACAAAAAGCTCAATTGGTGTATACAAGTGGGTTTGTTCTGTTTGCATGAATTGAAAACTAAAAGAAAACTTTTTTACGTTGGATTTCAGTTTGTCCGTTTGGTGTTCCTGTTGACTTTTCTTTATAATGTGCCCCGAAAGTGACATTAAAGTGTTATTGTATTGCACTTGCAACACAATAGAGTGCCATTTATTTTATAAAGATATTTACGTTTTCAATTTAAATTTTTTTTTTATGTGATGGAAGTTTTTCTTGTTTATTTACTTATGTGTATGTGCAATATTTGTTTATTTATTTTAGTTTGATTTTATGTCCAATGAAAAATGTACATACATATATCCGATTGTGTATTAAGTTATTTGTTTAATATACACTTTCACTATTTAAACAACCTTGTGCAGCAAAATTTCACTGCCACCACCTCCGCATTTACTCCAAAAAAATTGAACCTTGTTTTAGCTCTTATATATTTTTGCATATGGCACTTATAATTGCGTGACTTTTTCCAACATTTTTCTTTTGACTTTTTTTTATTTGCAGGATGACAGTTTAGGTGCTGTTTATGCTTGTTTGCTGTTATTCATGTTAAATAAATTTACATGTGCAGAGTGACATATTTATTAGTTTTTTTTTTAGATTTATTCTAAAATCTCATATGCATATTAACATTTGTATATCAGGAACGTTAAAGCCGCATGATCAAATCACGTAAACTAGACAAGCAACAGGATTGTTTAAATTAATCAACAAAGTTAATAAAAACAAATTGCTTCTATGTTAAATATCACCTTCAATGATTAATAATAATTGACAAGAAAAACAAATATTTCATCTAATGAGACGAACAGAGGGTTGAAATTGACTAATAGTGAATATTAATTCAAAAGCTCAACTTTATCGTTCTCATTCGTGTTTGGTATTGGGTAAAAGTAAACAAAATTCATCATCACTAAGTGCTAAAAGCACAGAAAAAGTGTTTTATCAATTAAAAAAATGTTTTAAAATCTATTTAAATTTAATTAATGTGATAATTGAATCAATTATTTTTTTAGTTGAAAGAAAATTAAAAATTGTATATTGATTTAATAAACATTTTAGTTGTTTTGAAATAAATTTTCAAATAAAATTTTAATTAAATAACATAAATATTAATTGACGTTTTTCGTTTAAAATAAAATAACTTAAACATGTAGAATTGTTGTTGGGAATTGTCAATATTTATTTAAATTAATTAACACATTGTTTGAAATGGCAAAGTTTGTTGATCACTTTTTTAACTAAAATTAAAAATATCAGTTATTGAAAATATTTTTTCAAAATTTTAAAATTTTTAGTAATCAATATAATAATTTTGGTACTGGTGAAAAATCAACAACTTGTTTGCTTGATATTATGAATTTGGAATAAATTTAGTGATGGGATAAATTTAATAATTTTTTCTGTGAGTACTGCTTTGAGTAACTTACTTTATTGGCAGCGATCGGTCAAAATAAAATAAGTTTTACAAATTTTTCGTGCCGTCGCTTAAACTAAAAATTTAGATATTTCGCGAGCTAGTATTTTGTACTACGTCTTCTTGAAGTAAAAATATTATAATGGAACCATCAACTTCAGGATTTAGGTATTAAATAATTTATGTTTTGATTAATATTTTGGAAATATTTTTATTATATATTTTTAAAGTACTCCATAACTTAGGTATTTTCCATACATAAATTGAGTTTAAAAAATTTCAGGGCGAAAATCGGGCAAATTTTATTGATTACTCTTCTAATATGAGATTCAAGCTTTTATTTTCTTTATTTAATGGTCGAGGGAACATAAGGCTACAACGAGATATTTCGAACTTAATCTATTGTTCGCATTTATTTTTGCCACATCCAATAATTTTTTGATGTCAGCTTGTTCGTTCCTTACTGGCCTACGCCTGGTATTTATGGGTCTTTGTCTTCTTCCATGTGAGTTCCATTCTAGCGCCATCCTTGTTTCATTATGTACTGGCTTTCTTAAGGTGTGTCCTATCTATTTCAACTTCCTGCGTCTTATCTGTATGTGTATGGGCTCTTCTTTGGCCAAGCACCAGCGGTTTTCGTTTATTATTATGTTGGGTCAGTATATGTCACATATAATGCAAATGCTTTTATTTATAAAAACATGTAGCCGCTGCCTGATCGATTTACTGGCCAGCCAGGTTTTATTTCCGTATAAAAGGGTTGACTTGACACACGTGTTAAAAATACGGATCTTAGTTGTTCTCATGAATTGTGGAGCCCGTCCGCCAAATGCAGTTCTTGCTTTTTGAACCTATTCGTGATGTCCTTATGAATGCCACTACTTGACGACATTTTGCTTCCTAAGTAGCAAAAGCAGTCAACGTAATCTATTCAGTGATTGTCGATTGGGATATGAGCATTGCTGCTTTAGGCGCATGGCATTCGTCTTTTTTATATTTATTTCTTAGCCAACTATTCTAGCTGACTTTACAAGATCGTTTGTTTTATCATGCATGTCGACGAAGCTTATACTGTGTGACTGCCCGGCGCTGGCATGGGCCAGAAGAAGACGCTTGGGGCAAGGCACAATAGGTGCATCCCTTAAATCCTTGAGATGTCTTTGAAAACTCCACGCAATACCACCTTAAGATAAAAAAAAAATAAATTGGGAATTTACAGCGTTTTCCTACTATTTTCAATTATTGCCAAATACGTATTTTGAAAATGGCGGTATATATAAAAATTAAAAAGCGCTGTATTTCGGGGCGTAACAAACACAAAAAATTGTACAGTTCTAGAAACTTCATTAATATACTATGCATTCTAGAGCGTGACTGGTGAAAATGTTTTATTTTGTTTGTATCGCTTTGACCTGGTTAAATATGATATGTATGTGAAAAATATGTATAAATCTGTGGTCATAAGCAATAACCGCCTAATTCGAAATAGTTTTTGAGAAAAGGCATTAGAAAAAAAGTAATTCAGAATAAAATATTCTATTATAACAAAAGTTGTATTTATTTCCGAAATATTTAATAAAAACAAATATAAGCTCAATTGTTTCTTAAGTCAACTTAGGCGGTTATCGCTTGAAACCACAGATATGTATATGTGTGAAACATAAATGTATTAAAGGGCCCAATGTGTGGCGTGTTATAAAAGTGATTATATTTAAAGTTGGGAGTATAAAGCTTAAAAAGGGCTTTCTTTCCACGTACAAAAAATTGGAGATAAGGGGGATATGATCTGAGAAGGCATAAGTGGTGCTCAGAATTTTCTGTCGGATTAAAAAGTCACCAAAGGGAAAAATTTAGCAATTGATAATTGAGTAACGATATGCAAAATGCTATGATCGGATAACAAATGGAGAAGTCATGTACAACAAACTAAAAGGGCGTTATCCAGAGGCGTTGAAAAAAAAATTATATTTTTGGAATTGTTTTTGACTAGTTTTTAGTCCTAGGGGGTGACTGGTTCAACTTAATTTTTAAAAAGTAAGAAAGTATAGTTTGTCAAGTCCGACCAAATGATACCCTACATCACAGTTTATAAAAACAATTTTTGCTAGTGGACCCTATTTGGGATCCATGAGCAAGCATGAACACGCCTAAGCAACATTATGTTATGAGTTTAAGATTCATGTAAAAGTCCTTTGTGCCGAATATTGTTTAGATATCTTCATCTATATGAGAATAAAGAATGGAGACTTATATGGAACTAATTTTAATTTTTGACCTACCAAAATTCTTTCGTGACTAGTAGCTATCGTTAAAGTTATTTTCACCAATTTTTAAGTTAATACCAACATTTATAAGGAAGTTATGTCATTAAAATCTATTTTCGGGGCTAGTATTTGTATGGGCACTATGGTAAAATATGAACCCATTCCATAAAATTTGGTAAGACGATTTTGATTAAAATAAAATGAGTTTTGGACAAAATCAAATCTAAAGACCAACATAATAAGATGGCTTTTGGCCTATACCGGAAAGAAGCTTGTATTGGGGCTATGTGAAATTATGAACCAGCCAGCCAGCCACCCAGCTGAACGGACATCGTTAATTCGACTCAGAAAGTGATTCGGAGCCGATCCGTATAAAATATTTTAAGGTGTTACAAACATCAGCACAAATGCATAGTACCATCTCCATTATTGTCCACTTTTGTTTTTCCTTATATTGTAAATACAATTCATCCATATATTTGTTATAATTCCCTCGTTAGAAGAGAATGTGACGTTTTTTTCTTTGTTGTAAGAGCAAATTAAAAACTTTAAACGCGTTTATCTTTTATGTCACAATTGAAGTAAATGAGCGATATATGTGTATTAGACCGTCTCAGTTTTTATACTTTTTTCGAAATTCCTTCATGAACATCGATTTTCTTTATCTACTATAAAAACCAAGATTTTTGGTGTATAACACTTAAATATTGATGAATGGGAAGTGGTCTCTCAAATCGTTTTTTCATTTTTTAGGCAAAATTACTTTTTTCCAAAAAATGAAAAAATCTTGATTTAGTAATTTGCCTCAAACTCCAGCAGTTTCGGATAGATTTGAACATTATTACATGGATTAGAAAGCTTATTAAATTTCCTAAATCTTTCTTAAAACAACGTTGCCATTTTGACCGATGGTTTTTTATTTATAACACTACACATTCAGATTTTGAAATACAAACTTAACATTTTTTTTTAATTTTTACTTACCTTTTCATATATAAAATTTGAACGAGGCAAAACTTTTATATTCTGTAAATGCAGTATGGTAGAAAATTTTAAAATAATGATTTCGGTGTAAATAACAGCCGCATTCTGTTAAGAAAAACTGCAGTTTTAGTTGAAATGAGTAAAGTTGTTTATTTCTAAATATAAAAAAAAAAAAATTATATTTTGGTAATTACTTTTTTGTACCTGAACCGATTTTTCCGAGTTTTTCAGCAAATATGTTCTACTAAAATTCTCTTGATATATTAGACATATCCATAGGTCATATTACAGCTCTAAAATTTTAGTTTTTATAAAAATGTTGATGCTTTTTAGCCCATTTTTGGAGTATTTTGCTAATAACTTAACCATTTCTTAACCGATTTGGCAGATTTATATACCCACGTCTTTAGGAAGAAATTTACCATTATTTTAGATTATAATACTTGGACTCGGAAAGATCAATTGTTTCCGAAAATGGGTATGTTTAAAAAAAAATTTTATTTTGGGCATTACTCTTCCATTTTTGGGAAAAAACTTGCAGGGTTTTCGGGAAATATATTCTGCTAAAATTGTCTGATATTTTGATATATAAAACGTGTTCATATGTCATACTAGAGCTCTAAAATTTAAAATTTTGATTTTTTTCAATAATATCTTTGTACGGGGGGTACCATGCCCACTTTTCCAATCCCGCCCATATTTTGTGGGATGATGTATATTGATAACCGAAATGTTTTTACCTAATTTGGGAACTTTAGCTCGTGTCGTTCTCCAGATATACAGAAATGTATAACGTCTTTGTATGGGAAGTGCCACACCCAAAATAATTTAATTGAAGTCATCGAGCATTTACACAAAACGCATCCAAACTTCAACAAAAGCACAATTTTAGCAAATTTGAAAATAAAAAAACCAATATCTTCTTACTTTATAATGTATTTATGAAATAGAAGCAAATTTAGAAATAAATAACTTTACTCATTTCAACTAAAACTGCAGTTTTTCTTAACAGAATCCGACTGTTATTTACACCAAAATCTTTATTTTAAAACTTCCTACCATACTGCATTTACTGAATATAAAAGTTTTGCCTCATTCAATTTTTATATATGAAAAGGTAAGCAAAATTAAAAAAAATGTTAAGTTTGTATTTGAAAATCTGAATTTGTAGTGCTATGAATAAAAAACCATCGAACAAAATGGCAATGTTGCTTTAAGAAACATTTAGGAAATTTAAAAAGCTTTCTAATGCATTAAATTATGTTCAAATCCATTCAGAATTGCTTGAGTTTGAGGCAAATTACTAAATCAATATTTTTTCATTTTTTGAAAAAAAGGCATTTTGCCTAAAAAAAGGAAAAATCGATTTGAGAGACCACTTCCCATTCATCACTATTTAAGCGTTATACACCAAAATTCTTGGTTTTTATAGTAGATAAAGAAAATCGATGTTCATGAAGAAATTTCGAAAAAAAATAAAAAGTGAGACGGTTTAATGTGTATGTATGCACATATAATTTTTCTCTTTTTTTTTAATAAAAAACTATTTTCTATAATTTTTTGTTTTAAAAAAAACTTTTTTAGTAAATAATGTATAGTTATTCTTCTAAACTATTTTATACTTATCCTTTTATATGTTTAAACCCACTGTGAGACTTAATTGAGGTGGTGCATTAAAAAATTCTTATTTGATAAAGTTACATTTGATAGCGTTGAAACTATAATGGCTTCCACTATCACTTCAACTAGAACGGAAAAGAACTACAAACTCTATAAACAAAACAAAAATGAGTACACAGTATGTATCGCTTAATATCATACCAGTTATAAGCATTTAACACTTTTATACATCCCAATATGTGCAATTACAGTTTTCTAAAACAGCCTAATTTTTTTTTTTGTGTATAAGCATTTGCTTATATTCACGGATCCTGGGTGAGATTTAAGCTGGTGGTTATTGCCTAGGATCGCCCGGCTCCACGGTCGTCGGAGGTGGTAACGCCTTCTAGGGAGAGTTGGTCAGGTAGGAGCAGATTATTTAGAGGATTTGCTATTTTCAATGATAGCTCCAGATTAGAGGCACGGGTGCGGGGGTCTACATTGAGGATCTGGACATCAGAATGTCATATAGGCTTCCTGACGACTGCAGTGTTTTTCAGGCGGAGGTTCTGGGGGTCTTGAGGGCCGTGGAACTGATGAGGGACAACATTGATAGGGGCTCGGAGGTCACTTTATACGTCGACAGCCAGGCGGCCCTTATGGCCGTAAGGGGCTGTTATGTGAACTCCAAGCTAGTTGATGGTCTTAGGAGTGCTCTGGAGGGAGCCTTAGGAGAGTATGCTTTGAGATTGTGCTGGTGCCGGGTCATTGCAACATAAACGGCAATGAGGTTGCTGATGAGTTGGCGAGACAGGGCTCAGAGATGGAGGATCCTAACTTTATGGAGGCGGTTAGGCCTCCAATAGGCTTCTACTTTGGAAGGATCAGAGAATGGATTCTGGGTGCGACCAATAGGCCCTGGGGAAACCGAACGGACTGCCGGGTATCACGGACGCTGTGGCCGGTGCTTAGGAAGTCCGATTCGGAGTCGCTACTGGGCAGAAGCAGGGTCTGCGTGAGGACCATGATAGAAATTCACGGGCCATTGCATGATAGGCTGGATGGCGATGAGATTGGGATCCGACGTGTGGGATATGTGCGGGTTGTGTGAAGACCCGGAGGAGTTGAAGACGGTTGAGCACATTTTGTGCCACTGTCCAAGGCTACAGGGCAGCAGGCTGAGGTGGCTGGGCAGCAGATTCTTAGGCGAATTAGGGGATGTCTCGGGCTGTGGACTCGAGAGTCTGATAGGATTCGTGATGGGGATGGCGTTGCTGCGCAGCAGGGGACTGGGAGCTAGCCGCACAAAGGCGGATTTGTGTTGTGTTGAGTGAGGTTTTCTCTCGGGTTTGGTCAGATCTTCTTTTCTTCTCTATCTTCTTTATCTTTTCTAATGCTTTCGCTGTTATTTCACCTTGATATAGATATATAATCAAGGCATCACAATGGACCATATTGGTCTCTGGGTGAGGGTGTGAAGGAGACTTCACACCAGCCTTTCTACCTACCTACCTACCTACCTACCTACCTACATTTGCTTATATGCATACACCGCACTTATGCATTTTAATATTATAGTTAACATTTGCTAAATAACTGACAAAAAATCTTGTAATGGGTGTTTCTTTAGCCGCATGATAGCTATGGCTTGATAGATGAGAATATCAAACTGTGTTGACATTTCTCTTCAGGTTTGGTAAGTCATCATGAATCTTTAAACGCTAGAACAAATCTTTCAAATTGTGCAAATTTATTTTGATAATATGTATCTGTTCGCAAAGTTCATAGAGCACTTCGTTTATTTTACAAGGCATATTTCTGGTAAAATTGCCGTATTTTGAGCTAAGAAAATTCTCAAGCTGTCAGCGAATCACAATTACATCTATTCAAATATTCTGCTTAGTGCGGCTTACACCGTCTTTCGAAATATGCAAGGAGCGGCCGTCACTACGTATGGCGAGCGCTATCGAGGCATGCTGACTGAACTTTTGTTTTCAAACATCAACGACATTTGGTTTCAACAAGATGGCGCAATTTGCCATATAGCGCGATAAATAATCGATTTTTTTTAAATAAATTGGTGGTCCTGTTCGCTGGCCCCTTTGTTCCTGCGATTAAAAGCCCCTGGATTACTTTTTATGGGGCTACGTTAAGTCATTGGTTTATGCCAACAAACCAGCAACGCTTGAAGCATTAAAAGCAAATATTTAAGCCACAACTGACGCCATATGTCCAGATTTATTGGAAAATGTAGTCAAAAATTGGACTGATCGAATGGACCAAGTAGCTCGTAGCCGCGGCTTCTATATACCGGAAATCATTTTTAAAATATAAATGCTATGAAGTTATCTCCCAGAGAATAATAAAAAAAACTCTATTCTAACAATATTTCATTCTTGTATTATCATTTTAAGTTCTCATGCAGCTTAAAAACACCCCATATAAGAATCGTTTTTAAACTTGAATTAATTTAAAAAAAAATTACAAAAATTTTCCATATATATATTGGGAATTATTTCTTTTTCATAAGCAACTTTATTATATTCAACATATTGTATTTAAAAAGTCATTCCTAAAAAAATTTAAGGATTAGAACTATTACAATAAGCTTTATAAAATACATAACTGAAATTTAACTCATAGAATAAATTCGAAAAATAAAACATGTTGAAATATTTTCCATCAAAACTAAATTTGCTAAATTTTTGTTAAACTTTGAATGCACTTTCGAAGCAACTAAATGAAGCAAATCGGATATGAACATAAAAGAAAGACCTGAATATAATGAAATGAATTTAAGCGACTGACTGTAAATATTTCAATTAAATTTTTGTTTTTGGTGAGTAAAATAAGCACGTATGAGTAATATTTACATATTGCAACATTACTCATACGTAGTGATTGACTAAAACATTAAAGCCATTGAAGGAAAGATTTTGTCCATTTCAATTTAAGTCAATTTTATTCATTATTTCTTTATTGAATCGTCATATATTAAATATGAGCTGACAAAAATTAATTAATAAAATGTTTCCCTTCACTAACATTTGTAGGTGTTTAGCGCTCTTTTAATCGGATGAGTCCTGAAGCATCAATTCTCCTAAAGCGAGTGTAGCCGCCATGCAAAAATATTTGGAGCTAGTGGATTCTTATGCATTACGAGCTTTTTCTTAAATATTTGACTGCATATTTCGTAATCATAGTTGTAACTAATGGCACATTGAAATCCTTATGAATATTAGAGAACATACCAGGGGGCAGCTGTGATTATGCGAAGAATTTTATTTCGGCGCCTTTGAATTTTTTTTATATATTAATGGCCGAGGCTGTGCCCCATAACTGAATAAGGTAGCACCAGATTGGCTTTAAGACAGAGCTCTAAAGTAGAAGTTTGCAATCGAGACTAAGAACGGAATTTCTTCCAATAAGCCAATTAATTTGAATTGCTTCTAGTTTCATTTGAGTTAATTTAGCTTATATATGCCATTCCCACTTAAACGTCGATCTAGATGTATACCGAGGTATTTAACATGCGAGTGTTGAGGTATTAGTTGATTATTGATTCTAATAGGGGGCATGTTTTCCGGCGCAATGTGAACAACACATGTACGCATTTTTGGTCGCTGACCTTAATCCTCCATTGTTTTCATGTTTCCATATTTCCAGTTGAAATTTATGATCCAGTAAATAACGAGATGCTTCATGACGCTTTTCGTGTACGCTTAGAAAGGTTGTATCATCCAAAAATGTTGGAGTTCGGGTGTAGTGGCTTGTTGGCATGTCCGAAGTATAGATTAAGTATAATAGAGGGCTCAGGATGCTATCTTGTGGGACCTCTGCGGCCGACTAAGGCTTGGTTTCTTGACGTATCTGTTAAACTTGGTTTAGTTTCTCTGAAAACAGATTTGTGCCGCCATTACCAATATATACATTTCAAAATTTTAGCGGAGCTACTTTTTTTTAAATGTTGTTCTTTAATTAAATAATTAAAAAAAAATCACAGGAAATCCAATTTTCAGACTACGTCAAACTAAGTATAAACTTAATTCACATCTCAAAAACCAGGCCTAAGTAGCTTTCTAACAGCTTGCATAACTAATCAGAGGCTTGCAAAACATCGATGAAAGGTGCAGAGCAGTTTTTTTTTTTTGCTTCAAAGGCTTTTCTTATGACATTAACTATTCTAAGAGCTTATTTAATTGTGCTGTGTTTTCTTTTAAAACAGAATGGATGGTTTGGAATACATCTATTTTCATTTAAAATCGGTGTTAATTGGACACTAATAGTTTCTCCGATAGATTTGATATATCAGGTAATAAGCTAATAGGTATATATGACAAAACTTGTGTATGATCTTTTTTACAGGATAAAGGATTATATAGGATATTTATGTCAGTGAGAATAAAGGAGTATGGACATTAAATGGAATAAAAGTTTGAGTCATGTAAGGATCTACTGGCATATAATTCTACATTCAGATTTTGATTAAGATAAAAGTGAAATATTATTCTCAACCCCACATTTTTAAATGAATAATTTATGGCAAAGTAAGAATACTTCGATTATAACATAAAATAGCTTGTAATTGTCCCATACAATTTTTGTACCTAAACTTAAATTTGGACAAAAACACGTAATTTAAAGCGTGCTTTATATTTTAGTGATATATTTTCATTGCTGAATCAAAACGAAAGGAATTCTATGTGACAGATAAAAACGCAACATTGCCAAACTTTTTTCTTAGTTGTTCAAAGTTCCCATTCGGCACAATTACTTCATTTTATGATTTGTTGTAGTTTCTTTAAATAATTTACGTCAAGAACTGTTTAAATAAAATATATATATTTATCTTCCTAAACTAGCAAATATCTTGATTAATTCAAAACATTGTGAAATTTTATCGTTCAAGAATAAAAGTCTTTAACTTAAGTTCTACCTTCACCCATTCCGCTTCGCTACCCCTCTTTACCCTAGAAAGATAACTTGCGTAAATGTTACGCATGCATTTTCGAAACATTGCTATTTCTTTTTATTTGCGCTACAGAGATTTCATATATAAACATATTTTAAATTTGGACCTTTTGATTTAATAAATTTGTAAAAATATAATCCACATTAGTTTGTTGTTAATTAATCAAAAAATACAACAATATAGCAGGTTAATAAAACGCGTCAGTTTTACGAATAATACCCTTTAACGTATGTCTTAATATGAATATCTTTCTAGGGTTAAAATAAAATAATATAAAAGTAAATAAAGTGGTTCTAATACTAATCCCTTTTATTGATTACGAAAATATTTGTATCAAATTTGGAAACTTCTACTGTAAAGGTTCTTTACATATACGGAAATGTTTTATGGGCATTCTTCAAATGGCAAGAATTAGCTCCATTTTTTTCATTGAAGGACTTATCATCTTTGTAAAGTATTTATTTTATAACAATGTTAAAGTTTCAAAAAATGTCAACAAGAACAATTAAAGGCAAAAACATGAAAAACAAAAAATGTACTTTGGATTTCAAGCAGAATTCTTGGCAAAAAGTACGAAAAACAAGAAGTAAGGAAGAATAATCACAATACTAATTATTGTTTCAACAAATATTTTTATTTTATCAGTGTCACTGGAATAACAAATGGAGTTTATAGTAGAAGGGTCTAGTCCATGGTTTCTTCCGATATCAACAGCCTTTTCAAAATGTCCAGTTTTTGTTCAAAGCTTATTTGTTTTCTTTTTTACTAATTGTTGCAAAATATTTAGATATAATTTACTTCAGCAACAGTTATTTAAGCAGACAACCTTCAACTCACCTTTTTCTGTTTTGTTTTGTACAAACAATTTTATATTAACAACGCAAATCAAAGCACTAACGACGCAACTTCGAAATTACAGAAATTTTAAAAAGACCCAACTTCGAAACGACGCAAACTTAAGCGACGCAAACCGGGGTATTGGTGTATACTTAAACACATGATTTTGATAATTGCTTAAGTGAAAATTGCTCCCATTTACTTACACATTTTCTTTGTGCGGCTTAGATTTTCACAAAAATAGTTCACTTACCTATAAAGAAACAAAGGAAAGAAGAATGTCAATTAGGAATAAACATTAATCAGTATTTTGTATAAAATAATAAATTAAAAACTTAAAGGTCTGGCTAAGTGACAGAAACTCTGTAAAAGAATTTTTTAGCAGAATCAATTTTACCCACACTTCAATAGGGGAGAGGGCATTTAGCGTTTGTGCTGATGTGTGCAACACATTAAAATATTTTGTCTTGAATATAGCCAGCGGGAAAACTCAAAAGACCTTCTTACTTCAGGCCTTATCAAAGGCTTTCTTATAAATTAGTTTGATTCAATTACCATTATTATCTAACTGCTAAAGAATGTCCCATAGAACGCCTCGGTTCTTTCGTATAAAAGATAACATGCAGCAAAAGAAAAATAATTATTTTTTTTTATCAAGATTCAATTCTTATGTAGCTGCCAAAGACGCGAGAGCGGAAGATATAGCCCGCAATGACAACGTGTGAAAAAAAAATCAAAGAATGGAATGGAGCGAACAGGCCTTGCACATCCAAAAGAAGGAGTACAGAGGCCTTATAGACGCCATCCATACTCCACCTTTTTTTTTCGAAAAAAAAACTGCATATAAAGAAAAAAACCTGTTTCTAACTTAAAAAACACTGTATATGTGACATTCTCCGAGAAAAAGGACCTAGTGTGTGGAAATGAAGTTTTGAGAAAAATGCATTTAAAGTTTCAAATTTTATTTCCAATTCCTATTTATTCAAGCTTATGGTCCAGTTTTTATTTTATAAAAAAAGTTTATCTTTATTTTTCTATCGAATTTTCGTAACTCCGTTGTGTTACGTCGCGAATCACAATTACATCTATTAAAATTTTCAGCTTAGTGCGGCTTACACCGTCTTTCGAAATATGCAAGGAGCGGCCGTCACTACGAATGGCGAGCGCTATCGAGGCATGCTGACTGAACTTTTGTTTTCAAACATCAACGACATTTGGTTTCAACAAGATGGCGCATTTTGCCATATAGCGCGCAACATAATCGATTTTTTTTAAACAAATTGGTGGTCGTGTTCGCTGGCCCCTTCGTTCCTGCGATTAAAAGCCCCTGGATTACTTTTTATGTGTTATGTTACGTCTTCAGGATTGAACATTTTTTAAAAAACAATTACATAAATAAAATAAAAACTGGACCATAAGCTTGAATAAATAGGAATTGGAAATAATATAATGAATGGTCGAATAATTTATAATAATATGTTTCAAATTTTAATGTTTTTCTCATTTTTATTGATTTTCCAAAGTTCGTTTTGTACGTTTTTATGGAGTAAATACATTTTTATCAGAAATCTAACTAATTTCATCTTATTCTACACCCTTTTGGGTACCAGAATCCACTCTTAAGTTCAAACCCGTTTTTTGACACATTAGGTGCCTTTTCTCGGAGAAAGTCACATATAAAAATTGCCAAAATATGTATATAATTTATATAAAATATTATTATAACATTTTTCATTTTTCGAATTTATTCTATGAGTTAAATTTCAGTTATGTATTTTATAAAGCTTTTTGTAATAGCCCTATTCCTTAAATTTTTTTAGAAATGACTTTATACAAAAAGCTTTATAAAATACATAACTGAAATTTAACTCATAGAATAAATTCGAAAAATGAAAAATGTTGAATATAATAAAGTTGCTTATGAAAAAGAAATAATTCCCAATATCTTAATATTAGTATATTAACAAAATTAGTAGGCTAGAATTGTAGGCCAAGATTGTACCTTTGTACAAACCTTTTGCGTTGTTAATTGTCGTATGTCACAAAATATAAATACATGTTTGTAGAAAACTAGAAAATGTTATACGAGTATGATTTAGCAAAGTAGATAAGATTATGGCGTAAGAACTTAAATACCAATATTGAAAGTAAAACAAATTGTAATGTAATATCTGCCCAATTTACAAAAAGAATTATTTTTTAATAATAAAAAATACCTATTTGTCAACGCTGATCAAGGAACAAGCATAACACAACCTGCGTTTACGATTTATCATACTCTTTCTTTTGTAAGTGTGCTTAAGTCATTGTAAATGAGAGGGTAACAAAGCGCCCATGGGAGGCATTTTGGCTATCTATGTTCTAGACCCATCTTTTGCTATGCCGATTGACTCAGAATCACTTTCTGAGCCTACCTAAGAATGTCTTTCCGCTACGCTGGCTGGATTTCTGTCCAAATAATCCTATCGTGCAAAGAACATGTCACTATTTTGAAGATAATTTTATGAAACTAGGAGCATAGATTTTGGCGTAAGGATGAATTTACATTAAAGCTTATGAGAATCTGTTTCATAATTTCCCAAAACCCCCATCAGCCCTCTTATTATGTTGGTATTACGAATACAGTAAATGAAAAGCGGTTTATATTTGATAATAGCTCCCATATAAATAGCACTCGCAAAGATATCTTTAAATTGCATTACTTCCTAATAAATTTTGTAATTGATATAAAATTAGGCAAAGTTAACTTTTATAATATAAATATCAGGTACAGAATTGACCAAAGCTTCCATATATACCTTCTCTCTAAAATCGCTTGCAGGCGAATAAAAATCATCTAGATGTAGATATTCTGCACAAAGAACCTATAAAATATTATTATATCATATCATATAATATTATTATGAATATTATGATCATTTATCTCATAATATAATAAGGCACACTCTCGAAACTTTTTTGAATTGACTGTGGTGAAATGTATCAAATGTTTCGGGTTGACCGACCATACTTTTATACTTGTTAATTTTTATGTTATTTGTATAAAATCCACATTTTGCTCTGCTTAGTGCAATTTGTTGGTAACTTTATAATACTTGAATTTAATTAAATTATTTTCCGTAATTAACTGCATTGTTGTTTATTAATATAAATTTTATTTAATATATTTTAATTAAAAAAAAAAAAAATAACAAGCTGACCTCATAATAAAATAAAGATGTTTGTAAAATAAAAAATAATATAAATAAATACGTATGTAAGTATCTATGTGTATGCCATAAAGCTGACAAAATAAAAAAATATGCTCCAAAATACACAAAAATTAGTTAAATATGTAAACCAAGAACTTAAAAAAATCTCGCAATTATTTTTATACCCTCAGCCAACACTAGTGATGAGGGAGGGTATACCTGGTGTGTCATTCCATGTAAAACTTTTGAATTATTTATCTAAGACCCAATTGAGCTTTCTGGATCCTGAAGTAATTCGATTAAGCCATGTCCCGTCTGTCAGCTTATCTGTTGAAAACACGCTCACTTTCGAAAGACCAAACTAAAAAAAAACAAAACTTGTGTCGAAATCTTTATGTCTTCTAAGCAGTTTAAGCTGGAAATCCAGCACAATCAGCGGAATAGAAAAATACTTATGAACACAAATGTGGAAAAAATCTGCATAACATTTATATTTTTATTACAAAAAACTATCATAAATAGGAAACAAATATACTGAATCGTATTTAATGTTGCTTAAATTCGTTTTTTATGACTGGAAATCCCTCTTTTCAGTTTTGTGAGGATCGGCTTATAATTTACGGTAGGATCTAAATAAAGACCACTCTCGGAAAACACCTTATTATGCGTAAGATAGTAACGAATCATAATATTGCTGTACAATTTGGTCTGACATACACAGAAAAACATTCTGCCCCAATAAAGGCATTAATGAAAAATAAAATCAGTTTGAATTTAAAATTAATTCAAGTGAATTAAACATTAAATCGAGTGAATTAAACATTAAATCAAGCGAATTAAGCGTTTAATTGTTACTATTAATTTGTTTACTGGTGCAAATTAATAGTATCAATTAAAATTTTAATTTACTTGATTAAAATGTTAATTAATTAAACATTTAATCAAGCGAATTAAGTGTTAAATTGTTTCTATTAATTTGGTTACTGGTGTAAATTAATTGTATCAATTAAGCTTTTAGTTCACTTGATTAAACGTTTAATTCACTTATTTAAATGGTTAGTTCACTTGATTAAGTTTTTAACTAAAACTGATTTTATTTTTATTAATGATTTAATTGGGGCAAACATTTTTTGTATAATTTCATAAATTTAGAAACCATTCCGAAAATTTCATTAAGATCTGTCCATTTTTTACTATAGGCCCATATAAAGCCTGCTCTCGGAAAAAACTTTAGTACGCCTAAAACCTTTATGAACAATGGCATTGAAGTAAAATTTATTTTGTCATTGTTTCGTTAGATTAGAGTATGCATAGATATTGTGGTAAAATTTGGTCCATTGTAGTGTACCTCATAAGTTGCCACCGCATACCCTTAAACACTCTGAAATCTATACATGCCAACCTAAACAGATTAGGGTAAACGTGTAAGATCAAATAACGGTGTTTACCAATTGACACACATCGGTTGGAATGCAAGTTAATTGTGGTATGAATACAATAAACATAAACAATACATTCTGCTCAATCAGAGTGGCAAATTGAGTGGCAAATACGAATGAGTGCAATCACAAACATTCCTATTGGTCAGAATAATTGTAATCAGGGTAATTATTGATATCTCTATAAGACCGACAGAGATGAAATAAATCATGTAAATAAGTAGAATAAGTAAGAATGGTTAGATATTAATCTCAAACATAGTATATAAGGCAATACAAATCTTAATAAAACCAGACTTAAAATTATCAAACTAATCCGGCAGTAACTTGCCTAGTTTTAATTGAAAGACTCAAAATAATTCAGCAGTTCCTTTGAATGCCTTGGAAACCCGCTGGAACCCTAACAGCTAGTTAAAATAACCATAGGGACCAAACTTACACTACTTCCATAATCACACCACACCATCATTAACCATAGGTCCCATATAAAGCGGCCTTTTAAAAAACAATTTAAGATGTATTATTTCCTAAAAAAAAGTTAAATTGCATTACCGTATTAAAATTTGGTCTTATTTAGATTTTTTGATACTAGTAATAAATCGTCCGAATTTTGTGTTGAACGATCTATTGTTAGCTGTAGCTCCAATATAAAAGCTCCTCCTCAAATCAACTTTAATACGCCTTATAATATTTCTGAAAGATATCATGTTATTTAATTCAAATTAGGCAACGAACTCTAATTCTATTAGGTCAGGTTTTATAAATATTGGCTTATATTTATTAAATACCAGGTAAAGCCTACTCCTGAATATTTGAACTTTAGGTGGAGGGTATTATAGATTCGTCACAGCCGAATATAGGTCTCTTATTTTTTTTCTTTGGAAATAAAATGATTATGATAAAAAAATTTATAATAATTGCAATCGTCAATAAAATCTATAAGAAAAATATTTACTTAATATTAATAAAAAAGCACAATTAGGCAATGGTATTTTGATAATCAGTGACTCCCACCAAACTCCTTATTTTTATTGTAAATTTAAGCAAAACATATTTTTGTTAAGATATTGATTGCTTAAATGCAAAATGTGGATTAATGTGCAAACAAAGAATTGTTCAAAAATCTTGCGAAATATACGAAAACAATTTAAAAACTTGCCTTTTACGTATATCTGAATTTATAACTCCAGATTTTTGCCAAATACCCACTTTAAATAACTTAAGCCGTAAGGATGAATACTTTACTTTTCGTTTTGCCAACAACACACATTTAAGTTTAATATATTTTAATACATGATATTTTTTCTACTAGGTTTTCGATAACTTCACTCAAAAGAAAAAGCATTCCACCCGTACTTTAATCAATCCGAAGCGGTATCAATAGTACGATTAGTACGGATTTTCTTGAATCAAGCACAGCAAGATTGATTCAAGTACTGCTTATTTATCTTATGCATATTTAATCCCGAATCCGAACTTGAGATAATCCGAAAATGAGATTGATTTAAATAAAACTAAGATTTAATCAATCTGAAAATGCGCTCGACTCAAGTATTATAAAGTTAATTTAATCCCGATATCGTACTTGAAATAATCCGAAAGTGAAATTGGATTGATTATAACCGAAAACACTTACCCCAGAGAACCAGAGCCAGAAGGAGAATATTATTATGATTGATTAGCCGTTTTACATCTTATAGAATTTCAATTATAGAACATCAGCATCATGCCCGATATGGTTCATACTTGCAACATTTATTTTTTTTTATTTTTTTTTTTATTCCTATGCTAATCCCTCAAAGCTCTTCGCCTGTCTGCAGGAGATCAGAGTCTCTCGCGGGAATCGAACCCGCAATCCCGGCATTGATAGACTAGCTCACTACCAGCTAGCCTACTGGGGCACCGAGCCCACGACCCTGAGATTAAAAGTCTCATGCTCTACCGACTGAATGTATTTCACTAAATATTTAACTATATATAAACCAAATGGGAACTTTTGCTTTTTGTTTTCCTTTTTAAATATGAAAATTATTATGGTTTTTCTTCTTGTTCTGTTGTTGTTGTTTCTACACATAACAAGCTAATCGTTGTTTACCTAGTTGTGTGGTGTTGTTGTAGTTTCTACAACAAACTTTGGCAAACACACGCGTATGCACACATATAAAATGCAATGCTGAGAGATAAGATGAAGTTGTCGACTTGACGTAACAACAACCTAAAACTGACGTCGACAACGACTTTCATAATAAGAATGATAAGAGTTACTTTAATTATGGGTAAAACAATTCAAATTATGGGTAAAACAATTCAAAATTTGATCATATAAATTCAGTTACCCTAATAAAAATATTTAGAAAGATTTACATTTGTTTATGCTTAACAAATATTTAATTATTTTTCATGATAAAAAAATTTTTGAGTTTGGCTAAAATTTAAGTCATCGAATAAACACTCCAAAAAAAGTTGACTAAAAATACATATCAAGCTTTCGCTGCAATAGAGTCATAACTCGGATTTGAATTTTGGAGAAGCTTAAAATGTAATTCTTCTCTCTAGAGTTGAGTATATAAGATATTTGTATGAAATGTTTACACAGTATGAAGAGACGATATGGCGATTAACTCCACATTATAAGCCACACCCAGAGAAAAACCATGTTTAGATATGGTCACCTCCAGCAAAACTATTCTTAAAGAAAATTGTAAACATATTATGGTTAATTTAACCATATTACTATCACCGACAACCATTTTATGGTTAAATGTGTTCTCCATCAAGAAGACACAACCATATTTTGGTTGCCTCTGAACATGTTTTGATCATAGAAACTTAAATATGTTTAACAATTATAATAGCATGGTTTGTTTTCAACCATAGCCTGTTGCTCTTGGAGAAGAGGAAAATACTATTGTTAATTTAAAAACAAATTATTGTCATTTTTAACCATAACATATTTAGAGGCAACCATAATATGGTTATGGCTTCTTGATGGAGGACTAATTAAACAATAATATGGTTGTCGGTAACAATAATATGGTTAAATTTAAACATAATATGTGTAAAATTTTGTCTAAAAATAGTTTTGTTTGTGGTGACCATATTTAAACATGTTTTTTCTCTGCGTGCAGTAGGCGGATCCATGTTCCACTGGGAATTAAAAAGTTAAATACATTAGCTCAAGAATCAGGTTTTTTGAGTTATGACTATATTGCAGCAAAGGCTCGATATGTAAATTAAAAACATAAATTTTTTCTTAATCGATCACAATATTAAACATTTGAATTTAATACGAAATATAAGCCAATGGCCATAAATTTTAAGTCACTTAAGCAATTAGTATTAAACAATTATAATAAAATTTAAATAATGTTTATATTTTTGCAAATAAACTAAAATTGTATCTCTCCACAATGATTTTTAAATTTTTTCTTTTTTTAATTAAACAATAAACTAAAATTGTTTAAGTACTTAAATTCAATTTTAAAACAATCGTTTACATTGCAATGTTTGTAATTTGTTTTTTTTTGTAGCAAAGTAAAAGAATTTTATATTTCAAACAATGTATTGTAATAATTGGCAACAGACAATATTTTCATTGCCAGAAAAATAACAATTAAAAAGTTACCTTTTTTTTATAAAAAAAGTAAAATATTCCAAATACCTAGATAACTATAACAATTGTTAAAACTTTGGAACAGAAATTGTAACGATAGTATGTGACTATTTTTTAAATAACTCGAAAAGTTTGTAGCTTAATAACACTACATAAGAAATATGCAGGGGTTCTCACACAGCAATTCTGTTTTGCTTTAGTCCACAGAATTCGGAAAAGTAAATATAGTTTTTACATTACATTATTTATTGCTTTTTTTGAGTGCCTAAAGAATAAAAATTACTTTTAATAATAAATTAGGGGCGCCCGCGATAAATAGCTGAACAAGTTCCTTTATTAAGCAATTGGTTTTTTAATTTGGTTTTTTCTTTTTACCCACAATTTGAGTCGGGAAAAAACAGCCAATTGTAGGGGAATGTAAGAAAAGATAAACTCACTCTTTATTGCTGTTATTTTGTTGAAGCATTGATATTGTTACAAGTAAGACCTGAGTGTTTAAAATTCTTATTCGCTTTACAGTGTTATTTGTACAATATTTTTAGCTTCTCACAAGTCTTTGGAAAAAGTTTTCGGACGAGTTGGCCTAAGCAACCAGTGAAATGCGCATAGAAACAAGCTTTCCCTCAACAATAAATTTCAGTTTTTTTTATCAAAAATAATAATTGGGAATTAAGTACGTCATAGAGAAATCTTATTAATAATAATTTTTGTATTTCCAAAAAAAGCTTTTGATAATAATTTTTTCTATTTATAAATGTAAAAATTCTTAAAATTTGTATTTTGTAACACATTTTTAAGGTGGCATGTCATAATACCCAATGTCCATGAAAGTGAAATTACACCAAAAATTATCACAATGTTTATGGACAATATGACATATCAAAAAGTGTCACAATGTCCATTGACAATATGACTTTTAAAAGTGTCATAATATCCATGGACACTGTGACACTTTTTGATGTTATTTAACTTTCATATGTTAATAAACAAAAATAAATAAGTTTTTATTTTGTTAATTTATATATTAAGCAAGGATAATATTATGTTTTTTTGATTTGAAATTAAAATTTTTAAATAACAGAGAGAGCAAAGTTTGAAGTGTTTGCATGACATTAATAAGACATCCCACAAGGCATATAAAGCATTTTGGGACACCTGCAGTCTCTCTAGAACTTAAATTGCTTTCTCTAACATCCTCTGTCTACTTATGTTAATGTTTTACCGAATTTAATCATTTAATAATCGGTCATTAGTTTACCATTCGTCCCATAAAGAGCGGTGTTCTGAAAATTTATGTTTTTATAATTCTGAAAATAATTGAACCGAATTTTGTCATGAGCGATCCATAATATACGATAGGTCCAATATAAAATCCCCTCCTGGAAAGCACTTAATACGCCTTATAATAATTCTGAAATAAATCCAGATATTTTTTTTTTCAATTAGAGAACGAGGTCAGGTTTTATTAAGATTTGTTATTAATTTATACATCCCAAATAAATTCATTACTGAAATTTTGGAACTCTCTATGGAGGCATCGATGATTCGGCAAAGTCGCATGTAGCACTCTTGCTGGTTTTTTTCATAACTTTTTAAGTATAAAAAATCTTTTTAAAAACTTAAACAGCAATTAAAAGAATTTTACAAATATGTTAAATTTTCCTAACTATTTTAAAGAAGAAAAAACCTAAATTCAGGGATTTTTCTCTACTTCTGGCAACACTGCTCCAGTGTTGCTTTGTTCATGTACATATCGAGCCCTTACCGCGAAAATAGCTTACGCGACATCATTTTCAATCTTCGTTTTTTTTTAATAAATAAATTTTTTGGTAACTCCTTTAGGTTAGGTTAAGAAGGTTGATGCGCCCAAGGGCCCATATCCACTCGGAGACCAATGAGGCCCATTGTGAATTCTTTCAGTATAGGAGAAAAAAGGAAAAAGAGAAATAAAGAAGAAAAGTAGAAAATAGACCTAAGGTTTGGTACAGATAGTAAATACCACGTAGGACAAGTCACCCCTATGGTCCCCCCAACAGAATCAGTCGTCCTATTTCCCTGACCTACCACAGTAGATCGGTTGGATTACATCCAGCGAAACACCTCAGTTCGTCGTGAAATCTAGCTTCTAGCCATTTCTGCCTGGGGCCCTGCATCCTAGGACAGTGGCACAGTACATGCTCAACCGTCTATAGCTCCACGGCATCCCCGCACAGCCTGCAGAAAACCGGTATCGCAATGTCAAATTTACCCATAAAAGCCCTAACAGAATAATGCCCCATCAGGAACCCTTTAGAACCCTAGTAGAACCCTGGTTGCCCCTGCGTCCAATCCGTCCAAGCCATAGTGCCCTAGACACCCTGCAATCAGTTCTATCCCTCCAGGACCGGTTAACGGCATCACGGAATCTTTCCCGTATCACCCTCTAGTAGTGACATAGGGGGGTTTTACCACGCTGTCCCTTACAACTAAGTCTAGACTCGAACCCTCTCGAGTGCGTCCACCACCTCAATGCCATAAACCTTGTAGAGACCGGGTACCTAACACAGCCTTACTGTGAATACCTCCATGGGTTCCCTCAGAGCATTCCTACATCGTGCAACCAGGCACGATCGCACCGTATGATTTGACAACGCTCTTAGCGCAGCCTGACTATCGACGTAGATTGTCACCACAGATCCTTCTACGCTGTGACCCAGCATCACTTCCGTCGCCCTCCAGATCACTAGGATCTCACTCATCCGGGAGTCTGAATGACCTTTTCACGTCAGTGTCAGCAATAAAAACACCAGCCCCAGTGCCAGTGTCCATCATGGACCCGTCCATATATACTGCCTATCCCTCAAACAGTCCATTGGATCCACGCCAAACTTCCCTATCCGGGAACTCCACCGGTGGTGTTACACCGAAGTCCAAGGTCGTACTCCTATGATCCGAGATTCCCGCCGGAATACCTTCCTAACTCCTTTAGCATCTACTAAAATGTCATGAACACATAAGGTACCGTTACGATTTTATAGCAAAAAACAATTTTAGCTTAAGCGCCACCCTTCATACAAAATTTTTGAGAAATATAATTTAAAAAAAATTTCTTCTGACAAATTATGTTTTTGTGGCCGAAGCTCTTTTTTTGCGGTAAGGGCTCGATATGTTAGTGTTATATCGCTCCCTAGCCGCAAAAACAAAATTTTTACGGGAGAAGGTTTTTTTTTATAATAATATCTTGTTTAAATCCAGTTAATCCAACCAAATTTTGTATGAAGGTTTTGTTTTGTCCAATGAGTAAAATTGACTTAATTTTTTCACATATTAGCAGGATAACGGTTATTTTTTGCGCTTAAAATTTTTTCCTTACTTTTATAATCTAGTAAAGAAGATTGTGTTGGTTGAGATAAAATGCACTTTTTTTTAAATTTGGTCTGTTATAGTTCCGTAATACTAAAAACATACTGCTTAATTTCTTGAAGATCGGTCCATAATAATCTTTATATGGCTAGACATAACACCATGCAATTTTGTAATAATCCGCTTATAATTCACAATAGATCTCTTATAAAGCGGCCTTTCTAAAAAGCTTTAAAATGCCTAAACGCTAACAAAATTCGATATTGTATTAAAAATTAGGTCAGTTTAGCTTTTCTAATATTAGAAATCACTCTAGTGAATTTTATGATGGCCGGTCTATTAATTATCATAGGCCGAACAAAAAACCACCTTCTCCAAATCGCTTCAATACAAAACGAATCAAAATATTTTATTGAGGTCTAGTTAAGTTTTATATGACTAATATCATAAAACCTTGTAATAATCATTAATATTGCACTTGTTCAACAATAGTGTATTAACTCAAAATTTTCATTTGTGCACTTTTTGGAAAAAAACGATACGTAATATTCATATCTAACCGCTCTACAAAATTATCGTGCTAATAAAACGGTGGGGTTAAAAATTCTTTTTCATATGCCCTAAATGTAAAATAAAAAATTGTTTTGCTTCTACTGAAATTTTTAATATTTTGAGTTAACATAGTCCCTGCTTGAAATTTGTGTCAATTGTTCTTAAGCACTTATGCTCAACGAATTTTTGTTCTCAAAAATTAAAGAGAATGACATGGACGACATTCGATTTCAATAGGACGGGGCTCCATATCACACAGCCAACGCAACCATCGATATTTTACGCACTGTATTTGAAAATCGAATAATCATCCGAAATTGTGATGTCAATTAGCCGACTCGGTGGTGTCATTTGAGCCCTTTGGATTATTTTCTGTATGGGAGCCATTCATGTTACGTAAACCATACAGAGACAATTGAACTGTTGAAAAATGAAATCGAAGTTGCCATTGAAGAGATTCGATGTACTGAAAAATTGGGTTGATCGGGTGAGGTACTGCCGAGCCAGTCGTGGTAGTCATATCATATGAATTTTATTGTGTTCCATTATTGAATGACAAAGTTCAACCTTTCCAATAAAACCAGAAATTTGAAAAAATAATCAGTACTTTTTTTATAGCCGATCAAATTTAAAATTTTCAATGGCCCACCCTGTATTTAGCACCGCCTTTAAAGCTCTACGATTTGTTGAGTTTTCTTACAGCAGAAGAGGACGGCAGTACTATTAAGAAGCAAAAAAGGAAGCGGTTGGGATGCGGTATACGTTTTAATTGCATCCAACTCTTAAAATATTTTTGCTGGGATTTCGTTTCCAAATTCATATAAATAAACAGTTAAACTACGATTTGAATTTTTTAGTTTTTACAAATTTTAGCTATGTGTATCCTTTTGTTATAAAAAATTGCAATTTTATTGTTAAAATTTTGTACTCTTTGGCTAAAAATTTTTAAGTTTTGTTTTTTTGCATTTAGACTCTTTTAATCACGTAGAATTGGCAACTTTGAACTTATCTATTTTTATTTATTTATTTTTACATATCGAAATATTTTATTTCTGTATAGTTGTTTGTAACTAATTGATCTATTTTTTAAAATTGTTTATTAAATATTTATTAGCAAATTATATTTGTTTTGTTGTTAAATTTGTATGTGTATTGCATTAAAAAAAAAATATTTTCAATGTTTTGTTAATCAATTTTTTCTTAAATTTAGCCATTTTTTTCACCAAACACAAGTTGTTTTACATATTTTTGTGGAGAATTTTAGCTTAAGTGAATTTTGCGGTAAGAGCTTAATAAGTAAGTATCATTTAAAAACAATTTATTAAAAAAAATTGTGGCGGAAGCCACAAATACATAAATGCCCACACATATTCTTTAAATGCATCTCAATCTGTGTGATACAGACTACTATTTTTCATTTTCGATAACATTTTGCTTTCATAAATCTTTTTATAGTTATTGTATAACATGATTTTTGTAAAAATTAGGTAAATCTAAGATAACTTCTCTTTTCTGTAATTTTATTTTATAAATTTTATCTTTGGTCTTAATCTTTCTTTTAATTATAAAACTCTGTTGCTGTGGTATGTGGAAAACCAATCAAATAAATATTATTTGTTGATATTTGATTTAGTTTTCCAGATGGATTACAAGTGATGATAAGAATTTAGTTTCTCGTACAAATATTTACTTACTGTTTTCATGTAGAAAATTTTAATAATATTGTTAAAATTGCTGATTAGTAGTGATTATATTTTATAGATCTTGTTATATTTTATGTTATGTATACAACTATTTAGTTCTATTATGGCAAAATAATAATACAAATTTAGGGTGTTCAAAGAGAATGAATATTGGAAATCAAAATTTTTTCTCTGAATAATTATTTTTAATAAAAATATATGTATCTCTTAAGTTGTTTTAAATAGAAATTCTATGCTTTTTTGTAATTTACATTTTGTCGTATTTCTTAAACACACGTATGTTTTGGAGTAGAGAGCTTTTAAAATTTGGATCGATCAATGAATGATACAACTGCGTACATTTTGTATTCACAAACCTTAACATTTTTAAAGTCTCTTTAAAATTAATGAAATTTTTTGTTGCACTTTAAATGAATAAATAAATTGCCGAAATATAAACAAATTAGTTCCTTTCTCCTCCCGAAATAAAACACCTACATCATGTAAGACAAAAAAAAATATTTTGTACAGAACCGTATAATGCGTACGATGCAGATTCGATGTGAAAGTGAAATAAAATGACCAACCATAATAAGTCTAAGATAGTATAATCTACTGTCAAAAATGAAGAAAGTCCCGTTAGAGGTACTTAAATAAAAAACAAAAGCAAAAAAAAACATCTGATTCTGTACGGAATACGCAATCAATTTAGCACTTTGCTTTAGCAAATGACAGTTTCATAAATCATAACGAAAATTTCCTGAAGTTCAGTGTAATTTGACACATATGATTTACATGTCTTCGCACACTTGCTTAAGCTTTTTCATTGTTGGGCCTTTAAACGGTTAATGTTTTATACAACAGCATACAAAAGCTGACGCAAATGTAAAAGCTTATCTAAGTTGTACGTTGACTTAGATCAAATTCATTTCATATGCCGGTTGTCACAGAAAATCCAAAACAAAAGTTGAAAATATGAAATGATATTTTTTCTTGTTTTTAGTTTGAATATTTAAAAACAAAATGAAAGAAGAAGAAAAAAATAGCGAAATTGGACAAATAATTACTATATTCCATATACAAATATTCTCTCGAAACTAAGGGGTCTTGACTAAAACGATGAACAAAGAACAGGGCAAATGTTGAAATTTTTCTTTTAGGTATATTCTCTTTATATATGACCTAATAGGTAATTACAATGTTTTGTTAAGGGTATTTAAGGGCAGTGAGAACATTTCTAACCGACAAGCAATACTTTTAACCCAGTTTTACGGCCAAAAAAAGCCTTTATATTTATTAAAAATTTATAAAACACCTTTAATTTATCTTTAGAAATATTCAAATTTCTGCTTAACCCTGGATGGTTGCTGTTCTTTTAGCCTTTATTCTACAACGTTGTTAATACAAAAAAGTGAGCAAATTCGTATCGAATTTCGAGATGGAGAATGAACTTTTATTTTTATGATTATTTTTTTTTTATTTTTAAATAAAATGCTTAACTAAAACCAATTTTGTTGATTGTTTTCTTTAAAAATCGTTCTGCTAGAATTGTTTTATAAGTAGTTCGGCGATTCGACGAAGAGTAACCCTTATGTATTCAAATGAAGAGTAACCTTTTAGGGTTAAACAATAAGCAAATATTTATTTATCGAAATTCAACGCTTAAATAAAATTAAATTATATTATTATTAATAATTATATTATAAAATACCATTATTTACAAAATTCTTAAAGATTAAACTTTTTTTGTCAGTTGCAGACAGTATGGCATCATGACAAACGACATGAAATGCCAGACTGACTCGTACATACAAAAATAGCATGACAAAAGATTAAAACTATATTCCCATCTTATACAAACTTTAATAGAAAACTCGGTTTATAAACCTAAAATATTCTGCATGAGTAAGGCGCTATTTTTAACGGTGCACCCTGTTTATCTCTGCCATTTGCTGATATACATGTGTTTGGCATAAACAAAAGCATTTATTTATATTGTTTATAGTAATTTAATTTTGAAAGAATTTTATTTAAAATTACTATTTATATATGGCTTTAAACATTAACTTTAAATTTAGTATCTGTAAACTTCAATACACACACAAGCACTAGCTCAGTTTTACATACTTACACACAACCCAACAACCACCGGAGGTTTGATTTCAAATTGAAAATTATTAATAAATATTTTATGCAAAATTTATAATAATTTGTTTTGAAGATTATATATAAAAATACGTTAAAAACAAATAACAAAGTATTGCCGGTCAAGCCCAACCATATGATACCCTACACCACAGTATTTAAAAACAAATTTTCGAGTGTATGAATAAGGATCTATCTATTTTTAAAATCTGTTATATAGTTTCAGAGAGGCGGAAATTTCCCCATATCTCCCCTTGTGGTCATATTGCTGCAAAACTGCATAGCTTATGTGTCCATATATACGGATGTATCTCTGTTTCTAATTGCATTTAAATTGGCTTGATTGTGTGCACAAAGACCCTATTGCGGAAGTCAGCGTGTATGGGGGCTATATGAAATAATGGAACTATTCGCCCCATTTTCAATAGGCTTGGTCCTTGTGCCAATTATGGCCTATGTACCATAGTTCCTCAAATTATCATTGAAATTGCGACCAGTACTTTCCGCACAAGGTTACATGGACAGTCAGTCAGCCAGCCAGTCTGCAAACCAGACGGAAGGACATCGTTTAAAAGACTCAGAAAGTAATTCAGAGTCGATCGGTATACTTTAAGGTGCATCTAGGACCAATATTTTAAGGTGTTACACACATCAGCACAAATGCATAATACCCTCTCCGCTATTGTGGTTTACACTCATAGAAAAATGCATCTTCATATTGATGGTGCCCTAACATCAGAATTTTGACATCAATGTTATTACAAATGGTGTCAATGAGGCAGAAAGTGACATCAATCCAATGACGAACTTCATCCTAAAATGTTGTCATATTTTATGCTTCATCTACGTTATGACTACAGGTGCATCAACTCCATGCCACATTTTGTGTACACAGATAGAAATGGCGTCATAACGCTGGTGTATTTTAACATGAGTACATACAAAATGTCATCAGTGCGATGACATAATACATAATGTCATCAGTGCGATAACAAACTGTCATCAAAGCGATGACGTTCTCGATATTCCGTAGCTTATGGCCAACACAATTTTGTACTCTATTTAGGATATGGCTGCTTCTGGCGAAAACATTCTTGATTTCTAATTAACATATCGTCGGTCACAGGTTGACAACTCTTAACATGTTTTTTTGTACTTTTCAGGAGACACAAAAAAACGTTATTACTCCGTTACTAAACCGTGTTGGAAGTAAATAAAAAAAAAACCAAAATTAGTAGGAGATATTTATTGTAAGATGGTGTAAAGAAAACAAAGGTATTGAAATAATGTCAGATTAAAAAAAAATTAAAATAAATAATACCCCGATTCGATTTTTTTTGCGAGTTATAGAGTTGTCAACCTGTGACCGACGATATGCCTGTGAAATATTTTCAAATTGTGACGCAAAAAGCAGATCGAGGCTAAACGTGACTTTAAATAATATAACAAGGCCTCAATCCTTTGAGAATGTCAACACCTCAGCTTCTTCTCTAGGCAAAGCTGCGTGGTTCCTCTCGATGACCTTATGAAAATAAGAACGTTACAACTAATTCACAAAATTAGTAGCACTCATCAATGCAAGAAATGTACAATCGTCTCAATTTCACCCGATCATAAATAAACAAAAAAATAATACCCATGAGATATCAAACACTAATATCGGAATGGCAGTTCCTTATTCCCACTATATGTCTCTGGAATACTTTCCCATCAAACAGCAAGCTACGCATTAGATTTTAACATTTTTGAGTTTTATTCTCGAACGTAACTTATATTTTTAAATATTTTCCGATATAAACTAAATCTAGACTCTATACACAATTTCACATATTATTATTAATTTGAAATTATTATTCTTTTAAGTAAATATTTTCAACTATTTGTATACTTCTGCTATTTTAAAAACTTAAGTTTTGTTGTAGAAGCTCACATAAATAAATAAATAAAGACTGTAGCAGAACTGTTTCGAACTATTTTACTATTTTTAATTGTTTGTTTATTATTACTTTTGTAACTTTAATACACAAATGTAAATGAAATTGTTTAATTTTAAATTTGAATTAACGACAATTATTTATTTTGAAATATCAATTACTTCTATCATCAATTGCATAAATATAACCCTGAGTTATTAAATGACATTTATAGTTTGAAGGTCACATGTAACATTGTTATCACAGTGTTGCCAAATTTATTTTTAATTTGAGAATACCACTTTGATAAAATTTGATAAAACTTCACAGATAAAATAACGACAGTCCTTATATTTTTAAGCTGAGTGAGTTGTAATAAATCATATTTAGTTTATTAGCAAGAAAAACTAAAGTGTTGTTATATAAATTAGTTTATAAAGCAATATAACCCTTGAGGGCTTTTAAGACCCTTGTGGATATTCCTAGACTGAGGACTTAAGCTGACCTTAGAGTCTCTTAAGGACCAGTCTATAAAATTAATGCAACAAGACAAATAAATCATGTCATAATATATTATTTACATTATTTTCCTGATTAAAAAGTAAAATTAAAAGCAAAATGTTTTTAGTTATATATTTAAATACATCAAATTTTTAAAGTATAATTATTATGAAAACCATAGCGGCCATGCTGCTGGTGTCTAATAATTTAGAGTTCTTCTGTTAACAAAAGGTGGAATACAACAAAAGTAAAACAAAACATGTGTAACGGGTAAGTAAATAATGATGTTCTCTTAATTTGACTTAACGTCAATTACAATGACTCAATTTGATGACAGTTTGTCATCGCACTGATGTCATGCCTTACAAAACCGACTCCGGTTCTTCATTTGTGTGATGCCAATGTGTCATCCCATTGACAACATATTTTAAATTGTTGACCCTGATGACAATTTGGCCAAGGGATGTTAACGCTGACCTCACAATGATGAAAAGTGTGATGGGGTCAAAAACGAAGGCACTTGTCATAGTACTGGTGTCAAAATACATCAGCGTTATGGCGCCTTTTCTATCAGCATAATGTATTCCAAAGGAAATGAGCTTTCTTTTATTGAAATTGGTACACAACTTTTGATTTTATTTACAATTTAGTGAGAGAACAGCAACAAACTTTGAAACAATATATAGATACTTATACCGTGAAACTTTCGAATTTTTGGTTGTGTGGTTACGGTTGTAACAAAGTTTTATTTGCTCTCAGTTTTGTTCTGGTGAATAAATTCCTAGGTTGTGCACCAATTTCAATGAAAAAAGGCTCAATACCTTGAAAAAGGGCTCAATACCTTGAGAATATATTAAGCTACATGCTACTAGACAAACAAAACCGGCCCGTTGTAGTAGCTCTATTTTTTTATGAAGGTTTCAGAACAAATATGTTACAAATTTTACAAAAAATTATTTGGTTTTTGCTTAAACTTTTACGATATCGCTAAAACTATTTTTCAGATTTAGGAAAAACTTTTATACGGCTAAAAGATAATTTCATTGTCGAATTTTTAATTTTTATTTTTCTGAATAGAGGATCACCTTCTCAATTTTATGGCAAAATATGTCCTGCAAGTGCCTTTATTATTGATATAAGTGTATACCGCTTATATCAATAATAAACGCGATGTACTTTAATAATATGTAATTTAATAATTTAAAATAATTAAAATAAACTATCAGCCCGAAATTCGGCACCCTCGTCGCTACTGCCTGCTGCTGAAAGATGAAACAGTGCTCTCTAGATCCTCAAATTCTTGGATAAAGATATCCCTCCATATTATTTTCTGGATTGTCTTAGCTATCTCGATCATATAACTAACTTAAAATTATTTCACTTTCCCATTCCGAATAAGAGCATTCCTAGTAATTAATTAATTTTTTAATCAAATTATTTTAATTGTTTTTTCGAAAGCAAAGCATTTGTATGTAATTATTCCTTAATTGCACATTTTTTTTCGCGTAAGTGTTGCCAAATTTATTCTTAATTTAAGAATAACTATTTGATAAAATTTGATAAAACTTCACAGAAAAAAATAACGACAGTTGCAAAGTTATTAAAAAATATTTTAAAAACTTTTCTAATAACAGAACTCATTTTTAGGGTAAGCAATATTAAAATTAATTTTATAATTCGTAAAGAGATTTCAACAGGGGTTGCTTCATTCTAGTTTTTAAATTCTTGTTGATAATTGTGTGTGCAGATGTCAGAACCTCCAAGTGCGTGCAGTTCCAAGTTTGTAATAAGTTATGTGTTATGCAATTTTTAACTTTTATTATCTCTAAATAAAAAAAATTATTTAAAATAATATTTTAAATGCATTTTCTTCTTTGAATAGGCAACAAATTAACTAGCAACAAAATATTTTGTTAATATGACAAGCTCGTAATAAAACACAATATTTGATTACTAACAAATATTTTGTTCAGTGTTACAAACTCATTGTTAAAAATATTTGTGGAATATTAACAATTTGGATTAATTTTTTTAATTAATTCATTTATTAATGATGTGCAAATAATAATCCCAATTTTTGAATGAAAACACTAAAATTTATTGTTGTGCAAAAGCTAGTTTCCATGCGCATTTTCATATTTAGAAATTTTTTTGTTGGTTCCTTTTCAATTAAAAAATTAATTGTATTAAAGAATATGGTATTCAATATGACAATTAATACGTCGTAATTTTGTTCTCTGTTGGTTTGTGAAATAATGTAATTCATTTATCATTATCAACTTGAATTCGCATAATTTGAAACGAACCATTGAAAAACGTTGGAGAATTGCGCTTGATATCAAAGGATAAAGATATTTTATCTAAATTTTTCGACTTAATGTTTGCTGGGTACTTGCATAGAGAGATACGTTTAAAGTAAAATTGTAAAACGTGATTTTTATAAATTTTCTAAGCTTATTGCCAGTAAACATATGTCTGTTTGTCTGTATGTATGACTGAATGAATGGACACATAAATTCATATTAAACATTAATATTTTTCTGCTCTTTCTCAGAATACTGCACAAGTCAGTGTTGCGTAGAAATAAGGAAGAAAACAATTTACTTTATGGATTTTAAAGCAATTTAAATATTTATCAATAAAGAAATTGCATAAAGACCTATAAGTTTTACTTCGTGTTAAAAATTAATGTAAAAAGATACTTTGCGTAAGTTAATCAGAATACTTTGTGTATTTTTATTGTGAAAAATAAATATTAAGCTTTATGTAATTGAATAATAAGTATTCAGTATTTTAATTTATTGGCGATATGGCTACAAGGAAGACATTTTTTGCATTACGAGACTTTTTCAAACAACAGCAGTCACACTGCAAAAGATAAAACATAAACAGTATGAATACTTTCCTAATACAAGGAATGCCTGGTACCAAATCCGTCTGTTATTTCAGCTAGCCCCCATATAAATGTCCTCCTCACCTTTTAGTATACCGATTGACTCAGTATCACTTTCCGACTCGATATAACGATTTCCGTCCGTCCAGCTTGCTGGCTGCCCATTGTCAGATTAGGAGGCTTATCCCCAATTTCGGGACTTTATTTTGCTGGTCGGATAAACCACATTTGATTTGGGAATGTTGCAGCGGATAATTTTTTTAAGTTTGGGAATTTTTTGAGATTTTTCTTTTTATAATAATTAAGTTGTTTTATACTATTTTCTATGTCAGCAAAAACAATGTTTGAAAAAAAAAATTATCTTTGACAACTCTTTACTAAATAATCACATTTAAAAGTCTTTAATCAGATCGCTTGAAAAAAAATATCTGTGGTAACAGAAGGTTTAGAAATATGTATCAAAATTTGAGAAGGATGGCGAATTTGTATGTGAACTCAATAGGAATTAACCAGGCCTGTTGAAAATAAGACACAAATAATATCTTTTTTCCGGAATAGAGTCCTTGTGCCTATAAAATATCTTATTATGATGGTATTAAGAATTAATTTAGTATAAAAGTAATTAATTGCCATCTTAATGACATTATCGAATTGTACTGGAGTCGGCCCACATTTGACCGCATAATCTTCACAAACACCAGTTCCGAAAATATCTCTTTATTCAATAACTGTCATATCAAAAAAGCTTGCGTGTAGCTGCAGAATTATCAATAGGTCGTATTAAACTCTCTCTCTTAAATCTGTTTAAGACGCTAAAATCTAATGGATATACATTTTCAGCATAAAGAACCTTAATAAAAATGTTAACTTCTTTACATCATTTTATTTTAGTAGGTCGATGATTGCCCGCGGCTTCCAAGTAGGGTAGCTTTTGGAAATTATACTGAAACAACTATGGTGTAGGGTATCCTATGATCGCACTTGAGAGACTATAAACTCTTACTTGTTTAATATAAATTGCTTTATTTAATAGGCGCAATTCTATATAGACTTAGAAATGCTCAAAGTGTTTTATATGAACAATATTACATAAGTCGTTGTCGTGGTCGAAGAAGTTTAAAATTTGTATCGATTGTAATGTAAATTTACTACTATGACAATGGAATACACATAGAAATTTTTCCGTTTACGACAAACAAAATATGTACCAATTTAAAAAAAAATCGATTATATTAAAATATACAGTGTCAGAAATAATAATTGGGACACATAAAATTGGTAAAGTTTTTTAAACTTGTATATGTTTTTATACCCTCCACCTCTACTAGTGGTAAATAGGGTATACTGAGTTTGTCATTCCGTGTGAAACTTTTTTATTATTTACCTCAGATCCCTAAAGGTGGATATATTCTGGCTCCTTGAGAAACTCGAAGTCGATTTAGCGATGTCCGCGTGCTTGCCCGTCTGTTGAAAAGACGCTCACCTTCAACAAATCAAAAGAAAAGTAGAAAATCTGTGCCAAATTGTTTCTTATTATCCTAAGCAGTTTGGGATTGAAATCCAGAAAAATCCGATCAGTAGAATTAGAGTTATGAATCAAAACGTAAAACCATCAGCCTAAAAAATTTATGATTTTGTTACAAAACTCTTACGTTCAGCATTGTAAACGAAAAAGAAGCTGAACTCTGAATAGAAAAAAACAGAACGCACTTTTAAGGTTAACCTGAAAGTTTTGTTTGGTTTTTTACTACGGGCATTCAACGTGTCAAAACCCTGATAATTATTCAGAAAAACTGAACGTTTGTTTAGTTTTTACTACCTTATTTTTCTGTGTATTTTGTAAAAAAAATAAAAAAATGACATAAGAATAACTTTTCCAATAAAATTTTGTTTAGCAAAGAGGAAAAAGTTCTTAAGATTAGTTAACCTTACTTTGAGTTAATTGCACCTTTGCGATCTTTACGTTCACATCTGCAATAACATTGGGAATAAAAACTAAAATTTACTTCTGATCTGTGACATTTGGAATATTTAGGAATAAGAACTTAAAAAAATTATAACCGCAAATACGTGATAATTATATTAAAATAGGAGTAAATTTTCACAAATCACCTTTAAAGTTTAAAATGCCTTTTCTACTAAATTGAAAACTGATATATAAATATATTTTTAACTAGAAAACATTATTTTTTTGTTACTGAGTTTTTGTATAACTTTTAGTTTGGTTGCAAAAAAAATTATTTTGTTTTAAATATTATTATCCTTATTCGACCTTTAATTTTCAATACTTTAGTAATGAAATTTGTGAACAAGAAAAGTCGTTTTGTGTATTATCATTGTAACTCGTATTTTATTCTTCCTGAGAATGTCATCTAAGGGATTGGAAATATTGAAAAAAAGAAAGAAAAATAAAGATTTAAATTGATTAAAAAGCAACTGTGGCCTCGAGCTTTTCCATTAATAAAGTATTTTTTTTTTTTATAAAAACAAACACTTATTTTTTTCTTTTTTGGAAGGGGTTGCACTTGCCCACCGCAGAAAATCAGTCTCGCTACGCTTATCATGGGAAAAAAATTTGATTTTTAACTGTAAACAAACAATTTATTTTAATATCTTATATCTTCATTATATTGATTAAAGTGCTATAAATTTAAATTAAATCTTTTAAATTTTGCTTTCTTTTCTTCAAAAGAATTTGTTTATTTATTTATCTATTTTAAAATCAAAAAACTAGTTTTCATATTCTAATATTTAAAAAAAAAAATTAAAACAATCAGACATTTATGGTCAATTTGCAAAAAACATGAAAGTAACAAAAACTAAATTACTTGCTACAAAAAGAATAAATAATAAATTTTATTAGTTTTAAATTCAAACAACATGATACAATTGAAATATAAATCTTTTTAATTTAAAAATTCAATAAACAAAAAGTTTTTTTTTTTGGAAAATAAATAATAAAAAGTCACTTGTAGAAAAAAAATTAATATCAGGATATTTATGCCTTTAAGAGAAGGTTATGTTGGATTAAAGTGATACCCTTAACCCTAGAAAAATAATCTGCGTAAAATTTACACATGCACTTTCGAAACATTGCGATTTCTTTTTAATTAGCATTAATCTATGACTGTGCACTTCAGACATCACAGTCGTTAAGTTGTGAGGTAGGTATGGCTAATTTTGAAATATAGCGAGCTACTGAGTCAAAATGACTCAGATTAGTGATCAGTTTTTAAAGGAATACGATTTTTACGTTGATTACTGAATATTTTGATTACATGAGAAGTTTTTTTTGTTCTTTTCCTTTCTCATAATAAATACACATATGTACAGTCGCACAGAAAACTATACATACCCCATAAAAAACTGTAATTTGTGTACAACTTTAAACACTTTATTAACAATATTTAAAGAGCCAAATTGCATATAAAAACAAAATTTAAAAAAAAAAATGTTCAGAAAAAAAATTTTTATTATCAAAGTTGTTTTTGGGAATACTATTATTTATTTAAAGATTTTGTGTGTTGTGCTTAATTCCCTTTTTTAATAATTGATAAAAAAATACTGATATTTATTGTTGGAGGATAAGCTGTTCTTATGCGCATTTCACTGGTTGCTTAGGCCAGATCATCAGAAAACGTTCTCCTAAATAATTTTAGAAAAGCCAAAGCTATCAGCAAACAAAACTACAGAGGGAATGAGAATTACCTACAAACACTCAAAAAGTCTTGTTTGCAACGATATCAAAGCTTAAACAAAATACCAAACAATAAATCAGTGATGAGTTTATCTTTTCTTAAATTTCCCTCTACAATTATTTGGAATTTCCCAACATTAATTGTAGTTGTAAGTGGGTAAAGAAAAAACATATTAAAAACAATGGGAAACAAAAAGTTTGGCGCAAGAAGAATGAGCAGCTCAAAACTAAAAACGTAATCCCCACAGTTAAACATGGAGGCGGTTCCGTTATGGTTTGGGGGTGTATGTCGGCGGCTGGGGTTGGTAATTTAGCTTTTATTGAGACAAAGATGCATCGGTTTATGTATTTGGACCTATTAAAAGATAATCTAAAGGATTCAGTATCCAAAATGGGCCTGTCTGGATGCTGGGTCTTCCAACAAGATAATGACCCTAAGCATTAATAACAGTAACCATTCCATTGTTTAGGAATGGTTACTGTACAATGTACCAAGACAGTTGCATTCTCCATGCCAGTCGCCTGACTGGAATCCAATTGAAAATTTATGGGACGAATTGGACCGTAGAATCAGAAAAACGACGATAAGGAACAAGCATGACCCAAAAAACGCTTTAAGCTCGTATATTATATGAAAAGACGACTAAATGCTGTGTTAGAGAGCAAAGGAGGTGCAATAAAATTTTAATAATTCATTTGTTTTTTATAAAAACGGGTTTTCATATATAGTGTATGTATACTTTTTTGTGTTTTAAATTTAAAATTTCTTAAAAGATTTTGTTTGTTGTGCTTAATTCCCTTTTTTAAATAATTGATAAAAAATACTGAAATTTATTGTTGGAGGATAAGCTGTTCCTATGCGCATTTCACTGGTTGCTTAGGCCAGATCATCAGGAAACGTTCTCCTAAATAATTTTAGAAAAGCCAAAGCTATCAGCAAACAAAACTACAGAGGGAATGAGAATTACCTACAAACACTCAAAAAGTCTTGTTTGCAACGATATCAAAGCTTAAACAAAATACCAAACAATAAATCAGTGTTGAGTTTTTATCTTTTTTACATTTCCCGGGAATTAAGCACAACAAACAAAATCTTTTAATAAATAGTAGTATTCCCACAAACAAATTTGATAATAAAATTTAAAATTTCTTTAATTTTTTTAATAAAAATTTTGTTTCAGAAAATTTTTTTTTTTTTTAAATATAATTATTTGTATGGAATTTGGCGCTATAAATTTTGTTAACATTAGCTAGTTCTAAATAAATCAAATAATACAACAAAATAGCAATTTAAAATAATGCGTCAGTTTTACGCATGATTTTCTTTCTAGGATAAATGAAAACTTTAGGTTTTCTGAAGTTTTCCAAATTATTCATTCATTCTTTCTTTTACATTTTATAAAGAATAATGTACGAAACAATACAAACTGGGACTAGGGACATTAGAGCTTTACAGTAGTTGCTCGCCTCTTAATTTGCTCTGATCTTTGGGCACCTGTGTTAAAACTTTAAGCTTAATTAATGCTAACTTGTTGCTGGCGCCGCGGCGCCTACGAATTTAAAAGAAACAAGTTGTGTAGTCGGGAAAGCTCAAGGAAAAGCTACCTTACACTACTTATAACTATAGCAAAATTGTTTTTGGGCGAGGATCCTAAAACTGTAAGAATAAAAATACTGTGACAAGCTTTGGAAAACCTTAGGTTTACATGACTAGATATTGTAATGTCAGATTTTCTAAAGGTGCATGCATAATTGTCAAATATCGAACGAAATTTCACTCTTAAAAAAATGTAGTTCTTGGTGAAGGTTACAACATGTTGTTTAATAAAATGACAGTATACCCTCATAATTTAAAAAACAATACAAAATTTTGTTACTAAACATATGCTACAACTTCAGGCCCATCATATTTTTCTTTGTTTACAAAATGTATGAAATTTAAAGAAAGTATGGTAGCATTGTTGGGAGAATAATTTTCTACATGTGAGAGCATTAGACAAATGCTCTCAAAATAAAATTGATTTTAATGATGAAACAGAATTGAGTCTTCAGCTTCAGGCAAAAATTCTTAACCCCACAATTAAAACGTCGCACAGTGGCGCCCGTAGAGCAAGCGAGGTTGCAAAAATCAAAATTTTCATGAATGCCGACGAAGTTTTGAATAAACCCATGTTATAGGAAACTTTTCAACGATTTCAAATATGCCACTCTTAATAATATCACATTTTTAGTTTAGAAGATATAACCGTTCAAAGTTGACCGACTTTCGGTTTTCAAAAAAACACACAATTTTTAGTCAATTTGTGGCGATTTCAGGTGTAATATCACGAAAAATAGGTAACGAATCGCCTTATTTTTTGTTTGTATTGATTGATGTATTTATTAAATGTATAATGATAAAAAAAAATTAACTGTTTGCTTTGTGTTTCTCCTGGTAAATCACTATTTAAAAACTATCCGTTTTTTCACTATTTTTCAACTTTGACGGAAAATAAAAAAAAACTATATTTTTCTATATTTGCCATATTTGCAAAACCTGTTCTTTGATTATTTCTTTACATAATTCAAAAGGTTTTATCTGCCCGTACGTGCCCGTTTGGCTTCTAGAGGTAAAAAAGTTTAAAAAGACATGGTTGCAGAAATTGTATGGCGTCCATCCCTTATATGTTTTGACTGACAGTAGTTTGATCTAATAGTTATTATATTAGCAGGTACGTACCTCACATAAACAATACTTTGGCGTACAAATGGTCAGGAACAATATTGACTTATGGTCCCTACAGGTAGGCACAAATCTTATTTGGACACGTGCATAATATCAAAATTGCATTATTCAGCATAAATCCATATGTATGCAGGGAACAGGTAAATTTTTAGGCATGGTAGCATAAGCCTATATATTGCAAAATAAGCATAATGCCTGGATTAGTCTACGCCTGAAAGTTGGCGCAACAATTACTGAAACCATTTAACAATTTAAGTACTGAAAACATGGCGTTGTACAATTTAAAATTATTTGAACTGTTTAGAAAGTCAACCACACCAAAGTTTTTCACGGAAGTGAAAATTCTTCCTGAGAAGTTGACATTGATCAGCAAATGAGGCTGCGATGGATCATCCGGACAAAGCGTTTATAAGCAAAGGATATCTCCCGATGACGCTACAATATCGGACGGAAATATGTTTATGGCATCTGTTGTTCCTTTGCGGCTAAAATCGGATGATTCCCTACACTGGAAAAATCCACGTCCGTCATCAGTGCATTATTGCCGACCAATAATGTTTCAGTTTGCAAGGGAATCGGCAGAACTCATAAGGACTACGGTGAAGGACATTAAAGAACAAATAAGCAAGATTAAGCCTACAAAGCTGCAAATTGGAGAAGGAAAATATATTGAATGCAATTACGAGTTCCACCTGACCATGGTTGACGGAAAAGTCGTAAACGAACTGACAGGAACAACCTCAACAATGTCATGCGCGATTTGCAAAAAGAGTCAGAAGAACTTTTTTCAATTCAATTCAATTTATTTCATATATAATATGTTACATCTCAATTTTATATAATTAGTTGTAAAGAGTTTAAGATTAGTATCTTTTTCTGCTTAATTATAATATATTTTAATTAGTTATCATAGACAGAATTATATTGGAGGTAAAAATTTAGCAAAAACCTATTTAAACCCCTTTTTTCGTTTTATTTTTATATTTTTTTTATCGATTTTATATTATTATTTGTCAGAAGAACTTTGGTAATTTAAACGATTCTACAAATGAGGAGAATTACGAATATGGAATGTCACCATTGCACGCAAGGATAAGGTGTATGGAATTCTTGCTAAAACTGGCATATACCCTACCACAAGAGGAAGAAAACTTCGATGAAAATACATCAATAAAGGATAAGGAAAAGATCAGAAAGAAGCAAATACAGGATGCTTTTTTTAAACAAGTTGGACTAAAAGTAGACTGTCCCAAGCACGGATACGGTAACTCAAACGATGGAAACACTTCTAGGAGATTTTTTGAAAATGATGAGGCAGTAACTAGAATCATTGGAATTGACAATCAAATCGTGAAAAGATTGGGAACGATCTAGGATGTTTTAAACTGCAAAGAAAATGTCAATTCTACAAAATATGGAGAATATGCGTCGAAAACTGCATCTCTTTTAGCAGAAATGTATCCACAGAAGAAGTTGACCCCGACCGTCCATAAAATATTGGCGCATGGCAAAGATATAATTGAGTACCAGTCTTTGCCAATTGGAGAGCTTTCTGAAGAAGCACAGGAGTCTCTTAACAAATTTTATAAAAAATATAGATTGCAGAACACATTCAAAGCATCAAGGGTGAGGCAAAATGAGGACCTCTTCAACATGTTGGCAGCATCTTCCGATCCACTTATTTCTTCCCTGCGGCATGTGAAGTCACGAATAGAGTTACAAAATAATTATAGTTTAGAAATGGTTAGTCTTTTAGATATACCTTCTCTTACGAATTGTGATGAATATTTTACAGAAAATTGAAAAAATAAATTTAAAAAAAAAAATAATTTTTTTTTTAATTTGTTGGGTAATAATTTAAAACATAAAACCCTTAAGAAAAAAAATAAAAACAATCTAAAAATGTAAAAAAAATTTTTTTTAGTTACCATAAAATTGATTTTTCTACTAATTTTAACTTTGATAACCCATAAGTAGGCCCCTACAAAGCGTAGCACCCTTTCCAAACGCTCATTTCATAGGCTGAACAGTTATCTATCATATGCTGTTTAAACTGTTCAATTATCTTATTCGGTTCAAAAGATATGATTTTTGCAACGAAAAAACTCAAATGGCGCCACTGTGCGTCGGCAGTTATTTCAAATTCTCTCTCATTTCTTCCTTTTTCTTTTGTTCTTATTTTTCTTTGTACAAACGTACGTGTACCTTGTGTTTTCATTCGTAGGTATATGCACAACAATGGCTGTATTTAAATTTTTTTCTTTTCTTTTTCTCTTTTGGAAACCGATTGCTGCGTGTGATCATAGTGGTATCTTTAAAAGGGAATTGAAAAGAAGTTGAACAGCAAAAGATGAAACGTGTAAATTCAGACTTAAAGAAAGGGTGCCTAGCATTAGAAAAAACGTTCTCAAAATAAAATAGAATTTATTTCACGACCACATTATTTGGCAAATTTGTATGTCACACTGTATGGAAAGCATCGCTTAGCCCCAGTAATATGGCTAGATGGCTTATGCACATAAAGATTTTACTTCGGAAAGAAATTTTTATGGTGGTTATGTTTAATTAAATCATTTACACAGGCTTCTTCCTTAAAAAAATTAAGTGTTCAAACAGAACTGCGTCGAGACCACATTTTACATACTATTTGACAAAGAAATTTGTCGTAGAAAGACGTCTTAAAATAAAATATTTTTGGTTTTGGAAACGTTTTTTCTTGTGCTCTTTTATATAGACACTTATTTTCCCAACAATGTTACCGTACTTTCATTTAATTTCATACATTTTGTAAACAGAAGATGAAAAAAAGGAAATAAAAAATGAAAACAATAAATTAAGAGAGAGTTTAAAGTTATTGCCGACGTTTGATTTGTGGGCTTTATTTTTGCCTGAAGTTGAATACTCAATTATGTATTTATTATATTATCTACAAAACACATTAGCAGAAAACCTGCTAGCCAGGCGGAAGGACGGAAATGTTTTAGAAATATTTAGAAGGTGATTCTGAGTTAATCAGTACAACCTTAAACATTTTTTGCTAAAACTTGGGGGCATGGTGTAGCTTTACCGGGCAAAATCTTTGACTGTTTTATATGCAAATATTATTTAATTGTTGAATGTTTGGTTTTCTAATAAGCACTTTCTGTTTTTTTTTGGGTATATTAAAAAAAAATTTTAGGGCATGTTTTTAAGTTTTTACTGCATATTCAATGCGCATAAATTTTTTTTAGAGCATAAATAGTCACGGTTTCTTCACTTTAATTTACTAACATTTTAGAACTAATATACACTGCTGTGTAAAAATATGAGCTCATGTCGTTTTTAGAAATTCCAATTTGAAAATATCCTTTATGCCATCTAAAAGAGCAATAAAACTTATTCATAGATACAACAAAGCTTTAAACTTGTTCTCCTTTTTTACCAAAAGCAAGAAGGGACTTTTTAAGCTGGTGCATAATTATAAATGCATCATTGCTTTTAAATGGTTTTCCAGTAGGTAGTTCCGTACTTTTACAGTTGAACGCAGGTGTATTATTCATGCTAAACCTTTTGATTTGGCTATCATATATTCATCTGCCGGGCGTATGTAGAGAGACATCTTAGGGATATTTTACTTTTTGTTACAACCTCCGGGCAAATAAGGCGCAGTCAAAACCTAGAATTCGGCTGAGTTCAAAATTCGTACCTCGGGAGTCAGTTGCCCCCGGAAGCACAAATCTGGACTAACGATTGGATGAGGCCCTTACTAGGATCATGTAGTGGTTATGTTTTAAACACTAAGTTGTGCGGATTTTCCAGTAATTGTGGGGAAGATAGGCCTGCTGACGGATCCCTCTAGGCCCTGCTGCTACTCAATAAATGCTGCATGCTTCATACCCGCAGCTTATGCTTGATATCTCCAGCTCCTAAACAAGGGGCGAGTGCACAATTCTGCCGAATTATATGCTAAAAATTGCTACCTGTATATGTTGGTTGCGGTGAACAGCAAGTGATTGTGTTAAAGGCGTTTTATTCAAATGGGTATTCTATACTTACACTAAGAATGACTACGTTTACAAAGAAATTTTCGCATTTGGGGTTATATATAATTCTCACATGAAAAAATTACAAACCACAGTGACCCTTAGAGCCAAAATTACCCATGTCATGGGTCAAACTGGAGATCTAGTTCCTCTCTTCAATACTTTTTATTGCTTTTTCAGATGATATAAATAGATATTTTTAAACTTTTATGTAAATATAAAAAATACTTAACTTGGAGGCCACACAATCAAGTTTTGCTTTTCAATTCCTTTCAATTTTCAACACGTTCTCACTTATTTACTAACACACTCATACTTTTTTAAACTGACCACGAGATTGTTCTCAATTTTACCTTTCCATTTGTCTGGCAATTTTACTTTCAACTTAACAGCTGATTATAAGTTTAGTCTTCAAAATTAATTGCTTAAAAATTGTGTGCAGTCTACGTCACAACTTTCAACTTATGTAACTTTTGACAAACAGTTTATGTAAAAGACTATTAAGAAAAACTTTATCGTATGGCTGCAGGGTTAAACAACATACGCCTAGAATTTTGCACTGCAGTGTGTTAGAACGGATTATTTTTTATTCCAAATATAATGCCTTAATAATAAGGAGATTATTTAGTTTTATTAAAAAATATGAACATTGATACAATTCATATTTATGAAAATAAAAACTTTAAACATCCTTATGTCCGAAAAGACCACAATAATACCATTCATAAACCGTAAAGTTAAAATTTAATTATTATCATATACATACATGTGTAACTATATATGTATGAAGGTATGTAAAAAAAATATTGTGTGGGTTTAGGAAACGGACTAATTTCAAAATATCGTTACCTTCAGTCGTAAAGGAGCTAAGTCAAATTTAACAAATTTTACAGGAGGTGAAAATACTTGCTAAACTGTCAATTGCTCAAAGTTTTTTCAATCTGTAAATGCAGATAAGTTTTATTGTCGACTCTTCTTTGGACAACTTAAAGTTATGAATCTGGGTTTTACAAAGGTTTTTGTGTCTTAGAACCTTTTCTGTAAAATATTTTGTGCTTTTAATTTGAATTTGGCACTTCTTATTTTACTGGTTTTAAATTTAATATAATATAAATAATATGTATAAAGCGAAGAATTAACCAATTTTTCGACGACCGGTGATTATAATCACCAGCACTCATACACTTGTTTTTTGTTGCAATGTTTTTTTCTTCTGTCAGTTACTTAAAATGCGGCGGAAAATTGGTAAACTAATTTATTGGGGCTTAATACTTATTGTGCATGCAAATGATCGATTGGAAGGAACTGCACCCAGAGAAAAAATATGTTTAAATTTGGTTACCTCCAACAAAACAATTTTTAAAGAGAATTGCAAACATATTATGTTTAAATTTAACCATATTATTGTCACCGACAAACATATTATTGTTAAATTAGTCCTACATCAAGAAGGCACAACCATATTATGGTTGCCTCCGAACATCTTTTGGTTAGTAATAACTAAAATATGTTTAACATTTATAATAGCATGGTTGATTTTCAACCAAAGCATGTTGCTCTTAGAAAAGAGGAAAATACTATTGTTAATTTAAAAACAAATTATTGTCATATTTAACCATAACATGTTTAGAGGCAACCATAATATGGTTGTGGCTTCTTGATAGAGGACTAATTTAACAATTATATGTTTGTCGGTGACAATAATATGGTTAAATTTAAACATAATATGTTTAAAATTTTGTCTAAAAATAGTGTTGTTGGAGGTGACCATATCTAAACATATTTTTTCTCTGCGTCTGGGGACTTAGGCCGTCAGTAGTGGGATGGCTATATAAATCGGTGCTGAGCCTCATTCTTGCATATGTACGGATGCTGTTTTAGGTAGGAGGCAATTCGGAGGAACCCTCTACCTAAGGTTCAGAGACGTGCTTCGATAGGCATAACAGAAGCCATGAGAACGAAGTAATTCTCAAGCGGCTTTGGATGTTATTTTACTTCTTCTGCCTAGTGAGCAGTATGTGATTGGAACGACAGCCTGTAGATAAAAAAAGCCCGGATAAGCCGCCTGCGGATCTTGAACGAGATTGGCATTGTCCACGGGTTCCATGGGCACTATGGTCAACTTTTGGCCTTTTATTGTGACGATGCAATTATGATGTAGGGAGAGCTGGTGAGGTCAGAGCAGATAGTATAAGGAATTTGCTATTTTAGGGGCACGGGCGGAGGGGTCTTCCTTGATGATATAAATATTGGGAGGTCTTATCGCTCATTCACTAATAGAACGTCAAAACCAGGGTAAGTTTTTATGGCATATGCCATTTTTGTAATTTCTTCAATTATTTCGAAAAAAAGCCATTTTTGGCCCAGCTTGCCAAAAAATACCTTTTTTTGCAAGCTAGAAGAAATTTATATATCTCAAAATTTTTCTTTTACTAGAATCACCCTGTTTCAATTTATATAATTTTTAAATTTTCAGTCAATCTCTTGTATTAACAATATATGTTTTCCTTTTTTCCGTACATAATTCGTATTTAGTAGTTGTTGCAAATACTTTTATTATAAAAACTACAATAGAAGACCATTAAAGTAACGTGATATTCCAAAAAAAAAAAATCAAAAAATTAATTCCATTATAAGATGTAATTTTAGTTGTTTGCTTTAAGTATAGGTGCACATTTAGATTTGGTTAAAAAAAATGACTTTCTCTTCATTGAAGCATAAAGCTCTAGCTGAAAACTTTAATTCGCCTACGAGATACCACAACAGAATCGAACCCATACATTTTGGATTTGTGAAACACTCTTTTTTTAACGGCAAACATACCGCTGTACCAAATAAATAACCCGGCCATCAAGGAATTTTTAACAAAATACACTAAGAAGAAGAGACACTGCAGCACTCACGCAATCAGATGAGCGATAAACACCTACATATGTGAACAGAAACCGTAATGACTAAATCTTTTTTGTCTGGCACTGGCAGGACATAAAGTAAATATTAGGATAAGATTTGATTAATTATTGTTAGTTCATATTTAATATATGAAGATTCAATAAATAAATACTGAAAAAAAATACACTAAGAAGCCCGTACCCAGTTAGACACTGAACCAAATGTATGCTAACAAAATATATAAAAAATGTATTAAAGTGTTACAAAACAGTGCCGAAAAGAGTTTGATTTGGGTATCAATTGATGAAATAACTTACAGCGAACAGCGGATGGTTTCAAATTTAGTATATGGTATCCTGGAAGAAGATGAAAAGGAGACGCCATATCTTTTAAGCAATGCTCACATAGAAAAAGCTAATGCCAGTTCAATGTCAGCTTTTTTTTACTGATTCTTTACAAATATTGTGGCCGAATGGTAAATTTGCATTTTTGTTTAATATATTTATTTAACTATTTCATATTTTAAACAGGCATCAAGTACAATAGTGTTTTACTTGTGTTGACAGACGCTGCACCATATATGGTGTCTGCAGTCCGATCGCCTAAAACATAATTTCCAAAAATTTTATACATAACGTGCCTGGCGCATTGGTTGCACAGACTAGCAGATTTTATTCGTTTACATTTTGAAAATGTGAATATCAAGCTGTAAAGCTGTATTTCTTAGGGTAAGCTTCAAACGAATGTTCATATTTACAAGGTCATTGTATTATTTTCTATTTTGCAGGCCCCTTCTCATAACAATCTTTTAAAATTAATGTTTGCGAACTTAAAAAAACCCTCCATCTCCTTGTGTCACATGATGGGGAACTTGGATTGAAGCTGCAGTCTATTATTGCGACAATTTAAAAAAAAAATTTTAAATAATGAGGCAGAATCTATTCGGAATGCTAAATGATTGTTGCAAAAATCAGACGTAAAAAGTGACTTAGTGTAAAAGACCACTTTCAATGTATCGGCTCCAGTCTCTTGAAATTACAAACAAAACGGCTTTCTATAGACGAAAGCTTAGACGTAATTGATCGTGTTATGGAAAAAATTAAAGATGTCAATAAAAAAGACTTTGTCGAAAAGTTTAAAAAAGTTTCCGATCGTAATACCGGATTACAAGCCTTAATTAAGATAAGAAATATTATATTTTTTAATGAAAGTGAGACGGATGAATTTATTGACAATCTTTCCGCATCTGAACTTTTAGCGTTCAAATATGCTCCAGTTACATCTTGCGATGTTGAAAGAGTGTTTTCCATTTATTCAACCGTTTTATGCGATAACAGGAGATCATTTATTTTTGACAATTTGAAGAAACATGTTATTGTACTTTGCAATCATAACTTAATAAAGTATATGTTTCTTAAATAACAACATGTTTTAATTTTTCTCGGTTCTGCCATTTTGTGCCATTTTTTATACTTTTTCGTGCCATTGTAAACTTGCCCTGGTCATAACTAAAAAAAAAAAAACATTTCGGGATAATCGCAGTTAAAGTTTTTAATTTGCTGTAACCACTTAAAAAAATAACGACAAATTCTCTTAAAACGGGGAAAGTATAAAATATGTAAAGATGAATTTTATTTACAATAAAAAGAAAAACAAAGCCTACAATTCTGCATCTTTCACCCCAAATTTGAATTTATTGAGTTATCACGTTTTATTACTAAATGAGCGATATATGCTTCCTAACGACAGCAGTGTATTTTTGTTTGAGGTTCTAGGGATTTTGAAGGCAGTATAATGGATGAGCGGCCTAAGGTCACTATATATGTGGAGAGCCAGGTGGCTCTTAAGATAGTAGTACATAACACGCGTTAATTCGTTGACGAGTATCGTGTGTTTAAAAACTTTTCTTTTAGCTGTTTTTTAAATTACTTATTTAGCACTTTTCTTATAGAATTCCAAGCTTCAGCTATTTTTTTATACAATACTGTATGTTTTATAAAATATTCAATCATTTTTGCCTCCATGTTTTAAAAATTTGTTAAATTATTCTTTTACAGGAGCCATGAGAAAGAAGTTCTTCTCAAGCGGCTATGGATATTATTTTACATCTTCTGGCTATGGAACACTATGTGATTGGAACGACAGCCTAAAGTCATGACTGTCAAAAATACACAACGCATTAAAAAATTCAAAGTTAACAAACTACCTGCCGCAAACGTATCGAAATGTTTTTTGTGTAACTTGTTCTATGAAAAAACACTTTATTTTATTTTTTTTTTGACAGTAGTCTACAGAGCACTCGCGCACTAAAGCGTGTTATGTACTTCTACCTTTTGGGCTTTGATGAACTTTTTTGTGAATTCCAAGCTGGATAATTGTAGGAGAGCTTTAAGATAATTGCAGAAGGAACCAAGAGGAAAGCTAAGGGGAGTATGTAGTTAGGTTATGCTAATTACCGGGTCACTGCGAAAGCACCGGTAAATTAATGGCCGATGACTTGGCGAGACTAGGCTCGAAAATGAGAACAGAAGATTAGGGAATGGGTTGTAAGCTTCACCTATGGCAATGCAGTCAGCAGGGACATTAACTTGCTTGTTCTTCATGGCACTTCAATTTACGTATGGACAATTTCAAGAATCTTTTGCTAAATATTTAAAGAAGTGTTCATTACACATCGCTATAAAATATGATATTCCGAAATGCTTTTTTTTTTTTTTTTTTGATAAATTAAACTTTTATACGAATTTGTCAGCACAAAATTAATAAACAAATTGTAACCAAACAGACAAATTAAATAAAGGTATGAAAATTGATATGCTTTTCTTTTCAACATATAAAATAGTATTTCTTTCTGCAAACTATTTATTTTTGTGTACTCAATTGAACTGCATCGAAAACTGAATTTTCAAAAAATGTGGACTTAGCTCCTTTACGACTGAAGGTAAAGATATTTGTTTTGTCTTTAAAAAAGTATAAAGATAAAACCATCTTATCATATTAAATATTGTTTGTGGTATTATTGTTTTATTAAATAAATTAAAAATATCAAGATTTAATTGTAATAAAACAAAAGAACAATTAAATTACATTGTGTAATTGAAAAATGTTTTTTATCAAGAAAATTACATGCATGGATAAATTGCTAAACAAAACTGAAATAAAACGAAATTTTACTCAAAAACAAGTCAGAATGGTGAATTTGGCAAAGTCGAATCTGTGTGACCTTTCACCAAGAATAAAAATAATATTTATTTGGAATAAAAAAAACGAGATCGCAACTCTGTGAAATATGACAATTTGGTAACAAAATGGAAGAATTAATTAACTATTTTAAAAATTTAGGTTTCGAAATGTGTATTAATATGTTTCGTTAAAATTATGCATATTTTTCGGAAATGAATCTTGGTAAATTTCTTATGAATCTTATTAAACTTGATTTTTGCATTATATGAAAATATATTTGTGACCTCCTCCGAGAAAAGGGACCTAGTGTGTCAAAAAACGGATTTCTACTTAAGACTGGATTTTGGTACCTAAAAGCGTATAGAATAAGATGAAATGAGTTAGATTTCTAATCTTATTTACCCCATAAAACCGTACAAAACGAACTTGGGAAAATCGATACAAATAAGAAAAACCTTAAAATTTGAAACTTTAAATGCATTTTTCTCAAAACTTAATTTTCACAGACTCCGTCCATTTTCTCGGAGAAGGCCACATTTAATGCTATTTTATGGGATGTATTAAATTTTTATAAGGGGTATTTTGAACTTTATTACACCAATATTCATACCAATTTCGTTATTTGTTACGACTTTATAAAATAATATGTAGTACCTAACATCATGGTTTTTGTAATAAAATGCCCACCGAAGTGAGTGGGTCAAATTCATTGTCTACTTTACATATATCGCCAGAATCATATCAATTTGAAAGGATCTTATACGAATAAATATTACTTAGTATTACAGTTGTAGGGCATGATAAAGTCGAAATAAAAAATATATATATTTAAATAAAAGAGTACTCTGTGGCAGAATAAAAAAAACTGTCGGTTTTTATTTAGAAATTTTTAATTTGAAGTTAGAAACATTAAAAAATATATTGCTGGCCTAAGCAAAATTTGTATTTACCCTTCAGTGGACATAATTGTTAGAAAAGAAATCAAATGTAAAATAATTCATAATATTATAGTAATCCCCACTGTTTAAAGATAGGCTTGTATACGTTTGATCAATCCGAACAGAAAACGATTAAATATTGTAAATTTCGTTTTCAGTATCTCTAATAAATGATTTCTTATACATTTTTCTTACATTGTTAATTTAATATTATTAAACTGTATCTTGGAAGAAAAATTAGCTCCCATATTCATAAAAATATATTTTATTTAATAAAAGCGTACAAAACTAATTTTTTATGAAAATTTTACTTATGTGCTGTTTTCACAACACAAGTGATTGAACGTAGAGTAAAATTTATATGAAAAGCATTCAGTCGTTTTAGTGGTTTTCATATAAATTTTACTACAAGTTCAATCACTTGCGTTGTGAAAACAGCACATTTGTAATACTTTAATTCAAAAAAAGATTTTGAAATTGTTTGAAACTCATCCGAACTTCTAGAAGCGAAAGTATTGCGATCGATCAATTTTCATCACATGCATGATATTCTCATGACACTCAAGGTATATCAGTCTAATTGGCAGCCTTACTATTGTTAGAAATCAACTTATGATTTTTTATAAACTATTCTATATTTTCTTTTCAGACCCGTGTCGACCTTCATCAGCATTCTTTCTATTTTACTGGCTTTTTCTTATACGTAATACATAAATTAGTATTTAAATCAACTATTAAAAGAAAAAGAATGTGCGAAGTTTAAACGAACCAAGCAAGTAATTGAAACGTATTTAAATACTGTAAAGTGCAAAATATTTATAATTTTGTTAATCTTAAACATAAAAAAACATTTAAAATTTAAAAATAAACATACAATTAGGGGATGTACAAGGTGGTCATAAAGTCATATGCCTTAAAGTAATTACACGAAATATCACACTCATAATAGAATGTGCTATTTCAAATTTGTGTCAGCTGATAAAAAAAAACAATTATAATTATTTTATGGCAGAATACCAAGAACAAACAAAAAATAAATGGTATTATTCGTTAATAAAGTTAATAAAATCTACCTTCAATTTTCATTGAAATTCGAACCAAATGAAATTTTTAAAAATCAAAAACATAAATAAAACCAGCTGATAACGGTTACTTGCTGATTAATTTTTCGGATGGCTGCTAGTGCAATATCGTTCGTTCTGGCCGTTACCATCAAAAATTTTCTCGTTAAAAATGTTTTATTTTTTTATTTTTATCTGTTTAACGGGCAATTTCACCAAGTTCAGTTAAAACGAACTATTACTTAAACTTCTAATTAACAATTAGTCAATTCACAAGGTATCCTAACATGTCATATTGTCAAAATGTCCTAATATTTCACAATGGTTAAAAAATATTGTTGTAAGGCTCAGCCGCTCAGCGTTGGACTTTTCTGATTAATTACGACAGCACAATAAACACAGCAAGCAACGTTCTATTTATTTAAGACACTTTTTGTTAACAAACCAACAACAATATTTTTAAACCATTGTGAAATATTAGGACATTTTGACAATATGACATGTTAGGATACCTTGTGAATTGACTAAATATATTTTTGATAGTTATAACTGATAGTTAATTATAACTGAACTTGGTGAAATTGGCCGAAAAACTTCTAAATATATAATTAAATATCAAAATTGTAAACAATTTAAAGCATACTTACATACATATTGCATACATTTATTATGTAATAATGGCGGCGGCATGTAAATATTACCCACTTAAAAGGTGCGTTCATTTAGCTCAGATTTCTACTTTGTACTAAAAAAAAAATATTAAATACAGAATAAAGAGTCTTATAATTTTAGAACCTTTTTGTTTGAGACACAACAGCAATTAATTTAAACTATTGTAAAATATTAGGATATTGTGACAATATGACTTGATGCAACACCTTGTGAATACCATAATTTCAAACATATTATTGATATTATTAATCATAACATGTTCGGAGACAACCATAATATGGTTGAGAATTTTTGTAAGAGGACTAAGTTACTGTTTGCCGTTAACAAATAAATGTTGAAAGTAACCTTAATCTGGTGAAGTGTATTGTTGCAGCTAAAATTTTTTAAAACATTGTATTGTTAAATTTAACCAAATATTTGAAGTTTCAAGGTAGGTAAACATTTCATTGTTAAATAGAATAAATTTTTTTAATAATGAAAAACGAAATGTTAAAGACAAAAGTAGTTTGTTTGTGCACGCAAAGAAAAAACATGGTGGTGCTAAACATATTCTAAGAGCAACATATTATGATAAGATTCATGATTGTAGTCAACATATTACGATTATTATTGAATCATATTATGACCAAATATATTCGTAGTATTGCATCATAATATTTTTCCCTTAATCCTTTTTTGTTTTTATAACATCCTATCATAATTAAATGCAATCATATTATTATCATGTTAATCATAATAAGTTAAAAAGTGATCATATTATTATCATGTTATTCATAATAATATGTAGATTAAATCTAAAACCGAAAAATATTTTTTATATACATATATATATGCTTATTTACTTACTGGCAACTTTAACTTTAAGCTGTTACAGATATTTCACATCATAATATGATGAAACTTTAAACATAATATTTTATAGAATATTCATTATTTTTCTCTAAAATAACACACAACAATGGTCAATAAAAATAACAATATTTTGTGTACGACAACAACAAATTGTTACAATAAACATTGTGTAGTTGCCGTAATCATGCCCAACCATGTTTTTTCTCTGCGTGTGGCTATTGAGGGAGCGATAATATTTTTTATTTAACACAATTCAACCATGTTCTTTCTCCTCGTGCACCTGTATATAGAATTTTTGCAAGGCCTTCGAACATTTTATATTTTAAAAAATAACAATAGTATATTTTCTACTTATAATATTATAGTTGTTTTTCAACCATAACATTTTTCATTACGAAAAGAGAAAAATGTTATTATAAAATTTTCTATTAATTCGAATGTGTATTTTAAGTCAAATTTAAAAACTTTTTATACTTTAATTTTCTTATTCCTTCAAAATGGTCCAGGAATATTTTCTATGCACTATTACAGTATCGTTTGTTTGTATATTTCTATTACGCAGTTTACTTTAGCTATCCTTTGCCTAGCAACGAAGTAAATTGTACAGAAAATTTACTATTATATATCAGCAGAATGTAAAGCATTTTCTGGCCAGCTACGGCCTTCGTCAGCATTCTGTTTATCTTATAACTGGATAGTGCTTATTGTAAGTTTTATGTATTAAACTAAATTATTTTAACAAATAGAATCTGGGAATTTTAGTTCTCGTGTTGAGTTGAATTTTTTAATTTAAATATTAATTTTAATTCGAATGTGTATTCTAAGTCAAATTTCAAACTTTAATAGTCTTATTCCTTCAATATTTTCCAGGAATAATTTTTATGTTATTGTTAATTTAGAACAATATCATTCATCAATATCATGTTCGAAGACAGCCATAATATGGTTGCGACTTCTTGATGGAGGAATAGCTTAACCATATTATGGTTGTCGGTTACAATAATAAGTTTAAAGTTTTTTGCAGGTGACCATAAAGAAAAATGTGTTTCTCTGCGCACTTAACTTTTTTAAGGATACACTTAATTATAAACTCTTTTTAAGTTACACATCGCACTTGTTCAATAATACAGTATTAACTCAGAATTTAAAAATTGTCAGTAGCAGCAAACCGTTTTTAATTTTACATTAAATGCATATGAAAAATAATATTTAAGCCAATATTTTCTTTACAAAATAGCACGATGTTTTTACAGCAGGTAGATATGAATATTACCTATCGATTTTTTCCAAAAGCGGAAAAGTAAAAATTTTGAGTTAATACACTATTGTTGAACAAGTGTATTATTTCTCAAAAGTTTTTAAACAAATATGTATATTTTTATTAATATATGTATATAAATATATTTACTAAATGTACGTAAAAACTAACTAATCAAATAAAACCTCAATAATATCCTTTTCATTAATATTGTAGACAAAATATATCACAATATTCTGTATATAAAAGGAAATTTTACAATTTCCGGTAATATTTGTCATGTACATCATGTATAGAGTGTAAAATTTGCCCCCACCTACCACTAGGAATTGTTTGATTTCAATTACAAAACAGACTTGGATATGAGAGACAGTGTGTATGTGTTTCTATTAATGTATGATGCACATGTTGGTTTGATGATTTACATTTATTTCTCTTGTAATTGTGTTTGTATGGGTAGAGTATGTGTGTTTTTTCAAACAAGTATGTGTAATGTGTTTGTGGGTGTTTTAACAATCACAAAAACACAATTTCCTAAACAAATTTGTACTGGCATCAGTTCTAGATAAGAATTTTTTTCATTTGCTATTTATTTGTTTGCTTTGAAATGGCCAAATTCATACATATTTTGTGCAGAAGATTTTAGTAGAAGATATTTCTTTTAAAGAAAGAAACCTGATTCTGTGTGATTTGTAGTATTTTAATATTATATATGTGGGATGACTGTAGTTATAATTATAATAACGAAGACAATGAATAACGAATAATTGCATACATGGGTATTTGTATTCTTCCAACACTGATTGTTGATTCTTTTTTACAATTTGCCTATTGCTCGCCAGAGCAATAACGAATGGTCGAGATGCTAAAGTAGGGAGTGACAGATGGGTCGTTGTGAGTTAAAAGGTTGTTGTATGAAAAGAAACAAGAAAATACTTTTGCTATTGCAGTGCATATTAGTTATTAGAGAACATTGTTAGATCAAAGGCGGGGCTGTAATAGTTAAGATGAACGTAAGAATTTATTATCAGTTTTGTTGCCTGAATTCTAAATAAACTAACTGAATCATTAATTTCAAATGTTCATCTGAATTTGATTTTTAATTGGCTATATAAAGGGACATTTAAGTAATATTTTTTCATACGCGCCACCAAGAATATTTTCTAATTTCATTCGTAATACATCGAAGATAAGTGTCTCTAAAGGAAATATTATATATTATCGATCCTTGTAAAATTTTAAGGCGATCTACCTATGTCTGACCATAAGTTCAATCACGATAGAATCTGCACGATAGCTTAGTGGAAGATTCAGTTTATTAAAAAAAATTTTAAGAAAATTGATTTGAAGGTATTGAAAAGCGCTACTCCATTTTATATAGCCTGCACACAAACTTCCTTCCGCGGACGTTGCCCAAGGGTCATACGGATAAAACAAAAAAATGTTGGCCTAAATTATTTGTGTATACTAGAAATATTAAGAACTGAGAAAGGAAAAAAAATATTTTCCATATAAATTATCCCCCCGAAATAAAACTAAAGACGCGATAGCGGCCACACGCAATTAGTACTTCTCGTAAACAACGATGTTTGATAATTAAAATTGGTCAACTTAAAACATTTATTCATTCGGCTTCATTACTTATGTATATGTATGTATATAACTACGGATTTGGGCACAAAAGGCAATGAAACAATGCCAAATCTACTGAAAAATTATCCAACGATTGTTTTATTGTGCATTTGATATCAGAACCGCAATTCTGTAACTTTTTGAATTTAACTACGGATATCGTTAAGTAACGATAAATCTCGGTAACTTTAACGAATTTTTTATTCTCTATCTTAAATAAAAAAATATTTTAGTTTAGAAATATTAACGACAAATATCGGTAAATATGTAAGAACGTCAAAGTTGAAATTTTTTTGAATAAATAAAAAATATAAACAAAGGAAACGGTTCGAGTTGCCCGCGCCACTCTAGCACAATATTTAGCCTTTACTTTTTATACTCAGTATACATTTTAGACCCATCTCTTAGTATACCGATTGACTGAGAATCAATTTCAGAATTGATCTAACGAGGTTCGTCTTTCCATCCGGCTGGCTGGTTGTCTGTCCAAGTTAACCTTGTCCGCATAGCTCAAGTCGCAATTTTGGCAACAGTTTGATCAAATTTTAAACATATGTAGTTATTATCGTAAGGTCGAATCCTATTCAAACTGGTGAAAAGCAGTTCTTAATTTTAAATAGCCTACATACAAGCTCCTTTCCTGAATAGAGTTTTTGCCCATTAACCATCTTATTTTATAGATATTTAGGTTTATTTAAGTCCCATAATATTTGATGGCGACATAAATTAGCAGAATTTTTTTATTAGAAGCGGTACATTCTGGCCACACCTCTTATATCACCTTTATAATAGCTTCTATGTTATCTCATAGTAGTAACCATAGTAATAGAAGAAGATATTTTATCTTAACTTCACAACATATTCATTTTGGCGGAAACATGATCGCCCATGGGTCCCAAGTACTTTGGGTCGAGTATACTTTTTTATTTTTTTGTATTAAAAACTGGATTCTTCACTATGTATTTTTAAACAGTTTACAATACATTTATTATCGTTATTTTTTAACAACAACTTTTTTTTTGTCGTTAGCTACCGATATTTTTTACCGACAAAAATTGTTAGAACGTCACTACAGAATAATTAACGAATTTTGACTAGTTAACGACAAATTGTTGTTAAAGAATTTTAGTACAGAACTGAACAATTTTCAAAAAGTGGAGTTAGGCCTTTTAGCTTTATTAGTACATTTAGAAATTATGTATCTAATCAAAATAGAGCTAGAAGAAATTAGTTTTTTTCAATGTTTTTTTTTTAAATAAGAAAATAAATAAATAAAAGATTCTTTAAAAATATCGAGTGTTGCCAAATCAGTTTCGTTAATATTGTATATATTACTGTAATTGTAAGGTTTGAGCATTTCAGGTGTTGAATTAAAGTTGTAAGTCGTTTTATTATATTCTCCAGAAAAAGTTTTACTTTGTAAATTTTACTTTTCTAAATTCCACGAAAGTAAAAAATGTTGATGATGACAATTCTGACAATGGTAGTAATCGGTCCATAAATTCCTATAGCCCTCATACAAGCTTCTTTTCGGGATATAGTCTTTGTGCCCATTAACAATTTTACAATGCTGTGATTTAGACTTAATTTGGCCCAAAACCTATTTGATTGCAATCTGAATTGTTTTACCAAATGTTATTGGAAACGGTCCATATTTCACTACAGCTCCCATACAAATTCTACTCCAGAAAAAGCTTTTAATGCCAAAACTTCGCATAGGAACAGATTATCCTTCAACAATAAATTTCAGTATTTTTGATCAATTATTAAAAAAAGGGAATTAAGCACAACAAACAAAATCTTTTAACTTCCTTTTAAATGTTAGTATATTTGTCAATATTGGCAACAATGGCTTTTACGATCGCTACAATGTCGTGACAAAATGTTATGGTCGTGGGTCCAAAATGAAAAACAAAAAACTTTTATAGGAATCTGAACCATAATTTCATAATTTTTCTTTAGGAGGGTCCATGACTGCCCATGGGTACCAAGTGGGGTACAGTCACAAAAATTTGTTCTTATATACTGTGGTGTAGGGTATCATATGGTCGGACTTGACCGACTATACTTTCTTAATTGTTTATTATTGTAAATGGGAAACTGATTATTTCATACATCTTCAATACTGCAATTAAAAAATATTACTCATACGTACAGATAACCCAAATCAGCGACAGTTAAACACATTTAGGGCCAAATTGTGTGAAACGCATATTGTTTTTTCAAATTTTCAACGCCACAAAATATGAATAATTTGAAATTTAAGAATTCAATATGAATTTCTGTAGAAAGCAACAACAAAATTATAAAATATTTTTAAATTTTTTTTGCTTTCAATGAAATTTTTGGCGTTGCGTTGCGTTTTACACAATTAGGCCTTTAAAGTTCTAATACTTAAATATTTTTTTAAAATTATTTCGAGCTGACTGTATTCCTTATGTCTTAAAAGTTTTCGTCGTCTTAAATAAACTAATGGTGCACCATGGGTGGTGGGTATCATAGACAAGACATGGCCGAATATATCGAGTGTTGCCAAATCATTTTCGTTAACTTTGTATATATTACCGTAATTATAAGTAATTTATACAAAGTTAACGAAAATGATTTGGCAACACTCGATATTTTTAAAGAAACTTTTATTTTTTGTTTTCTTATTTTTAAAGAACATGGAAAAAAAATTATTTTTTCCAGCTCTATTTTGATTAGATACCTAATTTCTAAATGTACTATTCGATGGGTCAGAGGCTTAAAGGCCTTACTCCACTTTTCGAAAAATTTTTAGTTCTGTACTGCAATTCTGTAACCTTTTAACGACAAAAATTTGTCGGCCTAATTTGAGTTTTTAGTACAATAGTGTTAATCATGTCGAAACCTCTTTAAAACAGAAGTTCTGATGGTGCATAGAAAATATTCCTGGAAAAGAGTAAGACTATTAAAGTATGAAAGCTTTATAAATTGTTATTTGAATTAGAATACACATTCGAATTAATACGAAAATTTATATTTTAAGTCTCTTAAAAATATGTTATTCAGTTAGCATCAATTTTGAGTGCTTATAGATAAAACTTGTTATGTATAATTTAACAAAACTATTTCATTGAAAATGGGTTTATATGTTCTGCTTTAAACAAACTTTTAAGTTAATTGACCTAAACGAACGTTTTGCTAACCAACAATGTAACGATTGAGTAAAATTCTTTAATATAAAAAAAAAAAATAAAAAAATTAGTTGTTTGTATGTATGTATTTATTTACTGTGAGAGTAAAATTGTTCCAAACTTTAATCGTTTGAGTATGCAAAAAAAGGAGTAAGAAAAATATAACAAAAATCCCTTTTCGGTATTTATTTTTTTTTCAACACATACTAACAAGTAAACAATCGGATGTAAAGCTAGTGGTATATACATGATTCCAGAGTTAAAAAACAATCATGTGTAACTTTAGACAATAAAATTTCTTGTCGATTTACCAAAAAGCAATTGTAAAATACATGTGAATACATTTTTCAATATACATACATATGTACATACACACATATGTACATATATATTGTAATATCTCTATACGAATAGTAGTTTAAACTGTTTAAACATTTGCTAAAGCTCGTGAAATACATATACCCAGTTAACATATTTGACTAAAAAATCGTTTGAAAGTCAGTCTATTCTTTTGAGGTATAATATATTTAGTTGCGTGCTGGGTTGTGTAAGTGTTCAAAAATATACTATTTTATATTCCACTTAGATTTCTATTCAATTTGATTTTCATTTACTAAAAAGCTCAAGAATTTTAATATAAATTTATTTCTTAAAAGTCGAGTTGATTTTAGTTTTCCGCAAAATAATAAAAAAAAAATCCGTAGTAAAACGGCTTCGTAAAAATGTCCCTTATGACAAAACGCAGTTCAATTTATTTAAAAGTTTAAATAAAATGCTTCAAATGAATCGCACTTAATCTGAAGAACTAAGAAGGGTTAAAGGCAGAGGGTAAGTTTGTTTTAGAGAAATATTAGTGGTTTACAAATAGTGGTGGTTGCTCATAAAGTTTAGCTCCCTAAAGGCGACTCCTAAGTAGTTAGAGCTTTTTTATATCCAATTCCCTAAATTTCGATTATACGAACTTAAACTCTCATCGGTCATGCCAATTTTTACCTCAAACTATTTTTTATCCTAACCTCACACAAAATTTCACTTCGTTTTTAGAAAATAGAAAATACAAAATTAGGCCCACCTAAGTGGGTATAACAAGTATCAATTCACCGAGAGTAAAAATATTTAAGCAGTGGGCAAATATATATATGTGGACAAATTCATTTAAAACATAATTCGACCTTGTGTAACTTGAATTTCATGATTCTTTTCAGTATTAGACATATAAAAGCGATTTTGAGGACGGAAGCTTATATTGAACCTATTGATGATTATAGTCCGATCATCACTATATCCGGTGGAGTGATTTCTAGTATTAAACATTTAGATCAAATTTTTATTCACTAAAAAAATCGATTAAGCTTTTCATGCGTACTAAAGTTGGCGCCGCGAAAGAAAAATTTTAATTAGGTCTTACAATTTTTCATACAAATGTAGGAGTGATTTCATTAGGAAGTAGCTCCCATCCCACTGTGTTTTATTTAATTTTTTGCCGGAGAGTTATTTCGTAATGAAATTGTACCCAAATGAAATAAAATGGGACTAATTTCATTTGTTTTTATTTTGTTATTTCATTTGCTGTGGGAGTTATTTAATTTTTTACGGGTGTTATTTCCTTTTCAATTATTTGCAGTTTCTTTAAATTTTTAAACATTTTCCATTTGCATTTGTTATTTTTTTTTTTGGTAAATTACCTGATATGTAAATATTCAAGTACAAAAGAGCTTTAAGCATTCATAATTATTTGGGTTGGGATCTTATACCAGAATTCGAAAATCCCGAAATTCAAAACCCAAATTTTAAAATTATGAATCTCTATTGAAGACTTCTCTGCATGGCCGACCAACACCGGGCCCAGGGATTTTCTCCTCAATGGTATAACAATTACCGGCTTCGGAAACTTAAGCTTCCTTAGGCCGTGCGTTAGGCTTAATTTAGGAGCTTTACTTAGCGAAGGTAATTGTTATACCATAGAGGAGAAAATCCTTGAGCCCGGTGTAGGCCGGCTATTTTTTTTTTTTTTTTTTTTTTTTTTATTATTAAAGTCTATGGAATAATCCCTACAGACTAATTTATATACAATTTATACAAAACATAATTAAGAAATTACAAATAATTTAACAAAAAACAAATATAAATGACATTTTACATTTTTTAGGTTATTGTATTTAAGTGTAATATAATATCTCCTTTCACGATTTCCAAAATTTTTATTAAAATCTATAAATGGATACAATAAATTGAATTCATCACAGATTCTGCGAAATGAATCAAAATTAGCATAGTTTGTGCTGTAATATTTTATGCTTAGGATGTTATAATTTCTTAATGATCGAAGAGGAATATGTAAATTTATTTTGCTAAGAAGAAATTTGGAATGAAGACTACCGCTCATTAATTTTAACAAAAAAGTAACAGTTTACATATGTCTACGACTTTTTAATGTTGGCAACTTAATAAGGGCGAGGCGATATTCGTATGATGGCAACCTTATGTTAGGGATCCAACGCAAACCGCGAAGACAAAACAACATAAACAGTTTTTGAACTGGCTCAATTTTGTTAGAGTGTACTTGATATTGAGGGCCCCAAACAACAGATCCATATTCAAGAATTGGTGTAACTAAGGTAGTAAACAATTGCTTTGTTGTATATGGATCGGAAAACTCCTTAGCCCAACGTTTTATGAACCCAAGTACTCCAGTGGCCTTATTAACTGTTAACAATATGTGACTTTTATTACTCAAAATATAGCTACCATTTATTGGACTTGATCTTGTAAAAATCATATATTTACATTTTTTCGCATTAAGATCCATGAAGTTAATGCTACACCAGGTAGTTAAATTATTAATATCTTTCTGCAAAAGAACTTGCTGATCAGAGTTGTTGAAGGAAATAAATAGTTTTACATCATCTGCATACATTAAAGTTTTTTAATTGTTTAATTGCAGAAGGAAGGTCATTTATAAATAGTGTAAATAGGAGGGGCCCTAGGTGACTACCCTGAGGAACACCTGATATTACATTTATACAGTTTGAATATGAATGACGAAATTTAGCAGATTGTGTTCTGCTTTTTAAGTATGAACCAAGCCATTTAAGAAGCGATAAACTAAAACCCATCCGATCAAGCTTAAACAACAAAAGATCATGATTAACTTTATCAAACGCCTTACTAATATCGTTTTATATAACATCCGATTGGATGCCATTAACAAACCCTTCATTTACCCAAGTTGTCAACTCTAGAAGATTCGTAGAAAAAAAATATGGTTGGAGGCAACCATATTCTAAGAGCAACAAACTATTGTTCAACTATAACAATGATAATGTTTATAGATAGCCATATTATAGTTAAATTTGAACATATATTATATTTAGCCATGATTTGGTCTATATTAACCTTATTATGGTTTAATTTGAACAGCATTTTGTCAAAATTAATCACAGTTTGGTTAAAATTAACTATAGTTTTGTTCAAATTAACCATATAATGGTTAAATATGAACTTCACTTGATTCCAACTAACCATATTATGGTGATATATGAATATAACTTGATTAAAATTAACAATAATTTGGTTGACCCATGATTTGGTCTTGAGTAACCATATTAAGGTTAAATTTGAACACACCTTGGTTAAATTTAACCATTTTATGGTTAAATCTGAATATAACTTAGAGAAATTAACCATGTTATGGTTTAATATGACCATAAATTGTTTAAAATAAGCATAGTTTGGTCGAAGTAAATTACAATATTGTTAAAAGTAACCATAATTTGGTTGAAATCAACCATAGTTTGCAAAAAATAATAATAGTATGGTTAAAATTAACCATAATTTGGTCAGAAGTTATTTAGTATGGTTAAACTAACCATATTATTGGTCACTTTATTCAATACTTACCGCAATGTTGCCTTTATTTTCTACAATAATAAAAGTTAACAATTATTATACAGTTAATATTTTTTTAAATATTTATTTTTTAACAGTCTTGTATATGTATAATAAAATTTTATATTGTTATAAATAAAATTTTTTTTTATAATTATATATATATATATATATATCGTCCCCTTAATAAAACAATAGTGTATACGCATGTACACCATTATTTTTTTATTGCATAATTAGAATCTACATAACTGATTCTAAATGTGGTCAAAATTTGGTGATATTCTACTTCCACAAAGTGGGTCAAAAGATTAATTGAAATATTATTGTATAATTGCGTGTTTGAAATTTTTCATTAATAATTGTGTAAGTGCAGGTATGGTGTTTTAATTAGTTGTTGCTCTAAATATAATTTCAAAGAAAAATAGGGTATAAAAAGCATACACTATTTTTATTATTCACTATTTTTATTATTTCATAACAAAATAAAATCGAAAAATTACGTTTATTGATATACACAATTTTTTAATAATATATTTGGTGTAAAATATTCAAATAAAATAGTGTATATCGTACAAAATAAAATAGTGTATTATGATTTTCATACATATTTAAAACAAATAAAATAGCCTAAGTGACATCATGTTATTTTGAATCCCATTTATTTGCAATTAAAGCACTTGTAAATTAATGAAATATCATCTACTAGTAGCCTGATTATTTCATCACATATTTTAATGACCACAATTCAAAAACATCGATTATTTTCTGAGATATTAGTGTTTTCCCATTTGTCTAATAACTCAAAAATTTTAAACTCAATTATCTCGAAATGGCAAAAAAATTATACACTATTGTTTTATTAAGGGGACGATATGTATATACATATATGTATATATATATAGAGCAATTCCATATGAAAGCGATCACCTTTTGGACGACCCCTCTCCGATTTTAAAATAAATAGTCTCAATCGATTGCCCAGCAAAAAATAATGTACTTACATATTTTTTTTTTTTTTTATAGTGACTGGTTTAGTGGTGGTGTACACCACTGTCATGTGAAAAATTGAAGAATTCTTCATAAGGGACCTCATTGAAAGTTGTTTTAAAAAAAACTACTAAAGCGATCGCAACGAGTGATAGCTCGTTGGAAAGGTATTGAATCAGGCTTTAATTGAAAAATAAAATTTTCCTAATTTTTCTTAGAAATTTACCTTTAAATTTTCCCAAGAAAATTAAATTTTCCGATTTTCCACAGAAGCTCCTAAATTTTCCGGCTAATTTTTTTTTTTGGATTCCTCATAATTTTTGCTTTAAGAATCAGCAATAAAAAAATGGGCCCCGACTCCTTGTTTGGACAGGAGAAGAGCATTTAAGAGACCACCTTGTTAAAAATACATTTTAAAAATTATTTTACAGTTAAAAATACATTAATGAAGAAAAAATCTTTCTTATTTTGCTGCTTATACTTAATTACAATATTTATTAAAAATTTCAATTGTCTTTGCATCATTATAAAATTAAAGTAACTTTAAATTTAGCACGTCGGCAGACGAAGAGTACCGCTTTACATTAATTGACATATCAGAAATATTTGGTATGAAGCAACGAAACTTTTGCGTTCCAGTTATAGTTTTGACATTATTATATCTGTTTTGAATTCGTCGCTCCATGGCATCGTGTTCTTTTTGAGTGCATAAAACTGTGTTAATGGCAATTTCCTCACGCAGAGAAAAAACATGATTAATGAATGGTCACTACGACCATTTTTATTCATATTTGCCTAATATGTTTACCCTAATAAACTTATTATAATCCTTATTTAACTTGAAAAAATATTTTTTCTCCTTAACATTTTTTTATTCACTATAATATTATTATATGGTGTTTTACACCTAAAATGTTACCATGATCTTGCTAAACATATTAAATTATGTGAAATATTTGCTACTATAATGTATATATTTTCAACTATACAATTAAAATCATAATATAAGCTTTACACAAAAGGTATGATTGATATTATAATTTTTGTTCGCTTTAAAATACATTCTCTAAATGAGCAAACATTTATTGTCTAAACAAACAGTGTGTGTTTATAAAGCAAATAAAATCTTCTTCCATGTCATTTTCCGTCTGCGAGAGTCAGTAAACCGAGAAACATGAATGACTGAAGTTTATCGGCAGAAAAAGACCATGCATGAATGAAATATTAAGGAAATAAACTATTATACGTTTATTGAAACAGGTAAATTAAATATATATATATATATATATAAATATATGTATTTAATTTTATTTATTAAAATATGCTAAGCTGTAAATGCATGTATTTTAATAAAAAATAAAATTTTTTAAATAAATTTTTTTATTGGTTTTATTGTGAGAACCATATTGCTTGGTGTTAGGAAAATTAGAAACATAATAATAATATTTTTGAGATAATAATAAGCTACAAACGTGTCTGAACATATATTGTTACTGAAGACGTGTTTGGTACAATCATAACCACAAACATTAATGATAGTTTGCGATTGTGATTGTATCAACCATGTTTTTTCTTTGCGTGCTTGCTTTGAATCCACGAAAACAAATGTTGTACATTTAAGATCTGGTCAGTATATGGCCTTTGCAAACTTGCCTTAGTCGCCATGCGTTTTAGGGTTCCCCCTAACGCATCGCATGGGCCCTTACCGTGGGACGTCGCGAAAAAGTGCCACTCGACCTTGCAGTTTTGTTCTTCTTCAATTATGCAAAGATTGTAAGAATTTTTTTTATTCTTGTACTGAGAAGCCGCGCCGTCTGAGAAAAACGTTACTTTGTCGATTGCATCGAATTTTGATCTTAAGAATTCAAACAGTTTCATTTGAAATAAATAAACGGACACATAATTATGAGCTAAACTCTCCGCGACAACAACAAGGCTATATAGTATATATACATACATGTTTAATTTGAATTTTTTAATTACAATAAAAAAGTTTGAGCTATTAACATACATACATATATTTACATCAATGTACAAATTTAATATTTTTTGAAACACAAACATAGCCAATGTAATGAGTTTCTAACAATTTTATGTCCAAGGAAAAATAATTGTTTTCATATTCAACCTGAAAAGCATGATAGTGTGATTGTTTTTTGTCCTTAACATTTTTAAATTCACTATAATAATATTATATGGTGGCTTACACCTAAAAAGGTACTCTGCTCTAGCTAAACATATTAAATTATTTGATATGTTAGCTACTATAATATATATTTTCAACTATACAGTTAAAATTATAATATAAGTTGAACACAAAAGGTATGTTTAATACCATCATTTTTGTTTGCTTGAAAACACATTCTCTTAAGATGCAAACATTTATTATCAAAACAAACAGTGTGTGCTTTAAAATTACATTTTCTCCGTCCACGAGCGTCAGTTAATCAGGAAACATGAATGATGACAGAATAATTAAAACATTTTTCGGGGAGAAAAATGCCATGCTGCCTTGCAAAACTAACGAAATAAATTATTATACGTTTATTGAAACAGGTAAGTTATTTAAATATAATTATAAAAATATATAAATATGCAATTATTTTGTCTTTCTTGCAGCCAAAAAAACCTATAACAAATTTTGACACATAATTTTGTCATCAGTCCCGAATTTTTTCAAAAACGGAATTCTTATTTGTTTGGATATATTTGTACCACACAACGTAAATTTATAAAATTAAACACATACACAGGTATATAAATATGTGTATTTAATTTTTTTTTTAATTTATGTATGCTACATATATTTTATTTATTATATTTGTAATAAAACATAAATTTTTTAAATTACATTTTTTATTGTTTTTATTGTAAGAACCATGTAAAATGTTGAAGTAGACATTTTGCATAGAAAAATGGTTTAAAAGATCGTGCGCATTTTTCTTCTGAACATAATAATATGTTTGAGAAAAAAATTATCTAACATCATTATGACTGAACATAAATTGTTGCTTAAGACGTGTTTGACACAATCATAACCACAAACATTAATGATAGTTTGCTATTGTGATTGTATCAACCATGTTTTTTCTTTGCGTGTATGTATTCCTATTGTTAAGCCTCTAGTACACGGCATGTAAAAAGCTGGCGTAATTTTGACGTCATCACACAACACGCAATGCTTATTGTGGCTTTGCATTTACGTCAAAATTACGTCAGAATCACATGCGCATGTGGCTTTTTACATTCCGTGTACTAGAGGCTTTAGTTTTTTTTTTTATTTTCAACAAATTATTGTTATACTAGCAACAATACAAAATTTGTAAGAACTTACTATTGCCTTTTTTTGATTTGGCATTAACTCGTCTTTGAATGATACCTTAAGCACTAAGTCGGACTCTGGAGTTATTATATGCATCGTATAGTTTGCCTTTTGGTAAATGTCCATTTGAAAATGGCACATAATAGGTTGCCCTTATCTCTGAGGGAAAAATTTCAACGATTGAATTTGACAATTCTAAAAAATCGTCTTAAAGTAATCTGATTGAAATAGTAAAATTAATATTATGTACTCCAAACTGTATATTTTCAAATATAAATATTTACCTATAATTTGGATTGAGCTTCAAAATATAATTTATAATTGTTTTTGCTATTTTTATGCGTTCTCTATTTTCAAGTGAGCCAGCCGTAAGAAGTTTTTGAAAACCATGCAATCGTTTAATATCCTAAAAAATAAAGACATTTTATGTATTTAAATGGTACTAATCTAAATTTAGTCACTTAAAACAGGAAAATGCAAACATATGTACATATGTAAGTATAAGCTAGCACCAAAAAGCTTTTTTCATGTACGATTCTGTTTTCAAACTTACTTACATACATATGTATTTTAAAACCTCTCTCTTTCTGATGCATATAGGTTATGATGTGCCTTGCACGCATTATAACACTTTTACGACACCGATTTAAATTCGACTTACGTATATATGTATGTAAGCATGGAGAATTCACTGGAAGGTGAGGTCAGCTCTACAACAACACTGCTTCTGTGGTCCGATTGTTAAAAATGTTGCTAGTAAAAAAAGTTTGTGTACATATATAACTGTAGTTTGTATATAAACGTTGACAACTCGACCAGCGAAAAAAATATATTTTGACCCCAATATATGGTATTCTGTTTAATATATAAGTTTAATAATTCCGTACCACTGCTGTATGAGAACGTTTTTACCAATGGTTGTTCTTGAAAGGCAATTATATTTTCGGTTGTGCCATACGTACTTACATTCGAATCATTGGAATTGTCAATAGGCTCCCTATTTATAACTCCACCATTATTTTCAGCATCTAAAAAAAAATATTCGTTTGTATTAAGTTTTGTAATGAAAATGTTTGTTTATTGCACTTACCTGACAACTGTATGGTCAAAACAAAATCGGTACTGCATATCTACTGCCTCACAAAGTGAGCAAATATGTCCGAGTTTATTTCAAACTCGTTGGAAAATACATTAATCGCTAAGTCTTTTTTAATTCCGTACACCTTTTTTACTAAAAATAAATTAAATCATATATTGTACTAATGCGTTTAAAAGAATGCTTTTTCTTACCTTGCTTCAAAAATATGTCATAATCTTCTTCACCATTGAAAGTGGCACCAATAACTCGCTTATTATTTTGGAAAGATTTTTCATTTAAAGCCTTCCATAATTTAAGTTTAAATTAAACTTACTATATTTTACCTTTTTTAAATGTAAACCTTTAAGCACGAGGACGCTATATGAAATGGCGAATAAAATGGTTGTGTTGCCAGATTGTATGTACATTTAAATGCATGCCATTGTTTAAAAGTGTTTACAAGCATTTCTTATTTAAGCCCCTATTACGGTTCACAACTCAACTCAGTTCAATTGCTTTGATATATTTCAACTTTGATATATTGCGGTAAACAAAAATATCAAAAAATTACAACTAATCACACCCAGTTGTTTTAATTACACCTCAACTGAGTTGAGCTGTGAACCGCAACAGGCGCATTATTCTCGTGCACAAGTTTGCGATTTTTAAAATAATTATACCTCTGTGCTATTGTATTTTAATAAGAATTGTTTAAAAACTTAGGGATAAGGCTAAATAATACATACATATGTATATATTAAAATATATATTTTTTCAATTTTTATTGAAAATGAAGCGCTAAATTGAAGCGGTTGTTTTTAGTAAAATATAAAAAAAGTTTACTTAAATTATCTGGCATCCATTAAAACCAATTCTAAGAGAATTGAAAAATGTTATAGTTTTACATATAAATGAATACATACACATAATTATTTATACCCCAGCTAGCATTTTCAATCGTCTAGGAGTCTACTGGGAAGCTCATGACGAGTGTTTTTGATCGTCGACGAGCTAATTTTTTAATTGTAGACGATTCCTCGCACGGGAGAAACTGTTACACGTGCTGATTCGTATGAGAGATTCTTCCATAACACAGCAAACGACTCTTATATTAATCCTAAAGGGAATCGTTTACGATGTATGTAGAGATTATCTAACGAGTCTTTCAAAAATCATGCCAAGAGTCGTATGAGACTCATAAAGGGATTATTTTACAACTCGTGAAATGCTCAGCCGTATAACTGAGCTACCTAAATAAGGGCATCAAGCGTGTTTTCCATGTCAAAACTTATAATTTTCATTCAATTTATATCAAACAAACCTTAATGTCGGGAAATCAACACCATACTGCCGGAAAATCTTATTTTACAGATCCTTAGGTCGGTTTTTTTTATTGAAATTGTATTTCCAATAAAATTTTCATAATTCAAAAACGCTCTTATTAATGTAGCTCAGTAATTCTTATATGACTCTTACAGAGAGTCGCAAAAGGTTCATTCCAAGATTAAAAAACGAGCGTGTCAAAAATATATAAAAAAGTAATAAATAAAAAAAAATTATATGTTTTTGTTTTTGTAACTCGTCCGATAATCTTCAGAAGACTCTTTTAGGAGTTGTATATTGAACATAATCGTCTAACAAACAGACTATGCTAGCTCTGTGCTCGTCTTTATTCTATACTTATGTAAAAATCAGAAATTCTGTATATAACGAAGCCCAGCTAGCATCTTCAATCGTCTGGGAGTCTACTGGGAATCTCATGACGAGTGTGTTTGATCGTCGAAGAGCTCATTTTTTAATTGTAGACGATTCCTCGCACGGGAGTAACTGTTACACAAGCTGATTCCTCTGTGAGATACTTCTACAACACAGCGGAGGACGCTTATATTAATCGTAGAGGGAATCGTTTACGATGTATGTAGAGATTATCTAACGAGACTTTCAAAAATCATGCCAAGAGTCGTATGAGACTCATAAAGGGATTATTTTACAACTCGTGAAATGCTCAGCCGTATAACTGAGCTACCTAAATAAGGGCATCAAGCGTGTTTTTCATGTCAAAACTTATAATTTTCATACAATTTATATCAAACAAACCTTAAGGTCGGGAAATCAACACCATCCTGCCGGAAAATCTTATTTTACAGATCCTTAGGTCGGTTTGTTTTATTGAAATTGTATTGGCAATAGAATTTTCATATTTCAAAAACGCTCTTATTTAGGTAGCTCAATAATTCTTATATGACTCTTACAGAGATTATCAAAAGGCTCATTCCAAGATTAAAAGACGAGCGTGTCAAAAATTTAAAAAAAAAATTAAAAATAAAAAAAAATTAGATGTTTTTGTTTTTGTAACTCGTCCGATAATCTTCAGAAGACTCTTTTAGGAGTTGTATATTGAACATAATCGTCTAACAAACAGCCTATGCTAGCTGGGAGGAGTGTAAACGCAGAATATAATGAAGTCTCCTCCCTTTGGAATATTGCAAGTGACAATCACCCAAAGATTCACAATTGCTAAGTTCTATATCACCAAGATATTTTCGTAATAGCAAAAGAACTTTCAGCAGCAACCGAAAAGTTACAACAACTTTTTTCAATGTTTAAAAATTTGTAACACAAATGAAAAATTCTATGCATACATAATAATTTTTATTGATAATTTACAATTGTAACAACGTTTTATAGATATGTATGTGTGTACATGTACTTACATATGTAACTAAAAACATAAATCTTATTTTTATATATACTTAGATATATCTACATATATAATTACCAGAGTACGGAGAGTGCTCGAATTAAACTCGCTCGCGAGCGAGTCCAATTCGAGCGAGTTTTATTTTCTACATTGAAAAGAGTTATTCTTTACTGCTCGCGAGTTTAAAAAATAAAACTCGCGAGCGAGTTTTATTTTTGCGAGTTGAAAAATATTGCTCGCGAAAAGAATTCAAATTTTAAGAGTCAAAAATAAAACTCAACTCGCGAGTCGAGCTAAAAAGAATTGTTCGCGAGTTTTATTTTTGCGTATGAATTTTTTTTAATTAAAAATATCTTTTTCCTGTTTATTTGTTTGTATGTGTGGATAAATGTGTGTATGTATGAATATTTCATCGAAACACAGAACAGCATTAGCAAATGGATCAGAAGTAAGGTGGGAAAAGGTATTTATTGATACAGCAAATATTACGTTGTGACAAGTATAACTAACCATGAAGAAGAAATAGCAAAGGAAAGGATTCGTTTAAAAGAATGCAATCATGTTATACGTTTCGAAAATATAAAAATACTATGGAGAAACAGTTTTTAGTTTTAAATTTGGGAATATTTACTAACATAGTATTGAAAATAAATGTTTGTTACTATCAGTGTTGCCAAGAGCTGAATAAAAAATAAGCTAAATTGGTATTTTTAAATAAAGACTAAAAAGGCAAAAACTTTTTTTATTCATTGTGATCTTTATTATTAAATAAGTAAAAATACATAAATATATTTTATACTGTGCATAACATTTTTTTTAAGACTTCATAACAATAAAACTAAAAGTAGTTAGTATACTAATAATTGTGTTGATACTGAAAAAGTTTACATTAAAATGTTTAAAAAAGAGGAAACTAGGAATTATTTTTATTAATGTGAATAAAGTTAGGTTTATAGCAATTCCTCACTGGTATCGTGAGTAATTGCTATTTGTTGGATTAAATGCATTTTGATATATTATTTTGTTCGTCGATTGAAACATATTTTTCAAATTCAAATAAATTTTTGCGACCCATTGCACAGATGTTTAAACACTCACTACAGATCAATGAACACATTTCATTGCATTTTATATAGTCGTTATTGTTAACTACCTGCTGCTATTTTCTATAAAAGTCAACTAATTTGGTTTGCACAAGACAATTATTGGCGATTTCTCAGAAAAGAAATCGCCATATGTGGTGGCTATTGCAGCCATAAAATCTCATATTGGGTTCTTTAATTCTGTGAGGAGTGTAGGGCCGTGCACATAAAAAACCTTTACTGCCTTTTTTGTAATAAAAATAAAAAATTTCTTAAGGTGTTTCCATGTAAATTCGCAAACAAACATTGTTAATACAAAAACAAGCCGTTCATTAATTTCCTATGAATCGTAAACACTTCTATGTAAGTCACTAATGACCGCATACGTTTTATTACACTTCATTCAAAATTTAACATTTATACGTATTGCACATATATTTTAAAACACACTTATCTACCTGGTTATGAGCATCATTCACTTGTGTGCATTTTTTTGAGTATAAACATTACTTTTACAACCCTTTCCCATTTAACCACTCACTAGGGATCAAACAAACATATCAATGATCACATTTTCTATAAATAGTCGTGAATGTTTACTACCTGCTGATGTTTTCTATATTGATTCTATATTTGATTCTTTGGTTGTCACAAGACAATTATGTGATGGCTTTTGCTACCCTAAAAAACTCTTAATTCATTTATAACACTGGTCTTCAAAAACATATAAAATATAAAGATTTTGAAGCGGTTAATTTAAATCCGTTTGCAATTTCAAATTTTTTTATGGGCTTGGCTAATATTCCGCCCGAAATAAGGGCCGATTTTTATAAAAACACCAACAAATGATTATTAATAATATTTCCTTTAAGTCAAACGAATAACATTTTTTATATTTTCCACTGTGTCGGACATTTTCAGAAATTAGTGGCGATAAACTTTTTTTCCAAGCAAAATTAGTACTATTTTTTGTTTTCAAAAATTTGTTAACAAATTTAGAACAATTTTTTTATTATTTATCAGAAAGCCAGATATATTGCGAATAAAATGAGCCATAAACCATGAAAATCGATTGACAAATGTTTATTTAATTCATAATTATTAAAGGCAGCTTTTATGAAAATAATATGTTACCAATCTCAAACACTTTTATTTAAGTCATTTAAGAACGCATACATTTTATTACACATCATTAGACATTTTGCAGGTTTACATATTTTTAAACAAGAAAACATTTATACATACAAACACACATACATTCTTATCAACATGATTTTGCCCAGCATTCATATGTGTGCATATGTTTTTATAACCCCTTCCTACACATTTGCCTGCCCTTCGTTTCTAAAAATTCATATGTATGTATATTTTTACTTCGCACAAGCAAACATTAATTTTTTTAAACGAGTTGCTCGATTTCAACTCGTATGCGCTCGTTTTCTGCTCGCATAAAATTTGTACTTACGAGTTGAAAAATAAAACTCATAAGCACAAATTTTAAAACGAGTTGTTATCTGCTTACGAGTCGAGCACAAAAACCTTATGACTCGTAAAAAATTTGTGCTCGCGAGTTTAAAAATAAAACTCGCGAGCACAAATTTTAAAATGAGAGAGTTGACTCGAATTGTGCTCGCGAGTAGAATTTTTTCCTACCCTGATAATTACCAATGTATATACGTTTCAAAATTAAGACTGTCTTTTTTGCTGACTACTTGTATTTAATTTTTCTTATTTTTTATTTAACATAAAACATTTTTTTATTGTGCGCGCACAAGACTTTACCGACTGATTGGGAAAAACGACTAAACTGATTAAAAAGCGTTCAACAGTTCGACTTTTTTTACGAAAACACTTTAAACATTAAATGTTTATTTTTATTATATTATTGTTAAAAACAAAAAATTTATTGTTATATATTAAAATACCTATGGTTGTGGATCAAGTTTATTTAAACATTATATTGTTAAATTCAACCATATTGGAAGTTTTAATGGAGGTAAAAAATTTATTGTTAAATTTAAGCAAAATTTTATTAATCGTGATAATAGTTATCTTAAAAACAACAACAGTTTGTTTGTGGCTGTTGCGGAGAACATAGTATAATTTTTTCAACAATACTTCAACCATATTTTTCCTGTGCGTGCAGAGAAGATTAAGTTAGCGAGGCCCGTGCTTATTATACAACAGAAATGGAAGCCCTTGCTTTCGGCCGGGCTATGCAGAGAAGTTATTTTATGGATTTTAAAATTTGATATTTTGAAATTTGGGATTTAAAGTTTCTGGTATGTGACCAAAACCCAAAGTATGTATGTATGTTTGAAACTACTTTTTAAGAATTATTAAATAAAAATCTGAAAAAATGACCTGTCGGGCCTTTTCAGCATGTTTGGATATTATATCCATTTTGTCTGGGAGTTCTTTTTTTGGCCTTATTTCATTCCCTTTCGATGGACTGTTTTGGGAGTTATTTCATTAGTTTCTTTGGGAGTTATTTCATAATGAGATATCACCCAAAATTAGTAATTTGTTTCATGTTAGACATGGGAATAATTTATTAGTTTTTTATTAGTTTGGGACTTAATTCGCGGTGGCTCTAAAGTTGGACTTAATTTCATTAAAATGCAATTTTTTGTATTAAAGTTATTTTTCTTGAGGATTGGCTTTGCATTCAGGATATAAGGTAGTGTGTTTTACAGTCTAAGGAAACTGTAACACACCAAATTTTTCTACAAAAGCATCATTCGTTACGGGTTTAGGTGTGCTAAAATGTTTTCCGAGAGAGGTCTTAAAATGGGTCCCGAAGTAAAATCTTCACGAAGTTTGGATGTGAGAATCGTTATAATAAAGAAGGATGTGTAACAAGTTCAACAAGTCTTATAAATTTATTGATTATTTTCATCATCACACCCTATTTTGTAAAATTTATTTGTATATAATCATAAAGTCTGTAAGGATTATATTTCATTGACAAATAAATGAATAAACAAATAAAACGAGTTTGTGCAAAGTTGTACAACTATCGGTGCATTCGGCCACCATTAAATTTGAATTTTTTACCAAAAATATAAATTATTAAGGGTGGTTGTTCCACCGTTTCGTTCTTAACTCTTTTTCTACTGAACAAATTGTGCTGGATTTTAATTCCAAAATGCTTGGGAGAAATAGAAACAGTTTGACTCTACAATTATTCTTTTCGTTGCAGTTGTTAAAAAGTTTTCGCAATTTGAACAGATCGACATACATGGCTCAGTCGAGTTACCACAATATACAAGTATTCTTTGTGGGGTCAAAGATGAATAGTAAAAAAGTTTCATACAAAATGACAAACTTAGTATACCCTCATTTTCCACCAGCAGTGAAGGATATAAACAACTTGGAATTTTGCTAATAATAAATTTTTTAAAATACCATTTCTGTTAACTTTGGCTCTGGAGCTTGAAAAGACTGGAGTAAAGTTAAAATTTTTAAAGAAAATCAGTCGAATTCGCAGTTCTGAGAAAAAATATTTTTTATTCAATACACAAACAGTTTTTGGGGTGAAGTACGGGAGCCATATGAGTCTTCCGTTTAAAAAACTGAAGATGAGGATTTGACTTATAAAAATGTTTATTCTGTGGTTTTTATTGGCAATCGCTTATGTCCATTTTTTTCGATTTTGAGATGTTGATGCCATTTTGCTTAAATTAAAACTCACTTTACATGGTTCAAAAAATGTATAGATAAATATGGACCAATTCTGATATTTTAACGTAATAATAAAGTTCAAAATGTCCAATACGTAGCCCATAGTTTGATCTTTAATGGTTTTTCATGTCTCCTGAAAAAATTGATTTAAGATATAAGCGGTTGCCGATGAAATCCGCAGGATTATTCTATATTCTATTTGGATAGTGATCTTTTTGTGAACGTAATTTTAAAACTAAGTTGGAGAGTTAGGTACGACATTATCACTTAAAAGTTTTAATATATGTTAATAACAATTTTTTGTCTGTCTTCACTTAAATCTGCTTGTTCTATGCTATAATAGCGCAGAAACTTAAATTTCGGTTGGACATTTTGTAGCCGATAAGTACGAAAATGAGCCTTTTCAGCATAAATATACGGAAGCGAGGTGAAGTTTAATTTTTTTTTTAAACAAAACAAAAGGCGGTAGCTCCTAGCTTTAGTATAGCTCTTGTGCTTTTTCCATAATTTCTAAACATTATAGTTGTTTTCAAATACTTACTTTTTAAAGAATTATTATTAGTTTTCAGTGGGATAAAGCCTGGCTTCTTAACATTCAATTAAAATTAACGTCTAATAACAAAACAATGTACGTTAATTAGTTTATTCATTAATCATTTAGAAAACAATAATGGTTTGCTGTAAGAGTATTAAGCAAATTCAATTTTCCTCAATTACGAACAAATAACTTACATGACATTTAATCTTCTAATTGTACACAAAATTAGTAAATAGTATACGTTGAAATTGAAATAAATTATGTACTAACTTATATTATTGAATTTAAGTTAATTCTACAGATTTCTTCGTAGAAACTCATAACAACAAATACTTACATCGAATTTTATAATCTAAAAGTTATACATACAGGTATATAACAATACATGCACATCTACATACAAATCTTCGTGTGCATTTCTTAACTGAAAATATTTATGTTGATGAAACGTTTTTGGCAAAAAGGTTATAACTCGAATATTAACTGCCTGTTTACAAATTTCGAACGTTAACGTTCGCATGGTAAATTCTATGAAAAACGCTCAGTTTAAAAATATTTTCAATGTTAATTTTTATACAAACGTTTACGTTCAAAATTGTTGAATAGACAGTAGGATATTCATTCGGTTAACCGTTAATCGGTAAACCGATTAATTACTACCCGATTAACTGATCGGTTAATTTAAAATTGGCTATTTTCGATTACCGATTAAACCGGTTAATTTCAGTTGATTAGCCGATGAAACAAAATTTTTAATTTTTTGTAGTATTAAAACATATTTTTTTGTGTTTTTAATTATTTGTTTTGTCTCATATACAAAAGGTATTTGTTTAGAAAATATTTTTTCATTTAAACAAAGAACGTGTTCAGTGATCTTCATTTTAAATAAGTGTTTGCTGTCAACAATTTAAACAGGAATCTAATGGCATAATGGAAAAAATTTTAGGCGTTTAGAGAAATCGAGGAAAATGACTGAGATATTAGATATTCATTGTTATGGGTTGCTTTCGATTTCTCCAACATCTACGATAAGTGAAAGAATTTTTTCCAAGCCAAGTTTTATCACTTAAGAAAAGAATTGCTTAAATTCTAAGTCAAATTATTTTTCTAAAAGATTATTTTTTAAGGTCTCCTTAAACTATTAAAATAACTAATAAAATTATCTTACAGTTTATTTTTTAATTACTATTTATGTATTAATTAAAAAATATGTATTACATATTTATTAATTATTTTTTTGTTTTGTTTCTGTTTTTTTTACTAATAAGCTCCAAATAATTAATAATTTATGCATATTTATTAATTGAAATTACGTAATTTATAAAAATCGTTTGTAATCGGTTAACCGATCAATTACAAAATTAACCGATTTCTAACCGATTACAGCAAAACCTCGGTTAATTAATCGAGCGATTAACCAATTAAAGCAAAAGTCCGATTAAATGAATACCCTAATAGACAGTATATGTTTTTTTTTTTTTGAGGAACTGCAAACACTTTATTTTTCTTTAATAAGTTTTGAAAATTCCTTATAAAAAATGTTAATTGCCTTATAATATAAACTTTTCATTTCGTGAAATTTGGTACATACATTTTCATCGTCACAATGGCGAAAACTACTAAACCTTTCCGCTATACAAATATTTCACCGGAACAGAGTATTTTTGCCCATTATCCTTTTAATCATATGAATATTTAAAAAACTGAATACCAATAATTTACTGTAGAAACTGTTATCACATAAATAAATTATTTGTTTATTAGTCCATATTTGATCGTAGCTCCCATACAAGAAAATATTTGTCCAAGAACTGATCATATGTCCCATCTTAGACCCCCTTACAAAAATCATGTGAAATCTTGTATATGTAATATAAATTTGGTATCTGGATAAAATTCGGCACAAATATAAAAATCTCAACGTGAAAAAACCTCAAGCGGGGAAAAAAAGTACTACGAATGTCTTCTATAAAGCCTCTGTACTCATACTTTGGATGCTCCACTCCATACTCATATCTTTTTTGCACACATTGTCATTGGCCTTCTGCTCTCGCTTCTTTGGCAGTTACAAAAGAATGGCAACTAGATAAAAAAAATAGTCCTTTTGCTTTGGCAGAAAAGCAAAACAAAAATTGTTTCTCCTTCTCTTCTCACTTCTTATAGAAGGGAATGTGTATTTTATCTTTTAAAAGAAAGAGCGGAGATCTGCTAGACATTCTTTAGCAGTCAGATAAGAATGGTAATTGAATTAAAACATTTTTAAGCAGGTATTTAAGAAGGCCTCAAATAAGAAGGTCTTCTGAGTTTTCCCGCTGGGTAATGACTAACAAGACGTTTACATTTGCCATTACTGGCAAGACAGTAGCAACACAAGCAAAGTTTTCTCACAAATACATGTACACTTTTCCAACTGTCTTTGGTGCTGTCGTGCAAATTTCGCAGACCGTAAAATTGGACAGTGATATGACATTTGCTGACAAAATGAAAAAATAAAAAATTAAAATATATTTTGCTTTGATATTTTAAGTATTAGTTAATTGTTTTTTATATTCAAACAATATAAATGTTTTAGTTTTTTTATGCTATTTATTAATTTGTTTAGTTTGTAGCTATAAAACACGTTTAGCTGGAACTTACCCTGCAACTTTCACGTTTGAAATTTTTTTTAAAGTGAACTTTCGTAATTTATGTCTGGAAGCCTACGTCACGAATACAGTTATTATTGTTTTTGACAACGAATATATATTTTCTTACTGTCTTATCAGTACAGTCAAATGTAAACGGTGTATTAGACGAGTATAGAGAACCGACCAGACTTTCTCAGTTGTTAAACGGACACTTTTTAACTTCGTATTAAATTATATATGTTTTAAGTAATATTTTCTTTAAATTCAAGTTGCATTTAAATACAGATTCAGTTTTTAAGTGCTACTGGATAATCTTATTTAATTATGACAAAAATACGGTAGCACTTCTAAATATCAAAACAATATCAAAAAACAGGAGTTCATAATAAAAGAAGATATTTTTAAAGTGTATTTATTTACTAGGTGGTCTCAAACGAACAGCTGATTGTTTTTGCTTTGCCTGCTGTTCTTTATTGTTGTTATACTGAGGATACCTTGTCAAGTAAATACACAATAGAAACTTATGGGCCGATTAGGGATGGCAACTGAACTGAAGTTGTGTTAACAGCAGGTTATAAGAAATAAAAAAATGTGGTATATTTTAACATGAGCGGTCTTAAATGATTTCACATAACTTCAGTTGAGTTGCCATCCGCAATCGATCCATTTAATAGACTTTGTATTAGCAACATATGCTATTTATGTATCATTGCAAAAAGGACCGGTATTTCAATACGAAGTCAAAAAACCGCCCTAATTTTTTTATCTCTGTAAAACTTGAGCTCATGTGCTGGAAATCTATGTGTCGATTACCCAAAGAACAAATTTTTATATTTGAACATCAGCGGCGTGCTTAATTTCGCTGCTGGCAATACAACTTCAGTCTAGTTGTCATCCTTAATCGACCGACTAATTTAAAATTCATGGTGATTTTTTCCTGGTTTTCCTGGTGTTAAGAAAAGCTCCGGTATATATATAGTGGTTCTCAAAGTATGAGATATATAAAGAGAATGGTATATATTTCCAAACTTGGAAACATGGATTCGATTTAAAAATTGGTTTGGCCTCAATTTCAATCGAATTTGTTTTCCAGAACATGGCTGTTTATTATATTTTATCAAAATTATGTCTTTTTGACTTCCAACGGTCTATTGTAAGTTTTCCTTATTTGTCTGCAAAGATTATTTATGTATTTGCACATACCATCACAATAACCCTGCAAGCATTTATACGACCGGGCGTCACTTCTTCCTTTACTCTGGAGGATTAAAAGAAGATTTTACACATTAAAAAAAAAAAACATTTTATGTTGCCATCATATTTTCATCGTGTGGCTTAATCTCATCCGTCAGTTCCAGGCGATAATACGAATATATATATATGTTCCTTTAATTCCCACTGGAGCAAAGGGTGCCAAAAAATTTCGATAATACGAAAGGGAAGCACATTTATTTTATTTTAAGACATAGAAAAGTTAGAAGAGCTAAAGTTTTTAAACTTTCTAGAAATCAATTATACTATGCATTTTGTCGTATTCTGTATAACTGGAGAATATTAACAGTAAGCGTATTTAAAATTGGTACAAAAAGCGTCGTTGAGAATGCAAGATAACTCTATTTTATTTTGATAATGGTAGCGAAGCGCACTGGGCTAAGTTAATGCCATATAAATATTTTACAGCATTGTCAACAACGTATTTGGGGTATTCGGAAAACCCATTTAAACATACACCCGGACAGAAGGACATAGTTTTATAAAACTTAATACTTATAAGCAGGGCTGTAGAGTTGCCGTGTTTTTACAGAAGTTACAAAAATTTGCGATTTCGACTCCAAAACTTCTCGGTATTACACGTGCATAAAACATTTAAAGCATTTTTCAGTTATTTTTTTAAATTTTTCTTAATAAATAAAATAAAATTTGAAGAGCCACGACATTCCCATACTACGAAGCAGGTTTGTAAGGGATCAAATAAAAGAATAACGATAACAAAAAATTCAGTGTGCATAGCCGATCGCTACATTCACCAAGTTTGATATGCGCTGAATAGAGCGCTTTCTGTGTCAAAAATGTATTGCTTCAAAGTGGGACCTCGCCATATAAAATTCATGCCTCCCGTAAGCGATATGGTACGCGGAACTTTTACGTTTATCCCTTACAAGCCTGCTTCGTTGGAAGCTCTATTATTTTTGGATAGTTTAACACGCTCGTCTTAATTGCGAAAATTCCAGCCATTCACTTGTGATGAAATAAGTAAATAAGGGGAATTCCCCATAATTTTAAAACGCTATTTTTTACTGTCAACACTGAAATATGTTAAACATTCTACAGAATTAGTATAGCCATAGTACGAAAATAAACCGTTCTTGAAATTATACAATAGAAGATGCAATTCAAAGGTACCCTGAGAATGTCCAGAGTGCTGCTCTGATCGTCACGGCATTGGCACCGATACTAGGTACAATAGCACGACTATTTTCTGTACTCAGAATCATCAGATCCGATTTGAAAACATCAATGAAGCTATTTATTATTGAGGCTACCCTCTTTCTAAAGACAAATACAGAATATTTTTTTATTTTAGATCAACCTTCCAATACCCGTGGTAATTTTTGTACACCAGCGCGGCCTCACAGACCGAAAATTTGAACCCTTCTTTCGTAAATTTTTAGAACAAAATCTTAACAAATAAATTTTTTTTTAACTTGAAGATATAATAAAACAACTAAAAATTAAAATAATTTTCTTTAATTTTATTGATTTGCAATCTTTTACAAAATAGTCATCAAAATCGAGGGTTTTTTTGGATACTACAAAAACAAAACTAAAACATTTTTTTTTTCCTAACAAAAAACCAAAAACACTTGATGTTAAATATAAAAATCGCTGGTTGAATAAGCAGTCAGCCTTAAAATTAAAATCAGCACATACCGCAACAGACCCGCGTCGGTCTCACAGACCGAATGTTACTGAATACACCAACACGAACCCTCATACAAATACGTGGAGTGCACTTCACTAAGACTTGCTATAAATCCGGCAGCTAACAGCAAACCCAACTTTGTAGCTTTTCTGGAAAAATAAATATGCATAGAAAAGTATTTCGTCGGTCTGTCAGACCAACACGCGGATACAGGAAGTTAAGCATGTGAACCTTTATGTAAATTTATTTGAAGTTTTGTTATTTTAAGTTTCCGATATTACAGTATTTTGTTGATTATTAAAATAAGTCATATAAAAAATAATAAAAAAGTCCGAAGTCGGAGTCAACGGTAAATCTCAACGGTAACTCTCATAATATCACTATGAATTAGTTCATTCAAATTCATATCATCGCACTTGTTATAAAATAGTGTATTAACTCGAAATTTGTATTTTTCACTTTTGGTAATAAAGCGGTTGGTTTAAAAATAATTTTTCATATGCCTGTAATTTAAAATTATATATTTTAATTCTTTTACTGAAAATTTTTAAATTTTTAGTGAAAAGAGTATTGCTGAACAGGTGCGATATTTTTTTGCCGACGAATATTCGTGGCAAAAAATTTGTCATTCTTCCCAGTTGTGTTTCTAGCATTAAAATAACGTATAATAAGAAATACAGATATATTTTTATATTTTATAGTTTCAAAAATAAGGGAAGTACAATTTCATTTATTAGAAGACACATTTTCGAGAGTTTTGATATAATGAGACTGTATACCAATTTCAAACTTTTTCCAAATTTACGGGGATCTAACAACGGATTCTGGTAGAGGAGACCAAAAATATATATATATATATATATATATACATACATACGTGTATCGGCGTTTTGAAAGATCACATCGGAATATTATTTGATAGATGGTTAAAGTTTTCCAGCTTTGGAATGTTCTTGCAGCATATCGGCACAGATTACACATAGATATGTCACGAGACGGAAGATTTGTTGTCTCTTTCATAGAAAGCTGCCCTTTTTTCATATCCCTTTCAACCATCTTTTACGCAGCAATACAATGAACATAAATTTATTTACTTGAGATCTATTAGCAAAACTGTTGTAAAAATTAACTTTTTAGTTTGCCGCAACACTAGTTAATAATATTTAAGTAAGTAAATAACATTATAAAACAAAACAGTATTACTAAATAAATTTTTTTGCACAAAATAAGAGGTTTGTTGAACTAATGATTTTGTTAAATGTGGTTTGTGTTTTGTTATTTTTGTTTTGATCACGCAATTTGTTTTGATTGTAGCGGCCTGTTTTTACACATTGCCACTTCACTACCGCTTTTTGTCTCTTTCCTCGAAAGCTGCTCTCACAACTGATCTGGGCCTTTTTCACTCGTAATTTTTTACATATCTGTGTGTAATCTTTGATATCGGTATATAAAACTATGTTAGCTTTACATCTGATGTGTAGGGTATGTATGTTCATCAACTTTGTAGAAAATGTTATGGATAATATTTTTGTAAAACATATTTTTTGGCTTTATTCTAACAAATCGTTAAGAACACCCCTTAAAAGGGGGAGGGAGGGAATGAAATGTTCTACAAAAATGCTGGCAAAAAATTCTACATTAAGTGGCTGAACACACCAGAGCCCAAAACTTGACACCTATAGCAAAATTCAGCCAAATTCAAGATTGCCAATTAGAACGCTTTCTCGGCGAACAAGCCTTTCCAACGAAAGATTAGAGTTGTGATAGTTCCATGGTATGTGGCGAGCATTTTAATTTAATGACGACTCTTTTTCCGAGCTCTCGCGATAGAAAATGCTTGCAGGGTAAATGTATGGAATATAAATGTATTTGTTCACCAATTGGGTTGTCTGCATTTGTGTGTACGTACATTTACGTTTAAATAAACACAATTGCATTCTTATATACATATTTGCATAAAGTCACATGCATATTAGTGTGTACCAAAAAAAAATTATTATTTTATGCCCCACCTTTTTTTGAAAGCTGATAGTGTGAAGCATTTTAATGATTTTTTTCAGATTTTTCGGAAGAGGTTTAGAGGTCGCTAAAATCGATTTAACCCAAAAATCGGGTTTTCTCGACTTTTTTGAATTTTGCTGATTAATCGGCCCATTAGAACGATTTTCTTTGTTACTGAGTAAATTTTTTTAAAGAAAACTTCTCAAACTTTACTTCTCTGTGCAGATATTAAAAGTTTCGCATATTTTTTTGCTCATTTGGGTTCCCTTAAATACATTTTTTGTAAATTTAGCATAAATTTGAAAAATAATGCTATGCAACTTTTAAAATTTATATTGAAGTTAAAAAAACTAATGATTCAGTTAAAAAGGTGGATAAATTTTGAGTCATAATTGAATTTGCTCTTACTGTTCCAAAGTTATACCCTTTTTAAGTTTTGTACCCATTTTGTGAAATTAAATATATTGTAATGTGTTTGCCAGTTATGCATCGGATTTGTTTTAATGTTAGATATTTAGATATTAAGTATTCTTTCAAAATTTTAAATATGGGTCGTTTTTTGATTTGTTGCACAGACTTCAGCAATGCGAGTCCAAAATATTCTAAGCAGCTTACTTCTTATACCCCCAAAAAAAAAAAAATTAAAAAAACTATTTTTTTTTAGCTTTTAGTTATTTATTACAGCTTTTACGATTAAGCGCTATGCCCTGCAATTAATTCTGAAAGTCTGTTTCAGAGGTTGTTAGATTAATGTAAAAATTAGCTAAGGCCACGCCGCGTTCTGCGACATCATTTACCACGTGCAATTGCTGAACTTTGTTCTTTGCTTTATTAAATGATTTGTTTGTTCCGGATCTGTTTGTAAAAAATCAACTGAAATGTTGCTGGTTTCAAAAAGGGCTAGGCTGGCTTCGGCTATGAAATCTTGAATTTGTTTGTTATTAAACATGTTTTCGGATAATTCAGCTTTTACTAATTCTTTACCGTTGCTTGTTGCGTGTAGATTTTGGACCACTAAACGCAAAGTTTTGGTGTCGATACGTTCATCAAAAAATGTTAAGGCAGCCAACTTACCGGATAAGTACCACTGATGCCGCAGAAAAGTTTTCAACGTGGCGCGTGCAATTGATTCGTTAAAGCTTTTGTAGCCATCCAATTGGAAAAATGGCATAGAAACAAATCATTTAATGAAGCAAAGAACAAAGTTTAGCAATTGCACGTGGTAAATGATGTTGCAGAACGCGGCGTGGCCGTAGCTAATTTTTACATTAATCTAACAACCTCTGAAACAGACTTTCAGAATTTATTGCAGTGTATAGAGCTTTATCGTAAAAGCCCTAATAAATAATTGAAAGCTAAAAAAAATAGTTTTTTAAATTTTTTTTTTTTTTTTTTGGGGTATGAGAAGTAAGCTGCTTAGAATATTTTGGACTCGCATTGCTGAAGTCTGTGCAACAAATCAAAAAACGACCCATATTTAATATTTTGAAAGAATACCTAATATCTAAATATCTAACATTAAAACAAATCCGATGCATAACTGGCAAACACATTACAATATTTTTAATTTCACAAAATGGGTACAAAACTTAAAAAAGGTATAACTTTGGAACAGTAAGAGCAAATTCAATTATTTTTGCAATGACTCAGAATTTATCCACCTTTTAAACTGAATCATTTGTTTTTTTAACTTCAATATACATTTTAAAAGTTGCAAAGCATTATTTTTCAAATTTATGCTAAATTTACAAAAAATGTATTTAAGGGGACCCAAATGAGCAAAAAAAATATGCAAAACTTTTAATATCTGCACAGAGAAGTAAAGTTTGAGAAGTTTTCTTAAAAAAAAATAGACTCAGTAACAAAGAAAATCGTGCTAATGGGCCGAGTATTCAGCAAAATTCAAAACAGTCGAGAAAACCCGATTTTTGGGTTAAATTCGATTTTAGCGACCTCCAAACCTCTTCCGAAAATCTGAAAAAAATCACAAAAATGCTTCACACTATTAGCTCTCAAAAAATGCTGGGGTACCTATAAAAATCAAAAAAAAATTTTTTTTTGGGACACACTAATTCATATGCGAACTTCATGTGTATTGTTGAATTCACATTCACATTTACATAAATATTTGTTGTTCGCACTTGTTATTTAATTTAATATTTTAGTTTTTTTCTGTTTTCGTTTAGTTATTGGCCTTTATGTACTTTCAGTATTTAGAAGTTTATTATAAATTTTACACATGTTGTATTTGTTTATTTAAAACAATAAATAAAATTTTTAGAAAATATTTAAATATGAAAAAAGTGAAATCTCGTAAATTGTTGTTTGCTTTTCGCATACAAATTTACGTAAAACATTTGTAATTCCACTTTTATGCGATAAGAAAGTTATACAAACATCGCATTTGGTCGGATGTTGTTTATTTAGAAACATAAGCTTTTGCCGCTCTTCACATATACATAGATATAAAAATAAAAAACAATAAGGAATTAAGGGGTAAAATTAGAGGCAGTCTTATTCTTTTGCTCATATCTCAGACATTTGAAGACCGATCTGGCTGCATTTCAATAGAATAGGGCTATAGGGTGACATAGCTGTGTAACTATCAAGTCCTCATCATATTTGGGTTCTTCGGAAAATCTATTTCAGCAGACATAGGGACATCTTTATTTTAGCATTTCTTCTAATAAGGATTCAGAATATATATACTTTATAAGGTCTTGGATCAATATTGTAGAAATTACAAACGGAATGACCTTTAAACTTGGGTGAGGGTAAAAAAATAAACTTTTTTTTTTTTGCTAAATTTTATAACAGAAAAGTATAATGTGGTACAAGCACAATTTTAATATATCCCAAACACCGCGTTTCGTACCCATAGGTAATTAGGGACCTGCACCAAGTTTTCTTAAGCAGTTTAGATTTATGTAAGAGATATTTGTTCAGAATTGTGTCTAAATAAAAAAGTCTACACGCAAAAAAAAAACATGGATGAATGAAGTATGTTTAAAAAAAATCATATTATGGCCCCCCAATTACATTCCTATTGGCGTGATTCAAAAAATTTTGTTTGTATCACAAAATGTGTCTAACATATCCTAGTTAAAAGTATAAAAGTAAGTTCTGCCAAATTTCATCCAATACCAACATATTAAACAAATCTATGACAGTGAAAGTAATTTTGGGAGTCGCTCCTGTATAAAAAATGGGCCGATGTCTATCAAATTTGGTTACGTGTTAACAGCTGTAGCAAATCATTTTTGAGCTGAATTGTATAATTCGTTTAAGGCTCTGGTCCTATGAAAGGAAGCTCTTATCTGCTAAATAAAAAAATACTGAGACAGTGATAAACTGAGACCCTGCTTTGCGCACAAAGTAAACATAACAGCTAGCAAGTCCGATGGACATTGTTAGATAGACTCGTATGATTTTGAGCTGAGCCAATATTATTATATGCTCTGCTATGAACACAACTGGGGCGAATGACGAATTCGACCTACACGACGAATTCGTTGTATGAAGCATGTAACGACAAATAACTAACAGCTTTTATAATTGAGAAAGTGATTTTCTGTTTGTGCAAAAAGAGAAAAATAGAGTGACTATTTTTAAAAAAATACGAAAAACTAAATCATTAACCTAAAAATAACTAAAACTATTTTTATAGCTACAAAATAACTAAAAGAGTAAAAAGATACTTTGTTTACTAAGATACTTAAAAACTAAAACGAAACATGGTCACCTGGTACAGATTCGTTCGCCGGCGTATAAAATTTAAAAACAGCTTTTGGCCGCCGCGTATGACGAATTTGGGCGGACGCCATAATTGTGTGTATTTTATTATACAAATATTTGATATAAAAAATCGTCCCAGTGGTGTTTCTAGCATTATACGCATTGTACCATGTATATATTTTTTTTTCTTTGGAAATTATAGATATTTTAAGAATTATCTCGTGTTTCTAGCATTATACGAATTTTACCATGTATATATATATATATATATATATATTTTTTTTTGGAAGTTATAGTTATTTAAATTATTTTCAAGACAAATATTTTAGAGAAGGAAAGCGTACAAGGATGTACTTTTTACTACTACTGGAAACACTGACCTTAAAATAAAAATTGTCGACAAAAATAAACAATATACTCTTTTAAGTAATAGATATATAAGTGGAAGTGTTTTATGACTTTAGAAATGGCCACACATTATTTTTTAACCCTAATGCATTCCTCCCTAGCATTTCCCATCTATGGTCCTTGTGGCTCAATTCAACCAATATATTACTTATGAACGTTAATATTCTGCTTAAGGCCATTTACAAGAAACTTCCAAAACTAGCACTCGCACTTTGATCACAAAACGTTAAACCGAATTACAATGTAGCTCAAAGTTTATGTTTGGAACACAACTGGGACGAACCACGAATTTTGGGGCGCGAATATTAGTTGCCAAAAATAAAACATTTTTGTGTATGATTGATCGCAATATATGAAAGCGATTGAACACCAAAGGTTTCCTTTGGAGTTCAGATGTTTGTTTTTGAATTGTTACGAGTTAGCCCAGGTAGAAACACCATGTGCTAGTCAATATTAAAAATGAGCCTGGGTAGAAGCACCGAGACTAATCAAGCAATCATCAGAGTTAATCTTAGTTTGCCTAAAGTTCTTTATTTTTAATTGCCTTTTATACAATTTAATTTCTTAAGTCTAATTAACAGTAACAATAATAATAATAACAATAATATTTAAATATGCGATTGCAATTATAATAAATGCTTTAATTGCATTTATGGTAATATTACACCTTTTTACGGGTTGATTGACTGAATTTAATAAACATTTAAAGGTAAATGACTTACAGTAAACATTTTTAAGGTAAATGACTGAATTCTGTCATATAAGCATTTCTGTGTTTTTTAATAAGTTAAGCTAAATAAGTAGGTCATGGTTTTTTTTTGTATAAATTTGTATTTCTTTTGAAATTTTAGATTTTGTGTTAACATGTGTTAACATTCTCCGCCGCGTTGAGCGAATGGCGAAAAAAAATGAACAAATTAATTAAATTAAAGTAAATTAAATAGTAATGGATATGTAAATAGCTATTTTTAAACTTCAGAGTTACGCTGGCGTGGCGTAGGCTGTGGTGGTTTTGGAGCCAGGTTGATTGATGTTCCTTTGCAGCGTTTAAGTCGCCATCCTATTAGGGCCACGGTGATTAGAAATGACAGAAGTAGAGCCACAGAGCCGATGTACGGATGATGAAGAGCAGGGTACTTTATATCCCTTGGAAGATTCTTTATCTCTGCTAGTTGCCCTTGGATGTTCGTGAGTTCATCCAATTTGGTGTCTAAATTAATGTTTGGTGCTAAAAGCCGCCTTACCTCGGACGGTTTACCAATTGCCGTGATATTGCCAACCATGGCATATGAATTATGAAGAGTAGTGGCACTAGTTTCATGTCCATGGATAGCCAGTATATTTCCCTTTATGATGCAAGTCGGGTTCATGTACAAGAGACCAGAATGTTTGATATGGAGGTGTATGATTTCAGAGTCGCAGACTGCAGTTAGTTCTAGTGGATATGTTGTTGAATAAAGCCAACGATTGATGGTGTTCAGTGCGACAAAGGAGACCTTAGTCGGGATGTGACCGAAACTACATTGTGGTGATGTTTTGTTGTTGAATAGAGCAATTTCACAGGAAACGCTGCTGGAGTCTCGAGTGACGCTGACTGGTAACATAGAGCATAGGTATATATCGCTTTTAACTAAATTACATTTATTGAATTGAAGTGCATTTAGTGTCAAATATTCATCGCGGGGATGGTTCGCAGCCAGGTATTCACAGTTGGTTGTTATAGCAATAGTGTTGTTGTTTAGCTTGGTGGGTATAGGGATAACCTTGAATAGTTCAAAATGTTCTTGATTTACTAAAGGCAGTTCAATAATGAACATAACACTTCCCTGGGCTACTGTGCCTTTTATAGTCATGATGTTGTATAATTCTAACAAATCGGTATCTTCAACTGGTAATGCGCGACCCTTGGGAAGATGTCCCTTAATTTTAGAAATTTCTGCTTTTAACTGCTTTGATGTGAGGATGAGTGGACTTATATTCCCGTGGTTCGTATGTGTGAGGGCAGCGACCAGCTCTGATTCAATTCTTTGTAGATCTGACGCAAGTGTATTTAATTGAATCGCCAAAGATATTAGATTCTGGACTTGTCGTAGGTTTGAGTTCTCATTTTTGACTGTGTTTAAATCATGATAGATGCTTTTCTTCAGATCTGAAAAGCGCACCTTAGTGTTGTTCTCGGTTTGCTTGAGAATATTTATTGTCGAGTCTATTACTGAAGTTTGGTTTTTTAGTAACAGATTCAGATACTCCTCGTTTTCCTTTACGTTGGCTATAGTTTGAGCCATTTGTTCTGCATAATCCGAGTCAAGGACTCCGAATAAAGCGTGAGCTATGTTTCCCATGATATCTAACGGAGCTCTCCGCCTTCTTCTTGGAATAAGGAGGTCTGATTCTTGAATAAGGGTGTCCCAAGTGTGCTGAAGTTGTAGGAAGAGTGTCTCACACGATTCAATGGCTATTGATTGCTTGCAGAGCTTTGAAAATGATGTTATTCCGGCTTCCAGGACCTTGTTCCTATCCCAAATTGGTGCTAAATCGTAATATATGATAAATTTCCAGGTAGCTGTTATTAACTTTGTTGATCCTACGCCTTCGAAATACAATCCTGGATCGGTAGAAAATTCTGTAACATTTATTGGAGAAGCTAGTATTATCGGCAGCAGGAGAAGTGAAATGATAATTGTACTGAAAACTCCCAATGAAGCATATTGTACTGTCTTTCGTTTTGGTTGTATAGCATCACCGTCTGATGAGTGTTGCCTCTTTTGTGGCGTTGGAGTTTCATATTCGGGATATTCAATGTGGGAATCGTTAAACAACGGAGCCAATCTATGAATTGGCCTCTTGAAGGTTCCCTTTGCTGTTTTGACGTCGCAAACTCTAATAAGTCCATCCTCTCCCTTGTAGATTCGGTTGATTCTGCCCAATGGCCATTGTAATACTGGAATGTTATCTTCTTTGATGATAACGAGCATGCCTTCAATGACGTTTGGTGAAGATGATTTCCATTTCCCCCTTTGCTGTAGCTCATGTAAATATTTTTGTGTCCATTCCTCCCAGAATTTGTGTTTTATTTCTGAGGTTATTTTCCACCTTGCATTTAATGATAATTTTGGTGCTTGAGCATTAGCATTTACGGCTGATGTTAAAGGTTCGCCGACAAGAAAATGACCCGGTGTAAGAGCTTGGAGATCATCATCATTTGACGAAAGTGGAGTCAATGGTCGGGAATTTAGAATGGCTTCTATTTCAACTACTATAGTTTCTAATTCCTCATAGGTAAGTGACGCCGCAGAGACGCTTCTCAGTAAAAGATGTTTGGCGGATTTGACTGCCGCTTCCCAAAGTCCACCGAAATGCGGCGCTCTAGGTGGAATGAATTTAAAGGTTATGGATTGATCGCTGCATATCCGTGTTATTTTTTCTTGTGCTGATTGTGAATATATTGATTCCTTTAATTCACTCAATTTATTGCTTGCTCCTACGAAATTAGTTGCGTTATCGCAGTACAGGGTTTGACAGTGACCCCTCCTGCTGATAAAACGTCGTAATGCTCCTATGAAGGCTTCTGTCGATAGGTTGGACACGACCTCCATATGGACGGCCTTGGTGGCGAAACAGCAGAAAACTGCGATATAGGCCTTATCTGGTCTTTTCCCTCTTATTTTGTGGTGGATCCAGATAGGCCCAAAAAAGTCCACTCCTGATGTTATGAATGGGCGCGCGGGTGTCACCCTGGCCGCTGGCAGATTTCCCATCAGTTGTTTGAACAATACTGGTCTTGCTTTAGTGCATCGTATACACTTGTGGACTGTGCTACGTGCTAAAGTCTTTCCATTCGTGATCCAGAATTGTGCTCTGGACGCGGCTAATAATGCCTGTGGACCGCAGTGACGATTTTCTACGTGTAGCATGTGCATTAATAACTTTGATGTGAAGTGATTGTGAGATAAAATTGCGGGGTGTTTTGCATTAAACGTTAACATTGATTGTTCTAGTCGGCCACCGACTCGGATTATCTGATGTTCATCTAAAAATGGATTTAATGATGCCAAAGAACTAGATTTATGAACAGGTGTTTTACGTAACAAGTTTTTCAGTTCTTCTTCGAATTCTGTTGCCTGAGCGAACTTGATAATAACGTATAGAGCTTCTTCCATTTCGTGAGCATCGAGCGCCTTGTTGGTTGAACGAAGGTTATTGGTTGTTTTTGAATTTTTAATGAACCGTATTATATAGCCGATTGTGCGCTGAAGGGTTTTCAATGAATTTCGATGATTAATTCGATCGATTATGCCTTCACCATCCTGATGCGTTGTTGCTATTGCTAAAACTCGTTTCGTCAATTTCCGTTCTTCATCGCAAGGTATGTCATTGGGTTGAAAGACTTGGTTTGACCATCCATCTTCGAATCCAGAGAGAAATAATGGACCATAAAACCACATTGAATGTTGTGTTAAGGTTTCTGGTGATAGTCCTCGGGAAATTGCGTCAGCTGGATTTTGTTTGGAACTGACGTGTTTCCATTGACTTGGACTGCTTGACATTTGAATTTTTGCTACCCTGTTGGCCACGAAGGTGTGAAAAGATGCTGCTGGTGAAGTTATCCAAGAGAGGACAATTTTCGAGTCTGACCAGAAGAAGTTTGCTGCATTTTGTAGACTTAAATCTTTTTTCACTCTATTTGTTAATTCCACCCCTAGTACCGCGGCACATAGTTCTAGTCTTGGTAGAGTTTGTTTTTTGATTGGTGCAACTCGTGATTTGGAGCAAATCAATCTAAATTGCCGTTCCATAGGCTCGTTCAGAGGCATCAACAAACGTGTGAATTTGTACTGATAGCGCTCCTTCATGTTTCAGCACGAATCGGTCTATCTTAATGTTGTTTATTGCTTCTATATTTTTTCGGAACTTATTCCATTCGTTTTGAAGATTTCTGGGTAATTCATCGTCCCATGAGATTGGTAATTGCCATAATTCTTGTAAAAATATTTTTGCCTTCACAATGACCGGTCCAAAAAGTCCTAATGGATCAAAAATCTTTGCCAGTTCTGAGCTGACTATTCTTTTCGTCACGCTCGTGTTTGCTGAGGTTTGCGCTCGTCCACATAACTGATCCGACCTTGGCAGCCATATCAATCCGAGTGTTTTAATTGAACAATTGGAGTTTTCGTCCAAGTCTAGATTGACCTCTTTATCTTCAGGAGCAATGCCGCTTAGTAGTTGAGGATGATTTGAACACCATTTCCTAAGCTTGAAACCAGCTTCTCCCAATAATAAGTTTAGTTGACGTTGTGATTCTAATGCAGTATGGATAGAATCAGATCCGCTAAGGCAGTCGTCTACATAAAAGTCATCGCGTAGTGTTTTAGCTGCTAAGGGGTATCTTGTGATATTTTGTGACGCTAAGTGTTGAAGGCACTTTGTTGCTAGATATGGTGCTGACGAGGTGCCATAGGTTACCGTTTTTAGACGATAGTATCGGATATCTTGATGTCTGTTGTACCTCCAAATGATCAGCTGGAACATCTGATCAGCATCGGCTACTTGTATTTGCCGATACATTTTCTCGATATCTGCCGAGAATACAAATCTGTGCATGCGAAAACGTAATAAAATTGAAAATAGTTCACTCTGTACGGTTGGTCCGGCATGTAGTATGTCGTTGAGGGAGGTGCTGCTAGATGACTTGGCCGATGCATCGAAAACTACTCGTAGTTTCGTAGTAGAGCTTTCGGGCTTCAAGACACAGTGATGAGGCATAACGTAATGAGAATCCGGAATATCCTCTTCCTGAATTTCTTCCATGTGCCCCAAGGATTCATATTCCTGCATGAATTTGTTGTACTCTGTTCTAAGTGGGGCATCGTTGTTCAGCCGCCTTTCAAGTGATAAAAATCGATTGAATGCCATTGATTTTGATGTTCCGAGAGTGATTGGGTTCTCGGAAAATGGAAGGCGAACAATGAATCTACCTTCTGTATTTCTTCTTACATTCTGAATGAAGTGCTCTTCACATCGTTTCTCAGCTAGAGACAATGTTCGTTCAGTATCATGTGTATCTTCAAGCTTCCAGAACTTCTCAATTAGTTGATTTGTTGTTTCTTCTTCTGGGCTGAATACTGCACAGGTAACTACGTTGCTGCTGCCTCCTTGTAATCTGCCTGTTACAACCCAACCTAGCACTGTGTTTTGTAGGATTGGTAATTCGTGACTGATTCTTATTTGTTCTGGGCGCATCCATTGATGATAAAATTCTGCTCCAATCAGCATGTCAATTTTATCCGTACGATCGAACCATGGGTCTGCCAATTTAATATTTTCAGGAATATTCCATTCTGATGTATCGAATGAATTTGTAAGCTGTGGTGACACTATGTTTGGAAGCACAAATGCTTCGACCCTTGTTGTATAGTTGCTTGAACATGCTTGAAGCTCGAGATTTACTCGTTGGGATACGTTGTGGATTTTGCGTCCTATCCCTTCCACGCATAGGTCTGAATCCGTTGACTTCAGCGATAGTTTATTTAGTAACCTGTTTGTTACTAAATTGACTTGTGATCCGGAGTCCAGAAGGGCTCGGAATGTACATATGCGGCCATTGGTTCCAAACACCTTTGCCCTTGCTGTGGCTAAGACTGTGTAGCTGTTACCAGCATCTTCATTGTTTGCAGAAGCTACGACTGGGGCATTTTTATTTCCGTTTGGAGAGGACTCTACGTTGGTCTTTTGAGGGTTTCCCCCCGAGGATGGTGATGGCTTTCCGTTTGATGTTTCTAAATGCAATAACGTATTGTGTTTCTTATTGCATTTTAGGCAGGAGCGTGAAGTGCATGCCTTGGCGACGTGACCTGATCGGAAACAGTTAACGCATAGATTTTTTCGTTGTATCCATTGTAATCTTTCAGGTGGCGGCATTTTTTTAAATTTTTCACAATAATATATGGGATGCCCTGTTGATCCACATATCTTACAATTGGATGTTGATGTAGTTGCTGTGATCAATTTTGTTCTATTCACACCAGTTTCTAGAGTTTTTCCACGCGTTTCTAACGCTTGGAAACGGTGCTCTATAAATCTAAGTAACTCGCTTAGACTTACAAGGTTCTTATTGTCCTTAAGAGATTGCTCGAACAGTGTTTGGGTCGAGGAATCAAGTTTCCTCAGTAATATATGGACTATTATGGCGTCCCATTGATCCACTGGGAGGCCTTGTGCCGACAAACCATGGGTGCATTCTTTTGCGAGGTCGTGGATACATTTGAGTGCTTGTGCTGTCTCATTTTTAATTTGTGGGTGTGATAATAAATTGTTCAATAATGTGGTCACAATTAGTCTTTTGTTATCGTATCTGCTCACCAAGATGTTCCATGCGATTTCATAATTTGCTGATGTGATCGGTAAGTGTTTTATTAAATTTTTTGGCTCGTCTGCCAAGTGTGTAGTTAAATAGAACATTTTTTCCACTTCGCTCATTGTCGCGTTGTGGATCAGCTGGATGTAAAGGTCTTTAAAGGCTACCCATTGTAGGTAACTGCCGTTGAATTTTGGTATTTGGATCTTTGGCAACTGTGGTTGACAATGTTCACTTCTTCTGACGATTTGTGCAGTAGCTTCGTTGGCGATATTGGCACTCTGTCGTAACACACCTTGTATGTTGTGCACCTCCGCTTGCATTTCGTAAAACTCATCCAACGTATACCCGTCAATTTGCTCTTCAGATGCTAACTGCCATAAGGTGTCGTTGTTGTACGAGAAATCGTGCATATATTTGTCAATGAGCGTTAATTTGCTCTGACAATACCACTCCTCTCGATTTTCCTCAGACTGTACCTCTTCGATCATTCGCCTTAGCGCTCTCATTAGAGCCCGTTGATTACGAAGAATTTTGCTTGTGATTTTGTCAAGTTCTGGTTCTCCCTGCTTACCGCCATTTGCACCTTCTGTATCTATGGATTTTCTTATTGATGGTTGCGATAATTTTCTTACTTCGGATTCAAACAATGCTTTGTATTTAAGTGTGTCATCCGAAATGCGTAAGTATATCTCAGTAAAATACTGGTGATGCAAAGGTGGATTTGATAGACACCTTATTTTGTTGTCAATGTTCTCAAACTCTAGCCATTGTGTGTCAAGTCGTTTTATACGTTCCAAATAATATTCTTTTGTTTTTCGTGTAGCCGGGTCCTTTTTGACGTTGCGGATTATTGTGTTTATTTTTTCCGCCGTCTCCTGTTGGATAGCTACCAATTCTTCAAAGGATTCCATGGTCTTAATTGCTGAATAGATTTAGATGCGATGATGATATGTTGTCACTTGATTACAGTTCTGTGGATCCTAAACTGTGGTTAGGAACGCTCAAATGTATATACCAAATGTTGATGTCGCCCCGTTATGACCTCAGGACTGAAAGTTTTAGGACCGCTGGATTCTGATGATACCTGTCTCTTGTAACAGGCCCGTTGGTTTCTGATGAGATCCTGTCTCTTGTAACAGAACCTTTTGATTGATGATGAGATCCTGTCTCTTGTAACAGGACCTATAGGTTGACGAGATCCTATCTCTTGTAATAGGATCTTTGGGTTGATGATGAGATCTTGTCTCTTGTAACAAGACCTTTGGATTGATGAGATCCTATCTCTTGTAATAGGACCTTTGGATTGATGATAGAATCCTGTTTCTTGCAACAGGACCTTTGTGTTGATGAGATCCTATCTCTTGTAATAGGACCTTTGAGTTGCGTTTACTGATGATATCCTGTTTCTTGTAACAGGATCGTCGGGTTCACCAAAATGATTGGTGCCTGTTGACTGCTGTCGGTTGCTGATGAGATCCTGTCTCTTGTCACAGGACCGTCGGGGTCACCAAAATGATTGATCGCAATATATGAAAGCGATTGAACACCAAAGGTTTCCTTTGGAGTTCAGATGTTTGTTTTTGAATTGTTACGAGTTAGCCCAGGTAGAAACACCATGTGCTAGTCAATATTAAAAATGAGCCTGGGTAGAAGCACCGAGACTAATCAAGCAATCATCAGAGTTAATCTTAGTTTGCCTAAAGTTCTTTATTTTTAATTGCCTTTTATACAATTAAATTTCTTAAGTCTAATTAACAGTAACAATAATAATAATAACAATAATATTTAAATATGCGATTGCAATTATAATAAATGCTTTAATTGCATTTATGGTAATATTACACCTTTTTACGGGTTGATTGACTGAATTTAATAAACATTTAAATGTAAATGACTTACAGTAAACATTTTTAAGGTAAATGACTGAATTCTGTCATATAAGCATTTCTGTGTTTTTTAATAAGTTAAGCTAAATAAGTAGGTCATGGTTTTTTTTTGTATAAATTTGTATTTCTTTTGAAATTTTAGATTTTGTGTTAACATGTGTTAACAGTGTATATACACACAATCATGGCGTCGCCCGAAATTAGTCATACGTAGCGACTTTACAATAGACTTACTGCCTGTTTAACGATTTCGAACGTCGACGTTCGCATAGAAAATTATATATAAAACAAAAACAAAATTCTTTTGTAGAACTTTGTTTTTGTTTTAAATATAATTTTCTATGTGAACGTTAACGTTCGAAATCGATGAACAGGCTGTTGGTTTTATTTCATACACCAGCGAACGACGAACAAATTGGTACCAGGTGACCGTGTTTGGTTTTAGTTTACAAGTATTTTAGTAAATAAAGTTACTTATTACTTTAATAATTATTTTTTTTTATTGAATAATATTAAAAATAACTACACAAAGTGTTTTGGTATAAAAATAGTTTTCAATTGTGTTTTTGATTATGGTTTAATTTTTAAGAATTGTTTTTTTTATGTGGTCACACTATTCTCTCTCTTTACACAAACAGCAATCAACTTTCTCAATTATAAAAACTGCCAGATATTCGTAGTTATTCTGTTTCATACGACGAATTTACTCAGTGAATTTTAACGGAAAAATTAATTGTGTTGGGCGAAACTCGCCTTACGTCTTAGTTGTGATTTTTGCATCATTTGCGTTACGACATTTTTTTTACAGTAAATTCCAGCATTTACTTATAAAGTGGCCTCATTTCTAGAAAAACGAACAACGACATACATTGTTTTCTTCGTGTTCTGACGTTTGGTGTCTTTGTCTTGTTTATTTCCAGTTTTAATAAAGGCGTTTTGGCGTTAACTGTCGCAATTGTAGTAGTAAGGTCACTTTGTTAATACATTTTGGTAAATTCTAATATAATTGATATTACCACATCAATGTCAGTTTGTTTATAGTTACCATATGAATTTAATAGCACAATAAGAAATAAATGACAATCTTTTAATTGTAGGTTAAAAATTAGGGTCACAAACTCAGCTGGGTCTCATTGACCCAACCAGATTATAAGACTTTTTATTTTATGTGAATAAAAAAAGAACTTTTATATTTTATTTTGCAACTAAAAAGGTTTTCCCTTCTTCTTCATGACTAAATAAAATTTTAGGTCGATACTGTATCACCAACATGAAAAAAGTGAGTTGAAAAGTAAAATTGGGTCATATTGACCAAAGGAATGCAGAAGGGTTAAGTTGCCATTAGAGCAGAGAGAAATAGAAAATAAAGACTTGAGGAAAATATTCAAAGTATTAAAAGATCAAAGTGGATTTCTAGCCTTTTAGTTAACCAATTTTTGCCAGAAAATTATTAAATTTAGTTGAAATAATATGGTTGCATTTACCATATTATGTTTTATAAAAAAACATGTCAACTTTAAATATATAAAAATATCAAACAAAATAATCAAATAGTCATTAGTCAACACAATATGCAAGTTTGAATTTGAATTATTTTTTGCTACCATTGTTCACTCTGGCATTAAAGTTTTAAAATGTACACAATAAATTTTTATAATATACAATTTTTACATTTTAATTCCACGTACTCTACAATAATAAAACTAACATAATTAAAATGTTATATTCATAAAATATATAATTAACTTGTATTAATTATGCAATTATTTTGTTATATACATAAAAACCTGCATGAAAAGAATAAAAACCACAGTCATTAGTTTAGTTTACAGTTGCTATAGTTTCATTTTAACATTGACCCTCGTACAACGCGCTTAAATTTGCACAGTATAAAAACCTTGTTATTCAAGAGTCACTTGTACGTCGTCAACCTTCATCCTCCAATAAAAATTTGTCTAAATTTTTATAAACCAGTACACTCACCTGTAAATAAACAGAAACAAAAAATATAATTAAAAGTGTTTTTTTTTTCTACAAAATTTTGTAAAGAATTATGGGAAATTAAAAACACAATAAAGAATTTGTTGGCAAACAAATTAATAATTAAAAATTTAATATTACATGTAGATACATGCTTATAAATTTGAATTATTTATTTGTTTTATATGTAAATATACGTACAGATGTATATATCCATGTATGCATGTCCTTTGAATGTGTGTTAAAATAATAGCAAAAACTAAACATTAAAAAAAAAATAAATAAATAACATTTAAGTTTTTATTAATAAGTGCAAATTAGAGAAGTGATGCCAATACTAGGGAATTTTCCGTTTTTGTAGGGATTTTTTTCGGAATATTTCAAGAGCAGGGAAAACGGCCAGATTTTTGAATTTAAAGCAAATGTAGGGAATTTTCAATATATTGTATTAAGATAAGTAAATATTCTTACTTATTTTCATATGAAAATTTAAATTTTTTATATACAATAATATTTAAGTACAAATGCAGTATTATTTAACAGAGCCCTATACTATGAGTCCTTACAGCCTTGCAATCGGCAATAAATGTCAAAAGCGAGTAACCGAATATTCGTCGCCCCCCGTATATAATTAGGACGTGAAGAATATTCGGTTTCGCATTTGCGAACTGTTCTCTTATTTTTTATTTGCATTCGCACTCACATTCGCTAAACTGTAGCGAATATTAAAAGCGAATGAAACTTCTACAAAAGAATTAATTTTCTACCGAGAAAAAAAACAATCAAACCTTCTAGACGAAGAGAAATACAACAATAAAATTTTGAATTTTTTAAAAAAAAATTAGTAAACAATTTCGAGGAAATGAAAGGATATACCCTTAAAATGAACTTTTTTTATATTTTTGTTCAGGGGAACTGAAGTAAATTTTTTTCTTTAATTCTACAGATACTTCCTTTCTATTTAGTACCGAGTTTTCTAAAAATTATTAGATAAGTTTTCTGGAAAAATGTTGTTCTTTAAAAAGGACAAAAGATGAGGAAATGAAAAATCAAATACGAAGTTTAACAATGTTTTTTCTCTAGATGAATGGATATATATATATAGAGGCGTTTCTGCCAAAAAGAAAAAAATTTTTTTTTAAATTTTATTCTTACATGTGTGTGTAAAGCAGGCATCAGAAATTAAGAACCGAAAACTTAAAATCTAAGTTTTTTATTTGAAAAATTCAAAACTGATGCGTACAAAATAAATTTTTTTTTCTATCAGTTAAAAAAAAAATAGGAAACACAAAAAAGATATTTATTTTTAAAGTACAATATGTGCTTTGTACATGAAAAGAAACAAAAAAACAAAAATTTAGAAATAAGTCTAATTTTACATGACTTTCTTCAGAAAAAACCCTACTTTAACAAAAAGTCTAATTTCATTTTTAAAAGTTTGATTTATATGCTGTTAGTACAGCCATGAAGTCATGGCGTATGCATCTTAAAAAATTGGAATTAAAAATTACTCATACGTAGCCAAGTAAATTGACAGATGTTTTCCTTGAAGATTTTTCTTCAAAAAAAAAAACAGATAACAAATGTTTGTATGGCCTTCTCATGGTTTAATTTTAAAACGATTACAATTTATGGTTTCATCTTATCAATATTAGATTCGCTGATAAGCTCAAACCTTTTCCAAAATTTATTTCAATTTATTCCAGTTTAATGTAAATTGTATCCAATTTATTCAGTTTTTTTTTTAATTTAACAGCACACGATATATTAAAAACACAAAAACCCATTTGAAATTACATACCAGCTGCTTGCCATGAGCTGCATTTAAATTGAAATATTAAAATAAATTTTATAAGTACCCACATAAATTCCCAAATAATAATAAATAAACCTGGTATTAAGCGGGTATTTACCTGAACATCGGGTAAATTCCCGATATCAACCAATGTGCATTTGTTTTGAAATTTATTTTAAATCAAAATTTTGGAAAACTTTTTTCAAACTAATTAAAATATCGAAATTTCAATATTTTACTCATTTCTGTATTATGCTAAATGTAAATAATTATGGTTTTTTTTAAGTTTGTTTTTGTTATTATTTAATAATTGAAATGTTGATTGTAGTTTATTTAAAATATACACAAGTGTTTGTGTATTTATTAATTGGACATTGTTAAAAATTCATAAAAACGAAATTTGAAGCGAGAACCATTAAAATAGTGAAGAGTTATTTTTACAATATAAATCATTTTTTTATTTAAATAATGAACACTGATTTTTACAATATAAGTATTTTTTTAAATAGTGAAAAGTTATTGTAACAATACAAATATTTATTTATTTTTTTTTTTATATTTCATATTTTGCATATTTGACTTAAAGTTATGAATTTTTTTTATGAAATTTCTACAAATGTGTTCTAAATAGTTTTTTTTCTGACACTAGTGAACAGCCAAAAAGACATGGGGGATAAAGCTGCAAAACTCAAATTGTTAATTTGCAATAGGATTCTAAAAATATCCTCGATTACTAAAAACTGTTTGTTATATTTAAATATCAGCGAAATTTGAATAAGTTTTGAATATCTATATAAAAATTATTCGCTTAAATTTACTGAGGCCTAATCATGTAAAACGAACCGCAATGCCAAAGAATTACATTGAAAGCGCACACAATGTCATAAATATTTTGTAATTTTGTTGTTGCTTCCTACAGAAATTCATATTGCGTTTTTAAATTTCAAACGCTTCATTGCTTGTGGCGTTGAAAATTTTTAAACGGTACATGAACCTCTGTAGAAAGCAATATCAAAATTACAAAATTGTTATGACATTGTTTGTGCCTTCAATGTTATTCTTTGGCGTTGCGCTGCATTTTACATGATAAGGGCCTAAATTTAAATTAAACAGAATGATCAATGAAAAATAAAAATCATAAGATATGTGTAAAATTTCTAAATATTTTTATTTTAAAATTGGGAGAAATAGAAACAATTTGACACCTTAACCCATATTCGGCCAAGAAAATTCAAACGTGATATTTTAAAAAATGTATACTCTTTTTATAGTAATTTGGGTCTTCTGAATCCAAATCCGTTGTCGGTTTAACGCTGCCTTGTCCATGAGTCTCGGAAATGGGTTTCGCAAGTGCGAACACTGGCTGCTATTTGACATGAATTTGCAATATCAACAAATTTTTGTTCATTTATAAAAATGTTAAAAGTAAGATAATAACAAATTAGCAATATTTCAAAATATATTTATTAGGGTAATAAAATAACAATGTCTTATTTTAAATGAAATTATTCAAAGCAGTTTGGATGCAAATGCACGTTGCATTTATGGCACATCCATTTGATTGGTTTGCCTCATCCTTTAAGTTGGCACCTGCGAGGTTTCCCTTGTGGCTGAACTATTTGCATATGCTCCCCTACAATATTTGGCAATTGATAACCAACGCTTTTGTCGGATCTTTCTCGAGCGGATTCAGCATCTGTTTGAGAACTAAGTAGAAAAGCTTTGCTTACGCTTACTCTGAATTGTTTTTGAGAAAGCATATTTTTCTTGTCTCAAGAAGAAGTGTTTCCAAGCATTAGTGAGTGAGGAGCTTAGAACAGAAATAAATAAAGGCCAATATCACTTCTTTGCCAAGTGCTGCTCCTTCAGTCCCTGCGAAGGTGACAATGCCTAAACGGCAACATTCAGAGGAGGAATCTGCAGCCATGAAACAGCAACCAAGGACGAAACGTCCCAAAATTGCATCTAAATCGATGAATAACTCCTTGAGCGAGGTGGCCAAAGGTCACCTTGTGCGGGCTATCATCGAGAGAGGTGTTGATAATGGTGCCATCTCTCATACCAAGTGGAACCTGGAGAAAAAAAAATTAATGGTTGACCAAGGAGAATCCAGGGCAACCTCCTCAATGCGATGATGCTGGAGGACGCAAGTGAGCTGTCTCTCGATGGCTGCCCATGGAACCTAACCTAACCTATATTTATTGTCGTGAAGGTCTACGCCCCCCATCTCCTTTATTGTAGGAGTTGAGAAGCAATGGTTGTGGTACATGCTCGTATTTTTTTACATCCTTTTTCCATCGCATTACACTGCGCATCGGTGAAATTTGTTCGAAGTTGATGAGAACCGTTACCTCTTTGTTATCTGCCCAACGACAAATCAATATAGAATTTGTTCTATCATATTGATAGTCACTTTCTCGCCGCTTCAGCTGCTTTCCTATGCGTAGTGGGGCTTTTGCAATTCGATTCGGTCGAACGGTTCCCGTGGCGCAAAACCTTTTTTTACTTAAAAGGCACATCAAATAATATGATGTGAAAAAGTTGTCAAAATAAATTTGATAGATAATAAGATTTTTTACACATCCCAATAATCTTAAAACCACCTCTGCACCCAAGCCAATTTGTCGATCGTAGTTGTCACTCGAACCAGAATGTGGTATACAATTAAACAAATAACCCGCACTCGAACACAAAGACCAAATCTTGTACCAAAACGAATTGGGTTTTTCCGGATATACAATTGTTGTTAGTTTCGTGATAGGGGATTCTGTTTTTGTTTATGAAACGGTAAAATCTGTCGGTTTACAGTACAAAACTTATTAGAAACTATAAAAAAAATGGAAATACTGAAAATCATTCAAGATATGAACGTGAAAAAAATCTGCCACGACTCAATTTTAGCTGTATTATTAAAGAAGTAAATGCGAATCTAAAAATAAGACCCCCAAATTGGCGGAACACATTGAAAAATGTTCCAGAAATAGTGTCCACTCAAAAACTATATAATGACCTTTACATGAGAGACGCTTTACAAGCAGAGTTAAACGGAAAAAATCACTTTTATCTGCCAAAAAGCAAAAACTTTATCTTGAATTGGCTAATACACATTAATAAGATACAAAACTAATCTTATTTACTGATGAGATTAGATGCAATATGTTTGAAAGAGATAGCCGTTCCAAAGTTTGGAGAAAATCCAACACACTCTTGATCCAAAGAATATTATACCCACAGTCAAACATGGAGGTGGCAGTGTTATGGTTTGGCGAGCCATGGCATCGTCTGTATGTGGCAATTAAGTCTTAGTTGAAGGCACAATGGACCGATATATATGTATATTAGAACATATTAGAACATTATTTGAAACCATCGGTGGAGAACTTAGGTATTGGAAATAACAGGATTTTTCAGCAAGGCAATGAGGGGGGGTGCTTTAAAACCATGTGAGATAAGGCCATGAAGGCTTTATTGCTCAATTGAATGGGAGATAAAGCCATAATGGCCTTATTGCCCCATCATTGAGAGGTAATGTCATATTTAAAACTTTGCGAAATGAGAGATATAGCCATATTTTTGCTTCGCAAATGGGAGATTAAGCCATATTTTTTCAGAAGCCAGATTCCAATACTTTACTTTAGTGTTTCCGGGAAAAGACATTTTTTTATTCTTGTGACGAACGCAGAAAAACTTTATTCACCGAAGCCACCTGCCGTGTCCTACTGGAAGAGAAAACCCGTAAGCGCGGCCGCAGGCCACCACGCAGAAATACTTTAGTATGCGAAGCCAGATTTCAGTACTTAACTTTAGTGTCTCCGGGAAGACAAAACTGAAATGAGAGATAAAGCCATTTTCAAATATTGCTAATGTGAGCTAAGGCCATGATGGCTTTATCTCCCATTCAAATGAAAAAAGGCTTTATCTCCCTATTGAATGAGAGATAAAGCCATCATGGCCTTATCTCACATGGCATTAAAGCACCCCTTCGGCAATGATCCCAAGCAAACGGCGCACATTATTCGCTGATAGCTTCAATATTATGCTCCCAGACAACTCAATTTCCCACCACAGCCTCCGTATATAAATCATGAAAAACATAGCTGGGATCTTTTAGAGAATAAAAAGTCAGAATATATAAAATAAGCAGCAGTGAATGACTGAAAACTGCTTTAAATAGAACTTGGACAGAAATAACTGCAGAAATCACAGAAAATTTAGTAAACTCCATGCCTCGACATTTGTAAGCTGTGAACGATGCTCAGGGCGAATAATCTAAATATTAAGTTTTAAAATATTAACATTTTTTTTATGTAATTTTTAATTCTATTGTTCCTTTTTTACAAATTCCCAAAAATCGTAAAAAGGAGGTTGCATGTAGACTTTAGTCCTTCACTGCATTTGACTTATTATATTTAAATTCTAATAATCAATAATGGTTATTGTTTATGATTATGGCATTTAATATCGTTAAATATTTGATTCAGTAAATTTATTGTGGAAGTTTTTAAATATCAAAACAGACGAAAACTATTTTGTAATCTTGTTGAATATTTTAATATTGATAATGTTTTCAATTGTTGGATTTAAGATTGCACAAGAAAGTATTCCAAAATGTTTTACTCTTGGTAACCCCTCACAAGACAAAAACTTATTCTAACACAACACTAAAAGGGGCAATATTTTAAAAGTATTTGGCTACAGGTACACATGCAGAAAAAGACGTAATTACGATGGTTTAGTGGTAAAACTTACACCATATCAAAATTACAATGCATCCACAGTACTAAAATTATAACGCCAATTAGCGGTCCTCTGACTCTTGTTTTTAATGTTACTATGTTACTGCTATTTTAAATTTATAATTTAGTCGCAATGTATAATTTTGAACTAAATTACCGGCTTTTAATATTCCGTTCAACGTCGAAAATTTGTATAACAAATGAAAATATTGTTTTTTTAACTTAAAAACTGATTTGCCAATTTTTTTTCTCAACATTAATTGAGATAAGTTTTTTTTTAAAATAAAATAAAAATACAACTTTAGAAAACTAAGGTAAAATTTGTGTATTTAAAATGTTGTAGGCGTGCAGGAAAACTTTATGTGGTAATGCAAACTTAGTTCATATGTTTTTTAGAAGTACTGTGATGAAACAATATTTTACGAAAATTTTTAATTTTGTACTTATAGGGATAATGTAGTACTTAATTTTTATAAATAGTAACAATTTCTGCTTGGGAAGTTACCAAAAACCTGTTGTTAACGAAATTCATGGATGCGTTTCTCAGGCGAGTATGTGCCGTAGTTTGGATCCCAGCAAAAACTTTGCTTACAAAATAAGCAGAAAAATAATGAGAACTTAAGGCAAAGAGTACTTATTTTTCTACTAGAAAAATTACTTATTTTTGTTCGCGATGTCCCAAAAGTAATCCTTTATAATTTGGACAATTACAACCTAAAAAATAATACCTTTATTTTATACTTAAAAGTAAAAATAAAAATATGTAGTTACCAAAAGAGACAAGAAATAAGTACTTTCAAATTATCTTTGAAAAAGGTTAAAACACACTAATTAAAATTGCTCTGAAATCTTATGGAATTGATGTTGAAAAAGTGTACACAATAAAGAGTGCTTTTGCTGCACAAAATCATTTATAGCTCTAACATTATAATAACAATGTGTGTATTAATATATGTAATTATACGGGCCTGTCACAGAAATAAATTTCGATCGAAAGTTTTTAATTCCGAGAAAGCTTCTTCAGAAAACGAAAACCGATAAATTTTCTCGGAATGAAATCACTTTTAATTTTTCGATCGAAATGTTTTTGTTTTGGTTTGCACAATATTGCCACATTTAACTTAAAAATAACAAAATTAAAATTTATCAGAATTACGAAAATCGATCGAAATGAAAATACGGATTCAAAACAATACCGAACAATTGCTGTGACAGGGGATTGTGTTCTTCAAAAAAACCTCGTTAACATTAGATTGATATCAATTATAACGAAAATATATTGTGTTGGTAATTTTGAAACATATTATGTATATATTTACATACATTTGATTGATTTTTGGATTTTCCATGTATTTCACATCGAAATTATTCTTAAAATTTTATAATAGTACCGGATATTTAACAAATATTAATATAATATATTGCGAATTGATTTAAAAAATTATTTAAAATCATATAATAATAACTTATTTAAGTCATTATACCAAAGTATTTTTTTGTAATGTATAATTATGACTTAGTTAAGATATTATAATAAAGTTATTATTTTATATATAACTTATAATGCGAAAAGTGTCGAATAAAGCTACAAAGTAATAAATTCAAGAAGTCATTAAAAGTAGCATTGTAAGTTAAGTTTTTGCTGGGATGAAAGGTTTTCATTGATAATCTTCCATTTTTTTCAATAGTCGAAAATGTTGTCATAAAAATTTATTTGTCAATTTTCTTAAAAACATTATTGCCTAAATGGTTCGGAAAAATTTAAATAAAAATTTTTAAATTTCATTAAAATATGTCACGCTAATTTGTCGAATGATATGGATAACATTAATATATGGCTAAAAATTAATAAATTGAATTAAATTAATAAACGAAAACAAAACTAAAATAATGGAAATAAACATGAACATTAATATAATATTTAAAATTAACAATATAATAGTAGAAATGGTTAATGGGGTTTCTGATATAGAAGGACTTAAAATTAACTGCCCGTTCGCCGATATCGAACGTTAACGTTCGCATAGAAAATTACATTTAAAACAAAAACAATTTATGAAATTTTGTTTTTGTTTTAAATGTTATTTACTATGCGATATCGGCGAACGGGCAGTAAAAGAACATATAGAATTTACGTAGTCTCTCGATTAATGTCGCACTTGGTTCCGGAAAATGTCGACGTACATCGAAACAACTTAAATCGAATTTAAACATGTTCATATGTGTTCTTTAAAATGTACCTTTATTAAAAAACTAAAGAAAGGCTAATTTATAAAAAAAATTACAAAACATTTACAGAATCAAACAAGTAAAAAATTATATTTGAAAACAAATTTTCAAAAGTGTACCCTATTTGGGGCCCATAGCCATGACATAGAATCTATCGTTAAAGTGTTTTTTCGCTTAGTTTTGTGTCAATACCAACATTTATAAAAAATATATTTTCAAGATAGTATTTGTATGGATGGGAACTTTGGTCAAATATGGACCAATTACAACAAATTTTTTAATATGATTTAAATTGCAATGAGATAAGTTTGGACCAAATTTAATCTAAATACCAACATAATAAGAGAGTTCATGGGTACAAATAAATACTAAATTCCGAAAGAAAAACCTTATGTCGGGGCTATGTGAAATTATGAAGCGATACTCACCATTTTCAATTGGGATGTATGCCAAATATAATGAAATTATCTCCAAAATGGTGTTACAAACATAATAATAATACCCTTTCCACTACATATTCAGCCCAATTATAAATAAAAATTCCCCGAGAGTTTTTTCCTTTCTCCCATTTATCCTATTTAAATTCTATTGTGCAAATGGACAAAGGGAAAAAATCCCGGGGAATTTTTATTCATAACTGGGGTGATTTTGTTTTTTTGATCTCATATTTCCGTCCGTTGTGTATCGCAAAAAAAATAAACATGTATCCATATATAGCTACACACGCATGGAAACCCCAAAAGAACATTTCAACTAAAAACTGTGATTCCCCGCTTTTTGCTTATAATTTTGTCAATTGCTCTAAAAGCACTTATCCCATGACCAGTGAACAAAATTTTATAATTAAAAGGAACGAATTGTGATAGGTGAAAACAAGACTTATCACTTAACTGGTGATAATCATTGGGCTGAATGTGTTTAGAGTGTAGTTGGTCCAGAGGAAAGGTAATTGGCACAAAACTATTCATGTGGCTGGATTTTGTGCGGGTAGTGGCTGATTCTCTCTAGTTCTATTACTTTATATGAAGGGGATCTATCATATTGACATGGTTCATTTGGGACAATATCTGCGACAGGCATTACTTTAACCGAAATTGGCAGGTTATTTCAGGGACATGTTGCAAAGTGTCAAAAAGGTGCCAATTAGCACCCACGTATGACATCGCCATGTTAAAGTAACTTGTCACGTGACAACTTTAGTGTTAGTTTCCTTTCCCGTAGGGAAGCCACTGAGGCGACGTAAATCGAATGGCGACGCAAACCGAGTTTATAAGGCACAAAAAATATGAAGACGGAAATCGAATGGCGACGCAAATTAAATTTAGAAGTCACACAAAATTTGGCAATGCAAACCGAAACAACGTTAATCGAGGCGACGTAAATCTATGTAAACAAATTGGTAAAAAAAATCGGGTTTTTTAAACGTATTAGAAAAAAAATATCAATCAATAAACATTTATAACACCATGATTAAACCACATTTTGAATTTGGATCTACTGTGTTATAACATGCTGTTCAGAACCGCAAATATCAAGAATTCTAAAACTACAAAATAAAGATATGCACATAATACTCAAATGCAATCGATTTACGCCAGTAGGATATATGTTGGATACACTCAAATGGGTTAATATGCAACAAAGATTGAAGCTGAATACAATACATTTTATACAAAAAATGAAAATGGGGAAAGCTCCTGATTATTTAGTAGAGCAACTCAGATACATTGGGGATGTTCAACCATACAACTTTAGGAACAACACAATGCAAAAACCACTATTCTACAAAGGCTTAAATCTATATAATATGCTTCCAAATAATATTAAAAATGAGATTAATCAAAATATATTTAGAATGAAAATTGTAACTTTAATAAGAAATATTAACTTTGAGTTTATTGATGTAATTTGTAAAAGAACATCTAATGTTATTTTAAAGTATATAAAATACTACTAATAAATAATAATAATAATAATAATAAAAAATAAATATCTTGGCAATAATAACATGAAAATACCGTATATTATAGATACAATCCACATAATATAGACGAAAAAAATTTTTTGTCTTCATGAATCGTAAATTCGACTACTTTTCTTCTTAAGACAAGACGACATAATTGTCTAACAAAATTGGGGTATAAGTAGGGATGGGCAATAAATATCGATATATCAAAATATCGATATTTAAAAAAATATAATCGATATATATCGCCGATATTAAAAAAACGCATATATCGATACATCGATATTTATCTACGACTATCGAATTCGATATTTTTAAGATTTCTTTATAATAATATTCAACATTTTAACCGTTGCTCAACTGCTTACAGTATTGTAAGCAATTTGCCCTTCCGTAGGTATAAGTCTATCGAAAGTGAGCATGTTTTTAACAGACGGACAGACGGACATGGCTAAATCGACTCAGAATTACTCAAGGCCCCAGAATATATACCTTTGAGGGTCCTAGATGAATATTAAAAAAAGTTAAACACGGAATGACAAACTTAGTATATCCTCATTCACCACAAATGATGAGTAAATAGTTAAGAATTGCGAAAGAATTTCGTCCTTAAAATCTTAGTTTGTAGGGTAGTGTAATTTACTTAGTTCAGTTATATTTTAACAAATATTTTTCTATTTGCTATCAGTACACAAATAGATTTTGTGAATACATACATATAAATATTTTGTGTAAATTATTCAAGTTGTTGCCTTTGGGAATCTATTTTTATTAAACTGAATGTTGACACACAAACTATGCAGTTTTTCTATATATTTTAGATTTATTTGTCAAAAAAAAGAAAGAAAAAAACATTTTATTATGGATATTAAAAATATAGATTTAGGGAATAAAATTTATAGAGGAAATTAAGAATTTAAAACTTTTATCAATTTGATTTGTAACTTCGGCGACCTTGTATAATAAAACTGAAAATGAAATAAGTTGTCATTAACTCACAAGGCGAATTCATACAGGTGATATTTTGGAGCCATCTGTTTATTTTTTATTTATTTCACGCGGTTCAGACGGTGATTTTTTCCATGTTTTTTAAGACATGATTTTTAAATCACGGTCTGAATCTAGTGTTTGTGTGTATACTGAATGTCAAACTTTGCTTACATTTTGTGAAAAAATTGGTTTAAGTTTAAAATTCAATAAAAAAAAAATTATTTAAATTTTATAAAACAAAAAAAGTGAATACAAAATATAAAATCAAGGAATTAAAAGTGCGTAGGGGTTAAGTGGAGCCACAATAAATTTGCAATACAGGAAAAAGATTTACCTTTAAAAGCAACTGTGTATATTTCATAAACAAAACAATTCCCTTATTTATATATTCAACAAATAATTTTGACAGTCACTCTAACTTTTTACAAAAACAAAATACATAGTAATTTTTCAAAAAAAAGGGATAGCTAGCATAACTTTATCTCATGATGCGGTCACCTATATGAATTCGCCTTGTTAACTCATCACTTTGAAGTCGTCTTAGTTTGTATAATTTTGCCAGCGTTCATAGATAATATATGATATAGAAAAAGTTCAGCAGATTTGTGGCATCGCGATGCCATCGTTCATATTATGAGAAATACCATGCACACAACAACAATAACACTATGCAATACATATTTGTTGATTTTGAAAGAGCTTTCGACTATATATTTCAAAACTCTATATATACTCCATAAATTAACAAGGGAATACCGGAGAAGATTGTCAGCTTAATAAGCGAACTTTATAAAGATGCTCAGTGTTAGGTACGGTTCAATGGTAATGTCAGTCGTCCTCTTACAACTGCAACGGGGTCAGGCATTATTATTTTTTGCTTCTGGATAGTGTCATGGAAGAGACCAATAAAAAGGCGCCGTTTGACATTCGGTGAAATAGGGCAGATATAGACTACGCTGATTATATTTGTCTAATGGCCCATCGATATGGGTACATTGAAGCCAAACTAAGGAGTCTCACCGAAAACGCCAGTAAAGTAGGGCTGAGAATAAACTTTTAAAAGACAAAACTTATGCGTATAGGTACCCATATGACGGACCCACATATAGTGGAAAATACAATTATTGATGATGTGGAATCATTTCACTACCTTGTATGCAATATAACCAAAGATGGCGGATCTGAGGTTGATATTCGTGATCGGATTAATAACGCTCGCGTTGCTGTCTTCAAGCTGCACAAAGTATTGCGGGTAAACAACATATCAAAGAAGACAAAGCTACGTATATTTAATTGCAGAGTAAAATCGGTGCTGCTATATGGCTGTTCCATATGGAGCTTTACTTAACTTGCACTCAAAAATATACAAACATTTATTAATCGATGTTTGAGGAAGATCCTGCATATATATTGGATCTCAAATGAAACGCTGTGGCAAAGTGCTGTCCAGTCGAGTTAGAAATACGATGAAGCAAATGGTCCATGTCCAGGTCATATTCTCAGATGACCACCAACTGAAATTGCTAGAGAGGCTCCTGAGTGGAACCCCCAAGGACGACAGATAAGACCACGTAATACATGGATATGCTGCACCAAAAAAGAACATGAATCAGCACGTATAACCTGGAATCAAGTTAAATCACTAGCCGTAGATAGAAAGAAATGCAGAGAATTCATTGACGCCCTATGTTCTTCGTGTAGTTTTTTTTTTTTAATTTTTATGTGTAATTTTTTTTTTTTTTTTTTTACTTCATATATTTAAGTAAAAAAAGGACATATACATAAATATAACACGTAAAAAGCAAATTACTTCTCGTGTGGAATTTCTCGAAGTTTTTATCGCAACTATGAAAACCCTATTGCGGTTTTGCTAGTTTAGCTGCCTTTCGGATTTTATGACCTCATAAAAATTTTGGCCAATACCTGATTTTTTGAAGAACATGCAATTTTTCTCGGAAACCAACTGAAATTTTGTTTTCCTGTCTATTAGGAGAAAAAAGTGGGTTACAGACTAATACGAAAAAGCTCAAAATTGCTAAAATGTAGAAAACTGAAAATTTTTTGTATCTCAGCATTTCAGCATTTTTTGTCCACAGCTGCCAATTTAGAAACATTCAGAAAAAATAATCTTTATAATACCATTAAAAATTCCTCAGAACAATTTAATGCTTTTTTAAATTTTCCAGATGTATTAAAATCAAAAATTCGATAAATTTATGAAAAATTAATATTTATTAATTAATTTTACCCATTTTGCTACATATTTCGATTTTTCGAAGGGAAATACAGCAACATACGAAACAATAATTTTCGAAGTAAAATAAAGCTGAAAAATTTGTAAAAGGCATTTTCCAGTAGTATAAGATTCCAAACAACTATGAATTGTATTATAAGAAATATTTTTTTTAAAGATAACTTTACTGAATTTCCCACGGCTTGGCAGCTGTGGGCCAAAAATATATGATATATAGAATAATGGCATGTTCTTCGGAAAAATCAAGTTTTAGCCAAAATAGTCATAAGGCCATAAAATCCAAACGGCAGCTTAACTAGAAAAACCCAAATTCCATACGACAAGGAGTTTGCACTCAATGACTTTGAAAATTTGAGGTATGGGCCAAAAATGGTGAAAAGTATACAAAATTCCAAAAAAAATCGAGCAATTTGGATTCATTAAATACAGTTGGCTTGAGTTAGGTTGTTTAACGCTTTCTTGATCCCAATTTAAAGTTACAATTATGGCGAAGATAGGCAAACAAAATTCCAATTGGCCTCCGAGATATAGATTTAAGGTCAATTGCATGTACTGTAAGAAATCGAGTTTTACCCAAAATCTGAACGGCAGCTAAACTAGCAGGACCCTCGTTTAGCTCGAGAAATTCCACACAAGCAAGAGTTTGCACCCGATGACTTCAAAAATGTTGCACAGTGTAATCAGTAGCAAAACAGAAGTTCCATACGAGAAGGAGTTTTTACTCAATGACTTCGAAAATTTGAGCTATGGGCCAAAAATGGTGAAAAGTATAAAAAATTCAAAAAAAGTTTCCAATTTTGATTCATTAAATGCAGTTGCCTCAAATTAGTTTGTTTAACGCTTTCTCTATCCCAATTATACAGGCCTGTTCTGAAAATCACTTTAATTCAAATCTCGTGTGCCTTTTAAAATCAAACGTGTGATATTTTAGTCTTCCGTTTTTTGTGGGTCTGTGTGATGTTCAGTTGCCGAAAGCACAACGAGAAACACAAAAACCGAAAGATTTTCAGAACCCCACAATATCACTCGTGTGGTTTTAAAAGCACTTGATTTGAAATCATGTGAATTTCAGATCAGGCCCGTATAGCTATAATTATGGCTAAGATACGCAAACAAAATTCCAATTGGCTTTCGAGGTATAGACTTAAGGTCAACTGAATGTACTCTAAGAAATCGAGTTTTACCCAACATTTTCATGAGGCAATAAAATCTGAACGACAGCTAAACTAGCAAGACCCTAATAGTCGTAGGTTTTTGTTAGTTGCGATAAGAACTTCGAGAAATTCCACACAAGCAAGAGTTTGCATCCGATGAATTCAAAAATGTTGCACAGTGTAATCAGTACCTTGACGAATTGTTTTTAAAACAACATAAATTTTTTTGTAAAAACTTTGTTTGCGAAGAATTTTATTTTACTACCAATCCTTACGTCACCATAGGTGGAAGGATTTTATGTTAAAGTTTGCACAAATATCTCAGCACAAATTATCTCCGAGAACCATTACAAAATAATTGTAATACAATTTTGTATATTTTAACGAAAACAAAATTTTTTTTTTATTAAAATTGCATATTTGTAATTTCACATTACGTATACGCCTGTTTCCGGCACGTAGGCCAGATGGTAAATTTTGTTCGTGATTAAGTTACTTAAAAAATAATCATTGCAAAAATTGCGAATCCAAATAAGTATAAATTATATTTTATTTGCAAAAATATTTAATCGTAATTCTACCTGTACTTTTATTTCATTTTAAATTTATTTAAATTAAGGTGACAAAATTTGCTTGTCAACTGCTGATAAAATAGATTAAAGTTGAATTATAAATAAAATAATGTATGAATTAAATGAAAACAGTTATTGATATAAACAATTTGTATAAAAAATAAATTTATATATGTATAAGCAAAAAAGGATCAAAGAATAAACAAATATTGATATTTAAATTAGTTTGATTACAATGGAAATTAAATCAATTAAATAAATGTTGAAATTGTTAATTTTGAGAAATAAAAATATTTAATCTTGAAATAAAATTGATTTAATACTAATTAAATATAAATTTATTATACAAACTTTTCAATTAGATTATAGAAAACAATATCTGTATTATGCAAAGTTTTGATTAATAAGATGTTTTATTTTACGAGGTATAGATTTTTTTTTTTAAATAGAACACAACTAATTCAATGGAATGGCAATAATATTGGCCTTATTAGCTCGCAAATTTCATGACATTTAAGGTTTTGAAATAGTTTCTGGCGTCTACAACTACGCCTTATGCATGCCATCCTGGCGGTACATGTTTGCACATTTTTTTCGAGCATGCCCGATCTAACTTCGTCACTAGTGCGTCGAATGTTGTCTTCTAAATTACTAATCGTTGCTGGCTTATTAGCATAGACCGGAGATTAGACCTTCGCCTAGACAAAGTAGTCCAAATGTGTCAAAGTACACGAACGAGGTGGCCTATGTCCATTTATTGAAATACTATTTCGTTCACCAGACCTTTGGCTGAACTAATTGTTCGCTTCACGCGCTGTATGGCATGTTGCGCCGCCTTGTTGAAACCAGTTCTCCTTCAAAAGATTTGGAATGTCATGAGAGATAAAAAAAATCGCCAACCATTTTCCAGTAGCTTTCGCCCTTCACGCTAATGTTGGCACAAGTTTGGGATTTAGAGAGAAATGGAACGAAAAGGGCTTCGGTATATAAACCACCTTAAACAATGATTTTTTTCGGGATGTGATGGAGTCTTATGCAAATTGTGATCTCTACAAAAATGATAATTCTGCTTGCTTTCATACCCGTTACTACAGAAATGAGCCTCATCTCTAAAGATGACTTGACAATAAAAATCTGCTTCAACTTCTAGTTGATTTTCAGCCCATTCTTCAAACACACGACGCTTTAATTCTTGCACCATTTGGTTTTAATATGATGTTATGGATACCAAAAGTTTCCGTAACATTTTCCATCTAGTGGACGGGCAGCGACCGATTCGCATCAATAAATTCTAGTCGTCTGCAGCAGCGACAGCATCCTCTGTACGCACAATTGTTTATCTTTTCTTACATTCCCCACAACAGAATTAAAATATTTTAATAAATAATTGTATTCCCAATAACAAATTTGAAAATTTTTTTTTTTTTAATTTAAATTTATTATGAACCGAAATAACCAGCCGGCTAAACATTCGGTACCACTGGTGCTGCTGAGGGAGTTCTCTCATTCCTTAAATTCTTGGAAAGCTAAAATACTTCCCTTTATTTCCAGTATTGTCTTGGCAATGCGCCGCACCTCGATAATACATCAAACTTAAAACCTCTTAATTAATTAATTTATTAATGATGTGCTGATAATCCCAATTTTTTAAATGAAAACACTGAAATTTATTGTTGTGGGAAAGCTAGTTCCTATGCGCATTTCGCTGGTTGCTTAGGCCAGCTCGTCAGGAAACTTTTTCCAAATACTGTAGAAAAGCTAAAAATATTATACAAGTAAGACCATAAAGTCAATAAGAATTTGAAAACACTCTGGTCTTAAATGTAACAATATCAAAGCTTCAACAAAGTCACAACAACAAACCGTCAATTTTTTCTTTCTTACATTCCCCTACAATTGGCTGGGTTTTTTCCAACACAAATTGTAGTTGTAAGAGGATAGAAAGAAAAAAACAAAATTTAAAAAAACAAGATGCTTAAATAAAGCAGCTTTTCATTTCAGTTTTTTATTTGCCGGGCACATGCAAATTTATTATCAAAAATTATTTTTGGGAATGAAATTCTTCTTTTTTCCCGTTTTATCTATTTAGCAAATAATTTTTTTAACTCACAAATTATTTTTTATATTTTTTCAAGTAATTTTTCCTTAATATTAAAAAATGTTTAACATGGCGAATAACCATGTTTGAATGTTTCAATTTATTTTTGGCTTTAGTGCTATCAAGTTTATTATTAATTTGGAATAACACATGCTAACAAATTGATATAACGTCAATTTGAATTCAAATGTCAAACTCAAGCCATGATAAAGACATTTTATATCAAAGATTTGACTTTGTGTTTGTTGGGATAGTGTATCACAAAATCACATTCATGTGTATTGCATTAGAATTTAAGTAATTTCATTAAAATATGATAAAACTAATAAGCGAATTTTCATACACGTTTACTTGAAAATGTGAGCGCAAGTCAAAAATAAAATTCTTTCTCAAAGACTAAATACTTGTAGTTTGTTTTTCTTTTTTAGTAAAAAATATGAAAAGTATCTGTCAGCATTAAAACGCAAAAATTCCTAGTTAAATCCTTTAGGCCATTTCCAGAAAACTTTGAACAGTTTTATAAACAAGATTTACGTATTTATTGTTGCTTTATATACATATGTATGTATGTATTCGTAACCTTATATGTATAATACATACAATTTTAATATTAAAATTTTTTCACCAAAACAAAACAAACAACAACAATATTGTAAATTTTGCAAATAAATTCTCATACAAACAAATAAGAAAAATATTTTAACCATATTTCTATATTAACATTGTACATATGCACATACAAACAAAATCGACTTATAAAATATTTACATACGTATATACTCGTATATTTGCAAGATTTACATGTATATTTGAGCATTGTAATATCTAGATGTAAAAACAGAGCAAAATCAAATCATAACCTTGGTTCATTTTTTTTTTTTTTTTTTGTTTTAGGCAAAATTCCAAATATTTATATAAAAGAAAAGAAATACACCAGGAGCAGAAACATAACTGCAAGTACTCATATATAATGTTCTTCTCATACCTTTTATAATGTTTATTAAATTTAAGTTGAAATGTTAAATAAATCTAAAAAATTCAAAACAATATTAATTTTTTTCTGGAGTACAATAAACAAAAAGAAAACAATTCCAACATTGACTTTGTTTTAAGCGTTTCTCACAGAGTTTTAGGAGGTAAATATTAACTGCCGTATTCATAAAAAATTAAATTGTATATGAAATCTATTTTAAGGAAAATTTGTATGGAAATTTTGTTTTAAAATACGTTTGAAATCTATTTTATTTTTTATGAATACGGCAGAAAATGATTATTTTTAAATATTTATTTCTGCTTTATTTTGTTTAACCTTATTTTAAATTATAAACTTTAGCTCTGTTGTAGGCATGTATTTCGCATAAAGTTCTAAGCGATTTTAATTTCAATGGAATTTTTGGGTACTTTTACTATTTATAAAGTTTCACAGAGAGAAGCTTTATATGATATGGTCACTAAGGTTGCCCAAAAATTTTAAATTCTCGCTACACCACAGGGCACCCACTAATTTTTTACTTTAGTTCATAGTAGAAAAGTGCCAAAATTTCGATGCCCTAAGTGAATTATAGGGCTGTGCTTGATGTCTCGAAAGCTTTAACAATTTTGATATTCTCATTAAATTTATTAAAAATTAAAAAATTATAAAATATGGACTTGTCATCACATTTAGCACGGCAAGTTGATACTTTATCCTTGATATGTGTCAAAGATTTTAAATCAGTATTATAAACACAATGGACATTGTGGCTTTGCAATGACTTCACAACCACATGCGCATGTGGCTTTTCACTTTCCGTGAACTCCATGCTTAACAATTTAAAATTGTATGTGCTTCATTTTTGGTTTTTGTCTTGTGCACATTTAGTCAAAAATAACGTAAATAAATTGAAATTAATAGAAGGAATTGTTAAGTTTCAAGACCATTTGGTAATTTTCCACTCCTTGTATTTTCTAATGCAGTGCGTGTGAATGATTTGAATTGTGAGAAGCACATCACAACGCACGTGGTAATAGTGTCTGTATACGTATGTGATTTGTGTACAAGTGTGATTTGATTTTCGAGTTAATTTTATCAGGTCTTTCATACTAAACAGCGATACAAATTAATATATAAATTAAAAATAATTTTTATTTAAACTCTTATATAAATTATTGCAGTTGCACCTTAAGGCTTATAGAATTTCTTCTATCATCTAATTCCCCTAGAATTAAAACTTTCATGACTTCCATTTCAATGTACAAGAAGGGTAAACAAATGTTTTGAGTCGTTAAACTTTTTAAACAAAAACCATATTGTTGAGATTTAATGCTGGTGTAACAATATTTTGTTGATTTTGTTGTGCGGTACATTAAAGCTTTAGGGATATTAAAATTTATAAGTTAGTTGGGTTACACAGAGCTTCAAAGGCTTGAACAATACAGTGTTGTTTAGAAAGAAAAAATTAGTACCGTTTTAAAACCCATTTTATACAATCCACCACTAGCGGTGTGTGAGTGTATACATACTTCGGTGTTCTTACCGTGTGAACCTTTTTTAATATTCACATGAAACTCCACTGAAGTACACGCAGAGAAAAAATATGGCTCGGCATGGTTACAGCAACTACACTATGTTAATTGTAACAATATATTGTTGTCGCAAACAAAAAAATTTTATTTTTATTGAATATTAGCAATATTAGCAATATATTAGTTACTGTAAACATTTCAATGATTATCGCAATTAAAAATTTGAGTATGGTCGCTGAAAAATAATTATGTTTCTGACAACTAAATATTGATAGCTTTAAAAACAAATTATATTAGTTACAACTATTTAATGATAGATAATGGGAATTATTTCTTTTCATAAGCAACTTTATTATATTCAACATTTTTTATTTTTCGGAAATATTTTACGAGTTAAATTTCAGTTATGTATTTTATAAAGCTTTTTGTAATAGTTCTATTTATTAAATATACAGGAACGACTTTATACACTACACCATATTATGATAACAAACGATTATATTATTATTACTGTAATAATATTTTGAATCATAATATGATTTTTTCAGATTAACTTCAAGTAGGACTTGTGTGGTTGTTATTCACATTCGCTTTACAGTTTTATTTGCATAATATTTTTAGCTTTTCAAAATTCTTTGGAAAATGGTTTCCTGATGATCTGTGTATATGATTACTTTTAACCTAAAACAACCACTTTGTATCATAATATGATAACTTCTAAGCCTATTATGGTTAATAATACAAGAGTATATTATAATAATAATAATTATAAAATGATGTAATAAAAACAAATTATGATAAAGGGAAAAATATTATGATGTAATAGAATTTGAGAATTATGAAATTATGATAAAGGGAAAAATATTATGATGTAATAGAATTTGAGAATTATTTCTTTTCATAAGCTACTTTATTATAATATGAACATTTTAATTTTTTTCCTAAAAATTTAAAAAATAGAATCTGAGAATTAGTTCTTTTTCATAAGTTACTTTATTATATTCAACATTTTTTATACAATATAATAGTCTGGTATTGTATACAGTCATTCCTAAATATTTATGGAATAGAACTATTACAAAAACGGTTTATAAAATAATTAACTGAATTTAAGCTCATGGAATAAATTCGAAAAATAAAAAATGTTGAATATACTAAAGTTTAAAATTTAAAATTTAAGGAATAAAACTATTTCAAAAGCTTTTGACTACAATCATGAATCTTATTTTAATATGTTGCTCTTAGAATATGTTTACCACAACCATGTTTTTTCTCTGCGTGTATATATATTCTGGGTCCTTAAGTAACTCTCGACCGTCTGTTTAAAACACACTCACTTTCTCGACTCAACAAAAAAAGAAAAAGTTTGGTTCCAAATTGTTTTTAGTTTTCCTTAGCATTTTGGGATTGAACTCCAGCACGTTCGGTTCAGGAGGAAAAATGTGTAACAACCACCCTAATATTTCTGCTAAAAAAAACTGACATGAATTGCGGGCGGATTGCCATTTACTTTGTGAAAATGAAAAGTCCCTATGCAGCCCGAAATATTGTCCCTACAAATTTTAAATGATAATATCGGGTGGATCATTGTGAGGTTTGATTTATAATGTAAAATAAAACACAAAAAATTTAAAAGTGAACTTAAGATTTTTATTATCGGTTAAAAGAACAATTTATGGCATTTACTGTTTGAAAATGATAACATGAAAAAAAAACTCATATTACTATATTTTGTGGAGGTCGGTAAGCCTAAGTCCGTAATGCATAATACTATTATATAAAAATTTTATCCGCCACAATTTCGTAAGACTAAAAATCGCTCACACAGCAAAAATAATAATGTCAAATTAACACCGCGCAATGTTGATGGAGAATCATAGTAAATTTCTGCAGAAGTACGGACTTGATTTAAAATTATCATTGTCTCATATTAATTTAAAATGAAAAATATGAAAATAAAATTGTTCAATATTGTATTTTTAAAATCCTGTTTAACGTGTTTTTTTTTTTTGTGTGAAAACAACAACACTACAAGAAGAAAAACATAAATTTTTTGTGTTCATATATAAAATAATTTAGAAAAATAAAGAAAAATTCCCGTATTCTTTTTGTTATATTTATTTAGTTCAATACAACAAACTTTCGAAGTAGAATGATGCCAAACATATGGGATAATTATGCTGGTATCTCTTAATTGTTAGTGATTCTGTATAAAAAGTGGTTCCGGGGGTAAGTGTTTACAATTATTGTAAAATAAATACATATAGCAATTGTTTAACAATAGTGTATTTACTTAAAATTTTAATGTTTCACTTTTTGTAAAAATCGACACGTTATTATCATATCTAACCGCTGATAAAATAGCGTGCTATGTTATATATTTTTTGGTAATTAAACGGTTGGCTTATTAATTCTTTTATGTAAATTAGATATTGTTTTGCTTCTCCTTTGTTGAACATGTGTGATATATTGTTTTTGTAGCTTCTTCTCTGTTATTTCACTCTGAAATTAAATTGATTCTACATGAAGTTCACGTTGTTTTAGCTTGGAATAACTTTCATTCAGCGTGATTCATAGTGTTATTTAAATATCAAACTTATTTTGCTCTAAATTTATTGTAATGTTAAATTACAATTACTTATAGTTATTTTAAACGAAAGAAATTTTGTTCGCAAGTTATTGTAATATCATGTTCAATTAACATGAAGTAACTATGAAGGAAAATTACTACCGAAAAATGTAAATTCAATCTTATTTCCGATGACTTTACATTGATTTTTTTCTGTGTGTATAATTTTGCTACGATTATTCCATTAATTACCATAAGTCCAATATGATACGTCCTAATAAAAATCACCTTGATATTTTATTCAAAGAAGATCAAATTATGTTTTATATGAATTTTCTTATTATATGGCTAAAATAATACTGTGAGTGTAGGTTTTATAAAGATTTGCTATCAAGCATTTGGCATAGAGAAATAAAGCACTTTTATTTGTTCTATCTCAACTTCACTTCCATTTACACAGGCCGACGAAATTTGGAAAAGTCGATTTTTGTAACTGGTTTTAAGATTAACATTACAACAATTTGCTAATACTTAGTATGTACTGCAATAGTAGACTCTTACTGCCAGTGTTTTAAAATATAAATCATCGCTTGGGAATATAAATATTAAAACAACAATAAAAAAACCCGAAATTAGTTTTTGTTTTCAATAAAAATTTCTAAACGAATTTTTTTTTTTTTAGTTTAAAAAACAGGTAGTTAAGGCTGAGTTAGGCGAACGTTGCTGTACCCGTAACTTACTGTAACGGACCGCTTGAACGTTGGGGCACTTATAGAACATCTAAAAACGTGTCATATGTTTTCCATATACATAAACAAAAAAGCAATAGTATACATAAAACAACACACACAGTGATGGGAAATCAAAAGGTTTAAATGTTGACCGCTGTGCAGAAAAAGTACCAAGTGATTAAAATGGTATTAAAACAGTATTTAGTGTAAGTAAAAAAAACATTAATAATTTAATATCTGATATTTATATTATAGATTTACAATAAACAAATATGTATTTTAACATATACATACACATTTACATGTATTAATTTGTAAATGTGCATAGACAAAACAATATTTTGCAACCATTTAAAGCCTTTTATATATTTCTGATTTCTGTTGTGTGTGCATATGCATTTGCTTATTTTGTACATCTAAGGCTATGTATATTTATATACATATATGGAAATATGTTGTATTGTAAGTCGTTTTGTCGAAAGTCCATAGATATACTAGAAAAAAGTACCAAAAACAGAGCGAAAATACCCGCATTCAATTTAATTTGCAAGCAGGCCATCACTGCTTTACAACTGTCACGTAAAGACGGCATGAAATTCTAATTTATACAGATTGAGACGTTCCGTTACGTGACATTTAAATTCGGTAAGCATTTACATTGTAAGCAAATAACAAAACGGACCAGACGTTTCGTTAGGGGACGTGGACGTTCGGCTAACTCTACCTTTAGTCTTGTGAATGGAATGCGACCATAGCGGGCGTGCTGCTGGTATGTTACAATTGAGTCTTTTTCTGTAAACAAAAGGCGGAATACAATAAAAGTGAAATGAACATGTGCCACGGGTAAGTTATTTAAAATATTCTCTCTATATCTGGTTCTCTGGGAAAAGAGAAGTGTTACAGTTAGAAACTAATCTCACTTTCGGATCTCACGAATCGGGGTTAAACCAACCTAGATATTTTTGAATCAAGCACAGTTTGAGATTTATTTTATTCCACTTTAAATTAAGTAAATCACGTTTTTGAATTCTTTTAATTACGGGGCACTTGAATAATCCGTACATCAATCAAGCATTCTGATTTAAGAAAATCCGTACTTACCGTACTATTGACACCGCTTCGGCTTTTTTTTTGTTTTGTCTTTTCAGTGTATTAATGAAAATATCTAAAAATGTTTAGCATACAGATCTTAACTTTATAAGCAAATTTATAAGCTGAAGGGTAAATGATTACCAATGGGTCCCAAATAGGATACCCCTCCGAAAGGTTTTCTCTAAATACTGTGGTGTAGTGTATTATATGGTCGTGCTTGACCGTATATACTACTTTCTTACTTGTTTTTGGGTTTTTTTGCTTTGATCCATTTTGTTTGTTTTGAATCATGCTTTTGGCACTGATCCATAAAGTGCTGATTTGTTGAAAAAAAAAAAATTTAATATATTTATTTTTTTTATATTGTAGTTGTATTTTTTATATTTTTTTTTTTTGGAAAATAAAACTACAAATTTAGCATATCCTTGTTTAAACTGCAGTCGTGTACATTGACATTTTTCGCAATTTAACACTTTTGCAATATTAGTTGTTGTACTTTTATTCTCGCTAAAAATAAAATAGCTGTGTTGACAAAAAATGGAATTGAATTTTAGGTTTTGTTCATTTTCTATAGTTTATAGAGTCTAAAATGAAAAAGGTATTATAAAAATGCATTTTTATGTACCTACAACACATTCATAGAAGAAGAATTTATTGAAATCTAATCAAATTTGTATTGTAATATTTAAACTGATTAAATTTTCATTTTAAAGATGTTGTTAAATTTGAAGTAAAGTAAAAAATGTTATATGCCCAAGGCTTTAAAATTTTTATATCGTATGATGAATTACAATACAGTAAGTAACTTTACAAAAAAGTTTTTAGGGATTTTAATGAGACTTTTAAACTTTTTATTAAAAACTTTTTCAATTTATATATATTGGAAATAAACATAAGTTGTTGCTTTAAGTTAACAACTGGCTTCACTTACGATGTACTGTTAAGGACGTCATATATTTAATCATCGGAAAATTTACACATCTGTTAACAAATTTAATAAAAAAGTTTTTTTGCGGGGAATTTTGCTTAAATTTATTTTCTTCTTTTTTTTTTGAGTAAAATGTTATAAGAATGTACCGTATTCTTTTGAAATGTTACGCTTAATATGCTCCAAGGATAAAAAAAAATGTATGTTCTACACAAAAAATGCTAAAAAGTTCCTTAAAGATTTAAGAATATAGAATTAAAAGATTTATTAGCAGGATATTAACCCTTAAATGCACATGGTCCTGTATCTTTATGAAAAAAATATATTGTACGTAAATAAGCACAATATTAAAAACTGCATTTTTATTTTAAAATTTTTTGCTTTTTTGTAGTTATATTAACACAGGGTCTCCACCTGAGATAAGATAAAAGATTTTTAGATCAGCAAACGTAAATTTCAATCGCAGAGAGTATTATCTTACGTGTGGACTCTCAAACAGTGTTAGAATAAATATTATAATAAATGTTATGAGACAGTTTTTATAAGAAATCTCATAACAACTATCTTATAAATTGAGCCCAGTTGATCATGTCTTTAAGACATCATTGGCGACGCGTGTGCGACCATAGAAAATCCTTGAGGATGCATAGACGACCGTCCAAGCAAATCATTAACGACTTTTTTATACAAGTCTCGGGAAAATTGTTCACGACTTTTGAGGGACATTATCGCTCATAAGTCGTTGACGATCATATGGGCGACAAAGTCGTTGGCGATCATATAGGCGACACTGTCGTTGACGATCATATGCGTGAAAAGAGGCTATCTTTGTGCGTGCTATTTCTCTGCAAAAAGATCTTGATTGTGTCATTTAAGTTATTACTTACCAATCAACACAGTATAAACCAAAAGCCAATAACAATTGCAGCACCGCCGCGAATTACGTTGCATGTTACAAAATAATTATTTTTCAGAAGAACAAAAAAAGTTTTTAAAAGCCAGGATTATTTATTTTCTATTTTTTTTTTTTTTTGTTTTTTTAGATTATATATAATGATAATACAGGGCGGATCAATAAGTCCGTGACTTTTTAAATGAAACACAGTTTTTTTTTTCCAAAAAAAAAATTATTTTTCAACATAATCTCCTTTTAGCTCAATACAATTATGTTTCTCCAGTTTGTAAATCTCTTCCAAAAAATAGGATTTTTCGAGGTCCATAAAAAAGGCATTTGTTTGACCAATAATTTCATCGATCCGCCGTCGTAAAAGCAAAGTATAAAGAAATTTTAATTAAATGCATCCTTTCAGTTTATATTTTTTTTTTTCTCTTAATACGGAGTAACCAATAATTTGATATCATCAGGCAGAGAGATATCGCCTTTAAACTTAACTACCTGACTGACGAATTGCATATTACCCTGTTTCAATGTATTTTTTTCAAATGGACAAGCTTTTGGATCGAAGGATGCATTTTGAAATTTTGAGGAAATTTAATCAAATGACGTTGGACTTGATAAGTTCTGTGAGTCAATTGGGAACTGGTTAGCTGGCGACTCTTGTTAGCTCGCAGTTGGGGCACTGGAAGCAGTATTATTTGATAATAAACTTTTTCTGGCAACAGGTGATTGCATGGAGGAAGACCTTCTTAAATTTTGTGCTACACAGAAAAAAGTGTTTTATCAATAAAAAAAAAATGGTTTAAAAAGTATTTAAATTTAATTAATGTGATAATTGAATCAATTATTTTTTTTTGTTGAAAGAAAATTAAAAATTTAATTTTGATTTAATTAACATTTTAGTTGTTTTGAAATAAATTTTCAATTAAAATATTAATTAAATAACAAAAAATCTTAACTGACTTTTTTCGTTTAAAATAAAATAATTTAAACATGTTGAATTGTTGTTGGGAATTGTCAATATTTATTTAAATAAATGAAAACAATGTTTGAAATGGCAAAGTTTTTTGATCACTTTTTTAATTAAAATTAAAAATATCATTTATTGAAAAATTCAATCAATATAATCATTTTGGTAATAGGTGCAAAGTCAACAAATTGTTTGCTTGATATTATGAATTTGGAATAAATTTGGTGACTGGAGAAATTTAATAATTTTTTCTGTGTAGGGAGTTAAAAGTACAAATTGGACTTGGCTAAGAGACCGAATGTTACTAGACTTTGGAAGTTCCGAGCGTGCAGTTACAGGAGAATGTATTGGGGTTGGGAGCAGATTATGTCATTCAACAAAATAAACGAGTCATGAACTGAAGCATTTATATCAACTCTAATTTCAAATTGTTCCTCCGGATCAGAGTATTTATTAATAAGGACAACATTTTTAATTTTAGTGTACACTATTATTGAAATTCAATTTCATCGTCACTACTTTCATCAGTGCTGTCATATGGAAATTCTGCGCTGCTGCAAAGCATTTTTCATAATTCGTCATTTGATATTTTTAATCAACCAAGACGTCCTAACGCATCCGTACTTACACTATTTGTAATTAAATTTAATATGAAAAAAATTTACGTAACTAGCGAAAGGAACTTGTCGTATCAGTCATTTGAAACACGCAATCAGTTTGAGCACCAGTTGTAGTGCAGCCGGGTAGATATGACCCGGGACTCCTTCTCTGTAGTCATGTCATTGTGGCAAAGGAGTAAAGGGGCGCTTTGTGTTGACCCGTTGTTGAGAGTACCGCCAGGTTAGGCAAAAAGATCTGTATGTGTAAAGCAACAAACGATTTGCTTTAAACAAATTACAAGTAAGTAACAGTATTTTTTATCATTTCGGCTTGAAACTTGGCTTAAAGAAAATGTTGTTGCTTAAGCGGCCATGCCAAAGAATCAGGAAAGTATCTATCACTAGTTAAAGAGCATTAGAAGGGTGTTTTGTACCACGAACGGCAGAATATTACAGTTAAGTTGTACACTAATTCAATACTTTTTTACATATGCTCCTGCTGCTATGCCAATAAATAATTTCTTGGAAAAAAGTCGACAAATAATTTTATTTCCCCGCCCAAACCATGCAACTATTTCACCTAATCTTATATTACTGTGCCTGTTAAAGCTATTAAGGAATCAGTGGATAAAAAGTTGTATTAATCAGTCTTTTATTCCAGAGGGCAAATTACAATATTTAATATCTATTTTTGCCTCTATTCGATTTCACTTATTACAACTGACACAAATTCAACTGACTGTATTACCCCTTTTTCCACAGGTGTTGCTCGTAATCTTTTTTAGTAGTATCATCTTTTTGTGTTGATTATTCAAGATTGGTGTTGTTAATACAATGAAACCTGTCTTAAGTCGGCAAACCTACTAATTATGCAAACAACTAGCGAATTAGTTATCTGGTAACACGGTCATGGAGTCGTTGTTGGTAAGGCCCCTTTTTGTGCTTATTGCGAAATAGAAGATTTTAGTAATAACGGTTAAGAAGTAAATATTTTCCCGTGACCTGCTTTGCAGTCGAGTTTTATCCGAAAGGAATTATCAAGACTAAATCACGTTAATCTTGAACATATATGACAGCAGTTGGAAGAAAAAATTTTAATTGACGCAATCTGTCCATATGAAAAATGATTTGTAGCGAAATTTCCCTTACCGGATACTTTTCGAAAGCAAATACCCCCTTTAAACGGATACTGTAGCCTGGTCCCTCCAGCGTTCCATAACAAAATAACTGACTTCTTTTGAAATCCCTATTATACATACACATTTAAGTGGTCCCTTCGGTGGCCCGTCATAAGAGATTTTACTGTATCTTCCTATGTTGCCAATAAGATTAGAGTCATAGCTACCGGTAGCCAATTTCAAAATAATATGAATTACCTATTACACTGTGCAAGAAATTGACACTTTTTTTCGTGACAAGCTGGGCACCTGGCGTTTTAACATAATTCGGGTACGCTGAATCCAGTGGTGCCCGCGGTTTTTAAGATTGGCTCTGGTTTTCGAGATATACCGTTATTTCGAAAATGGAGGAGGTTGCACAACATATGTTCGCGTAACTCAAAAACGCTTCGGCTTATTGAATAAACTTAAAAAACCGAAATTCCGCAATAAATTTAAAATTCCTAGAAGTCGCCCCTAGTGGTATATAATGTATGACCGAACTCAATTAATGTTTTGTCCTTAACATTTTCTCGAGACATTCTTGCCCCTTATCATCACTTCTTAGGGGGGCTCCCATACAAATATTGCGTTTTATGAAATTCTTAAATTAATTAAAATTTGTCGACTTTTGTGAATAAAATCAAAAGTTGCTAACAGATTTTAATCATTTATGGCTTGTTTTGTTTGGAATTTCGTTTTTTTTTTTCTAATTTATACATATGCAAAAAATTGGAAGCATAGCTGCATTTTCCAATTTTTTATGAATTTTTAAAAAACAAAAATTTCGAAATTTTGTTAAAAAAATTATTTTTTTCTTCAAAAAAAAAATTATGTTTCTAAAACGACTGCGGATATTAAAAAGGCGTTTTAGCACCACTGGATTCAGCGTACCCGAATTATGTTAAAACGCCATGTGCCCAGCTTGTCGGTTTTTTCAACTAGCATAGTGTTATTATCAAAAAAAAAAAAAAAAAGTCAGATATTATTTATACTACATACTTTCCGTCATGTTTATGAAATGTTTATGTTGATTAATAAAAGGTTTATTAAACAAATTTTCATAGAAAATTCGTTTTATAAACCTGCTATAAGCCTACAATATTTTTTATGTATATGGGGGTTTATGTTTTAAAGGGTTTTTTAAACGATTTTTTTATAATTTTTTTTTAATACCTGTAATAAACCTGTATTATTATTAATGAATCAATTGGACTATAAGAATTCAAAGAGCTTTTAAACTCCTTTGATAGTGTTTTTTAAGCCTTTTCTAATTATTTCTCTATTTAAGGATAAAGAAAATTTACTGAAGAGCAACTTGTATTAAAAAAAGTGTAAATCTGTTTAAACAGCTTATGTAACCGTGCAAAATATTTTTTATCATTATGTCCAATAATGTTGCTGTTTATGATACGGGTAGAAAAATGCATTATCACGTAAAATTTTGTACAACCAATTTTTTTTTCCTTTATGGGACACATTTTCACTAGAAATTTTTAATTAAAATTTTGTTAGATACTTGTTCTTGTTCTAGTAACTAAACTGCAACGGAAACATACAAAGCAACGAGATTTGTTAAACGTAACAAACCTTTAGAAAAAAAGTATAGGTTTTTTTTCTCCCTGGATTTATGTTTTCATTAATATAAAAGCAGCAAACACTATAGACATCTTCTGTTTATTAGACTTTGAAAAAAAAAATAATGCAGAATACGAAAGATTATATTTTGTCAAAGAGAACAAAGCAAAATGTTGTGTATTGTATATCGACAAACGACCAACAATAGGCCTTTTAAAGTTCTATTCATTACATTTAATTTAATAGCTGATTAATGAATGTTACTTTGGCAAAAGTTGGTTTAAAGCTGTGGAGGCAGAAGAACAGAAAAATTTAATTTTTTTATAGATTCTTTGCATTTTAAACTCTTTTTATACCCACACCACAATAGTGGAGAGGGTATTATGTATTTGTGCTGATATTGGTAGAACCTTAAAATATTGGTCCTACACAGAAAAAAATTACGACAAATCAATTGTCAGTTTGAATGCCATATACGTCAATACAATTAATTTTTTTATTAAACAGGCACCAACAACCGAATTTGTAATAAATATAAAAAACTCTTTTGTTAATTCAAATTGTTGATATTCAACAAATATTTTTAACAACGAAGTTGTTAAGAATTCTATAAAAATATTTAATACGAGTTTTTATATTAGCAAAATATGTCATTGATGACTAGTTTTTTTGCCTTTTGGAAGAATGAAATACATTTAAAGTATTTGCTTAATTCACTTTTATTGAAATATATTAAGAATACATCACAAATACCATAAATATTTATTTCAGCATACTTATTCAGATTTAGAACGGGAAGCACACTAATGTTTAAACATCTGCATAGAGGGGAATCTTGACAACTAAAATAAACGAAAGACCCGTTAAATTCGCTTAACTATTCAAACAACAACTTACCACAAAGATTGATTCAGTTTTACAATTATCTGCCTATAATTTGGTCTTTTAGTGATTTACATATACCAAAATATTTGAAATTGTTCTCATATTGTATTAAAAATTTTTTTGACAGAAAATTATTTTTAATGTATGTACATGAGAGCTACTCAAGTTGTATGGAGGCGAAATTCGTGCAAGGTCTACCCTTCTGAAAGTGAACCTTGGACTTTTTTAAGATGACATTTAAGATTTTTCCGCTCCAGCTTTGACCTCTCGTGAGCTGGACCATTTTGAAAAAGGGTCTATTTTTGCATGTTTTGTTAATTTGAGAATCTGTTTCCTTACCAACATATACAATATGGGTATCATAAGAAAGGTTTTTTAAGGCGCGTTCAACTGTTTATACAATTTGTCCAAGGACGATCATCCATGTCCTTTTTTAAGGATATTTTGTTAACCCTCTACTGCATGCATTATGATCCAGCTACAAATTAATTTTTTTATTTTTAAATTATTTTTTTAAATGGCATAACTAAGATATGCAAACAAAATTTTTTCAGAAAAGCAGGTCAGTTTTCTGAAACAAAAAAATTGCCATATATGGCTTCATATGCACTCCAATCTGTATCACCCTAAAAATGTATTGCCATATATGGCGCTTCATGCAACAAAGATAATATAATTTTTTTATTAATTTTTATATTTTATTTAAGTAATCAAAAGTAATTAAAATATAACATTTTGACGTACAAATATCAAGTCACGTCACAATGGAAATGCCCATATAGATATTAACATATCGTCAAATAAAATGCCAAAGGGCCTATAAATTTTTTTTTAATAATTTCAGAATCGGTAAAAACTTAACAAAAAATTAGGTTTTTCAGGATAGTATCATTAACTCATACTTTATTAATGATACTAACAAGGAAAAATCGTTTTTATAAGCACAATAGTTGGCTTATTATGCTGAAAATTTTCAAATGATTGTAGGCACTTTTTCATTTATTACGATCTACATATATGGGGCATTATTTGTGAAGTGGACAACCCAATAAAAAATATTTTTTGGAATTTCTTTATATATGGCGAAATATTTTTTTATGATGTTTATTTGTCGAGTTACAGGGTGTTACAGGGTGTCGAGTAACAAAGATAAACTCACTACTTTATTGTTGGTATTTTTTTAAGCTTTGATATCGTTGCAAATAAGACTTTTTGAGTGTATGTAAGTAATTCTCGTTCCTTCTGTAGTCTTGTTTGCTGATAGCTTTGGATTTTCTAAAATTATTTAGAAGAACGTTTCCTGATGATCCAGCCTAAGCAACCAGTGAAATGCGCATAGCTACAGCTTATCCTCCAACAATTAATTTCAGTATTTTTTTCTATTATTAAAAAAGGGAATTAAGCACAACAAGCAAAATCTTTTAATAAATATATGTATTCCCAAAAACAACTGTAATAATAACATTTTTTTTATATTGGTGGCTATTCTTGAAAACGCGTCGAAGGAGTGAAAATTAACATGAAAACAAAAACAAATTTACAAAAAATTTACAAGAATTGTTTTTGTTTATCATACAAAATATACAGTTTTTAAAAGAGACATAAACGCGTTAAATCTCTCACGTTAATTTAATTTTAAAAGAGTATAGATAATAAAAACAATTTTCGTAAATTTTGTTTTTGTTTTCATGTAAATGTTCACTCCTTCGACGCGTTTTTAAGAATAGCCACCATTATTTTTTTCGTACTAAAGACTAATCACAAAAAAAAATTTAAGTTATATAAATTTTATTGGTCCTGAAATAAAAAAAATTTATTTGAAAAAAAATTTTTTTTCATCTGCAAAACCGGAAATGACCAATTTAAATCAAAATGTTTTCAAACTTTATAAAAATTTTTTTTTTAAACGAAATTAGCCTATAGAGTCTTTATTACATTGTAAAAGTTTTATTATGGGACATCTATTAGTTTAAAAGTTATGCAAATTTCTTTACGCTCATGCAAGTGGTAACTGCATTGTGGAAAGGCGGAAAACCGAATATGACAATTTTCTAACTATATGTAAAAAAATTTATTTGCTTATGAAGATAAAGGTTATATAAAAATTTTGCAAGTTTTCTTTTTTTGGGAAATAAATTAATTTTTTAGCAAAATTTCGAAATTTTTGATTTTTAAAAATTCATAACAACTTGGAAAGTGGAGCTAATCTTCTAATTTTTTCCAGACATATAAAAAACGAAAACCAGCTTTAAATAATTAAAATCTGTTTACAACTTTTGATTTTATTCACAAAAGTCGAAATTTTTCTATTAAATTTAAGAATTTCTTACACCCCAATATTTGTATGGGAGCCCCACCCTAAGGTGTGGGATAAAGGGCAAGTATACTCTGAGAAAAAGTTAAGAACAAAAAAACTATTGGAGATCGGTCATACATTTTATCCCCCTAAGGGCGACTCCTGGACAGTTATGAGGTTTTTTCTTCAATCTGTTTCTAGTCTATATTAAAAATTTTGTATAGGAAAATATAGCTGAAAATATAGCTTAAAAAATATATAAGTATCTCTTAGTTTTCTAGATCAATTTATTTCGGTTCGTTACGAGCAATTCAATTTTTAATGTAAATCCTGCAGTCTATCACTAGGGGAAGTTACCCACAACACTTGACCGAGACACCCGATTTGTTGCTAAGATACTTGTGTTATATGCGAAAAAATCGTTCCACGGTCTTAAAGCTTATGACGATATTTCTTAAATTTTACTACAATTTCATATATTTTTAATCTATTTTGCCACATGCTCAAAATCATATGAAATTGGATCAAAATTTAAGAAATGTCATCATAATCTTTGAACCCGAAGACCGATTTTGCTAATTTTTTTGCAGATAACATCTAACTGCAATACCAAGAATTTCAGCAAAAATTCTGGCGTCTCGGTTAACTGTTGTGCGTAACTTCCCGGAGTAAGAGGATTCACATTAAAAATTAAATTGATTGTAAAGAACCGCAATGACTGTGAATAATCGCGTCGTACAGTGTAAAATATTTTTAATTTGAATTTACCCTTAATTGAATGTTGAAATACATTGAAGAACTTGTGTATGTATTTGTAAATCAAAATTTCATTTTACATATAAAAAATTTTCAATACTTAGAACTATGTGTATTCCGTATTATAATAATACTATTTATTAACAACATCTACAATTAATACAAATCCTTTACGAAAATTTCATTTAAAATTTTGCATAAATAACTTCTATTGCTTCCTCAACATCTTCAATCCTCCTAAAACTTCCAATTGTCGTAAATAATAATAAAGGCTTTTATTACTTTGATAAGTTTACCAGCATTTTATTGGAATCCTTTGTTGAACAAAATACAGACAGATAAATACTCCAGCTAAGATTTTGAATATTTATCAGAGAGAATTATTTATGGCAGTTAATTACTGCAAATTTTCATCACAATCTAATTACGGTGGACCTTTCTTTTAAACTATTTTTAAGCAAAAACAAAATTTTATTTATTGTGATATTAAAAATACTTTACAAAACATAATTCTATTTACTGGGAGAATTTTGATAAAACAAAGGACATTGAAATTAGAAAATTAGTTTTTGATAATTTACTTCAATGGAAAATTACGAGTTAAAACTGTTAGGTAAGTAAATGCAAGGAAGCCAGTTCTGGCATTTGAAGTAAAACGACAAACAAGTCATAAGGTAAAGTCGAGCAAGCCACACCCTTTAATACCCTACATCACTTGCGCCCACTGCTAAATAAGATTTGAGCTTAGATTCAATTTGCGACCTAGCAACACAAAATTTTTTTATAGCTCTTAATCTCATAATTTTTGCTATATAATACTAAGTCGTTTCAAAATGATTTTCAGGAGGGGTCCATATGGTACTTATACCCAATTATTGACCTCTGGTCACAATTGATTTTTAACAATTGCCGTTAAAGAACTTATTTTTGCCAAATTTTGTCGCGATACCAAAATTTAAAAAAAAAATCAAAGCAATAAATATGATCTTTGGGAGCAATTATTGCACGGGACCTACTGTCCCATATATATTCGTAGTATGACTAAGGTTGCAATAAGACATGTTTACCTAAATTAAATTAAAATACTAACATGACTAACTAAAAGGCTTGCAAAAATACTCAGGCCTTTATCACGTAAAACGCAACGCAACCCCGAAGAATTACATTGAAAGCACAAACAATGTCATAAATATTTTGTAATTTTGTTGTTGCTTTCTACAGGAATTCATGTACCGTTTAAAAATTTTCAACGCCACAAGCCATGCGCTTTTGAAATTTTAAAACGCAATGTGAATTTCTGTATGAAGCAACAACAAAATTACAAAATATTTATGACATTGTTTGTGCTTTCAATGTAATTCTTTGTCGTTGCGTTCCATTTCACCGGATTTGGGCCTAAGGGTCTAGCTGAAACTGTGAACCAATTTCGCTAATTATACCCTAAAAGGGTTGTCATTCCGTTTGGAATTTGTACAATATTGATCTTAGAAAGTATATATAATCTGGATCCTTATGACAAGCGAAGTTGGTGTAATGATGTCCGTCTGTCCCTATATATGTTGAAACGGGTTTTCCGAAGATATATGTGGCATATATGCCACATTCGGCATAGCCGAATATAGCAAAGTTTACAAATTAAGTACAAACATCTCGGTTATCAACACACAACATTCCACAAAATGTGGACGGGTTTAGAGAAGTGGACGTGGTAGATTTATTAATATCAAAAGAATGGTATTTATATAACTTTCTGTTATTATCACACAATAGTGAAGGGTATATATGATCCCGGATAGCCGAATATAGCACTCTTACTTGTTATTTTTTCTTTTTGTATATCTGGAGAACAACAATAGCCAAAGTTTCAAAAGTCGGTGCAAACATCTTGGTTATCAACAGACAACATCCCACAAAATTTGGGCGGTATTGGAGAAGTGTACGTGGCACAAAATAGAAATAAATCTCCAATAAATCCATACAACGGTATTTATTAGGGTATTCATTTTATCCAGTTTTTGCTTTAATCTGATAATCGCTCGATTAATTAACCGACTTTTTTGTTTAATCGGTAAATAATCTGAAGTTTAGTAGTATAAAAAACACAATAACATAAACTTAACAATTCTTGAATTGAAACGAGCAAACAAAAAAATAATTCATAAATATGTAATACATAATTTTTAATTAATAAATAAATATTATGTAGTAATTAAAAAAATAAAATGTAAGATAATTTTATTAGTTATTCCAATAGTTAAAGGAGACCTTAAAATAAATCTTTTAGAAAAATTCTTTTGTTTAAATGTTTAGGACTTAAGCGATTATTTTCTTTAGTATTGATAAAACCTGACCGGGAAAAAATTCTTTCACTTATCGTTGATATTGAGGAATTCGAAAGCAATACAGGATATCAAATTTCTCAGTCCTTTTCCTGGCTTTCTCTAAACGTATAAAATCTTCCGTTATGCCATTATAGTCCCGTTTAGGGATGGGCAAATTGAAAAAATATATCGATATATATCGTATCGATATTTTTTAAAAGTATCGATCGTATTAAGCTGATATTATTACCAAATTTAAAAACTTAATATACATATGTCAATACATATGTATTTACATATGTACAAACATATTACATGAAACTCCATTCTAACTTTTTATTGTTTCTTTCAAATTTACTGCGTGTCCCTAGATTTCGGACGAAACTTTCATTCGTTTAACTTTTATTTAAAAAAAACCAATTTTAAAATTTAGTTTTTCGTTTGAAATCGAGGCACCGGCAGTTAATTCTACTATAAAAAATAAAATTAAAAAAATACGGAAAGAATACAAAAAATTTTTTATTTATTCGCCATATAAAATCTAAAAAAAAAAAATTTATTGGGATTATATAATGCCGGATTATATACTGACAGACAACGAAACTTGTGACACATACTATGCAAGTAAACTCTGCAATATTTTAATTTTAATATATAAGAACATGCTCAAATAAAAAAAAAAAATAATTTTTTTTTTCAACATTTCTTTTTCGAATTTATTCTATGAGTTAAGAAGATACAAGATAATAGTTTGGTAGTGTATAAAGTCATTCCTGTATATTTAAGAAATAGAACTATTACAAAAAGCTTTATAAAATACATAACTGAAATTTAACTCATAGAATAAATTCGAAAAACAAAAAAAAAATTATGAATATAATAAAGTTGCTTATGAAAAGAAATAATTCCTAATATCTATTTGTTAAAATAGTTGAGTTAAATGCATTCAATTTATAAAGTATCACTATCCAGTGTGATACAAAGAATGCTGACGAAGGCCGAAGCGGGCCAGAAATTGCATTACATTCTGCTGGTGTCTAATAATTGTAAATTTTTCTGTACATACAATATACTTCATTGCTATCCAAAGGATAGCTAAGGTGAAATGTAACAAGAAGATTCAAGATAATAGTTTGGTAGTGTATAAAGTCATTCCCAAAAATTTAAGGAATAGAACTATTACAAAAAGATTTATAAGATACATAACTGAAATTTAACTCATAGAATAAATTTGAAAAATAAAAAAAAAAAATGTTGAATATAATAAAGTCGCTTATGAAAAGAAATAATTCCCAATATCTGTTTTATTTTTTTTTTTATTATTAACATTCAATTTTTCATGAGTCTATTGCTGCTAATACGCCATAATTAAGGCGATTATTTGCATAATTCTAGAACCCCTTTCCATAACCCGAGACAATACTGAACTGTGTAATCTATGAAAATGTACAATGGAAATGCGCAGTTATTTTCTGAATATTAGTTAAAAAACATGTCATGCAATTCTTAAAAAACAACAGTATTGCAAGCAGTTGAGCAACGGCTATAATATTGAATTTTATTATAAAGAGATCTTAAAATATCGAATTCGATAGTCGTAGATGTATCGATATATGAGTATTTTTAATATCAGCGACATATATCGATTATAATTTTTTTAAATATCGATATTTTGACATATCGATATTTATTGCCCATCCCTAGTCCTGCTTTAATTTTTTTAAATTTTCAACTCATCTAATTGTTTCGGTTAATTCTGTTAAAAGATTGATATTACTGACTGAAGTTCCTCTTAAAAGTCTGTTGTCGTAAAAAGTCAATTTGGCACAACATTTCTTTCTAATAAATGATTTTGAAAAATAGACTGACTATTTTTTTAAAAGAATTAATTAAGTTTAATTTTAATATTTCTCTGTCTGAAATTTCATTATGGCCAAGTAAATCTTTTAATGCATATTCTTTATTAAACAAAACTATTTTCTTAAACAACTATAAAGTAATAATAAATTATAATGGAAAACCATAAAAAGTAAAATGCTTAAATTTCATTATGCGAAGGCCATTATGCCCTAGAATTGAAATATAAATTTTCTTCTTTTGTTGTATTTCCTCCCTCAACATTTAGCAAGAGCCAGAAATGCAACAACTATAAACCATATTTCTTTTTTAATAATGCATTTTATTATCTGTTTTATATGAAAACATAATTTTCATTTTGTTATTTTCAAACATAATGAAATGTTTGCAACAACAAAAAGTCATTATTATAAAATATGTATCTTATTACATTTTCATTGAGGCCAGTTGTAAGTTATGCTTTCATTTATTTGTAAAGATCTTTTTCTTTTTTAATAAAATTTAGTGGGTTTCAAAAGAACTTCCTGATAGAAAACTGTTAGTGCCAGTATTATAAATCATTGACAATTTAAAGTAGTTAAGACTTTTTCAGTAGCAGTTGGATCTTAATTAAGATCTATTATCATCAATTAGAGAGTATTTGAAAAATTTCATAACGAAATCTTTGTACATTTAGTTTTGCGACATAAAGTTGAATATATTTATTAAATTTTTATTTTATTTTGTAAATTTTAGTCTATTTTCGCCAACAGCTGTCCTGTATTTGTTTGAAAATGTATTTAAAACTGTCGCTCTTACAATTAAAAATTGCTTGTCATATATATTATTTCTAAAGCACTTTTTTTTTGTCGGTTGCAAATATCTCCCATACCACCGCATCAAATTTAATAAATGATATCTCATTTTAAAACTTATTTCTAACACTAATGTCGAAAAATAATAAGAAATTGAAAAATTAATATTTTCATTGATAAAAATTATATTTTATATAGAACTGCATGATAATACTGTTGTCATTATGATTATATGTTTTTGTTCAAGTGTGGTAATACAGGGTCGCTTAATAGTAATGCAGTTCTACATAATATAGTATGTATTAAAATCCATTCTGCCAATACCGCTATTTACTTTAATGCCGTTTATTACTAAGTCAGTTATATATAATTGCGTACGTTTAAATATATTTTGGTTTGTATTAAGGATTCGTACGGGCAAAAAGTTAACGATGATCATGTCATTACCTCTAACATTGTATTCAAAGAAGTATTATAAAAGCATTTAAACATATGTATGTATGTATGTAAATATGTATGTTATATATTATGACGTCTAATATTTTTATACTTTTAATAAAATGTATTGAAGTTACAAAAATTTATATTAATTATTTTCATTTTATGTTACAAAAATGACAACTAACGGTGCGAAATATTCGCACGGGTTATCTAGTACTTATAAATTAGAGTTTGTTTTCAATTGCTTTCAATACCATTTTTCCGGGAATTAATTGTGGGATTCCTGGGAAATTAAAAAAAATTTATTTTTAAAACTTTAGTAAATCTATTTTGGACTCGTTTCTTTAGTTGTTTATCCAACTGATTAATTTCACCACTATATTTAAATTTGCTACACTTTAAGGTTCATTAAGCTAATTTTTGTGAATTGGCTTTATATAGGGCCTATGATAAATTACACAGTACAACATTTTTCAGGTGATTGATTCGGGACTCAATTCTGATAATTGTTTATGAAAGTAGACCCAAAAAGAAGAACTTCTGCATCATTAGTTTGGTCAAGGTACATCAAATAATAATTTAAAAATTAATTTGAAGATAGTAAGTATCGAATAGGGGAATTTGTCACGTTTTAGGCTCTTTTCTTTGTCATTACTCGAGAACCGCTACTCCGAATAAGCTGAAACAAATTTTACATCATTTTTGAAAAGCAGAAAACTGACACAGCAAAATGTCAGCGCAACATCATACCGACAACGCCAAGCTGATTTTATTTGATTTCCTTTTTTCCTTTTAATTGTCCGCTCACAATTATTAACGCTTATTACTTTGCTACCCCAATCATAAAAATCAAATAACCTTTTGTTTATTCCTTTTTTTTTTAATTCTGAGAATCATAAAAAAAGTCATCAATGTTTTTTCCAAAGAATTTTGTGGATATCCCAAGCAAATTTTTGAAATTCATACCTTTACTTAATTGTGAGTTAAAGCGAAACGCGTTCATCGATTTTCATGATTTATGTCTCATTCTGAGAATCATAAAAAAAGTCATCAATGTTTTTTCCAAAGAATTTTGTGGATATCTCGAGCAAATGAATTAAAGCGAAACGCGTTCATAGATTTTCATCATTTATATCTCATTTTGTTCATAGGTTATGCGACTTTACGTGAAAGTAATAGGACTTGACACTTTTTTACCGTTTTAGATTTTTTATGAATTAAAAATAAAAAATTAAAATTTTTTGGGCAAAAAATATTTTTTTTCTTCATACATGTATTTAACTACAATATAATAACTGCGAAACTGTTGCTTATGTAGCGAAACGTTTTATGAACAGATTAAAGGAATTGTAATTCTTAATTTTTTTAGCGGTTCTCGAGTTATGACAAAGAAAAGAGCGTTAAACGTGACAAATTCCCCTATACGATACTTACTAACTTCAAATTAATTTTTAAGTTATTATTTGATGCACCTTGATCAAACTAATGATGCAGAAGATCTTCTTTTTGGGTCTACTTTCATAAACAATTATTAGAATTGAGTCCCGAAATCATGTGTTGTACTGTGTTATAGACCTATCTTCATGACATTTTATTTCTTGTCCTAACAAACTGAAGTGTAAATTTAACAACAATATTATATTGTTTTGCGGTAAGGATGTAGTAAAGTGTTTTCCTAGATGGTGCTTGATATGCGGCATTCCAAGTGATTTTAAGGGCTAATAAATCAGAGCAAGTTAAACTGTCTTTTTAGTTTAAAATGTGTTTAAGCCAACAAATCTATGTATCAGAAAACATATAAACCATCTTTAAACGCATAAAATTGGGCGTTTAAGCTACCAATACAAACCATATGAATTTGTCAACATTTATCGTAGTGCTGCCACAGTTTACTTTTTAAACTACATATAATACATGGGACACTGATTTACAACTTTTGAGTTTAAGCTACATATAAATTTAAGCTTAGTTCAACTAAACCATCGTTTAAACACTCACTGATTTATTGGCCATAAGTCTTATGAAAGTAGAAAGTTTGGTACCTTATAAAACTTTTTTGAAGTTTAATGACAATAGGTGCATTTCGCCATCAATTTATGTTAGTTTTGTTGAGTTCCACATTTGGGTGCATAGCTCATTTCCTACTGAAGCGATTCTGCAGGAATTCAATCCCAAACAGCCTAGAAGATCTAGAAATAATTTGACACCCAAATGGCTATGTCGTCTTAGAATTAAAGAAGGACTAATAATACAAATACTTTATGGGACCCTAGATGAATATTAAAAAAAGGTTCACATGGGATGGCAAACTTAGTTTACTTCCACACACCACTGCTGATTAACGGTTATAAGACTGTATAAAAATATGTTATTAACCCTTATGTGAACAGCAAGGTACCCGGGTACCTTTGGCGTTTTCAACACAAATTTTCTCATTGAAATCGATAATCTGAAACTTCTGGAGAACTAATAACTTTAAAAAAATTTTGTAATTTTGCAGCCGTCTAGCAAAATTTTTTTTCTTTTTCGTGGGAGACCAATTTACTCCTAACACTCTTAAATGCGCAGCAAGGTACCCGGGTACCTGTATGTGTTTTATATGGGAGTGCGGTCATTGTAGGTAAATTGTTTCAAGTTGGTAACAGCTCTGCATAAACTAAATATAAACGTGAAGAATTTATTTTATAAAATAAAGAGACGGAAATGAAAGAAAACCAAAGCTCAATAAATAATAAGAACAAAATAAATTAAGTTTTAGTGCAAATCTTTCGAGCAGTTTGTACATATTAATCGGTTAACCGATTAATTACTACCCGATTAACTGATCGGTAAATTTAAAATTTGTTATTTTCGATTAATTTCAGTCGATTAACCGACGTAACAAAATTTTTAATTTTTTGTAATATTATAACATATTTTTTGAGTTTTTCATTATTTGTTTCGTCTCATATACAAAAGGTAATGTGTTTAGAAAATATTTTTTCATACAACAAACGAAGCGGTTTAGTGATCTCTATTATAAATAAGTGTTTGCTGTCAACAGCTTTTTGTTTCACGTACTTCTTATATGTATGTGCTTAGTTATTTGTTTCTTCTCATAATTTCTCATAGCAATCTTTTAACAGAATTTACCGAAACAATTAGAAGAGTTAAAAATTAAAAAAAAAAAAAAAATAAAACAGGACTCTAATGGCACAATGAAATATTTTATATGTTAAGAGAAATTCAGTAAGAGGACTGAGAAATAAGATATTCTGTATTATGGGTTGCTCTACGATAAGTAAAGGAATTTTCAATTCAAATTTCATCAAAACGAAAGACCAAATTATTTTTTCTAAAAAATTTTTTTTAAGGTCTCCTTAAGCTATTGAAATAACTAATAAAATTAACTTACAGTTTATTTTTTTAATTACTACATAATATTTTTGTATTAATTAAAAAATATGTATAACATATTTATGAATTATTTTTTTTGTATGCTATTGTTTGTTATGTTATTGTTTTTCTTTACTAAAAATACTCCAAATAATGAATAATTTATGAATTTTATTATTGGAATAACTTAATTTATAAAAAAAAAACTTTATTAATCGTTTAACCGATAAAATACAAAATTAACCGATTATTAACCGGTAAATCAAAACCTCGGTTAATTAATCGAGTGATTAACCGATTAAAGCAAAAGCCCGATTAAATGAATACCCTAGTACATATTGGACGATAAATGGAATGCTTAATAATTGTCTGTAAAATTAGTGCCGGACCATTTACTACCACAAGACGTCTCAGACAATGGGATTTGTTTAACCTTTAAGTGAAAACAATTTGGAATAAAAGGGCAACGCTGAAGACAAGAGTCATATGCTCGTTGATTATCCAGATGATATTGGCATCATTGAAAGACACATTCGAGGTGTAACTCTTGTATATGAGAAGATTGAGAAACACTCATCTAAAAGGGGTCTGGGTATAAACGAGGATAAAAGAAAGATATTGATAGCAACTGCAGAAAAATCAACGCAAATAAAATATGTTGACGAAGTTCAAGCAGGCAGTGTTAATTTCGAGATAGAAGAAGAATTAATCTATCTAAATCCACTGTAAATAGGGAAAGTAACATCATCCTTGAAATAAACAGAAGGATATTGCTTGAAAATAGGTATTATTATGGACTAAGCAAACATTTCAAAAGCACATTCATCTCAAGGAAACAAATCCACTTGTGATACCCGTTCCGAAACATGGGTACTTGCAAAAACCGATAAATATATGTTAAGCATTTTTGAGAGAAAAATAATTCGTAAAACATATGAGCCCATATGCGTTAACAGAGAGTGTAGACGACGTATGAGATTTACACTACTGTGAACACAGTTAGACGTATAAACATACAACGATTGAGCTGGCTAAGACCCATCGGAAAGCTGAACGCAGAATGAGAGCCATTCGAGAATCAGTATGAAAGAAAGCGTAAACGGGGAAGACCTAAACATCCTTGGTGAATCAAACTGAAGACAACGTACACATGATTGATGCGCATGTAGAATATTTTTCAACAGGCCGAGACCAATAGCATATTGTAGTCCGCTCTCAGAAAATAAATAAGTATATTTTGCCAAGTCTATTAATATTTTACACCTTTTTAACTAGGTATTTCGGTTAAAATACTTCTTGTCTACGTATTTTTCATATTGGTATCCAGGTACCTTGCCGCGAAATATAAGGTGTTTTCTTTGCCGCACACATACGGCTTAAATATATGTCGTAAATAAAATTTCTCCTTCCTCCTGAATTTGTTAAACGGTAAATATATTTTGTTTCAGAATTCTACTTCGTAATGTTGAGCTTTCAGTTCCTAATCACCTCTCCATAAATGTTATTCCCCTTATGCTAGAAAGACAACTGGGTCGTACGGCGTAAGAACGTATGACGTAACGCCGTAAATTTCTAAAAACACGCTCTATTTCGCACAATTCCATCGTAGACGTACTTTGCTTTCCTTTGAAAATAACATTAGAAAAATCCAAATTTGTTGAAAATGTTTTTAGTTTTTTCCTTCTTTTTATTTGCTTTAATAATAAATATTCAATTTGAAAACACAAAAATAATTTAATTTTATATTATTATTTTTTCCTTTTATATGGCAATACGGCCGTAACCGGCGTATGAAATAGAATAAGATCTATGTCGACGTACGATGTAGATACGCTTTTATTTTTGCGGCAACTATTGTGTGTCTTTGTATTAAATATTACAAGTCTTAAACTGACAATGTATCTACGACCTACGTTCATACGCTGCTATTGTGTTCCTACGGTAAGTACTTCAGTAAGTACTTTAATTCTAATTATGCAAATTAGCTCTTAATTTGACAATGTGTATACGTATATTGATTTATATGATCCTATTGGCATCAAAATAACCTCTTAAATGTCTTAAAATAATTTTAACCTTAAATTGTTTACTTTTTTGTTATATAATGGATACTAGATTTAATTATTTTAAGCGTAATAGTAATACATATAAGTTTCATTGGAGAATTAAGAAAATATATAAATAAACAAATTTGGGCGGGAATTTGAATTTTATTTCTCGCTTTCCCGGGAATCCAAAAAGTGCGGGAATAAAAAAAACTATACTAAATATATAAATTGTGTTATGATACCACATACCCACAATCACTTAAATTTTTTCGTTCGTAAATTCCACTAAAGAATCTTTTCATTTAAAGGAGATGTAAAAAAAAAATAAAAGAAATTATATTTCCAATGAATTCGCTAGTTTTTGTTTGTATTGTTTCTTCTAAGCATCTTGATTTTAATTTAGTCCTATTGTTTTTATCATTAATGATATTATATAAAATTTCCTTTTAAATAAAACAAAGCTTAAATATATATACAGAAGTGGCTAAAACATGAAAACACTATAAATATTGACTGCTACATATTTGCCAAAACTTGACTAGGAAAATAACGTAAATAGGATAATTTAAAATAACCAACTCATACCTTTACTGCCGTATTCATAAAAAATAAAATAGATTTCAAACGTATTTTAAAACAAAATTTCCATACAAATTTTCCTTAAAATAGATTTCATATCCAATTTAGTTTTTTATGAATACGGCAATTAAACTTTATCCTTAAATAAGACAAACTTCATTCCTGTTGTCCATCGCTAGTAGGCAACCTCGTATTCATGTTGTTACTCCTGAAGAAGTTTTTTATATAATTTTTAATGTCTAATACTATACTCACACGGAAAGCAGTGTTCGCGTTTCGTTCTGCAAATCATGATTAAAACAACATGTTTGGCCGTTCCAAATTTTGAGCAGCTATTCCCCTAAGATTGAGTTAAGAGAAATCGAAAAGGCTATTTGTGATTTAAACACCAAAAACGCACCCGGTATTGATAAGATCAGCAACAAGATGCTTTTGAAACTACCTCGCATAGGAAAGAAAATTATTCTTTTTATTTGTAATGCTATTTTACGCCTTGAATACTACCCTCAAGAATGGAAGGTTACATTAGTAACCATGATACCAAAGCCAGGAAAGGAACACACAAAAATTGAGGCATACAGGCCCATTATCTAAGATTTCAAAGCTATTTGAGAAACTACTAGTTAAAAAATTCACTCCGATTTTAAATGAAAATAGATGTAGTCCAAACCATCAATTCGGGTTTAGAAGAAAGCACAGAACAATTGAACAAACTCATCAAATAGTTAATGTCAAAAGAAAAGCCTTTGAATAAGCTACTTAGTCGGTCGTAAATGTATTATTAAGGAAGGCGATTTTATAAGTTCTTCTCAGCTAATTGAAGCTGGAGTCCCACAAGGCAGCATCCTGAGCCCTCTATTTGTACTTAATTTATACTTCGAACATGCCAACAAGCATCTACCCCCAAACTTTAACATTTGCCGATGATACAGCTTTCCTAAGCGTACACGAAAACCGGCATGAAGCATCCCGTCATGAAGCCTCTTACATGATTATACATTTGAGCTTTAAAAGTGGTTAAAACAATGGAGAATAAAGATCAATGAGCAATAATGCGCACATATAACATTCACATTGCGTCGGGAAACATGACCCCTATTAAAATCAATAATCAAATAATACCTCAACACTCGCATGGTTAATACCTCGGAATACATCTAGATCGGCGTTTAACGTGGAAATGGCACATCGAAGCAAAATTAACTCAAATATTTGATGCTACGGTATTCAGTTATGGGCTATTGCCACGGCCTCTAATATCGAGAAAATTCAAAGGCGCCAAAATAAACTTCTTCGAATAATTACTGCTGCTCCCTGGTATGTTAAAAACTCAAATATTCACAAGGATCTCAATGTGCCATTATTTTTTTTTTCATTTATTAATTCACAATTTTGAAAACTTAAACTAAAATAAACACTAGTTAACAATATTAATTTTTTTTTTATATACACAGTCCCTTCATAGAGCTCTCAAGTATTATTAGAGTAACAATTTATTTACAAAATTCATAATTGATTTACATACTTCAAATGAAGAATACTTAATTTTTTTTTGTAATGAAAAGTTAAAAAAACATTACTTAGGTATTTTTCAGAGGTTATTAAACAAGTCAAAAGGATAAAATATGGAAAAGGGATATGTGTGTATATATATACATATGTACATACATCCATATATACATACACATAAATACACATACCATACACATATCCATATATATAAATAGTAATTTAGCCACCAAAATTTATTGGTTTTTGATCTTTGCAAAATGCAAAGTTCTATATTCGATATACTAGTATTATACCTCAAATTATTACTTGATTTTGGAGAGCAATTAATTGCTTTGATATTGGCCCGCCTAAAGTTATGGTAAAATACTGGGGTGTAATTTTCATCTTGCATTAATTTAGCTTTGTCGAGGAATAAAAAGGCCTCCGGTGGAACAAATCCTGTTTGCAAGGTATTAATTATGTATTCTTCATTTACATAGTACGGTGCTAATATTAAGTTAAGATGCATGATGTGCATCTTAAAATATGGTTAGTTAAAACTATGATGACGAAAATATGCAGTAAGATATTTAAAAAGGCTTAAGCTGCACCCAAATCCATTAGCTCGAAATATTTTAAATTATGGCGGCTACACTCGCTTAAGGAGAAGATACACTGCAGCACTCACACAATCAGAAGAGCGATAAACACCTACATATGTGGCACTGGTTGGGCATGAAATAAAGTATTAGGATAAGATTTAATTAATTATTGTTAGTTCATATTTAAAATATGAAGATTCAATAAATGAATAAAATTTCGGGAGCGAACCAACTGGTTTTATTTTGAATATTGTTGCGAACCGCGAATAATTTGCTACCATCTAAAATTTTGATAGCAGATTGCAGCGATAATATGTTATTAACATTTTTTCAGTAGTGCGATTTTGTAAAAAATTTTAACAAATGTTTTCATTGTTAAAAAATTTAACAGGCCAATTAACGATTTTGCCATTCTGCAATATTTTAAGCAACACTTGTTATCGTAACATCAGCTGTTTTTGTTAGTGCTGGTTGACACTCTTCAAGTTTCAGCCGTCAAGTCTTGAACTTTTAGGAGATAAGGGAAAAGGGAATGCCATTTCTTTTCCTCTCATTCCACAAAACTCAAGATTTGATGGCTAAGACTTGAAGGGTGTCAACCAGCACTTAAGTAAACGACAACTTTTAAAGTGTTGTTTATTTATTGTTTAATATTAAAAAAATAATTAGTTTAACCCTAATCTAGTCAGTAAAACCTTGTAACAAATCCAACCAAATGTGCCTAAGAGGCACATACTAACGATTTAGGTATAAATGTATATTTGAAACACAAGATTTTTTTTTGTTTTTGCATTTCAAACAAACGAGAAGTTTTGAAGAATAATCGTTGAAAGTATTTTTCTAGACAAATACTGCAAGAACGCTTGAACACTCTGCATAAATTTGGTGGGCACATACATCTACTATCTACGTCGCATATTAACCTGATTTGCTGAACTTGGCTCATATTCCTTCTTAATGGGCCCTCATAGGTTAGGTCTTTGGAAAATTACCGTTCAACTTATTCAAATAACAGGAAAAACTTGTAAAATGTGATGTTTCGATTTCTTTCAGCGACATTTTTGCATTTTCAGCATCTTCTTGTCCGAGATAAGGTATTTCTTGAAGAGGATGCATTGATTCTGTATCACAAACCAAAAAAATATTTAAGTCGTATTTGTGTGGCACTGATGGATTGTACTGCTCAAATGAGACTCGCCCTCTAAACGCCACTAATTGCTTAATTTGCAAGCAACCACCAGGTATACATGACTTTAGCAAGTTCTTATTGATGCGTTCCCAAATATCGCGAAAAGGAGCAAACTTGTCTTCAAATATTGCTGATTTGAAATCAGAAAACAACCAAATCAACATTGTAAGGGGGATTTATATTATAAAATCGTATTTTCTTGCTTATAGCTGCTTTACACAAACACACAAGTCATACGTATTTTGAAAAAATATAACCCTGATATGATAAATTGTTATTGTTTTTTTTTTGAAAATTTTCATACAATAATTAGAGCAGAGTTGCTTTTTCGCTAAAATACGTAAGACTTCTGGTACAGTGTAAAACGGCCTTCTCTAATATCCCATTTGAAACAATAATAGCTAACGATACAGAAAGTGCCTGGTAGGCACATTATGACAGGCTTAAGCGCATTTCTGATTTAAAATAAATAAATAATAATAAAACTTTAACTTAAATTTTGAAAATCTTAAACAAAACATATGAAAGTAGGAATTCAGAGAGCAGCAATTATAATTAAGAAAGTTATAAAAATTTTTTTTTATCAAAAAAAGTTGTTTTTGGGAATACATAATTTTTTTCCATTAAAAGATTTCATTTGTTGTGCTTAGTTCCTTTTTTTTATAATTGATAAAAAAAATACTGAAATTTATTGTTAGAGGATAAGCTGTTCCTATGCGCATTTCACTGGTTGCTTAGGCCAGATCATCAGGAAACGTTCTCCTAAATAATTTTAAAAAAGCCAAAGCGTTTCCTGATGATCTGGCCTAAGCAACCAGTGAAATGCGCATAGGAACAGCTCATCCTCTAACAATAAATTTCAGTATTTTTATCAATTATAAAGAAGGGAACTAAGCACAACAAATAAAATCTTTTAATGGAAGTTATCAAATTTTAAAATGAAAAATGTGTCTGAGAGACACATGTTGGCTGGACTAGGGTTAAAGATAAAATTTAACTTTTAAATGGCCATAGGATATTTTGCATTTAATTTAATAGTTAAAATCTTTTACTTACCTCCTTAAAAACAAAACTAAATCAAATCTGTTTAGTTTTAATAATTTTATTTGTTTTTTTTTTATTTCTCTTTGTGCTTTTCGCTATTTTATAATTTTTTTGACAGTGATGCCACTTGACGCTAATTTTTTTTATCTTTTTTATTAAGAACAATTTACAGAATCGCATAATCATTAGTGCAAACAACAAAACAGGTTGACAATTGTAACAACTGTTGTTATTGCTAAAAGTTACAGAATCCCATTACCGAACTAACTCTCAAACGAAAATTAAAACAAAAACAAAAAAAAAAAATATATATAAAAAAAAATAAAAATTCATGTTAAATACAATAAAGGAGACTAATAAAATAATAATAATAAAAGTATATAAATATATTAAGCAAATTTACACTAACAATTAATTCATATCGGCGTGTGAACAAAGTATAACAATAATAGTTTCCTAAAAATGTGTAAAACAAATTTCATCCTCGTTGAATATTTATTTTATGAACATAATATGATCATTTTAAGGACAAAATAAGCGAAATATATGAAGAATAACTAAGCTTGGTCTTCCTATCTCATCTTTGGCGACCGTATCAAAATGCTAACTTCAAAATTATATTGGTAACTGACTATGTTACAGCGTTGTCAATTTCTGTGTACCACTGTGCACGAATTTGAGACAATTGTTTTTGTGACAAGCGAGGCACCTGACGTTTTTACCTAGCTAGGGTACACTGAGTCCAGAGGTGCTAACAGTTTTTTTTTAGGTTACCTCTTGTTTTCGAGATATACCGTTATTTCCAAAATACAGGAGGTTGCACAACATATATTCGCGTAATTTAAAAACGGGTTAGCTCATTGAATAAACTAAAGAAACCGAAATTCCGCAAAAGAATAACCCTTAAGGAAGGGTTAATTTTTTTCAATATGCGCAGTCGTTTTAGAAACATAATTTTTTTTGGGAAAAAAATATAATTTTGTATCAAAATTTTGAAACGTATAGCAAACAAAGTTTCAAAAAAGACAGGCCTGAATGATTTTAAACTGCCTACAACTTTTGATTTTATTCACAAAAGATTATAAATGTTAATTTAACTTAAGAATTTCATAAAACGCCAAATTTGTTTGGGAGTGGAAAAAAAAGGGCAAGTATGTTTTGAGAAAAGGTTTAGGACGAAAGACTAATGTAGGTCGGTCATACATGCTATCATCATATGGGCGACTTATAGCAATTAAGGGACTTTTTCTACAATTTATTTCTAGCCCGTATTGAAAAGTCTGTATGGGAGCCCCCTTAAGAAATGGAGATAGCGCGTAGGTATGCTAGAAAAAAATGATGGGGATAATAAATAAGGTGGGGTTGGTCATATATTTGAGATGTCTAGAGGCATCCTAGACGCTGCATGGTGCTAAATTTAACAATTCTAATTAAACCGCCATATTTGTACGGAAGCTCCCCTTATAGATGGTGATAAGGGGAAAGTATGTTTTGAGAAAATGTAAGGTCAAAAAACTAACGGAGGTCGGTCATACATTTTATTCCCAGAGGGGCTATTTCTTGGCAGTTATTGGACTTTTTCTTCAGTATATATTAGAGATCTGCATTTGTGCGATTAAACGACACATAAATTCGCATACCAGACTGGCCAGTAGTGTGTTGTGTGTGATTTTAGAATCATACACAATTTATTGTGTGTAAGAAATAACCTATGTGTGCAAAGCGTTTAATTATTTATGTGAGTGTTGTGAGAGAAATATTTGATACAGGTATAAATAACAAATATGCTCTTCTACACGAGTAAATACACTTGTGTGGCGATGTACATATTGTGTTTTATCAACACAACATGTGTTTTGTGTTTTTGAAATTTTTTTTATCGTATCGAAAACAAAATATTAGTAAAAATATATTGCATTAAAAGTGATACCAACTTTTTAGAAGCAAAAAGTAGTTTTAAATATATTTTTAAACAAATGAAATTTTTGTTAATTTTTTTGTTTTAATTTTTTTTTAAATCAAGAGAACTTATAACTTATTTTTAAACGTTAATAGATTATTTTTATTTTATAACGAGCTTTCTTTCTTAGCTTTGATAATTTTTTTAAGTTTTAAGTTGAACAATTTTACATTTTTTTGACATTATTTAATTTTTTATCGATAATTTTAGTAAAATATTTGACGGTTTGCATAATAATAATTTTTTTATTTATAATTTTATTACTGTTATTGTTTTTGCATATAAAAAATATATTTTTTACAACCATTTTTTTTTTTCTTACTTTTTTTGTAACGATAGGGAAAATTATCAAATAGGGGAAAACCCAATTTTAACAAAATAAGAAAGACAACAAACACACGAATGATTAGTGTGATTTTTAACTTAACTCAGGTTTTTTTATTGTAAGATGTATGAATTTGAGTTCATCAAACAATAAACAATAATAGGGACACACACACAATTAGTGTTAGTGTATGTGGCTGTGTTGATCTCTCATTTAAAATGATTGAGCGTGAATGACTAGCTCTCATTTTTTTACTCATTTGATTTGAATATCAAATACACACACAACAATCATTTGGCTAGCAAATACATTTGTACAGACCTCTAGTATATATGAATAGGTCCCATAACTGCCTAGGAGTCGCCCGGACTTAAATATTCCGGCAACACTGCTGGGCTAGCAGATATTTTCATTTTAAAATATCAAAATAAATTTGATTTTCCCTTATTTTATAGTGATGCCATTTTCGGTTAAAATATTTTTTCCATCAAATCATCCTAATTAAAAATGTAGCTTCAAAAGTAGCAGGTTTAGTACAGAAGATATGCAAAAGTTTCCTATACCTTCTTAAGCCTACAGAAGGCATGAATTTTATATGGCGAGTTGCCATCTTAAAGTAATAGATTTTCCACACTTATAAAACCTAGTGAATTTATCGATCAGCTTAACACACTGAATTTTTCAATGTTAGAGTAATTCATCAATACTGTCTGCCTCCATACAAGCCTGCTTCGAACACGAAAAAAATAAAAATTTATTTCTATTAAAGAATTTGTGATATTAATTAAATTTTCACCAGTAACCAAATTAATAGTATTAATTAAACGTTAAATTTACTTGATTAAACGTTTAATTTACTTTATTAAACGATTAATTCAGTTGAATAAATTTTAAATTTAAGCTGATTATATTTTCAATTAATGCTTTAATTAGCGAAAAAAAATTTCTGTGTTTCTGGTGTTTTTTTTTTTTTTTTTTTTTTTTTTTTTTTTTTTTTTTTTTTTTTTTTTTATTGATGAATTTTGTTACGCATTCGTTTACTTACTGCATCTCTGTTTTTTTAGTTCGATAGCGTATAAATATGGGCAAACTTTTTAAAATTTCATTAGTGCTTCGCAAAATAAGAAATTTTTGGTGAGATTTCTATGGCAGCTAGGTGAGTTCGGATTTGAAACGAAACCAAGTCTATTGTTTCTCACCCAACACCAAAATAAATGTGGAGATTTCAGCAAACAAAAAAGAATTCGGGAGCTGAACACTCCCTGGAGATCTAGTTTTTTTTAAAACACTACAACTTGCTTAAATGATTTTTTATGAATAATATTATTTTTAGAACAATATTGAATCTCCACAGTATGTCCATTTTTAGTAATTTTTAGTTTTCCCCTCTTCTTATCCCCCTATGCCGACCCGAAACTCTAAGCTTGTATGCAGGAGACTAGCGTCTCTAATGGGAATCGACTCCGCAACACCTTCACTGATAGACTAGCTCACTGCCAGCTTGCCTACCGAGGTACCCCATCTCTTTATGTCGGCGAAGCAATTCTATGGAGGCTTTGTGAACTTAGTACGAAAGCAATTTAATGTCTATTATTTTGAACCGAAAAAGTTACTGGTCTTAGACTTATCCTATAGTATAACAATTAACTCAAAATAATTTTCTGAGTATAATTTTTTAAATTAATATTTTATTGCAGCCTAAATCATGTTGAGAAAGTTTTCATAGAATCGATCCATATTTGACCACATCTTCTTTTAAAGACCACTCCTGAGAATTATTTCCATCACAATAAATCAAAAATAGTTGATATTAAGGTTTGTTTAAATCTTGTGATCGCAGGTACGAAATTCACTAATACACCCAAATATACCCCCTTTGCAGGTCTTTTGAATAAATCTCCCACAAATCTTACATAAACCTTATCATTATAACAACATTTTGAGGTTGTCAGACTATATAACATCATAGATCAAAAAGACAATTTTAATCGGTTACTTAAGATTTTAAGTGTGTTACAGAAGACCTTCGACCTCAGCTACCCTTCGGCAAATTCGTGTCAATTGGTCTTAAAGCACTTATCCCGTGACCAGCGTACACAATATATTAATAAAAAGGAATGAAGTGTGATAGGTGAAAACCAGACATATCACTTAACTGGTGATAATGTGTTTAAAGTGTACTTAGCCCAGAGGAAAGGTTATTGGCAAAAAACTATTTATATGACTGGATTTGTGCGGGTAGTGGCTGATTCTTTCAGTGTCTTTTATTTTATATGAAGGGGATCAATCACATTGACATGGTGTTGGTCTAGGAGGTGGTAAGCTGATATTTTTGTGGCCCTCTCTGATAGGTCACATAGTGTAGGCAAACAAACCTGTCCCGTCTTGGATAATATAAAAATGGTCACCAAAAATTAAAATGATTTTTATGAAATTCGTTTTAAATTCATTAAAAAATTATGAAATTGTTGTCATATTTTCTGTGACAGGTATAACTATATTAACCGAAATTCACCCATTTTTCTGACAATATAATAACGAAATAAGATTTTATGTAACTGAGAAAAAAAAACATTGCAACAAAAAATTATGAGTGCTGATGATTATAACCAGCGGTCGGCGAAAAATGGGTTAAGGTTATTTCTGTGACCTGTTACAAAGTGTCAAAAAGGTGCCAATTACCCCTCCTAGGACATCACCATCTAAAAGTGACAAGTCCCCTTCATATAAAGTGTTAGAAATAGAACCGGTCCCTACCATTTTAGAACTATCACATGACACGTTTGGGGTTAATTCCCTTTGCCTTAGGGTAAGTAATTTTATAAGTGTCACACTGTATTATTTGTTCTGTTTATAATATTATTTCTGCTACTGTTTCTAGTTCTATACTAACACATTTTTGCATTTTAATGACTACTTTTTTTTAAATGTTATTGATCCATTTTTGTAATAGTTTTTATGGTTTACTATTTCGCTTTTGATTCTTGATTTCATTTATGACAATTTTGTAACACAAGTATTAATAATAATGGATACTTGAATTTGTTAAGTTTCATTTAAATGCAAAACAAAAATATTGTGTAGAAATATTATTTAATGCGAAATTTAATACGATCAAATCAACAATAATAAAACAATACAAAATAAATAAAATAATAATTAAAACAATGAATGGTTCTTTTGATACTATTCTTCAATAGAAATTGTGGATAAATTGTTAAGAAAATGGTTTTAGTAAACACAAAGAGATCATTTTAGAAAATAAATTTTAATTGGTTTTAATTAAATTTATGCTTGGACTTCAGAATACAAAAAAACTAATTGTATAATGTACAAATTCAGTTTCTTTTGTTAATTAAATTTAAGTAAAAGAAAAAGTAATTGAATTAATTGCTAAACAAAAATCAATTTTAATTAATAGTTTAATTTTAAATTATTATAAAATATATTTTTTAGTTTTAGTGTTAGTATAATTTTTGTTATTTTGTTTAAAATTTTATATTAATGCCAACATTTATTTATTTATTGACAGAGTAATAATAAAAAGCCTAATATGGCCAAAAAAACATTACTACACCCAAAGAAAAAATATGTTTAAAAATGGTCACCTCCAACAAAACTATTTTAAAAGAAATTTTTTTTAGCATATTATGTTTAATTTAACCATATTATTGTCATCGACAACCATATTATGGTTAAATGGGTCCTTCATCAAGAAGGCGCAACCATATTATGGTTGCCTCCAAACACGTTTTGGTTAATAATAACTAAAACATGTTTAGCACTTATAATAGTATGATTGGTTTTCAACCACAGCGTGCTGCTGTTGGAAAAGAGGAAAATACTATTGTTAATTTAAAACAAATTATTGTCATATTTAAGCAAAACATGTTTAAAGACAACCATAAAATGGTTGTCGCTTCTCCTCCAGCAATTTAACAATAGTATGGTTGTCGGTGACAATAAAATGGTTAAATTAAACATAATATGTTTAAAAATTTTCTTTTAAAATAGTTTTGTTGGAGGTGACCATTTTTAAACATATTTTTTTTCTGCGTGTACAGAGCTTTAATTTCGAGATATATAAAAGAAAGAAAAGAACGAAGTAAATATATGTATACATATGCATACACATATGCATGCTATCTACATACATATAGGTACATATATATATATACACCTACATCTACGTATATATAAATACGTAAAATATATACATAGTATATAAAAAATTTCTTTAAACTATATATAATGGATAGGTTTTAGCTATCAAGAAAAAAGAAAAAAAATTATGAATTAAGGCCCCCCAGCCAATTAAAAATAAGTTTAAATGTAGTCCATGAAAGTGACAAATATGTACTTAAGATAATCGGCTGAGCTATGCAGTTGCACAATCTTGTTGAAACCACACAGAGCTAAAAGGAATTTTCTTTCGGCGTAGTTCCGGATAGAACAATTCTCAAGTAACGGTCTCCAGTAAACGTAACGCTGTGTCCCTTTCGTTCAAAGAAGATACTGCATACCACAGTGTGATATTTCTGGGTTGGGAGCACTCCATATGCGACAATTTTGTTTATTTACGTTGCCGATCAGATCAAGTTGTCTTTTGGTAGCGGCTTTCATCTGCCACCCTGTATTCACTTTAAAAACTTTTATTTGAAAGCACTTAAGCTTCGTACAGACGGTGGTCATCTAACAATATTGTCAGTAAAATGTGCTAAAAATATTTTGCAACCGTCTTAATTTGCAATTTTTGTTTGACAACGTTGTCAGAAAAAGTATTGCCTGTCCATTATACGACAACAATATAGTTAGATGTCTGACAATCGTGTGAACACTCTTCGTTGTCATTGGCAGATCACTGTCAGACGTTGGAAGTTCATTTTTTATTATAAGATGTGCGAAATTTATGCATCTGATAATGGCATAATTTTCAAAAACCTTCTTATATTGGCAACGCTGAAAATACATATGTATCAGGGATGGAAATTGGGGTTTCGGATTTTGTACCAACTTTAATAACAAAATGTAGTTTTGAGATTATGACGGTACCAACTCAGCAAAAACTTATGAAAAAGGTTATCTTGGAATCAAGCATTTAAGGCGGAATGACTTCTAAACTGGATTACCATATTAATTATTTTTACAAGACATGAGACTTAAATAATTAATTCCTAGGAATTGATTATTTTCCTAACTATTTTAGTCTTAAAAGAAGTTAGCAGAGCTTTTTTGTACAAAATCATAACGCAGGTAATACATAAATTCGTATACTTTTATTTTAATAATCACTTTTACAGTAAATATTTTCAGTCATTCTTAAATTTTTTAAAAAATTAATTCTTTTACTACTACGTATTTTTATGATTTAATGTAATACGTTTGGTAATCGAGTGATCAAATTTGGCAACCAAAAAAGTAAGTCATTATTTGACAAGCCATTGTTTTGGTAATGTGTAATTTTTTGCTGGACATTTTATATTTTCTGGCTCATATCTTGATATATGTATTTAAAAAAAAAACACAACACAACAAAAAAAAAATTACAACTGCACCATATATTATAGAACTGCATAATTAAAAAGAAAAACAAAAAAGTTAATTTGGCAAAATTAAAATCAATTTTAATAAACATCAATGAAGCCTATTTAACCCCAGGATTACCGTCTTGGTCCAGACCAAATTTGTGTTTTGCTTGTAATATTTTTCGCATATAACAAAAAATCAAAAAAACAGGGACGTGAATTCTATAAATGATATGTTCTTAACCGAATGAAACTAATTTAGATTCGATTGGAGCAAATAAGTGGGGTTAAATTCCATTTTTATGTAAAAGTCTATGAAATAACCCTCTTGGTCCAGACCAAATTTTTTTTTTGGTTTGCAATATCTGTCCAAAAGAAAAAAATATCAAAAAACAGAAATGTGAATACTATAAATGATATGTTCTGAATCGAATGAATTAAGTTTGAATCAAATCAGAAAACTACGGCCCATTATGCGCTTAGTTCAATCTAACTACAAAAATCTAACGCAGAACTCGTTTCAGCTGTGGTAGATGCGAAATAGCAAAGTGCGAAATTAAAGACTACATTTTCGATTACTTGCATATGGAATACAATAATGAAATAATAAAATTATATAATCAATTTGTATAATCTAATATAATTAGCATAAGTTCAATAAAAAATATATTTATTTACTTTTTATTTAATTGGGGTTTTTAGCTGTACAAATTGTGGTCTGGGCATAACAAGAGGAGAACTTAGTGGTAAAAAGTTACCGAGAATCCTAGTGTTAAAACAACATAAAAAAGTAAAAATTCTTGCTATTGCATTCTAAATTCAATAACAATATTTCTTATTTTCCAATATATAAAAATTTATAAAAAACTAGCTTAACCCGGTGCGCTTCGCTACACTGACCCCGCACATTTTTATATTGAAATTTATAGTTTACTATAATAGTAGCTTTAACCACGTTTGAAGACTCTCCCTTTAATAGTTCTTCAGTTGAGCGATATTTAATGTATGCATCCTATGGGAGGTATTTCCCCCCCTGCGCCTACCCGCTTTATTTTTATTTTCAAAAGTGTAGTATACCATAAGAGTGACTTTTAGAAAGTTTGAACATTCTCACTATTACAGTTCTTAAGATATGCGATGTTAAACATTGGCGTCCTATGGGGTATTCCTATACCCCCGATGCTATTTTATTTCAATTCCGGGGCTCAGAAGATCCTACTACAAAAAGTTCAGCAAAATGCGTGCAGCGGCTCTTAAGATATGCGATAATTAATATTGGCATCCTATGGGGGGTACCAATTCCCCTGCCCCTATCGAAAAAATAAGTAGCCTATTTTATTTTTAGGGCTCACGTGATGTTACTGTAAAAATTTCAGGAAAATCGGTTCAGTAGTTTCGGAGTATATAAAGCGACAAACATACAAACATACAAACATACAAACACACATAATTTCATTTTTATATATATAGATTCATGGCAGTTCTTGCCATGCAATTAGAAAAGATAAGATAATTAGATAAGAGTACAACCGTGTGGACTGACAATTTTTGTTGGCAGATGAATTTATTATCAGACATTTATTTGCCAATTAAATTGTTTCTTACAATCATCTGAACTGGAAATTTATTTTTAGTGACAATTTTTCTTTGGCAGTATATTGTCATATCATTGCCAGACCTTAAACTATTGTAAGATCTGACCACCGTACGAAGCCTTTGTACAAAGTTCACCGATTACAATTTTCTCCGCGTATAGCTGTCTTTACGTGACTATGTCTCTAATAACACTTACTACTCTATTATATATGGCGCACAGTGCTTTGTCCCCATAGAGTGAATGAGCAAAACCAGAATAGATATCTCAGAAATTAGTGGGCATAATTAAAAGCAATGTAATCACGGCTTAAAGATAATATTGTTGACGAATTTTGAATTTTTTTTTAACTGAATATGTTAAACCGTTTTTAAGTTATTCCAATATATGAAAGTGAAAGTGCCTAAATTTTAGACAAAGCGGTGTATTGCGGAAAGTCAAGTTGATAGAAAAAGACTAAATGCAGATTTGGATTCAGCGTCCCAAATAACCGTAAAAACAGCATTTAATTCTTAGCCAACAAAAACCTTGTTCCCTTGTTTAATATTTTGCTCTTTCTATCATATTTTTAGAGCAACATATTGAGCTCTTGGACCTGGTACTACCTGTGCCAGCAGAAACTGGACGCTTTCAAAAAAATACTGGCCTTATTCTGAATAGTCAGTACTCTACCAAGTGGTGTGTTATTTGGCCGTTCTGACTGCTTTGTTTTTATAACTTTAAGAGTTGAATTTACATACAAAAATCATTTGAATTTATTTTAAGAAACTTTAGCCGTAATTGAAATTATAGCAAAGTAAAGATTTGCTTCGTTAAAAATATCTATTCGCATTGTTTTTCATGAAATAATTGGTAAATGAAAACTCAATTAAATTGCAATACCTTGAAAACAGAAATTTTACAAATACGGTTTGTAAAAGAAAAAGAAACATTAAATACATTTATTAAATTAAAGCAAAATTAAAGAAATACTTATCAATGAAAAAAAACATCATCATCAGAAAATCTTTTCTTAACAATGCAAATAAGAATTGTAAGAAGAAATATTCCATGATTTCATTCAATTCACCATGAAAATCTTTAAAATACGTACAAGTACTGCACAATGCTAAAGGGATAATAAAAATGGTGGAAATTGCAAATCTCTAATAGAATCTCAAGTTAAGTTACTTAAAATGTCTGACAACAATCAAATAACACGTGATTCTTGAAATCGAAAAACGTGTCAGAAAAATATAAAATAAACACTCATACTTAAAGTAGAAAAATCATCATTTATAAAAAAAATCCTATTTATGCATGCGGTACTTTTTTTTAACAAAAAGATTGTCTTTTTTTCAAAAAAAAAAAAACTAAATCCGAAATAAAAAAGGGATTTCATACACTCTTTAAACCAAAAAATAGGAGTAAAGTTTTTTTTTGGAAATGAAACAGGATTTATATAAGCAAATAAAGGATCTACCTATAAACATATGAAGGTATGCATGGGTTTGTGTATGTTTGTATTCTTGGTGTTAAATAAGCTGGTGTTTTATGCTCAGCTAAGATTTAAAAGAATGTGAAAATATAATAAAAATATGTAAAGAAAAAAGTTCTGTGATGATAATGTGACATACATATACAGACATTTTAAATCACGTTTAGATATAATTCTGTCTTTAATTTCATTTTTTGTAATTTTATTTAGGTGAGTGCAGGTATATGGGAATTAAGATGTGTGTAAAGTATGTATGTATATATGTGTACCGATATACATATATATAAATAAAATTACACTGCACAGCAATTTCGATCTTTTTGTAAAACAACGGGGTTCTGACAATGGATTATGGTAGAGGAGACCACAAATATACGTGTGTCGGCGTTATGAAAGATCACATCAGAATTTTTTTAGTGTGCCCCCTTTCAGAATGTTTGGGCAGCATATCGGTATATAAAAGTATGTGCTCTTTATATCTGAGGTTTAGCAACCACGTAGAAAATGTTACGGAAAATATTTTTGTGAAACATATTAACCCTCTAATTCCTTTTTATAACGGTAATTTTTAGCTTATTCTAATAAATCGTAAAACACGAACAGGCTAAAACTGGGAAACTTAAACCCCCCCCCCTAAGATAAAATTTCAATGTGATATTATAGATCGCCGACACACGTATATTTTTTTGCCTCCTCTACTGACTCCATTGCCAGAACTCCGTTATTTTTTTCTGTGCTGTACAGTGTTATAAGACTGATAAGATAATTGTATTTCTTGGTAAGATGTTTAAGGTCTTTTACGAGGTTAAAGTGATAAGTAACCGATTAGGAAATTATTACAGAAAGTTCGCCACCATTGATATTCGATTCATTATATTATATGATTAATGAGGACAACAAAGTCAACAAAATTTGGTCGAATAATGTTTTTTGGCGGTCAACTTTTAAGCGCTTCTGCTAGAGCTAAGTAGTCTGATTTTTTTTGTTGATACTAAATATTTAAATTTAAGAAATAAAGTTTTGGACTTATATCAATAACACATGATTGGCTGGTTATCGTGGTAGTTTATTGCGCGGTAACAGTCAAGTAGAATCAAAAGAACGCCAGTTTAACTACACAACTCTTAAGATGTCTTAAATTTACATCGTATTACACAATTATGTAGTATCATGTCCAGAGAAAAGCCGTAAGATATTTCAGTAAGCATGTATTTTTTAGCCTAGATATCTCACCAAGGCTGGATATTTGCCCAGGAATCTGCTTTTTCTGATAGCATTTGCAACTTTTCACTGCTTGTAAGTTCTTTGCTGTCTCTACCAGGAAAAAAGTTATTTATTTTAGGGGGCTCTGTTCGTGGCACTCCTCTTAAGATTTCATTAGGTGCAAATTGATTTTCGCTGTATCGCCATGTTTATTAAACAATTGTTTATTTATTTATTTCTTAAGCCTATAGTACACGGCATGTAAAAAGACACATGCGCATGTGGTTCTGACGTAATTTTGACGTCAATGCAAAGCTACAATAAACATTGCGTGTTGTGTGATGACGTCAAAATTACGTCAGAACCACATGCGCATGTGTATTTTTACATGCCGTGTACTATAGGCTTTGCACTTTCTTATTTTTTCTTAAGTTCACAGAGCAACTTAAATTTTCGCGAGGGTCGTGTTTAATTATTGATACCGTAGTTTAGGAAAATTCGCTTCTTTTATACAGGAATAGTGCTGATTAGGCCTTTTGTATACAGCGGAAAATGTAGTGATTAGACAGGGTACCAGCAATCGGAATTACACATGAACGCGACAACACATCGTACAGCAGTTGGACGGTTGACTGTTATTGATTGTGTGCAATATGATATGTCTCACATTTCAACAACTGCAAGTGCACTAGTTGGCTTAAACGAATATGTTTCATGCTACACTGTCATTGCAACTGCGACAGTGGTCGCTGAAGGGGAATCAGAACGAAAGCCGAACCACATTCTTGTCTAGGAACAATGTCCCTTTAATGTTGTCATTATTTCGTATTCTAAACTCGGATTTTTTTAAATTTTAGGGGAATATATCTCAGAGAAGAAGCAATATATAACAAACGCTTAACATTTATTTTAAAGATGATTGGACTTTTAGACGACATACAGGTTTTATAAATATAGATTAATTCGCGCAGTTAAAACGTCTCGAATATGAACAAAACATGTTTTTTATACTTTTATATACTTTTATAATATGATGTGATGGAGGAATTCTGAGACCAGATGCGGATTCAGCACAATTTTAGAAATCTTAAGAAAAAGTATACTCTAGTCCATGGGTTAAAAATTTATAGTTCTGTATAATTTATCAAATCCTAGTCTAGTTCTTTAGTTAACGTCTTGCTAATGCCGAACGGAAATTTTCCTAATCACAGTTCGGATAAGAGCTGCAGCCATTATTGTAAATATTTCCTTCTAGTAGACTAAGGGTACAGTTCAAGCCTTTTTAGATAATTTATTGAGGATTTTGTGATCAAAGTTTTTTCGATTGTACGGTCTTTGTGAATGTTCTAGTTTTTTACATACCAGGGAGCGGACATGATGATTCGAAGAATTTCGCTTGCGCGCCTGTGGATTTTTTCTATATTGGAGGCTAAGGTAGAGTCCCATAACAGGATACCGTAGTACGAGATTGGCTTTAATAAAGAGTTGTAAAGTCGAAGTTAACCATCCAGACTAAGCGCAGAATTTCTTTCAATAAGCCAATTGATTGGAATTAATTTAAGTTTCTTTTGAGTTGGGTTTGCCTCTATATGACATCGAAATGCCATGATCAAGACATACACTGATAGAAAAAGCGTCATAACGCTGATGTATTTTGACATCAGTACTATGATAAGTGTATTAGTTTTCGACCCCATGACACTTTATATCATTGTGATTTTAGGCTTAACATCACTTGCTCATTTTGTCATCAGGGTCAAAAATTTAAATAACGTCATCAATGGGTTGACACATCGGCATCACAGAAATAACGAATCGAATTCTATTTAATTAAACATGTCATCAGTGCGATGGCTCATCGTAGAAACGACTTATTAGTCTCAATTTAATGACAGTTTATCATGACAGTTAAGTGAAAGTCGGAGAATATTATTATTTACCTACCCGTTTTACATGTAGGCTTCATTTTTTGTTGTATTCCGATCTATGTTTCCAGAAAAACTCTCAATTATAAGACACCAGCAGCATGCCCCATATGGTTTTCTACTTTGAAAATTTGATGTTTTTAAAAAATAATAAAAAAAAATACAAAATAGAATATGGGAATTTTTCCTTCTTATTTTACTTTTTAAACATGAAAATAATGTTAATAATACACAAAATGTGGCATCGAATTGATGTCGCTGTAGACATAGCATTAATGGCGCATAAAATATGACAACATTTTATGATGCCGTTCGTCATTGGATTGATGACCCTTGTTGCCTTATTGATGCCATTTATAATAACATTGATGTCAAAATTCTGATATTTGCGCATCATAAATATGAAGATGAATTTTTCTATGAGTGCATTTCGAGATATTTTACATTCGAATGTTGAGATATTATTTGATTTTTTTTAATGGGTAGGCATTATTCTCTACGCAAAGTACATGTTAAATATACAGAAAAAAATGTGGCCCGAATTAAAGCATTAATCAAAAATAAAATCAGTTTTAATTAAAAATTTAATCAAGTGAATTAAACGTTTATTCAAGTGAATTAAACGTTTATTCAAGTAAACTAAACGTTTAACTGAAAGTATTAATTTTTTTACTGGTGCAAATTAAAAGTATCAATTAAACTTGTAATTCACTTGATTAAACGTTTATTTCACTTGATTAAATTTATAATTAAAACTAATTTTATTTTTAATTAATGCTTTAATTGGGGCAAAATTTTTGTAGAATTTTTTCTGTTTAAAGGGGGAATAAAAAAAAATTCAATTGTAAAAAATATCCAAAGACTCCCTAATTCTTCCGGCTCTAAACCAAGCGTTGGATAAATAAAATGCTGTCTTTATGAAAAGTATTTGCACATGCACATATTGGTTTTGAACGTATTGAATACATGCGGAGTCAGGCGGACCATAGAAAAGGCCCTTTTACTTGGTTCAGGCATTGATACATTTTATTAATGAAATCGTTTTATAAAAATTTTAAACACTTTCCTCACTACACACTTTCCAACAAAATATAAATAAACTCATACATTGCAAAAAAAAAATAATAAAAATATTTATACAAAAGTTTATAACATTTTTGTCGCGCATCTGCTAAACGTGATGTGCATTTAAAATAACAAACATTTTATTTTTTGTGATTCATTTACTAACTTAAATCCTAAAAAAGAAAAATTTTATGAACTAATTTAAAGCTTTTAAGAGAAGCGTTGGCAAATAAACTCTTTTTGTTTTTGTAGTATTTTGATTTTAACAGATTTAAGTTCAACCTTTATTCCTCACATTTTGATTTGATTTTTTTTACTTGACACTCATATAAAGTGTTAACAGCTAAATGAATGTACATGTGTGTATCTTTGAAACATTTAAAAGTAAAATTCTTTTCAAGTACGAGTACATCAAGTATTTGTAACAGTTTTTAAACGAGATTTTTATGATAATTTAAGTGTGTAATGGTTGCGTTTTTTTTAGCATTCCTTTCTTAGCATTTATTATCCAGTTTTATTAGAACCCTTCAATTTTCTTTTTCTCACTTGGATTTTTTTTATTCAAATATGACTGAACAAATACGTTTAATGTTTTTATTGGTACAAGCTCTTGGCTTATTTTGACAGGGTTTGAGTACATAGAACTCTTATTACATATTGATTACATTATTCTTTTTTTTTTTAAATTGTTACAATGACAAGGCGACAAGCATTTTTTAAAAAAATTATTTCAGATAACATTTTAAGTGTATGAAAAAAATAGCAGACGGACGGAGAATTGTTTTAGAATGGAATTTTGTCTAAAATTTTTTTCTTTGTTTTGTCTTCTTTTAATGTGTAATTTTTATCCCATTATTGTTTCACACATGTGTGTTATACTTGTATTTATTTTAACATTATGGACTATTTTCAAGAGGTTTGAATGTGATAAACATTTTAAGTGCAAAAGGAATTTGTATATCAAATTTATACTTATTTTAAGTAGCATATACTAGAAAGTAAAAGTTTTTCTATTAAAAAAAATATATAAAAATATTTTTTCTAATGTTGCTCTACGTTCATAAACACGTTTTAAAAATTTAGCTTTTCAACATTTTATATGCTTATAATTTAAATTTTGTTTTATGTAATGGAATCCAGTTAGTGTATGTACAGAAAGTAAAGCTATGTTCACACCTTTTAAATATTTGACGTCCTACACGTAACCACTAGTTCTATTAGAAAATGAATTGCTTTTGCCTAATTTTTGGCTAGATCAATCGCCATTTACCAGTTTCTAAATTTAATTATTCAGCTATCTTCTTACAAATAAAGTTAAGTAAATAAATATTAATTGTTAAAAAATAAAGCTAAAGTTTGATCACGCTTTTTTGGATTTTTTTTCGTCAAATATTTCTTGTGTCTGAACATAGCTTTAGACTAGCATCATGAGCAGCATTTGAGTTAAATCGAATAAAGTTAAGCTAAATTGAGAGGTCATTCAGAATGTCAGATTCTAATTGTTCGAATTTGTTACTTGTTTAATACAAAAATAATTCATAAGAATATCTAGAAATCATATAACAAAAAAAGGTTAATAAAATAAAAAGTGGTTGCTATAGCACTTACGTAATTAACCGATGTCAATATTGACAACGCACTTACCTGAAAGTAAAGAAAAAGTTTTAAAATCACAATTTGATGGGAAAACAATTCTTAAAATTAGTGGAAATTAATAGAAAGAAAAACTAGTTGGAGTGCTATATTCGACTGTGTCGAATCGTTGATACCCTCAACTGGACACACTATAGGAAATTTTTCTTTTTTTTTTTTGTTGCCAAAACTAATTTTTAGCCAAACGACTGACCCAAATTAAATGATTTTTGTTATTTCATCTTTGGAAGTCTCCATCCCTCTTAAGGCCTATACATTTTTTGACACGCACTGTCACAGGCAAAAAGTTGGTCATGCACGCCCTCGCGGTCTCACGGAAAAAAATTTTTATTTTATATTCTTGCAAAAGAATTTTGGTTAATAACTTTTTTTGTTCCCACATAAAAGAACCTTTTGTTTTAAACAAACGCTTATTGCAAAATTTGGTTTTCTAGTTCTTAATGATTATTTAAATTAAAACAAAAACATAAATTTAAAAATAATTAATTAAATTAAATAAAAAACATAAATTTAAAAAAACATTCTGAATTTCTTCATCTTCGCTCTCAGAATATTGTTCGTCTTCATATTGCCAGTTTTCAACGACTATTACGAAACTAAGCAAAATACTCGCAACAGCTCTTTTAAATTTTGCTTAAAATGTTCGACATACCTGCTTTCAACGATATATGATATAAAATGGTCATAAACAGCTGCCTGTTTGTCAGTTACGTTACGTTTTACTCGCCATAAATTAAATAACTCTGCATTTGACACATTTAAAAATTCGCTGAGTTAATTCGTCGAATTGAGAAAATTGATTGCTGTTTGTGCAAAGAAAGAGAAATAGTGTGACCATATTAAAAAAAAATAATGCTTAAAAATTAAAGCATAATCAAAAACACAACTAATAACTATTTTTATAGCAAAATACTTTGTACATATATTTTAAATGTTATACAATAAAAAGAAAAACAATTATTAAAGTAAAAAGTTACTTTATTTACTAAAATACTTCTAAACTAAAATCAAATATGGTCACCAAGTGTTCGCCGGCGCACAGTGGCGCCCGTAGAGCAAGCGAGGTTGCAAAAATCAAAATTTTCATGAGTGCCGACGAAGTTTTGAATAAACCCATGTTATAGGAAACTTTTCAACGATTTCAAATATGCCACTCTTAATAATATCACATTTTTAGTTTAGAAGATATAACCGTTCAAAGTTGACCGACTTTCGGTTTCCAAAAAAACACACAATTTTTAGTCAATTTCTTGCGATTTCAGGTGTAATATCACGAAAAATAGGTAACGAATCGCCTTATTTTTTGCTTATATTGATTGATGTATTTATTAAATGTATAATGATAAAAAAAAATTAACTGTTTGCTTTGTGTTTCTCCTGGTAAATCACTATTTAAAAACTATCCTTTTTTTCACTATTTTTCAACTTTGACGGAAAATAAAAAAAAACTATATTTTTCTATATTTGCCATATTTGCAAAACCTGTTCTTTGATTATTTCTTTACATAATTCAAAAGGTTTTATCTGCCCGTACGTGCCCGTTTGGCTTCAAGAGGTAAAAAAGTTTAAAAAGACATGGTTGCAGAAATTGTATGGCGTCCATCCCTTATATGTTTTGACTGACAGTAGTTTGATATAATAGTTTGAAAAAAACTACTCATTGAAATTAGCAGGTACGTACCTCACATAAACAATACTTTGGCGTACAAATGGTCAGGAACAATATTGACTTATGGTCCCTACAGGTAGGCACAAATCTTATTTGGACACGTGCATAATATCAAAATTGCATTATTCAGCCTAAATCCATATGTATGCAGGGAACAGGTAAATTTTTAGGCATGGTAGCATAAGCCTTTATATTGCAAAATAAGCATAATGCCTGGATTAGTCTTCGCCTGAAAGTTGGCGCAACAATTACTGAAACCATTAAACAATTTAAGTACTGAAAACATGGCGTTGAAAAATTTAAAATTATTTGAACTGTTTAGAAAGTCAACAACACCAAAGTTTTTCACGGAAGTGAAAATTCTTCCTGAGAAGTTGACATTGATCAGCAAATGGGGCTGCGATGGATCATCCGGACAAAGCGTTTATAAGCAAAGGATATCTTCCGATGACGCTACAATATCGGACGGAAATATGTTTATGGCATCTGTTGTTCCTTTGCGGCTAAAATCGGATGATTCCCTACACTGGAAAAATCCACGTCCATCATCAGTGCATTATTGCCGACCAATAATGTTTCAGTTTGCAAGGGAATCGGCAGAACTCATAAGGACTACAGTGAAGGACATTGAAGAACAAATAAGCAAGATTAAGCTTACAAAGCTGCAAATTGGAGAAGGAAAATATATTGAATGCAATTACGAGTTCCACCTGACCATGGTTGACGGAAAAGTCGTAAACGAACTGACAGGAACAACCTCAACAATGTCATGCCCGATTTGCAATAGGAGTCAGAAGAACTTTTTTCAATTCAATTCAATTTATTTCATATATAATATGTTACATCTCAATTTTATATAATTAGTTGTAAAGAGTTTAAGATTAGAATCTTTTTCTGCTTAATTATAACATATTTCAATTAGTTATCATATACATATATATAGACAGAATTATATTGGAGGTAAATATTTAGCAAAAACCTATTTTAACCCCTTTTTTCGTTTTATTTTTATATTTTTTTTTATCGATTTTATATTATTATTTGTCAGAAGAACTTTGGTAATTTAAACGATTCTACAAATGAGGAGAATTACGAATATGGAATGTCCCCATTGCACGCAAGGATAAGGTTTATGGAATTCTTGCTAAAACTGGCGTATACCCTACCACAAGAGGAGGAAAACTTCGATGAAAATACATCAATAAAGGATAAGGAAAAGATCAGAAAGAAGCAAATACAGGATGCTTTTTTTAAACAAGTTGGACTAAAAGTAGACTGTCCCAAGCACGGATACGGTAACTCAAACGATGGAAACACTTCTAGGAGATTTTTTGAAAATGATGAGGCAGTAACTAGAATCATTGGAATTGACAATCAAATCGTGAAAAGATTGGGAACGATCTTGGATGTTTTAAACTGCAAAGAAAATGTAAATTCTACAAAATATGGAGAATATGCGTCGAAAACTGCATCTCTTTTAGCAGAAATGTATCCACAGAAGAAGTTGACCCCGACCGTCCATAAAATATTGGCGCATGGCAAAGATATAATTGATTACCAGTCTTTGCCAATTGGAGAGCTTTCTGAAGAAGCACAGGAGTCTCTTAACAAATTTTATAAAAAATATAGATTGCAGAACACATTCAAAGCATCAAGGGTAAGGTAAAATGAGGACCTCTTCAACCTGTTGGCAGCATCTTCCGATCCACTTATTTCTTCCCTGCGGCATGTGAAGTCACGAACAGAGTTACAAAATAATTATAGTTTAGAAATGGTTAGTCTTTTAGATATACCTTCTCTTACGAATTGTGATGAATATTTTACAGAAAATTGAAAAAATAAATTTAAAAAAAAAATAATTTTTTTTTAATTTGTTGGGTAATAATTTAAAACATAAAACCCTTAAGAAAAAAAATAAAAATAATTTTTTTTAGTTACCATAAAATTGATTTTTCTACTAATTTTAACTTTGATAAACCATAAGTAGGCCCCTACAAAGCGTAGCACCCTTTCCAAACGCTCATTTCATAGGCTGAACAGTTATCTATCATATGCTGTTTAAACTGTTCAATTATCTTATTCGGTTCAAAAGATATGATTTTTGCAACGAAAAAACTCAAATGGCGCCACTGTGCGGCGTATGAAATAGAAATAAATCTATTGCAAAGACGCCGCGTATGACGAATTTCGCCGGACGCTATTATTGTGTGTAATTTCATATATACCAATATGTTTTATTTTTGGCAACGAAAATTCGCGGCCAAAAATTCGTCGTTCGTCCCACTTGTGTTCCTAGCATTAAGTTACCTAGAAAAATATGCTTTTTAAAGAGATTTGCAAGTATTTGCAGCTAAAGTTAGTTATTTATGGAAGATATTTTATTGAGCAAGAGAATGAAATAAAGTTTAATAACTATCAATTGCAATCATTTTTTTAAGGGCCAAGTGAAATTCCAATTCATAGTTCTATTTATTTATTTTCAATCCAGTTTTATTCTGCCGATATTATCGAACTTATAGAAGAGTTCTCTAATATTTCAATACATATAAAAAAGACTCACTTTCGACATTAGTTTTCATTTTATTTTTCTGTAATCATAAGTTTCAAAACTTTTATTTGAAAATCACTTGTTCTTTACTGCACTCAATCACACATGTTTGTATCTATAAAGTAGCGGTTAATCCATATTATAGAAAAAATTCACACTGATGCTTATTTTGGTATGTTTTAAGTGTACTTAATTAAAAAATATCATTAATTAAAAAAAAAAAAATATTTTCAACTTTTGGCCAAAAAAAGGCAAAAATTAATCTTTATAACAACGGACGTCAACATGAAAATTGTTTGTGGCTTTAGCCCACATTAAATTATGTACTATTCTTGTTAGAAATTTGAACTACCCTGAGTAAAATATCATGATTCGTAACAGCTTTAGCCGAACTAAAATTTTAGCAGGAACTTTATACTGGATCCATGCTAAATTATGGGCCACTTGCCCCAACATTCTGTACATAAAGAACATAAATTAGAATAGACTTCAATACAGAAGTGAGATTAGTTTTAGCGTTTACAGTGAATTTCATGTAAACTATGGACCGTCGTATAGCTATATCCGATCGATTCTAGAAAACTCTTTTAATACGACCAAAACTTCAACGAATAAGGATACCCTTCGGGAAAGGGAACTTACACTAAACTTGTCACGTGACAAGTCACTTTAACATGGAGATGTTCTACGAGGGGGTTAATTGGCAGCTTTTTGACACTTTGTAGCAGGTAACTGAAATAACCTTCCAATTTCGGTTAAAAAAATGCCTGTCGCAAATATTGTCCCAAATGAGCCATGTCAATATGATAGACACCTTCATATAAAGTAATAGAACTAGAGAGAATCAGCCACTACCCGCACAAAATCCAGTCACATGAATAGTTTTGTGCCAACTACACTCTAAACACAATATCACCAGTTAAGTGATAGGTCTTGTTTTCACCTATCACAATTCGTTCCTTTTAATTATAAAATTTTGTTCACTGGTCACGGGATAAGTGCTTTAAGAGCAATTGACACAAATTTCCCGTAGGGTATTAAGAACTCGCTAATATGCTTTAGGCCTTAAGGAATCGTGATAGCACTGTGTGTGAGTGCCCCGGTAGGCTGGTTGGTTGAGAGCTAGCCTATCACGAATATTATCTAATGCTTTAACTGAACCATGTCATTCCATGACCTTTGTTTTCGCTTTTTACATTTCTGATCCAGGTAAGACGTGGTCTACCGGGTCCTCGTTGGCCTTCTGGATGCCACTACATTGCTGTTCTTGGTATATCATACATGAGCTTTCTGAGAGTGTGACCAATCCATTTCCATTTTTGGATTTTTATTTCGCTTTTTATTTTGTTAAGGTTTGCTATTTCAAGCAGCTGTTCATTCGTGACCCAATAAGGCCAGAAGATTCGTAGTATTTGGCGCCGACATCGATTAGCAAAAACTTGTAGTTTTCTTAGGCTTTCTTGGGTTAATTTCCAGGTGGTACAACCGTAGAGAAGGACGCTAGTAACAGTTCTGTTGAAGATCCGAATCTTTGTTGCTTTACTGATATCGTTTGATCGTAATATTTTGCAAAGCGATTGGAAAGCTGACCGTGCTTTGTTCATTCGGTCATTTGTGTCTTTTTTGATCCACCATCTGCAGTCACTGAGTTTTCAAGGTAGCAGAAAGTGCCTACCCCTATTAAGTCTCCGTTGAGATAAACAGTGTGCATATTTGATGCATCAACACGCATGACCTTCGTTTTTTTTTTAAATTTATTCGTAGACCTACTCTTTCCGCGTTCTTTGCAAGATGGCTAAGTTTAATCTGTAAAGATTGGTTTATTATTGATAAATCCCATTTAAAGCCCAATTTTGAGAATATTCTTACATTTGGTGTAGAAAAAATTTTCTATTCAACAAAAAGAAAAAAAAAAAAAAAAAAAAACAGATAAAAATATTATAAAATCAACTACGATTATGATGTAAAGCAAAACTTTTCTAGATTCATAAACTCTGTTGAAAATCGCATTTTTTAGGAATTTAAAAATTGTATTTCTGTACAGTTTTTGTTTGAAAGATTTCCATCTTTTGAAATTACCTTTTCTTTACGGTACTTTTTACGGTTTTATTTATTATTTTTTCATTTATGTAAGAAATATTGTTAAGTAATTTTAAGCAGGTGCTTGCTTTAAATTTAAACATTCTGGCAACCACTGCTACTTTGAAATTTTTATGAATCCATCAGTTTTAAGAATATAATATAAGTTATTTATTTTTTTTTATATGCACTTGGCAACAGTTTTAAATAGCACAATTAATTACAGTACGACTAATTCCATGATTCAAGTAAAACACTTGACAATTATCGTTTCTTCTATATTTAAACACATTTTAAAAATGACTTTGAACAGAAAACAATTAGTCCTATAAAATTATGTTAGAACAAATATATTATTATAACAAATATATTATAATTAATAATAATGAAAATGGATTTCATAAAATTTAATGAAAATTTAAACAAAAATCACATATTTTTTTTAAAATGTTGACTGTACCTGTTTAATATTTATTTTGCTAAAAAATATTTTCAAAATCTTTTGTATTTTGAAAATGCTATTTTACCATAAATCTTTTTTAAAAAACATATTAGAAGCATCCTACATGTTTTTGTTTATAAAATTAAGAAAAATATATCTCTATACAATTTCAGTTCTATCTAAATTCAACTGCTTGATATAATTTATGATTCACCTTTTATTATTAAGTTGAATAAAAACATTTTAATGAGCTAAATATACATTTTTTTTAATAATATTGAAGAGCAAAAAAGAAAGAAAGAAATTAAAATCTATATTTCATGGTTAAATATAAACATTCTCAATTTAAATGGAGGTAAAATAAAACGCTTTTCGTTAATTTTATAAATTTGGTGGGGGGCACAACACAACACTGATCTTGACATCATTAAGATTTGTCAAAAATCTATATTTTGTACGTAAATACTTAGAACCAAGAAATTTTTGTTTTTTTTTGTTTTTGTTTTATAAAAGATAATTAGTAAGCAGCAAAATATATTTGAACAGACTGAAGGTATAGATTTTAGAATAATTAACAATGCTTGAAGGAAAATTGTTTGTTTATATCGCAAGTGACACAAATAATTATTAGAAAATTAGCACAAAATCTATAAAGAAATACATTTTAATATTTTTAAGTATCACTAACAATGCACAGTGGGGCAAAATAAATATATAAATACATCTTAATTAAGCTGAAACTGTTAATTAATTAATTTTGATTTATTTGGTAAAAAGATTCTGAAACTTTCTGTAGGGCGTTTGAAGCGTACACGTAAAGAAAACGGATTTTTTGATATAATCGCCTCCAACAAAACTATTTTTAACGAAAAATTTTTAAGCATATTATGGTTTCTTTAACCATATTATTGTTTTTAGCAACCATACTATGATTAAATTAGTCATTTATCAAGAAACCACAATCATATTATAGTTGCCTTCAAACATGTTGTGCTTAATATTAACTATAATGTGTTTATTACTCACAACACAGGTCAACAAATTTTTACTCCACCACATCAGGCTTTCGAGATATCTTAGTTAAAATTAAAATGAACCCTGTTTTTCGAAATATATGACGCTGAATCTAGTGGTACTAAGCGTTTTTGATAACCCTTTTGACATTATGTTTATAATTTCTAGAATATTGATCTTTTATCCTATAAAGTATATATATTATGGCTTCTTATGAGAAGACAAGTCCGGTTGTCCGTCTGTCTACCGTCTGTTGAAATGGGATTCCGAAGACCCCAAATATAATAGGGACTTGGTTGGTATATATTTATGTCAGGTATGCTCATTATAATTTTGCTATTGAAATTCAGCCAGATCGGTCTGAGTTATGAGCAACAAGCCACGACTACCTCTAATTTATCCCATAAATTCCATGTTGTTGTTTTTTTTAATTTTTTTTCTGTATATCTGAAGAACGGCAAGAGCCAAGGGTTTACAATTTGGCACAAGAATCCTGGTTATCAATACATGAACTCTCTATGAAAATGGGCGTGATTGAAGAAATGGCCGTGGCACTTCCCATACAAAGACAGTATACATTTCTCTATGTCTGCAAAACGAAAAAAGCTAAAGTTTCCAAATAAGGTACAAACATATCAGTTATATAAACACAGCATCCCACAAAATATGGGCGGGATTGGAGAAGTGGGCGTAACACTTGTCATACTGATACATTATAGATTTTTTTAATATCTCGAGAACGGTAAGAGCCACAGTTTCGAAATAAGGTGCAAGCGAGCGGGATTGGATTAGTGTTCGTGGCGATACAAAGATAAAAAAAAGGTTTTGGCCATATTAATTTTTTTTTTTGAAAAATACAAATTTTCAAAGATAAATAAAGGTTATGGTTAAATTAAAATGTTTTTTTGAAAAATATTAATTTTCGGGAACCATATATCTTCCTGAGTCCAAGTTTTATAGCCCAAGTAAATGTTATTTGTTTTTTTATTAAACACGTCGGTAAATAAATCTGCCAAATCCGTTAAAAAATGTTTAAGTTATTAGCAAAATACTTAAAAAATGGTATAAAAAGCTAAACATTTTAGAGCCTCAATTTGACCTATGGATACGTCTTATATATCAAGAGATCGAATAATATATTTTTTGAGAAACTCGGAAAAATCGGTTCAGTTACAAAAAACTTATTACCAAAATATAATTTTTTTTTGAAAAATAGCTATTTTCGGGAACCATAGATCTTCCCAGATCCAAGTTTTAATACCAAGGTAAATGGTAAATTTTTTGCTAAAAACATGGGTATATAAGTCTTTTAAAACTGTCATTAGGCCCAATATGACTTTCGTTATCACTCTGCTTTTAAAATTCGATCTATTTAAGGAAATAGTTTCAACATACAGACACTGGGAATTTTTTCATCTTAAAAATTTGCAAAAACAGATAAATCTGCGGTATGACAACACTGCCTATACTAAAAGTAAACAAACAAACACAAATACACGATTTGTCGCTTAAATAAGCAATAGTGTATTAAACAAACCGTTATACTGAATCCAGATTTTTTCAAAAACAAAGAACTTTTTTTTTAATTTTTTATGTAGTAAAAATGATTTTAAAAAAATATTAAGCAGTTTTTTAAATTTAATTCATACTGACGAAACCACCGACAGAGTTATTTTCGCACCAACATAAGTGTGTATAAAATAGTTTGAAGTGATCTTAGTATTGTAAATATGTATTTATGTTAGGGTCATGACTCATTTTTTACAAAAAAATATACCTATCACCACGTGATAGCTATTACTAAATAAGCGATAAAAATCGTGTTTGCTGGTCATTTTGGCAGAAAAACCTTCCGCACTAAATGCAATTTCTAAAATTTTTATTAATACATTAACGGAGTTCTGAAAGAGCAAATATAAAAATTCGTAGCTCTTCTGTTAAATCTAACAACAGAATACAAAAAGTTGCCCTTAGATTTCTTAAAAGAGCTACAATACACTTTAGCCGTTTAAAATTGTGACAATGCTAAATTTAATAGCTTATTTTTTTTAATGTAGAACAAAATTTCAAATGGTTTGGTGCGGAAACCTTTTTGAAAGCAGCGAAAAAGAGAGATGACGGTTGCTAATATTTTTTTTATAGACATTTTGGCTATGGCATGTGGTCATGTTGGCTATGGCATATTTGCAAAAAAATTTAAAAATACATTACCATAATGTTTTTATATGTCTGCAAAAAAAATTAAGAAGAATAGCTGCATTTCCAATCTCTTATGATTCTTTTAAAAACAAACATTTCGAAATCTTATCCAAAAAAAAATCTTAATATATAAAAAATCCGTGTCACTGTGTATGTTTCGAATAAACTCAAAAACGAGTCAACTGATATTCATTGAAATTGGCATATATATGTAATTTGGTCCAACTTAGATGATAGGATAGTTATTATTTAAATTAATGACCTGGGGGCGGAGGGGCGTGGCAAAATCCATAACTTAAGAACGGCTTGACCGATTTGAACGATTTTTTCTTTGAAATTATCGCCATGGTCCAAGTTAGGTTTTTACGGAAAGAAAATTTTACCCCGCCCACTTTTACGCCCACTTTTTTCGATTTACCTAAAATCAGAAAACGGCTCCATCGAGTTGACTAATTTTCTTTCAAATGTTCGTATTAATTAACTTTAAGTTTTCATCGAAAGAAAAATTTACCACGCCTTCTTTTACGCCCACTTTTCTATTAAGCGCATAACTGGAGAACGGCATGACCGATTCCAACGATTTACCATTTGAATTCAAGCGGCTCCAATTCCCTTTGCGTCTTGCCTTTGCTATTACCATCAACAAAGCACAAGGCCAATCATTGACTATTGCTGGCTTAAAAGGTCATGAACAATTTGATCGAAGCAACAATTTTAAAGGGGAAGTTTAAAGGTGAAGATGTATTGATTCCACGAATTCCAATGATTCCATCAGATTTACCTTTTGAATTCAAAAGACTACAGTTTCCAATACGTCTTGCATTTGCTATTACAATAAATAAAGCGCAAGGGCAATCGTTGGAATTGTGCGGAATTGATTTAGAATATCCTTGCTTTTCACACGGCCAGTTATATGTTTCGTGCTCACGTGTTGGCAAGCCTTCAGTTCTCTTTATCTACACAACAACTCATGGCAAAACCAAAAATGTTGTCTACGAAAGAGCTCTAAGATAGTTTAAGTGATACATAGTCTAAGATTGTAAGAAACTAGAATTAAAAGTTGAATAATAGGGAACAAAACCAACTTTATTAAAAACAAGTGTGTTTCTTTTCTTATTTTGTTTTGCCGTGCGAAGCAGGCAACGGGCCCGCTAGTTTTTAATAAAAAATCTAATAAAAAAAAATAAAAAAATTAAAATATTTAATTAACTTAATTTTTTTTATTTATTTACGATACCTAGTAGTGCCCTTATGGTGATGAGCTGGTATATCACTGTTAGGGTTGCGTCTCCTACCAGAGACTCTAGTATTTTTCACTGCAATGAACTGCAGGTCTACGTTACTATTGCTCTGTAATTTAAGTTAGAGTATAATTTGGAATTGTATTTGTAACACGTTCTAGAGTGCACATGGGCAAAGTTTCAATTATTGTGTACGATTTTTTAGCAAACTAACTTTTTGCTTATCTTTTTTCAATGAGCAATAACTTTTGAAATAACGACATAATACCCTACACCACACTATTTACTGACAACTATTTGAGGGTGTACCCTGTACGGGACCCATGGGAAATCATATATTCGAAGTTTATGTAAAAAGTATGTTCCTCAAAGAATTAAACATTTTCAAGCAAGTTTTCCATTTATAATTTCTGTAACGACTTGTGTTTTTTACAAAAAAAAAAAAAAAAAAAAAAAAACAGTATTTATATAGTCTCTAAAATTTTGTAAGCCTTTCTCCATTTCTCTAGTCAACATGACCCAATTTTTGTTTTTTACTCACTTTTTCATGTTTTCATGATGATTAAGTATCGACCTAAAATTTTATTTTATCCTACACAGTAACAGAGAAAAAAGTTTTTAATCAATTAAAAAAAATGGTTTAGAAATTATATAAATATAATTAATGCGATAATTGAATCAATTACTTTTTTAGTTGAAAGAGAATTAAAAATTTAATTTTGATTTAATTAATATTTTAGTTGTTTTGAAATAAATTTTTAATAAAAATATGTATTAAATAACAAAAAATCTTAATTGACTTTTTTCGTTTAAAATAAAATAATTTAAACTTGTAGAATTGCTGTTGGGAATTGTCAATATTTGAGTAAATATATTAACACATTGTTTTAAATTGCAAAGATTTTGATAATTTTTTTATTTCAAATTAAAAATTTCATTTATTGAAAAAAAATATTCACAATTTTACAATTTTTAAGCCTCTAGTACACGGCATGTAAAAAGCCACATGCGCATGTGGTTCTGACGTAATTTTGACGTCAATGCAAAGCCACAATAAGCATTGCGTGTTGTGTGATGACGTCAAAATTACGTCAGAACCACATGCGCATGTGGCTTTTTACATGCCGTGTACTAGAGGCTTTAGTTATCAATATAATTATTTTGGTAATAGGTGCAAAATCAACAACTTGTTTGCTTGATATTATGAATTTGGTATAAATTCGGTAATTGGACACATTTTTTTATTTATTCTGTGAATGGAAATAACTATTTAGTAACAATATAAAGAAAACAATTTTTTTTCGTTCACATAAAAAAATAAGTTTAACATGAATTTGTATTGAATTATTGACCTTAATTATTGGCCTAAACTAAAAAGTTAGTCGTTTATTTCGTATTTTGATATTGTATTCATATGGTCACCTCAAATTAACTGATATTGATGAGGCAGTGCAAATTATATTAGAATTAGCAGTAATATAAGGCCCTTATTGTGTAAAACGCAACGCAATGCCAAAAATTAAATGGAAAGCAAAAACAAAGTCAAAAATATTTTATAATTTTGTTGTTGCGTTCTACAAAAATTCATATTTAATTTTTAAATTTCAAACGATGCATATCTTGTGGCGTTGAAAATTTTAAAACCCAGTATGAATTTCTGTGGAGAGCAACAACAAAATTATAAAATATTTTTGACTTTGTTTTTGCTTTCAATGTAATTTTGGCGTTGCGTTGCGTTTAACACAATTAGGGCCTAAAAATGTGAATCCCCCTTCTTGTAACGAAAATTAAATATGTTGGGTCAATCTGACCCAATTGAATTTTTGGCCTTAATTCTTGGCCTACACTAAAAAGTTTGTAGTTTATTTCTATAATTCATATGGTCACCTCAAATAAACTGATATTGATGAGGCAATTCAAATTATATTACAACTAACAGTTAAATAAAAATGTGAATCAGCCCTCTCGTAACGAAAATAAAATTTGAGCTACACTGATATTGTTATATATTCTTTATGGGTCAAATTGACCCACAAATATCATAGATGTGGAAAGTAAGGGAGAAATGAAGAATGGTTAAACAGGTTTTAAATTTTAACTTACTGAAGAAGTAAGCGTGTTTCGTTAATTAAACAAGCTGTTTTCAAAAATATAAAACAAATTTTACAATAATCTTATCTTAAAATGTAAGTAAACAATTTGTTTTTATTTTGTAATCTTCTCCACTGTGCAATGCCACATGCATGTACGACTTAGCGTGCGCATTATTAGTCAACAGCATTGAGATTCATATTCATTGCATGTGACTTTATGAAAAAGTGACTTTGAATTTGATAATTAAAATACTAATAATTTAATTTAGTTAATAAATATTTATGGCAACAGCACTTACATTTTAAAAATTTCGTTTAGTTTTTGGTTTTTACGAGTTTGCAGATGATGATTATAATAAAATCTTCAGGTGGTGTTATCTTTTGTGTTTTATGGAGAGAGATATACGAAAGATAACACTAGATTTTAAATATATATATCTGTACTTGAATAATGAACTTGATTTGTTTTTATTCTTTATTTTTTTTTTTTTTTTAATTTTTTCTATCGATAACAATTTTCATCCGCTTTTTCATAGAATTTTTAAGTTGGTAAAAAAATCTTTTTTTCTTTCGGAATTGCTTTAATAAATTTTCTAACAATTAGGCCAATTAAAACCCAAAAAAAAATTCTAATTGGAGTTATTTACACTTTACACTCTTATCGTTTTTTTTTAAATCTTATTAGTTTGCGACTTTTTACCACCGTTTTTAAGTTTTCCACATTAAAACACAAAATAGACTAAAAAACCTGTTGTCCGTATGGCTAATTCAAAAGGCCGCTCTGTAGTCGTTGTTTGCCTTAACACAATCTGGTATCTAGAGATACTCATTCGTACATAAACGTACGTAAAATTTTGCTAACAGCATTAGAGTAGCAATCATCAAGCAACATCTGCTGCCACGACCAATGTTGGCTGGCTGGCTGATTGTTGCTGCTTCCAATGCTACAAAGGTAAGAAAAATATCTGTTTGTGTTAATGTGAAGCGTTAGTGCACATAAAAGTGATGACAGCAGCCACGTTGCCATTGCTGTTTTGCATTTGTTGTTGCTTTTATAGCTAGCGTCGCAGTTTTCATAGTCACAATTAAATGTTCAAACAAACAATTTTAAAGATAATAGATGCTATTAAAATAACACTATAGCTGTTGTTGTCTTTTAAGAGAAAATTTCTATTGTCTATGGGGTTCAGCGACAATTGGATGACAAGAGGAGGAGGTGGATTGTATTAAATACATTAAAAACTAAGAGGTACTAGTTGTTGAATCTACAAAATTTATGTTTGCTTAAATGCATGTGTATGTATTGCGGTTGTTAACAGCAACATAAGTAGCTTCCAACTATTTTATCCAATGCTACAAATTTAATTTAGTTTCACTTATGCACTATCTTTGCATGTTGTTGTTGTTGCTTTTACATTTTATATATTTAACATTGTTGTGATGATGCATAATATAATTTCATTATAATATATACTTAGCGTTTTTCCTCGCATTTTCATTCAATTCAAGTTGTTGTTTCGTGCACTTATATGGCACTTTCCATACAATGTCAACAACTATTTAAATGAATGCTATCTTTGGTCCTAGATTCTTTCTAGTTCTCCTTATCAGTTTGGAATCGAAATTTAGTTCAGTAGTAGAATAATTATGGAGTCAAATGTAGACAAGCCTCGCAACAAATTTCGTGTTTTTCTTCTCTTAACACAGTATTTACAATTAAGAACTAACCTTTAAAGGTTTTTTTTAATAAAGAAGTTTAACCCTTGAGTGTATACCTGTGCCAGGCCAGGCATTTTGACTTTTTTTTCCAGATTTTTTTATATAATTATTAAATATATTAGAACAAAACTTTATGTTTTCCTCAATCAAACGAGAATAAAGTGTAAATTTAAACACCGTGAGCGTGGCAGTTTGCCTAATGAAAATTGTGTGCATATTTTACCCACCTGGGCTTGGCTAGGCCATGCCCTATTAAATATGTACTGTATTTAATAAAATAAAAACGAAACGCCTCAAATAACATACGCAACATATACAAATTCTTTCTCTACTTTAATTCCGAAGAATCATTCTAGTTGACAACTTCTTTCAACAGCCAGAAAACTCCATACATATAAAAGTAGTCCCAGATACAAGGGGTCCTAGCCAGGCACCGGTGGCAGTTTGTGCCATACAAAATAGGTGTGTACTTATGACTTAACCAGCCCACTTTAAAAAAGAGTGAGCTACAATTTTACCAACAAAGTTTTCTCTGCAGATAAGCACGTTATTTTACGCCGTGTTAGCGATTAATAATTCCATATGATGAGTTTGATAAGTGAAGTGATTGTGGGTTACTTTAAAAATAAAAACAAGCTAAACGAAACCAAATTAAAAAAATAATATAGCAGAAAATTAGGGACTAGGGGAGATTAAGTGCTAATTACAAAAGTAAATATTATAAATTTCAGCTGCCACCACGTGCCACCAGAGAATTTTTAGTGACTTCATCTATTTATAAAAAAATTAGCGTGACTCACTCGGCGATAACAACCCAGCCCAGACAATTTAAGATAGAGAATTGAAATTTTGTATATAGAAATTTTGTAATGTGAAGGTGAGTTATGCTAGGACGAATTTTTCATTAAAAATTCGCTGAGTAAATTCGTCGTATGAAGCACAATAATGACAATAAGCAAGCAGCTTTTGTAATTGAGAAAGTTGATTGCTGTTTGTGCAAAGAGAGAGAAATAGTGTGACCATATTAAAAAAAAAATAATGCTTAAAAATAAAAACATAAACAAAAACACAGCTAAAAACTATTTTTATAGCAAAATACTTTGTATATATTTTTTAAATGTTATACAATAAAAAGAAAAACAATTATCAAAGTAAAAAGTAACTTTATTTACTAAAATACTTCTAAACTAAAACCAAATATGGTCACCTAGTACTGATTTGTTCGTCGTTCGCCGGCGTATGAAATAGAAATAAATCTATTGCGAAGACGCCGCGCCGCGTATGACGAATTTCGCAGGACGCTATTGTTGAAAGTGTTTTCATACCAATATGTTTTTTTTTTTGGCGACGAATATTCGCGGCTAAAAATTCGTCGTTCTTCCCAGTTGTGTTCCTAGCATAACAGAGGTAGACGTAAAATTTAGATTTATATGTTATTGATAGTTTTTTGAAATTTGTACATTTTGGGGCACAGAAAAAATTATCAGTAGATTTTTTATCAATTAAAAAATTGCATCAATTATTTTTTTTTTTGTTGAAAGAAAATTATAATTATAATTTTGATTTAATTATCATTTTAGTTTTTTTTTAAATAAATTTTTAATTAAAATATTAATTAAATATCAAAAAATCTTAATTGAGTTTTTTGTTTAAAATAAAATAGTTTAACCCTAGCTCTGGCACCAATTTTTTTCTACGAATTCTGGCACTATTTACATTTGTAAATATGTTTACTGTCAAGTGCTTTTGCAAACTATTTTGTGTTTTTATTAAAATGTGTTCCCGTACGACCAAAACTCTGTTGTTTCTATCAGGCGCGGAAGCAGGGGGGGGGGGGGGTGTTAAATGGGATATTCCCATTTAATTTTTTTTTAATTTTTTTTTTTATTTTTCCACGAAAGATAAGAAATTAGTCACTGACTCCAAAAAAATTCAAGATCGGATCAAAAATATAAAAGTTATTGCGTTTTTAAAATCCATATATTTACATATGTAAATAGTGCCAGAGCTAGGGTTAAACTTGTAGAATTGTTGTTATTAGGAATTGTCAAAATGTTGTAACTTTGGTGAGAACTTTTTGCATCGTAAAGATGTAAAACAAAATATGTGCAGACGTTGAGAACGCTAATTCCACATGTCGTTGTCGGCTACCAAAATTGACTAAAATTTAAAAATTTTCAACGACGGTGGCGAAAATATAACCGTCGGCTAGTAATGTAAATTGCGAATTTATTGTTTGTTGTTTACAAAATTGCTTGGAAAACATTCTTATATTGTTCAAAAATGTTAAAAGCAAAATAGTTAAACAATAAAAAAATGTACCGAGAATAAATACTTACCTCCTCCGTGTTATTATTCATTGCATTTTGCTTCTTTTATATATTTTTTTGTGTTAAAATTTTTTTTCACCACGTTTTTATTCGTGTTTATTAGCTCTCACATTTCAATCGAAAAGTTTCTCGGCGCGGGTTTGTGGTTTTATACGAAAATAAATTGTATTACCAACTTTTATTTTGATCGGTCCATAATTATCAATAGATCCCCTATAAAGTCACTAATAAGTTTCATAAAATTAGAAATCACACCACCAATTAGGGCCCATGCAATTCCCGCTCTCAGATGACACTTCAAACACCTTAAACCTTAACAAAAATAATGATATTATTGAAAATTTTGTGATGATCGGTCAATAATTTACCGTAGGTTTCAAAAAGGGATGTTTAGAGCAGTACATGTATTGATTTTTTTCAATTGTGCTGTTTTATGTACAGCACCCAAAATAGTATGCAACTGTACAGTAACAGTTACACATTATACTGTTTTTGTACTTCTTTCTTTGATAACAAAAATTTGGCTCGGTGAAAAATATTAAGAAAAACCCAGCAGACGAATATAATTTAAACTCAATATTTATTAAAAAAATATATATAGCCTGTTTAACAATCTCGAAAGAATAAGTACGTACACGCAGAGCAAAAATATGTTAAGATATGGTCACCTCCAAAAAAACTATTTTTAAACAACATTTTAAACATATTATGTTTAAATTTAACCATATTATTGTCACCGACAAACAAATAATTGTTAAATTAGTCCTCTATCAAGAAGCCACAACCATATTATGGCTACCTCTAAACATGTTATGGTTAAATATGGAAATAATTTGTTTTTAAATTAACAATAGTATTTTCCTCTTTTCTAAGAGCAACATGCTTTGGTTGAAAATCAACCATGCTATTATAAATGTTAAACATATTTTAGTTATTTCTAACCAAAAGATGTTCGGAGGCAACCATAATATGGTTGTGCCTTCTTGATGTAGGACTAATATAACAATAATATGTTTTTCGGTGACAATAATATGGTTAAATTTAAACATAATATGTTTGAAATTCTCTTTAAAAATAGTTTTGTTGGAGGTGACCAAATTTAAACATATTTTTTCTCTGGGTGTACGCATGCTAAGCGAATGAAAATTGTTTTGGGTTCATCAACTGCACTTCTGTACGAACGATGATGCGAACGACAGCTCGAAAGAAAACGTAAGTGCTTACATACAAAATCCGGTTCAACAATGTCGAAGCAGTTGTCAACATTGCGAATGCAAATGTCAAAATCACTCACTTGTTGTTTTGCTGTTTAGTTAATTAAAAGTCAACAATGCAGCAACTTCAGAGACTGGTGGATTATATGGAAGAAAATCCTGACCTAGCCAGAGGAACGCCTGCCTTTGGGACAAATAAATTGTCAGCAGAGCAGCAGTGGAAGAGTCCATGCGCAAGCATAAATTCCCTTGGGCCACATACGCGTACAATTGCAGAGTTAAAAAAGGTAAGTATCATGTTTTAACAAATTTAATTAGCTCGGAAACTAGAAGCGGGTTATATTTAGCATTTGAAGTATTTTTTAATTGTCTTGCCTGATCCACCAGTTGGTTGCAATAACTCATGATTAAACATTTCTTTTTGCAGACTTGGGCAGATTTAAAATCAAGAACCAAAAAAAAAATCTCCGAAAATAGCAAAAGCTTGTAAGAAACTGGTTGCGGTCTCTACCGCTACAATTATTTAACAGCATTGGAGCAGGTAATAGACCGGACTTTGTTGATGTCCTCAGCTGTAGCACCCAGTGGTAGAGTTTTCGGTGATGAAGTCAATAGTGGAGCACCAGAATCAATTGACGTCTGTTTTCAATCGTTCGGGAAAACTCCACCAAGACTTGGTAAGGCTGTGGTGGTAGTAACACCAACCGGAATGAGAAGTCAGGAGCAAATAGTGGAAAATATGAGCTATTCACTACCAGCTGACTGTTCAAAAAACATGAAGCAAAGTAATGTACGGCGACCGTCAACATATCCATTATTGTTTTGTTTATGCTGTTTTTTTTTTGTTTGCTTTTTTTTAAAAATATGAGAAATAACACTTTTTTAGTCACAATAGGTATATTTTTGGTTTTCAAACTGGTGTTTAGGCACGAAAACCCTACATGTTTAGCAGGGCATGAAAACCCTACATGGATCGCAATAGCGAGTATACTTACTCGTCGATTTTTTTCCTTTTAACATCGGAACTACAAGCCACCTGATACCAGCCCGCACTCAACTAGATACCAGCCCCCACAGTAAGTACCATCCAGTATTCTATCTACAGCCATATTTTACCCCCGTGTACCCATACATTTTGGTCCGTCGAACTGGATCCGGGTCATCCATTACCCGGGAAAACCCTTCTGATACTTTCATAGTGTCACATAACCCCTGTGGAACACTATAACCAATTTTACCCCCTCGCGGCATAACGTGCTAATTTTTTAATGCCAAAATAGAGGATACATACATAAGTACATGCACATAAAGTATGTACATATCGTGTCTTTAACGGTCTCAAATAAGAACCGTAAACATACAAAAAACTTATATTTTAAAATTTTAAATTTTAAAAAAAATTAAATAGGTATTTTTCCCCCCTCGCAACTACCTACCATGTGTCATCTTTTTCCCAAGTCATCATACGCAAAACAAAAACTAACGGTCGACCAAAAGTGTAAAAAAATCGCATGACGTGAATTTGCATTGCATAAATAAAAAAATCCACCACCAAAAATTCCATCCATACATACATACATACATCTAAGTACACAAACAACCATACCTACTCATCAGAATTAGCAACAGTCGGTCTAACTAGAAAAAAAAAATGACAAAACCAGTTTGTACCGCAAAAACAAACTAACAAGATCTTCAGGCAATCGCATCATACGTTTTCCCCCCGCAATGCTTTGACCATTGTCAACTCTATAAGCACCAACAAATAGAGTTGACAAACAAACAAACCACAAAAGAAAAAGACCGAAAATAAGTAAAAAATTGAGCTGCACTTGCTGCTTGATATTCAAGGTTAATATCAATAAGCATCTCTTGTGTTGTTGTAATCGTCAACTGCATTTGATTCCCTCTTTGCTATTAATTTTGTATACTTTCTCATAATTTACGCAGTCGATCAACTCGTTGGTTTATTTGATGAGAGAACAAAATCAAAGATAACACGAGTAAATGTATGTATGTACGGTATGTAACATAAGTACATGAAAAATAACTAGGTCACTGGAACAAAACTCAGTTGTACATAAGAACTTATATATTAACAGCTGGATACGAGGGCAGCTCGAAAAATCATTGGAGATTTAATGCGATTATTATTATTATATTTATTAATATTTATTATTGAAATAAATACCTACATGCAAAGAAAAAACATGATTAAGGAATGGTCACTACGACCATTTTTATTCATATTCACCTAATATGTTTACCCTAATAAATTTATTATAGTCATAATATAACCTTAAAAATGTTTATTTGTGCCTAACATTTTTAAATTCGCTATAATAATATTATATGGACTTTTACACCTAAAAAGTTACTCTGATCAAGCTAAACATTTTAAATTATTTAATATGTTTGCTACTATAATATATATATTTTCAACTATACAATTAAAATCATAATATTGCTGCACACAAAAGGTATTTTTAATTCCATTATTTTAGTTTGCTTTAAAGCACATTCTCTTAATGAGCAAACATTTATTGTCGAAACAACCAGTCGAAACAAACCATCCGCGAGCGTAAGTTAATCAGGAAATGAATGATTACAAACAAATTAAAATATAAATTAGTATGCATTTATTGAAACAGGTAAGTTATTTATATATATATAATTATAAAAATACATAAATAAGCAATTACTTTGTCTTTCTTGCAGCCAAAGAACCCACAACACCAGCAGAGAAATTTTGGCACAAGATGTTGTCATTAGCCCCGATTTTTTTTCAATAACTGTTCAACAGCATATTGATATAGTATATTTCATAAAAGAAATAAAAGGTAAGTTTAATTTGACTTTATCTTAACAAATCTCCAGTGCGCGGATAAAAATAATGAAAAGTGTTATTGCATGCCGAAGTAAGGCTACATAGATCTCCTTTTTTTTTTTTTTGATAAATTTGTACCACAAAATATAATTTATAAATTGATACACACACATGTATGTATTTAATTTTATTTTTAAATATAAACTATATTTTATTTATTAATATATGCTGTATATTTGTAATAAAACATACATTTTTGAAATAAATTTTTTTATTGTTTTTATTGCGAGAACCACATTACATGTTGAAATAGAAATTTTGTATGGGGTTGGAAAATAAAGAAACATGGTTTGAAAGATCGTTTGCGTTGTTCTTCTGAACATAATAATATGTTTGAGACAATAATTATCTAAAAACATTCTGTCTGAACATATATTGTTGCTGAAGACGTGTTTGACACAATCATAACCACAAACATTAATGATAGTTTGCGATTGTGATTGTATCAATCATGTTTTTTCTTTGCGTGTACATTATAAAATCATGACACATTTGCCGCGAATTAATTATAACACCTACATATAGTATACCCATATTATAAATTAACCATTTAAAATTCTTTAAATTTTTAGCAACTAATTTTCATCGGTCGCTTTTACGAAGCACCTTTGAAAAGTTCTTTAAATTTTGTCAATTATTTTCATCGATCGCTTTTACGAAGCACCTTTTGAAAAATTTCAAATCACGAAGCACCTCTGAAAATTTCTCTAAAATTTTTTTCCTCCTCAATCATAAATTAATTATAAATTAGTTATTAAAATTTCTTTAAATTTTTTGCAAACAGTTTTTATTGGTCGTTTTACGAAGCATCTCTGAAGATTTATTTAAACCTTTTAATAATAAATTAATTAAAAATTAATCATTAAAATTTCTTTAAATTTTTACCAACTATTTTCATCGGTCGCTTTTACGAAGCACCTTTGAAAATGTCTTTAAATTTTTACCAACTTTTTTCATCGGTCGCTTTTACGAAACACCTTTGAAAACATTCTTTACATTTTACCAACTATTTTCATCGGTCGCTTTTACGAAGCACCTTTGAAAACATTCTTTACATTTTACCAACTATTTTCATCGGTCGCTTTTACGAAGCACCTTTGAAAATTTCTTTAACTTTTTACCAACAATTTTCATCGGTCGCTTTACGAAGCACCTTTGAAAATTTCCTTAAATTTTTTTCCCAATAATTTACTGGTCGCTTTTACGAAACACCTTTGAAAATTTCTTTAAATTTTCTCCAATAAATTTACTGGTCGCTTTTACGAAGCACCGCCGAAAATTTACCTAAATTTTCTTAAATAAAATTTCTTAAAATTTCCAATTGTATGAGCCCCATTCACCTGAGAAAAAATGGCATCGGTAAAAAATGTCATACGGTATTCTGATCGTGTGGTCGAATTTAAAACCTACTTTGACGGTCTAAAGGTAGAGTCGCACACGCGACACACCCTCGAGGCTCACGAAAAGCAAATCGACCGTCTCTGGTCAAGTTTCGAGTCACGTTATGAATCTGCGATGGATAATTATGAAACCATCAAAGAAGAGATCGATCTGAAAGCTTTAATAGGGCGTTTCTACTCTACCTATGGCAGCCACACAGCTGTGGTTGCAAAGATTCACGAACTCCGAGAGGCTCTTCAAGCCAATGCCCAAACAGCCTCCCCCTCGAATGATAGCAACCGCGATATGACCTCACACATTTCTTTACCCCCATGCGATACCGAAGTCCAAAGCAAATACACCTGCAAGGTGTGTAATGGAAAACATCATTCGCTGCTTCATCGCGTAGACGGGAAGAAAACACCAAATAATAACGATAACGTTAAAAGTACCCCCGTGCATCAAAATAACACTCCCCCTCCCCGCTTTAGATGTGACCCCTTCTACTTCGTCCCAAGCAGCAAATAGAACGCTGCAATCGTTCTCAACTCACCTGGAACCCACCACACAATCTGAAGTACTCGGTACAGCGTAAGACGACGTTTACAATAACGACCTCAAGTGTACGGTTCGCGCGCTAATAGACTCCGCATCGGAGGCGACATTCATTTCGAAAAAACTACAAAGACATCTTGGTCTTTCCACCCGTCCATCAGCAGCCCAAGTCCATGGGTTAAGTGACTCCGTGAATGCAACTGCAACCCAAATCTGTCACGTCAAAATCGGATCCCCGGTTGACAAATCGTTTGAAGTCTTTTCAGATGCCTTGATCATAAATCGACTTACAGGTCACCTTCCCTACTACCCCTCATCGACATTAAAGGATAGTAATTTCTCCAATTTACGACTGGCCGATACTTATCGCCACAGCTGGCGTGAGATAGACTTACTTCTGGGTGCAGATGTTTACCCAAAAATTATTCTGGACGGTCTACAACGAGAAACACAGAAATCATTGCTAGCCCAAAATACAGTTTTCGGGTGGATTATTACGGGAAAGGTACCCGCACACCCGTGCGGAACGGCGGTTTTATCATTTTTTAGCTCCATAGAATTGAATAATCAACTTCAGCGTTTTTGGGAGCTTGAGGATATCCCGAGGAGGAAAACGTCCTCGCCGGAGGACACATACTGCGAAATTTTGTACACATCTACTACGTTCCGAAATAAAGAAGGTAGATACGTCGTTTCACTCCCCTTTAAGAAAGATTACCCCGAAAAATTAAACATTGGCCCCTCTCGAAAAATTGCTTTCTCCCAGTTTCTACGAAACGAGGCGAGATTAATCAAAAACCCCCCACTTAAAACTGAATACGATCAGGTAATCACAGAGTACTCTACTCTAGGTCAAATGACCAAAGTGACCCCCATAAATGGCGACAGCGGCACTTACTATTTGCCCCACCATGCTGTTTTCAAACCCGACAGCACCACAACAAAATTGCACGTGGTATTTAATGCCTCCAGCCCCTCATCCAATGGCATAAGCCTTAATGACCTGCTCCATCCTGGCCCAGTTCTGCAGTCAGATATAATGATTTTGCTTTTGAGATGGAGATTTTTCCGCTACGTGTTTAACGCGGACATTGAGAAAATGTACCTCCAAATCTTGGTGCACCCCAAGCACACCCCTTTTCAAAGAATTTTGCATCGTGACTCCCCAAATGAGATAACCCAAGACTTTGAGTTGAACACAGTCACCTTCGGTGTAAACTGTGCGCCCTATCTAGCAATAAGGACATTGCTAGAACTCGCCAAAGAAAGCGAATCCACTTCCCCTCAATCATCAGAAATCTTGCGAAGCCATATGTATGTTGATGATGTCCTTTCGGGTGCCCATATCATATCGTCAGCAGTAAGATTTCGCGATGAACTAATAGCAGTTCTCAAAACAGCGGGTTTTACGCTACGAAAATGGACGTCTAATCACGAAATGCTGCTGCGAGGTCTGCCTTCAACACATTTGCTAGGTGAAGAATTCCTTCAACTGTCTGAGTCCAGTATTACAAAAACTTAGGGCTCAGGTGGAATGCTGGTAACGACCAATTTTATTTTAAACTCAAGGCTAAACCGAATCGTGAGTTAACCACCAAAAGATGTGTGCTTTCTGAAATTGCCAAGTTATTCGACCCAGATGGATGGCTATCGCCCAAAATTATAATGGCAAAAATTATCATGCAGCAAATATGGAAAGACGGAACTGATTGGGATGAAGATTTGAACCCCCTTACTATGAACATAAAGCAAGACGATATTCTTGATAACCTTTCAGACCTTCCCCGAGCGCTAGGAGTTATAGGTTATATATTCCGTTTTTACCACCGCACGAGAGCTAAATTGACAGCGTAAGAGATAAGTCGACAAGAGCTGTCGGCCAGGGAAATAATTTCCATCAACTTTGTCCTGGGAGCAGATATCTACCCACGAATCATACGCAGCGGAATACAACTGGCATCAATTGGCTCTCCAATCGCCCAAGATACTGTACTCGGTTGGGTCATCATCGGAAAATTCGGAGTTTAAAATGCATCCATTTTAATATCAACCACCATTTATACCATTTTACGCATCCTCCTGAATGAAATTATATTTGTATTAATCCTGAATTATATGATAATCTTTATTTTATATTTACCTCATTACTATTCTATTATTATTGAATTATCTACATGACTAATTGTATATTTTGAACGTTCGAATCCAACTGCTTGTCCATTGTTAAAAGGTTTAGGCCTGAAAACCCTACCCTCATTGTTATCTTAGGATATATCAAGGGGGGCGGGATGTTTAGGCACGAAACCCCTACATGTTTAGCAGGGCATGAAAACCCTACATGGATCGCAATAGCGAGTATATTTACTCGTCGATTTTTTTCCTTTTAACATCAGCAGGCAGTTGAATACTTCTTTTTATTGTAAAACGGTCAGTGCAGTTCTTTCAACGTGAATTGGTTTGGTGGTGTTATTCTTAGTTGTTTTTTGCAAGGAATTTGGTTCTAATTAATAAAAACTACAAAATAAATTTATTTATTGTTATAAGTAAAACCCATTTACTGAATAAAATAATACCTATAAAACTGAATTTGATTTGTGAGTGATTTTATATAAAACTTTTAAATAAGAAGGAAAAAGTCAAACGTAAGTTTACAAGTTTACAAAGGAAAAAGGCAGCAGCCAAAATACTTAATTGGTCGAGCGGAAAAATAATCTAAGCAAGAGAATATACGCCAAATAGTGAAAGCGAGCAGCTTATATCTCAGCCGCGGAACTACAAGCCACCTGATACCAGCCCCCACTCAACTAGATACCAGCCCCCACAGTAAGTACCATCCAGTATTCTATCTACAGCCATCTTTTACCCCCGTGTACCCATACAACTGGTATTATTATTATTTTCCTTTTACGGTATGACGTTTGTATACAGCTGATCACTCTTAAGAACAGTTGTATTTGTTCTCATACAAAAAGTAGTATTTTTGGGACTTTTAGAGAAAGTCGCTATAAATTCTGTAAATTGATGAATTGACACTACTTTCAAATGTTAATACGTAAGATACAAAAACAGGCTAATAATATTTCCCTACACGAAGATTAATAGTGTAGAATGAATTTATTTAACACATCTGAGAAAGACACAAACACAAATTTTTTAAAATGCATTTTTTTGAAATACAAAATATGTAAATAGTTTTTTTTATCACATTTAAATTTGTAAAATGTTTAATATTTTCTTAATAAATTTGATTGATACTTGTTTTTTTATTCATTTAATATTTTTAAATTTTGTGAAAAAAAGTTTATAGATTAGAATTTATTTAAAAGTTGCTTAAAATTGGAAAAATTAATTTAACTGCCTGTTCAACGATTTCGAACGTTAACGTTCGCATAGAAAATAACATTTAAAACAAAAACAAATTTTTAAATTTTGTTGCTGTTTTAAATGTAATTTTCAATGCCAACGTTAACGTTCGAAATCGATGAACTGGTAGTAAGAAAAAGTACATCTAAACGACTTGTGATGAAAATTATTATAAATACCAAATCAGAAAGTTAATGTTTGCAAATATTTCAAAGTTTAAAGTAGCTTATAAACAAAAATGTTTTAATTATTAAAAAATGCATTGAAACCTTAATCGTTGCCAAATGCTTAATTTGAGGTGTTAGCTTTTTAAAAACAAATGGCATTATTTTGTATATGTGATGCCAGAAAATTTAAATCTTCCCTTTAATCTTTATTTACTTTTTAACTGTATTTCTTTATATTATTGTTGTTGCATATTAAATTAAAAGTGTAATAATTATAATAAATTGCTATATTTTCGTAATAAAAATTAACTGTTATTTTCTTAGTTTTACTGTGTTATTTTTTAATTTTTATTTAATGTGCTGTTTTCCGAATTTAAAATCTGACTTCCCTTGTCTCATATAAAGCCCACTCCCGCAAAGCACTTTTATTCGCCCATAACCGTAACGAATAATGCTATAATTTAGTTTAATACGACTCCAAATAACGCCATAAAAGTGTGTGATGAACGGTTCATTTACTATAGTCCTTTATAAAGGCCACTCGCGGAAAATACTTTGATACGCCTAAAACCGCAACGAATAATTAAATTTTGGCAAGATTTCAGATTTTATAATTATCTATTTATAACCGTAATGTAGGTCGTATATAAAATCGCCATAGTTTAGCATAAGCCCCATAAATATCCCACTCATGGAACACAAATTTTCTACCCGAATACACGTACACTAAAAATTCATCTGACTAGAATTTCGATGTCACACAGAAAAAATGTTTGCCACAAATTGTTCAATTAAATAATTAATTGGTGTTCATTAAATTTTTAAATATTTTTTTTCTGCAATTAATTTTTTTAATTAAAAAACATAAATTTAAATCTTTCTGTATATGTTGCGTAAGTTTATGCTATTAATTTTTTAATTGACCATATTTGTGTGGCATGACTCGAAAATAGAAGTGCGTTAATTTATATGATCAATTCTTTTGCAGGGGCAAACTTAATTAAATATTTAATAGTCTGAACGAATTGTTTAATTAAAGTCGATTTTTAATTTTTTTTCTGTGCAGATTTAACGAAGTTTGGTTCATAATATCTATCCACTTCGTAAAATTCGAATTCAAGGCGAAGGTTATCAAAGATTTATTACAGTTAAATTTATACTTAAACTACCTTAACCTGGCGCGCTTTGCTACCCCCATCAAAATAAAATTGGTAAGATTTTTTAAAAAGCAAAGCATCTTGGACTAAACTTGAATGATTTTACAGTAACCGTTCAACAGATATACAAAAATGTCAAGTGCCTTCGTATGGGAGGTGCCATGCCTACTATTCCCATTGAACCTACCTTTTGAAATATGTTGTGGATAATTATCTAAGCTATTTGTACAAAAAACTTTCACTATTACAGACTCCAAATACGTAGAAATCTTAAATGCCATTATATGGGATGTCCCACGCCCGCTTGTCTAATCCAGCCGACTTTTTGGCAGATGCCAGATATAAGGTTATTCATATTTTTATTGTATGGTTGGTGCCACACCTATTTCAAAATAAAAATATTTTAATATATTAATACGCCGGGTAATCAGGAAGTTACTGTGAAACTTTCAGGAAAATCGGCTCAGTAGCTTAGGAGTCTGAAGAGAACAAACAAACATAAGCTTTTTCATTTATATACTATATTTGTATTTTTAAAGGTGCAGTTTACCATAAGAGTGGGTCCTACAAAGCTTGAAGATTTTTGTCTTCGGATATGAAGTATTTAATATTTTCGTCCTATAGAGGGTATTGGTCCTCCTTCGTCTACCCCGCCCATTTTTATTTTGGAATTTATAGTTTACCATAACCACATTGGAAGACTCTCGCTGTAATAGTTCTTCAGTTACGCGATATTAAATATATGCTTCCTATTGGGGGTATTACTCCCCCTGCGCCCCTTATTTATACTTTTTTAAAGGTGTAGTCTTCCATAACATTGACTCGTACAAAGTTTGAAAATTCTCACTATAACAGCTCTTAAGATATGCGATATTAAACATTCAGCAGATATCTTACTTCAATTTCGGTGCTCAGAAGATCCTACTACAAGAAATTCAATGGGTGCAGCGGCTCTTAAGATCTCATATACTTAATATTGATATCCTAGAGGGGGTAATGCTTCCCCTGCGCCTATCGAAAAATAAATAACATCATGTGATGTTGTGTAAAAATTTCAGGAAAATCGGTTCAGTCGTTTAAGATTCTGTAAGCCAACAAACAGACAAACATATTTCACTTTTACACTCAAAAGAAAAATCAATCCATCCGTACTCATATCAATCTGAAGCGGTATCAATAGTACGGTGAGTACGGATTTTCTTGAATCAAGTGCAGAAAGATTGATTCAAGTACGGATTATTCAATCGCGAAATACTCAAGTTATCCATATTCAATCCCCGATTTGTACTTAAAATAATCCGAAAATGAGATTGATTAAGGTAAAACTAAGATTGAATCAATCTCAAAATACGCTTGATTCAAGAATTATAAAATTGATTTAATCCCGAATTCGTACTTACAATAATCCGAAAATGAGATTGATTTAATTAAAACTGAGATTGAATCAATCTCAAAATGTACTTAAGTCAAGTGTTATAGAGTTGATTAATTCCCGAATTCGTACTTTAAATAAATCAAAACTGAAATTATTTCATACCTAACAAAGTTCCAATTATAAAACACCACCACCATGCCCGATATGATTTTTACTTTAAAAACTTATTGTACATATTTAGCTAAGAATATTAACTAAATGAGAAGTGAAAAATTGAAGGCAAGACAATTTTACTTTTTAAGGTTTGAAAAATAAAATTGATTAAGATTTAAACATGAAAATAATTAGTCAATTCACAAGGTATCCTAACATGTCATATTGTCAAAATGTCCTAATATTTCACAATGGTTTAAAAATATTGTTGTACGGCTCAGCCGCTCAGCGCTGGACTTTTCTGATTAATTACGACAGCACAATAAACACAGCAAGCAACGTTCTATTTATTTAAGACACTTTTTGTTAACAAACCAACAACAATATTTTTAAACCATTGTGAAATATTAGGACATTTTGACAATATGACATGTTAGGATACCTTGTGAATTGACTAAATGTGTTTTCTTCCTGTTCTGTTGTTTTTGTTGTTTCTACATACAAGAAGCCAATCATTTTTTAGCTACTTGTGTGGTGTTGTTGTTGTGGTTACAACAAATTTGAATAAGTAATATGAGATTAAAATGCTCAATTTGTAATTTTACTCTCAGAGTGGCAGTACCAACGAAAAGTTCAATCTTTTTTGTACTTGGCTTAAGAATATTATATTTACTTTTAGAAATCCCGGGAATGATTTTCGAAAGTTATCCCATTTAGGATTGTTGTCAGTACGTTTTAGTGTTATTCGTACTTAAATTTTTGAGTACGACTCGTACTCAAAGTAAGTATAAAAAGCTTAACTTATCCTGAGTGTTTTTTTTTCTGTGTATATATTTAGATTTAATCCCACGAGAAATCTGAGAAATAAAAACCGATTTTATTTAAAATTTTTAAAATTTGGTAAAAGTTACCCTGAATTTCGATAAAATTTTTTTATTAAATGCACTCAATATTTTTTAGGCTTTAAGTTCCTATAAATTCCAAAAATATGAAAAAATTGCAAATAGTGTGTAAAATGTTTATATAGTATTGATTTCTCTATCTTAGGGCCGTTTTTATAACTTGCCGAAATTTAAAGGTAGGATAAAAAATTTTTTTATTATTTCAATCTTTAACATATTGCTCAGTTTAGTCTAAAGAAAAGTTATTATAGTGTTAAGCTTTTTATACGTGGTATAAAAGCCTAACTTAAACTAACGGCAAGTTGTAATAATGACCCCAAGAGCGATTTAAACATACCGTGGTAATTTTTAATAACAACATAACAAGTTTGTATAAAAAATTTGCACGACTCTAGTTTAACTATGTACAAGTGCATTTTTATAGAATACCCCATTATTCGTTGAGCTACTTGTTAACTAAATCTATTTCCACTCCTCCTCCAATCGTTTTTCATTCTCTTAACTGAACATATATTTTAGCTAATTTGTAAGATAATAAATTAGCGAAGATAGTGAAGCGGTTGCATTCGCAAAAAAAAAACAATTTTTAAACACAAAATATTGTACAAATAAAATAAAAAAAAGAATACATTGTAGTTGTACAACAACTGTTGGCTACATTTTTATCTCTTGTCACTAAAGTTATACGCACAGATTCGTTAGTTAGTACGAGTATCTATACAATCGGTTTGTTTTAGCTCTACAATTTTTGCTCTCTTCATCTATAAAATGTAAGACTTCCCTCTGTTAATGCTTTTAGTAGTTTGTTTTTGTTGCAAAAAAAAAAAAAAAAATGAGTGTGCACGTAGTAAAGGTTAATTATCATATATTAATGTGCAATTAAAGATTTCCATAAAATTTCAAATATTTTTTCTTTTAAGTGAATATCCCAAATGTACGAAGCACAATTTGCATTGGATTCACTTGTTTTTTTTTTTGAACTGTTTAAGCTTTGTGGTCTATTATTGTTAAAATTTAGTCTTATTTCAGTTTCTTGTTGTATTTAGCTATTAGTTTGTCTAGTCATTGTGAAGTATGTGTTTTAAAAATAAAAATATTAATTTTATATAATTTTCCATTCATAAATCACATCAGTGGTTCTCTAAAAAAAATTGGTGACGAATTACATGATGAAAATTAATGAAGAGGTTTTCATACACAGATAAAATGTTCAGTAGTTTTTTTTATCAATTAAAAAATTGTTTGAAAAGTAATTCAATTTAATTAATGTGATAATTGAATCAATAATTTTTTTAGTTGAAAGAAAATTAAAAATTTAATTTTGATTTAATTTACATTTTAGTTGTTTTGAAATAATTTTTTTAAAACAAAATAATTTAAACTTGAAGAATTGTTGTGGGGAGTTGTCAAAACCTGATCTATATTTAATGAAATAAATTAGCACATTGTTTAAAACGGTTTTTTGAAAAATTTAAATTCAAAATACCATTTATTGAAAAAAAATATATATATTCACAATTTAAAATTTTTACAATTTTTAGTAATCAAAATTATCATTTTGGTAATAGGTGCAAAATCAACTAATTGTTGGCTTGATTCTATGCATTTGGTGATTAGAAACAATTTTTAATTTTTTTTCTGTGTTTACCCAGAGAAAAAATATTTTTAAATATCGTCACCTCCAACAAAACTGTTTTTAAATAAAATTGTAAACATACTATGGTTATTTTAATCATATTATTGTCATCGACAACCATGTTATGGATAAATTAGTCCTCCATCAAGAAGGCACAACCATATTATGGTTACCTCCGAACTAAAAGAATAACTAAAATATATTTAACACTTATTATAGCATGGTTGATTTTCAACAATAGCATGCTGCTCTTGGAAAAGAGGAAAATACTATTGTTAATTTAAAAACAAAATATTGTCAAATTTAACCATAAAATGTTTAGAGGCAACCATAATATGGTCTTGATGGAGGACTAATTTAACAATAATATGGTTGTCGGTGACAATAATACCCAGTAAAAAAAATTTGTGATTTTTGAAGCACTTAAGAGAAAAAGCGGATAATCGAGCGCTTCGATAATAGGGTTCTTATAAAGCAGTAAACGATAACGAATAAAATATACAAAAAAGCTGCTATTTTAGTGCTGACAACGAAGAAGGTTCTAAAGTGATAACAAAATTAAAAATATATTATGGTTTACAAAAATGCTTGATAAAAGGCATTTAAACCAGTAAAAGAAAAACATTAATGAATATGTTAATTTAGTTAGCCTTAAAAAAAGCTCTTTAGGAGTGCTTAATATGCGTGCTTTATTATGTTAAAAGAAGCGCTTATTGTCAGCAGAAATTAGTGCTCCAAACCGGGAACACCCTATACAAAAATCAGGCATCCCATCAGCAGGTTTGAAGCGATTTGAGGTATAAATTCATACATAAAACCTGCTCCTTTTGGAGCACGTTTTTTACTGGGTATGGTTAAATTAAACATAATATGTTTAGAATTTTCTTTAAAAATAGTTTTGGTGGAGGTGACCATATTTAAACATATTTTTTTCTGCGTGTAGTTGTAGATACTAAAAAACAACCAACCAGAATTTTTAAAAACACTAATTAAAAACGTTTATTTATGATCACAAGACTTGTTTTATCGGCTTTTCGAAGCTGTATCCAAACGCCTTGCAAGCGGATTTGGATACGGTTCGAAATTGGATACCATATGCCCAAATCGGTTTCAAAACGGTTTTATACAGGAAGACTTTATAGTCCTAGCTAAGATACGATTTGGCGCTAATTAACCAGTTAAGACTGGAGAAGTTAGGTCTAGAGTCTAGAGGCTTTTTAACTCAAGTATACACGTAGAGAAAAAATTTGTTTAAATATGGTCACCTCCGACAAAACTATTTTTAAAGAAAATTTTAAATATATTATGTTTAATTTAACTATTTTATTGTCACCGACAACCATATCATTGTTGAATTAGTCCTCCATCAAGAAGGTACAACCATATCATGGTTGTCTCTAAACATGTTATGGTTAAATATTACAATATTTTATTTTGAAATTTACAATAGTATTTTGTTCTTTACCAAGAGCAACATGCTATTGTTGAAAACCAACCATGCTATAATAAGTGTTAAATATATTTTAGTTATTATTATTAACCAAAACATGTTCGGAGGCAACCATAGTATGGTTGTGCGTTCTTGATGAAGGACTAACTTTACCATAATATGGTTGTCAGTGACAATAATATGGTTAAATATAACCATGATATGTTTACAATTTTTTTAAAAATAGTTTTGTTGGAGGTGACCATATTTAAACATGTTTTTTCTCTGTGTGTAGTCTTATGGTTTCTATATGGTTTCAAAGTCAGCCGTCTACCCACATACATATATGCCAAGGTATGTAACGAAATCAGGCTGGGTTATTTTAACATTATTAAGTGTAACAGGTGGACAATTTCTTCTCCTTAGTGTAAACGTTACGTGTTTACTTTTAAACTCATTTACAAGAATTCGTCAATTTTGCAACCAAGTTTCCATATGGGTAAGATAGACATTAGGTTGACTAGAAGCTACTTGTGGGTTCACATGCAAACTTAGAATTTCTGTATCATCCCCAAATGTGAAAATCTGAGATCTATATTAAAAAGAGAGTAAGACCAAGGACACTTATCTATGGAACACTAGGTTTAACCTTTTATTATCGTGTCACATATTCCTTGTCTCGTATCCTTAATAAACGGTCGGATAAATAACTCTCTAATAACACTGTACAACAAAATCAAATTTTTTTTAAAATTACAAGTTCTGGTCTATAAATTTCAATAGAGGAGACAAAAAACAAAGACACATGTGTCGCCGTTTTTAAAGTTTACATCTGAATTTCATTTGCGGGGGGGTTACAAATTGCCGGTTCTGGCACATTCTTATTGTTAATCGGCATAAGAAACCATATTACCCTTAAATTTAAGGTATAAAATATGCTCAGCAAATTTATGTAAAAAGTTACGGAGAAAATTTTTGTAGAATCCTCAAGGTATCGGTCTCTTTTGTCTTTTTTTTAAAAAGAGCAAAAACACCATTAAAACAGTGATTTAAGGGTTTAAAATGTTCCGCAAAAATATTATGTGTTATATTACAACAAAAACAATGAAAAGCAAAATCAAAACTAATATCAACTGCTATATTTCTTATTGTACTAAAAACGTGTCAATTGGGGGTGCATATATTGTGTACACAATTTGTTTTGTGATTTGAGTGTTTTACTTCAAAAATAACAAAAAATTTAAGTTAACAATTAAACTCGACGTGCAAGATCTGTTTTGGCAAAAATGTCCAATTGTTTAAAAAATTTGATTTGTTTTGCTATATCTGCGGTAACCATACTATACCGGAATATAAAGTTACGTTTTTCAAAAGTAAAGATGAAGACATCTATAAAAGGTATTTTGAGTTAGAAGTTTTTCCGGGTGAACTGTGGACGCCGAAGCATTGCTGTCGCATTTGTTATAATGGCTTAATTTTGTGAGCCAAAGGTAATTAATTTTTTTTTATATTTTAAAAATCAAGATTTATTTCTGCATTTGTAGGAGTGTGTGGGTTTGCCTCACACATACTTAAATCAATTGTTGACACAGAAAGTGATTCCAAAGGGCTGAATTAACACCACAAGCTGTTTGACAACAACAAGAGTTTTGCGCAAATATTTAAAATATATTGATTTTCGTAGAAACATGCATCATACGGTTTTCATAAGTTTGATCAGGACTTTTGTATAGTTTAAATGCCCCTTAAGTAGGGTGATAGATCATTCGTCTTTTTTTAAAACCGGGTTTCGAATATTCCCAACAGTTGCTATTTTAAAAAAGCGGTTTTCGGTTAAGCATTTTAAATCTAACCGATTAATCGGTTTTAGTTCGAATACATAAAAACACAAAAATTAAATTGGTTTTTTGTAATACCAATCTAATTTGCATAAAAACAAAACATATCACGAAGCTTAGGAACCAACAAAATACATAAATATGACTTAAGGTATACAATCCAAAAAAGCGTAGCCAGTAAATTGATCAAACTTTGGCTTATTTTTTAACAATTTCTATTTATTTACTTAACTTTATTTGCAATAAGATTGTATAAATTAGCATATAGTACTTTTTATATTTGTTCTACTTGAATTTCTTATATTGAATTATTGTATTAAAGCCTTTAACTTTTGAATTTCCGTAACAGTCAATTTATATTCCTTAATACTACAGTTTGAAAACCATTGTAGTAACCTAATCATAATGTTATCTGTCGGATAGAAATAACATTTTAATTTGCCATTTTTGTATCGTATTACTGCCATGTAAAGTTAGCTATATTGTAAAACCCCTAGCCTTCATGGCAAGAAATTAATATTCAAATCCTTCTTATTATTCGAACTTTCATAAGGTGAGCATCTCTTGCAATTAATTAACATTTGGCTAAATAAAGATTAAATTGATTGTACAAATTACTTACATCAACCATATCTTTTTATTTCTACCCACGATTATATGATTTAATAATTCTCCTTCATGAGAATCTATTAAATCTTAGGAAACATCCACAGTAACCATATAATTAGTGGCCGTTGGAACTTACCAACCAGAACGTCATTATTGTCTTTCGGAACCTACCAAAAGATCAGTTCCTCTTCAGCTCTATCAACTGCAAACCACCCCTAAAAGCGATTTGCATACATACGTACTTACAAACAGATGTATTTTCTCTCCCAAGTCTGTATTAGCCACCAACTCATCGTTCCTCTTCAAGTTTGATCATCTGGAAATATCTTCACATGATACATACTTACAAGCAACTATACCTGCATAACTACTCCAACAAATCACCTACTCTCATCATAAGACTACACCCAACCAAACATTCATCATTCATCATCATATTATACAAGGTAAAATTACACACACAAACCTATACTTTGTTCATGGTCCTTCGCCGACGGAAAGCTGGTCACCTCAATAAAATAAAAGAGAGCATCGCAGCATCAACTACACAAGTCAAAGGGCAAGATCTGCAGTTTAAAAGAAGACCGCGAGCCGTGAGCAGGCAAAAGAAATAAGTATTTATTAAACGGGAAAATGGTAACAAAAAGACAACAAAATCAGTGAGTAAAAATCAAAAAACCTTAAAACTAATTTAAATAGTGAAAAATATTTTTAAAAAAAATAGCAAAAAAGTGAAAAAATAATTAAAAAATTAGTGCAAAAAAATTAAAACGAAGAATAAAAAAGTTCTGTGAAAAAAAAAATATACCTAACACAGAAAAATTTATAATCGTGTACATATGTACATAATTATTAAATTATTAAAAGATAAAGGTATCCAAACCTACATGTTGCCAAATTTCGAATTTGCAAAAACAAAAAAGAATTCATAAGTAACCACATATTGCCAAGTTTCAAATTTACAAAAATTCCAAAGTGTGAACAAGTGTTCTAAAGAAAGAAAAAAAGTAATATTAACCGTTACTTTCTGTGTTCACGGTCATTTCAAGTGAAAAAAAATCACAAACAAAAAAAAAAAAAATACAACAACAAAACAAAAGTTCGCAAAAGAAGTCAGGTCAGAAAATAAGAGAACCATCGTAATATAAGCAATCAGCAAGTTCAAACCAAAAGCAAACGTGAGTACATTACTATATTGCAGCTATTGCTTTCCAATATACATTCATCGCTTCATACACAAAACACATCTTAACTAAAACCACATAATCTCTTAACATACATCTCTTTAGTATTCATTTAAAATTCTCTTTATTTAAATAAACCACATAATCTTTTGCACATACATTTCTTTATACATTCGTTTAACTTCCAATAATATTCTCTTACCCACCACCTTTTTAACATACAATAATATTCTCTCACACATACAACACATACATTTCTATCTCTATAAATAAATAAACACAGTGGGGTAAATGTTAAAAAGTGTGAACAAAAAAGGAAGATAAATGATTTGGTTGTTAAATAAAATTCTATAGAAAAAAAAAAAAAAAAAAAAAAAAAAAGGAATTTAGCAGCTTAATATGAAGTGTTAAGTATTGGCGCGTAATACTATATTTCACTATCAAAAAATATAGTGGTTTATATATAAACAACGTCAAAATTTTACCATAAATAACCAAATCGTATGGAACAGTGGGTACAAACACAAGAAAATTTGGTACAAAATATTTTTCAATTTTAAATAAATAATTTATCTAAATTTAAATTAAAGAAAAGGCAGAAAATCTTTTCAAATTATTGGCAAAATTTACTAACAACGTAACAAACAATTAAATAATAAAACTTTGGCAACACAATTCCTAAATTTAAACAATTAAACTTTGGCAACAAAATTTCTACATCAACACAATTTATACATCAACAAATTTTTTACATTAACTCAATTTCTAAATTCCTAAATTAACAAAATTTCTAAATTAACATCATTTATTTTGAAAACAAAAATTTAACAATATTAAACTAAAACAATTACATACAACTTATATCTAAATAAATAAAATAAAAAATAAAATACAGTCCACTTTTATTGAAAAAATTTGTGCTTTAAATTTCATTACAAGGAATTAAAATTCCGAATTTTTAATTTTCGCTCTAAATTTTTAAAATTCTAAATCACAAGGCTTTAGTGAATAAAAAATTCCGAGCCAGGCTTTGGGAATTAAAATTCCAGCCAGTATACGCATATACTACTCAATCTCAGCAGCAAGGCTTTTGCGAATACAAATTCCAAGCCATTTTCTACAAGCTTTACATTCAAAACCGGTTATTATTTTCTTTTCTTACGTAAAAGAAAATATTAAAGATTCTCGATCTTTAATTTCAAAACCGCTATTTTTTATAACCGCAAAATATTTTCTTTCACTTAAAGGAAAATATTATAAATTTCCGATCTATTTTTTTTACAACCGCAGAATATTTTCTTTCACTTAAAGGAAAATATTATAGATTTCCGATCTATTTTTCTTACAATCGCTAAATATTTTCTTTCACTCAAAGGAAAATATTATAGATATTCGATCTATTTTTTGTAGTAAACCGCTAAATATTTTCTTTCACTTAAAAGAAAATATAGATTCACCATCTATTTTATCAAACCGCAAATATTTTCTTTCACTTAAAAGAAAATAGAGATTCGTGATCTATTTTATTAAACCGCAAAATATTTTCTTTCACCTAAAAGAAAATATTATAGATTCGCGATTTACCATCCTAAACCGCTGAATATTTTCTTTCACCTAAAAGAAAGTCTAGATTGGCTATATAATTTTTGTTCTAAATATTTCTTTCACCTAAAAGAAAACAGTAAACACTTGCGATCTAATTCTACCTGACCACAAAAGCATTTTTCTCATTAAAGATAATTACGTAGATTATCGTATAATTTCAACCGCTACTTATTTCATTGAATCGCAAATTATTTTCTTTTATACAAAGAAAACAGTAATTATAAAATAACCTTAGCCGTATTTCAACCGCAGTATATTCTTAAGAAAATATCGAAAAATTTTAAACTCAAATTTTCCAATCGCAACCATTAATTGAAAAAAGAAAAGATAAATAAGAAAACCACTCTCAATTCTAGTCTCAATTCGTTTTCTAAAGCAATACGAAAATTCTTGTGTTAATTATTCAACAATACAAGAAAAAATTAAAAGTTTATTACCCTTCAAGTAATTTTATTTCCATATAAAAATCTCATTTACAATTTTCGCACTATGGCTTCGCCTAATCATAGATTTGCATTCGATGCAAAAAATTTAATCTCATTTTGCAAAAGAAATGATGTTCAGGAATCGGCTGGACAATCTGAAGCCCTCTTAGACATTAAAATGAAAGATCTTGATAACCGTTGGGGTAAAGTAGAAAACTCGTATGAGGATCTAATGCTCTCAGATCAAAGCGAGGAAATAAAAACGACGGCACAGGAACAATATGACGCCTGTGTAGAAATGTATTACCTTACGGTTTCGAAACTTCTCGATCTGATTAAACCGCATAGAGAAAGCATTAACCCTCGCGTTAGCACAGAACCCATGAGTCCCAATCTGCAACAAGAAATCTTTAACACATGCCTCAAACTACCCCCTTGTGATACTCAAACCTTCTCAGGAAGTTACGAAGAATGGCCTGCGTTTCGTGACATGTTCACAGCAGTTTACATCAATCATCCAAGATTGACATCCGCCGAAAAATTGTACCATCTTCGTAACAAAACAACAGACACAGCAGGATCAATCGTAAACAGATTCCCCCTTACAGATGACAATTTCAATCTTGCATGGCAAGCTCTAAAGTCCCGATACGAAAATGTGAGAGTTTTAGTAGACAATCAAATTCAAAATCTGTTTAACATTCCAGTTGCAAGTGTCGAAGACAGCGAATCTCTTCAAAGAATACATAGTTCTGTCACAGATTGTTTGGCAATGTTGCAAACCTTAGGAGTATCATCAGAGGGATGGGATCCGATACTAGTAAATCTCATTTATTCAAAACTACCGCACGAAACACTAGCCCAATGGGAACAATCTCTAAACGCCAGTAGGGATTTGCCAAAATGGTCCCAACTAAGTACTTTCCTACTCAAGAGATGCGAGGTTGTCGAGAGAATTTCCAGTATTAAAAGTACAAAAACTTCATCCATAAATCACTCAGAATCTCAATCCCAAATACAAACTTATGCGTCTCAGGAAAAACTTAATATTAACTGTAAAATTTGCAATAAAAACCACAGTTTAAGAGCATGCCCTAAATTCCGCGAATTTTCAATACAAGAGCGAGTTGATTTCGTCTTCAAGAATCAATTTTGCAATAATTGCCTCTCAATTGCTCATACAAAAAATAATTGTAAAAGCAAAAATACATGCCTAAATTGTGGAAAAATGCATCATACTTTACTTCACATGCGTCAAAACAATAATTCTAAATCAAATGCAAATCAATGGCTTAATAACAACAATCGTAAGTCCCAAACTCAAAATTCAATTTCTCAATCTCCAAATTTAAATGCTCACACTCAAAATCAACAGCCACGTGAGTTGTCGATGCAACCCTCAACTTCACACGCAGCAAGAAACTCCCAAATTCATTCTAATTACGCTGCAAATCATACGAATATCCTTCTAAGAACAGCCCTCGTTCAAATAGAAAGTAGAGGCGAACTTTTCACAATTCGAGCACTTATAGACCCTGGCTCAGAAAGAACTTTTCTATCGGAAAAAATTCGAGCCCGGTTAAATCTTCCGTATAGAAAATCAAAGTTCGAAATTGTCGGAGTCGGCGGTCAAAGACAAACCGCAGATAAGGAATGTGACTTAACTCTCGTGTCACAACAAAACAATTTCCGACTCCAGATATCAGCAATAATACTACCAAAAGTCACAAATAAAATACCCTCAGCTTCTTTCAAAATCAGCTGTATGGCTGGCCTCTCGGACATTAAACTAGCTGACCCCTATTTTAACATTTCATCTTCCATTGACCTTATATTGGGTAATGACAGCGAACGATTCGTAAATCTCGAAGGCATAAAGAGGGATATTTGTGGTTCCGCTTCCGCCTACAAAACCGTCTTTGGCTGGGTTCTAAGTGGACCAATTCAAACGCAGCCAATATTCTCATTTTCCTCTCTCGCAACCTCCGCAGAAGTGTCGAACACAAATGAATTACTGCGCAAATTCTGGGAACAGGAAGAAGTTCCGACATCTCAGACAATATCAGCGGATGATGAATATTGTGAAGAATTTTATGCCAACACGACAAAACGTCTTCCTGACGGTCGGTATATGGTACGACTACCATTTAAGAAAGAATTTCCAGAATCAAAATTTCTTGGTTCTTCTAGGTTCATAGCCCTGAGCCAATACGTTCGAATGGAACAAACTCTAGCAAAAAATCCCACTCTTAGCCTGCAATATAAGGAAGTTTTAAACGAGTACATAACGTTGGATCACATGGAGCAAACTACCTCTCGTGAATACTTCGCAGAAAATAAATGCAACTCTTTTTATCTGCCACATCATGCTATCATCCGCCCAGATAGCAAAACTACCAAAGTTCGCGTAGTTTTTAATGCTTCTCGCAAAACAAAATCTGGCCTCTCGCTCAACGATGTTCTCTATACAGGTCCCACGTTACAGGCAGATTTAATTACGATAATACTTAATTGGCGATTTTACAGATTTGTCTTTAGCGGTGACATTCAAAAAATGTACAGACAAATCCTGATAGATCCACGTGACAGGCCATTTCAACGAATTTTGTTCCAAAAATCCCCCCGGGAGGCTGTCCAAGACTATCAGCTTAAAACAGTTACATTTGGTGTTAACTGTGCGCCTTTCCTGGCAATCCGAACGCTCATACAATTAGCTTCCGATATGCAGGATATTTATCCAAAAGCGTCTCAAATTTTGCTCAATGAAACTTACGTTGATGATATCCTCGCGGGAGGTCACTCAATTGATAGTGCGAAGGAATCTCAACAACAGCTGATTCAATCTCTTGATTCGGCAGGGTTTCTTCTAAAGAAACTCACATCTAACGACTCTCGTTTGTTAGAGTCATTCCCAAAAGAAGACTTATATGATTCAAACTTTCTCAAATTTCATGATTCCAGTTCCACGAAAACTCTCGGCATTCGTTGGAACGCACTTACAGATTATTTTACCTATTCTTTTGACCCGATTCCTGCGGTCGTTAACGTCACTAAACGTCAAATCCTATCTTCCGTAGCCAAACTATTTGATCCAGCCGGTTGGATATCTCCCGTAATTATAAAGGGAAAAATTCTTATACAACAACTCTGGCTGGAAAAGATTGATTGGGATGAATCTGTAAGTGAAGATGCTCTCCGAATCTGGAATGAACTAATACGAGATATGCCATTCGTAGAAAAAATCCAAATTCCGCGTTGGATGCAATTCACTCCCGATGATAAAATCCAAGTTCATGGATTCTGTGATGCCTCCAAAATGGCATACTGTGCAGCTGTATATATTCGTGTTCAAACTTCTTCCACTGTATTTTCTAATTTACTGGTCTCTAAAAGTAAAGTGGCTCCTCTAGCAGCCATAACCTTACCAAGGTTAGAGTTATCCGGTGCCTTACTCTTGGCAAAACTCACAGCTCATATAACAACATCTCTACACTTGACAAATGCTGAAACTTTTCTATGGTGCGATTCTTCGATTGTTCTGGGATGGTTAGCAAAACCCCCAGCAACATGGAAAGAAATTTACGTGTCCAATCGTGTATCGCAAATACACCAACTAATACCAAATGCTAAGTGGCGTCACGTCCCCACGCACGTGAATCCCGCTGACTTAGGATCCAGAGGTTGTAAACCTCAAGATTTAACTTTTAATCGTCTCTGGTGGAATGGACCCCCGTGGCTCACGAACCCACCTTCTGAATGGCCAAAGACCAATCTATCAAATCCTACCTACTCTACCCGAATTTCCTCTTTAAAACCTAAACTTACACCGGCTGACAACGCACGCGCCATTGACTTCAGCATACACGCCCACACAGTACAAGCTACCGAAAATTCCATCGACATACTTTCCAATTTCTCTTCCTACACTCGAGCATTACGGGTTTTAGCGTACGTTTTTCGATATATACGAAATTTTAAACCATCTTTCGCTAATCCCACAACCATCATAGTATATGATAGCACCGAGCTTCAGCAAGTTGAAATTAACTCCGTAAAAACCAGACTAATAATGCTTGCTCAAAAGCGTTGGTACGATAGCGAATATACCGCTTTATCCAGTTCCAAATCCATCCCTAAAGAAAGTTCTCTACTTACTTTAAATCCCTTTATCGATCCTAATGGTATTTTACGAGCTAATGGAAGATTAGCAAATTCTCCATTGCCTTATAAAGAGCGCTTTCCGATTCTCTTACCATGCCAATCTCACTTTTGCAATTTATTCCTACTACATCTTCACAACTTTCTGGCTCACGCAGAATGTAATTTAATGTGTCGTATTGCACAAAGCGAATTTTATATACCACGTCTCAAGCTACGTGCTCAAAAAATTATTAGATTATGCAAAACCTGTATAATCCACAAACAAAAAGCATGTTCGCAAATTATGGCAGCGCTGCCATCTGATCGATGTACACTTTCAGCGCCCTTTCATACCACTGGCGTGGATTTTGCTGGGCCTTTCGAGCTAAAAAGTTCCACTCTCCGAAATTCGTCCACATTAAAAGCTTATGTATGCGTCTTTGTGTGCTTTGCTACAAAGGCAGTCCACCTTGAGGCCTGTTCCAGTCTCTCTACCACTGCTTTTCAAGCTACCTTTGCTAGGTTTGTCGGACGTCGTGGACTCCCGCGCAAAGTCGTATCCGATAATGGACGCAATTTCCTAGGGGCCAGCCGGGCCTTTCGTAACGATTTTTCAACATTCGTAAAAACCGTTTCTCATGATATCGCTCAGAAATATATAACCCATGGATTCGAATGGTCCTTTATTCCCCCACACGCACCGCATATGGGCGGTTTATGGGAAGCGGCTGTTAAAAGTCTTAAATTCCACTTAAAACGAGTTGCGGGCTCCTATCGCTTTAATTTTGAAGAATTCGCCACAGTTTTATCGCGAATTGAAGGTGTTTTAAATTCTAGGCCTATCTCAGCTTTGTCTGAAAATCCCTCCGATTTAACGGCATTGACTCCCGGACATTTCCTACGAGGGGGTCCGCTTATGGCGCTTCCTGAGCCATCAGCAGAAAATCTTTCCTTAATAAATCGATGGGAGAAATTAAAGGCCATTCACCACCAATTTGCCATTCTATGGAAAGAGGATTATCTCAAATCTCTTCATAAAAGGTATAAATGGAGATTTTCCGTCCCTAATTTGAAAATAGGCGATTTTGTAGTCATTATGGATGACCTGCTTCCACCTAACGAATGGCGATTAGGCAGGATCGAAAAGGTTCATCCGGGCATTGATCAACAAATTAGAGTCGTCGATGTCCGTACCGCGACAGGAATTTCCAAACGTCCAATCACTAAGCTATGTTATTTACCACATAACCACGATCCAAACGTCACAAACCGTCTACACTAATCAGTTCCCAACACAATTTCAGATCATTACTCTAGCATTTTCATCCCTTTCACGCATCTTTATCATTATTCATTACTTTTCTATTTCTCATCCTTTAGTTCTCGTCATCGTACTCCAAGGAATCCCGACATACACCAGTGCCAGGTGTGTTATCGGTATCACTCACTCCGGTTTTGCAGGAAGTTTCTTGAAATGGAAGTCAAACAGCGAATGCAAGTGGTTAGACGCAACCACTACTGTTTTAATTGTTTGGCACGCACCCATCTTACCCGAGCGTGCGACAGCCCAGATACTTGCCTAAAATGCGCTCAGCCTCATCACACACTTCTGCACGCCAGACGTACCTCTGTACATGATCGTATTGGCCAACGCCATGACAACACAAATCAGCGTAACAAAAGAACCAAACCCAGCAAACATCAACGCAACAAAAGGGCAAACCACAGTAAAAATCAACGTAAGGCTCGAGGTCAGTCCACCAATCGCAATCAACCAGACATAAAGATACTTTCCGAAGCAATCCGTTCCCTCGCTACCGTCTTGTGTGTAACTCCAACACCATCTTCAGTTGCATAGCTGCAAGGAGTGGCGGCATGTATAAATTAGCATATAGTACTTTTTATATTTGTTCTACTTGAATTTCTTATATTGAATTATTGTATTAAAGCCTTTAACTTTTGAATTTCCGTAACAGTCAATTTATATTCCTTAATACTACAGTTTGAAAACCATTGTAGTAACCTAATCATAATGTTATCTGTCGGATAGAAATAACATTTTAATTTGCCATTTTTGTATCGTATTACTGCCATGTAAAGTTAGCTATATTGTAAAACCCCTAGCCTTCATGGCAAGAAATTAATATTCAAATCCTTCTTATTATTCGAACTTTCATAAGGTGAGCATCTCTTGCAATTAATTAACATTTGGCTAAATAAAGATTAAATTGATTGTACAAATTACTTACATCAACCATATCTTTTTATTTCTACCCACGATTATATGATTTAATAATTCTCCTTCATGAGAATCTATTAAATCTTAGGAAACATCCACAGTAACCATATAATTAGTGGCCGTTGGAACTTACCAACCAGAACGTCATTATTGTCTTTCGGAACCTACCAAAAGATCAGTTCCTCTTCAGCTCTATCAACTGCAAACCACCCCTAAAAGCGATTTGCATACATACGTACTTACAAACAGATGTATTTTCTCTCCCAAGTCTGTATTAGCCACCAACTCATCGTTCCTCTTCAAGTTTGATCATCTGGAAATATCTTCACATGATACATACTTACAAGCAACTATACCTGCATAACTACTCCAACAAATCACCTACTCTCATCATAAGACTACACCCAACCAAACATTCATCATTCATCATCATATTATACAAGGTAAAATTACACACACAAACCTATACTTTGTTCAAAGATAATTGTATAATGTACTGAAGAAACTGCTAACTGATGTTTGATCTGAGCAAACGTTTTGCAAATACAAATACATTTTTCATAAAACTAGTGGTTACGTGTAGGACGTCCAATATTTATTAGGTGTTAAACTTTGATTTTACAAAATTATAGGAATTAAATTATTATTTGATCAATTCTTCCAAATTTATTTTATATGAGTTTTAATTTGTTGGTGGTGTCTATATGAATTAGTAGAATTCAACCATATTTTTGAAAAGTTGCAAACAAAACCTCTTAGCCAGGATTATATATTTCAAATGATTGCTTCAGCGTTATAGAAACGAACAGTAATAATAACATGCTTTTTACATGAAATATCTGTTCGTTCGTTGACCACAATTAAAAGCCTTCCATGACATTGTTTGATTTCTTCAATTTTGTTTCTTAGTTCTAGCCGGTAGACTAGTTGGTAGTGAGCTAGTCTAACAGCGCTGGGGTTGCGGGTTCGATTCCTGGCAGAGACTCTGGTTGCTTTCCTGCAGACAAGCGTAGAGCTTTGCGGGATTAGCATAAGAAGAAAAACTAATACAACTAATGAATTTTTTCCATATCGCAGATTCCGCCTGAATGTTTTAGTTTTAAGCCTGAAGATATGCTAGAACTACTTTTTTAACCTTTTAAATGATTTAACGGGCATTCTCTCCACATCAACCTTTGCAATTTATCATTTAAGGGCACTTCAAACACCTTTTTCTTATAAATCCCGTTCGAAATATCTCCAGAGATGACATCTGTATAAAAATATATTCAGTATTTAGAATACTCTCACACAAATTTCTGATTACTTCTTAATATGAAAATTTTTTTGTGGTATTGTGAATTGGTTTTAGTTTTTTTTTACAAAAACACACGCTTTTATAAGCGATTTGTATTTACATTGCTCATAATTAGGTAAGTGATAGAATTAATTTTTGAAAAAGAAACGGTTTCAAATAGAAAATATCGTTTTCGGTATCTTTTAAAATTGATTTCTTATAGATTTTCCTCTTATTATCTGTTTAATTTATTTAAACTTTTATATTATATGTGACCTGCTGCACGAAAAGGGGCCTCTGCACCGAAAAATTTTTTTTTTACTTTTTGAGTGATTCTTAAAGGAAAAACACGCTCTTTCAAATGCCGCAAACCGCAAGTTTCTATGTCTTTTAGTTTTTTTTACAAATCACCTGTAAAGATGAACATAATTAATGAAAAATTTTAAAAATGTGATATAAACAGATAATATATATAATATTTTAAATTTAAAAAAAGAAATAATTTTCATAGAGGCAACACTGCATAGTGAACATCGTACAAAATACCAGAGAGTCGAAATACATCGCCAGATGATCAGGTTGAAGGAAGAGTTGCATAACCATGCGCAAAACACGGAAAAACGAAGCGCTTTTTTTAAACGTTCACATATATGTAATTTGAATTGTATTTTGAACAAAAAATTAGTTCTTAATTCAGAAATAGATATTATGATCGCGCGAATGTCATCGCACCTTTCAAAAACGAGCGATTTGAAATCGACCGATTTTCATTACACTCCTGTATAATTTTTGACTTTTTTACATTTTGGTTTGAAATTCTTCAAAAAAAGTTGAAATTTGCCTAATATTCAATTAGCAAATTACTGAAATTACTGGTACATTTACAACAAGGGGGGGAAAGAATATAAATTACAAATGTTTAAAATAACGGGTTTACTATACCTAAATATACGGTTGATTCGATGTTCGAAAAATGGGAATTTTAAAATAAGCGGCTTGAGAAAAACTAAAATAACCACTTAAATCGCGTAGCATAATAACCGTTCGATCTCCCTACCCTTAAGTCGAGCGGTATACTAACAAACGCATCTATGGCTAATATTTTTTATGCGTTGCAAGCTTCATAACAAACGCATAATAACCTTTCAATATCTAGTTATGTAGGGTATTTAATTTGTGAATAATTTAAAATTAATACTGAGAAATGTATGGCAAATATAATGAAGCAAATGTAGTTTTACAATTAAAGATATTTGAGTTTTGTTATTTAATATTTTCAATTATGAAAAAGTTTATTACAAGAACATACGAGTAAGGTAGGGATGTTAAACCATCCACATTTACCACGATAAGGACCCATTCCTAAAATATTTTATTTACTTATTTATTCAATTGATGAACTGCTGTAAAAATTAGTACATGGTTGAATAAGTTTAGCTAATTATGTCACAAAACCATAATAAGCCGTTTTTATGGTTAAACCGTTTAAAAAAAAATTATATATTTTTAATTAGCTTGATATGTAAATAGATTGTTTTTTTTTTATATTTAGTGCAGTGCACAGTGGGAGATTCAAGCAAATACCCTAAAACTTTGTTATTTCCAAAAGCCATATAACTTACGTCGTGGGTAAAGTAACTATACTAACGTTTAAAAATGTTTGCCGAGACTAAAATTAACGCCATTTGTTGTCCAATAATAAAGATACCTATCGCACTTGATCAACAAGAGGGTATAAACTCAAAATTCTTATTCTTTACTTTTTGCAAAAAATCGTTAAGTAATATTCATATCTACCCGCCGAAAATATATCGTGCTCTTTTGTCTACTTTTTTGTAATGAAACTATTGGTTTTTAAATTGTTTTTCATATGCATTTAATGTAAAATTAAAAATTGTTTTATTTCTACTGAACATTTTGAAATTTATAACCCTCTTGTTGGTTAAGTGTGACATATATCAGTGTTAATGCCGTAACGCATTATTTTAATTTTTATTTTAATTTTTATGTGTTCATACGTACATTAAAATATTAAGAAAAACAATTGAACAATTTTTTATTACTTATTGAGACTTGCTCGATATTTTTAATAAGAACTGTAAGTACAGGGTGGCACAATTCTTTAAAACTTTTTATATACTTAGCTTGTCATTCCGTGTAAATCTTTTTTTATATTTATCTAACCCCCATTATACATATATATTTTGGGTCCTTGAGTAATTTTAAGTTGATTAAGCCATGCCTGTCCGTCTGTTGAAATCTCGCTTTCCAAAAACTCTAAAGAAAAGCACAATATTTCCCTACGGGAAAGGGAACTGACACTAAAATTGTCACGTGATGAGTCACTTTAACATAGCGATGTCCTACGAGGGGGTTAATTGGCACCTTTTGGACACTTTGTAACAGGTCACTGAAATAACCTTTCAATTTCGGTTAAAATAATGCCTGTCGCAGATATTGTTCCAAATGAGCCATGTCAATATGATGGATCCCCTTCATATAAAGTAATAGAACTAAAGAGAATTAGCCACTACCCGCACAAAATCCAATCACATGAATAGTTTTTTGCCAATTACCTTTCCTCTGGACCAACTGCACTCTAAACACATTATCACCAGTTAAGTAATAGGTCTGGTTTTCATAATCACAATTCGTTCCTTTTAATTATAAAATGTTGTTCACTGGTCACGGGATAAGTGCTTTAAGAGCAATTGAAACCAATTTCCTGCAGGGTTGTGCCAGATTGTTTCTCGTTATCCTAAGCAGTTTCTAAAGCCGGCAAAGTCGGTTCAGTACGATAAATGTAATGAATCCAAATGTGGATCCAGCACCCTGAAAATGGATAATTTTGTTAGAAAGACCAACTGACACTTCCTATTTTGCCTGGAGTAATAAATCCCATATTTTTCCTGACCATTTAGGAGAACCCACTTTTCTATTGAACGGTTCTGACAATTTTTTGCACGGTTTATGTTTGTGTTTTTGCGCTGACACTTCCTATTTTGCCTGAAATAATGAATCCCATATTGTTCCTGACCATTTTGAAGAAACCACTTTTTGGAGTAGAAATCATACCACAAAATGTCGAGAAGATTGGTCCATAATATTTCAAACATATGCCAATGCTCTTCCATGACGGACACCTACCACACAGAAAAAAATGTTGCCCCAATTAAGGCATTAATAAAAAAAGTCAGTTTCAATTAGAAATTTAATTAAGTGGAATTAAAGATTTAGTCAAGTGAACTAAACGCTTAATCAAGTGAACTAACGTTTTATCAAGTGAATTAACAGTTTAATTGATACTATTAATTTTCACCAGAAACCAAATTAATAGTAACAATTAAACGTTTAATTCATTTGATTAAGCGTGATTAAATTTTTAATTTAAATTGATTTTATTTTTGGTTAGTGCTTTAATAGCAATATTTTTTTCAGTGCATAGACGGATAACTCCCGTAATCGGCCATATTTTGTTGATCCAAGCTGTTCATTAGTTTTTCCATACAAAATGTTTTCCCATAAACGGGCGCGGCCTCTTAATTAAATTTTTGAAATATCTCTCATAAAGTGACAGAAGCGTGGAAATACACCAACAAGAGTAGTTTTTATTAGTATATCTTCTTTTTTGCAACTCGGATACATATTTGTGTTAATGCCAATATAATTGGTGATTCCCCTGTTTAAACAAAGGATGGTAAAGAAATTGCTATCGATTTGCAAAAGTTGTTTGTTTAGTTCGTGTTGTCTGCTTTAGAACCACAAAATTGCTTTGGAAGAGCTGGATGCTTATCAGCCATTTATAATCTTCAGGATTTTGATGCCGTGGTTGATATCCCTCTTCCAAGTTTTCGATCAAATGCCTTTGTCGAGTTTTTAAATGTATGTCTAAATACATACATACATCTACAGATGAAGGCGTCTGCCATGAAGATGACTGTATTGAAGTCTGAAGACTCAAAAGACGACATACATAAAGAAATAGTTGATTCTATAAATTCTTATGAAGAAGCACTAAAACAAATGGCACATTTATAAGATTTTAAGCGGATACCTATCATTGCCGGACAAAAACACCACGACTTTGAGTGTCCGGTTATATGGTGGTAACCAACCATAGTATCGTTGTAGGAGATATGAAGGCAAAAAGCAATAAAAAATGCTGGGTACAAAATCTTCATTCCAAATTTTTCTGTTTCTTTTTTCTATTTTTTAATGTACCTATTATATTTCTTTGAAAACCTTTTAAGCAAAATTGTGTTTATAACAGTGCAGCCAGCTCTTCGCGGCCATATATGGCAACATTTTTAGCTAAAACTGACTAGATAAGTTTCTATTACAAAAACCCATCAACTTTTATTACAACAGAAACAGAAAAAAATTTTTTAAAATAAAATGACAATATGAGATTTGTGTAAAAATATACATAATCAAGTCATCCATAAAATAAATTTTTTTGTCATTTTATTATATAAGTTAAAAACATCTTAAGTGACTTGATAATAATAGCAGCTCTAAACACGTTTTCTGTTCCATTTTTTTTTTTTTTACTTAAAGGAAATTTTCGTTAATGAATGTTGCCTCCAAATGGCTAAAATGGCAACATTGGCCAATACTTAAGTTCTTGTTTCATGTTTGTTGTTAAGAAAAACACAAATCTTTATTAAGTTGTTTGCATTTGTTTGCGAAAAACTTAAATTATTTTGCAGCATTCTGTCGTTGCTTTAATACGACAAACGCTTCCATCTGCTATAGAAAGACGGACATTAATATACCCATTAAAATGTACCATAATTGTTTGTGTGTATTTATAGTGTTCTTTCTTTTAAAATGCAAATAATATTATGCAGCAGCAACAGCATTTTCTTTAGTGGCAAACACGTTTCGTAAATATTTGTCAAGTCGTACAACATTTGCCTTTTGACTAGTACACACAAGATTTAACTGAATTCTCTTGTTTTCTTACTGCATTATTTCTTTTTGTGTTTATCATTTCTTGGTCTATTTTTTTTTTTTTTTTTTTTTTTTTTGGCATATTCATGGGCATGCAGCTAAAAGTTTTGGAATAAATTGTGAAGGCTGGGAAAAAATTTAGTCATATTTTAACATTAACTGGCAATAAATGTATTTCATTCTTAATGAAATGCTTGTCCTTTGAGATCAGAAATAAATATACAATATATAATATTAGTTAAGCTCAACTGAAGTGGAGCGCATTTCAGAAGAATTTTATAAATTATTTAAGATTTGGCATAAATTGCGGCTGTGGGAAAAATCGCCCAAAGAAAAATGGCCCAAAAAAAGATATGAAAAATCGCCCAAAAAAATTCCATGTAAAATTGGGCCTAAATTCATATGAAAAGTGACCTAAAATTTTTGGGCTATTTTTCGTTATTGTTGGGTGATTTTTCGTTTTTTAAATTTGGTGATTTATCATTATGAAAAATCACCCAAAAATGTTGTATGAAAAATGGCCCATTTTTTTCATTTTCTCCTCTATGGTATAACAAACACCGGCTTCGCTTACTAAAGCTTCTCTGCACAGCCGGCCTTCGGCCGGGCGCAAGGATTTTCTCCTCTATGGTATAACAAATACCGGCTTCGCTAACTAAAGCTTCTCTGCACAGCCGGCCTTTGGCCGGGCGCAAGGATTTTCTCCTCTATGGTATAACAAACACCGGCTTCGCTAAGTAAAGCTTCTAAAATCTGCCTTGTTTCCAAACGAAAGCCGACTATGCAGAGAAGCTTTAGTTAGCGAAGCCGGTGTTTGTTATACCATAGAGGAGAAAATCCTTGCGCCCGGCCGAAGGCCGGCTGTGCAGAGAAGCTTTAGTTAGCGCAGTGTCCATGGACACTATGACACTTTTTGGAGTGTCATAACGTCCATGGACACTATGACACTGGACGTCATAACATGCCACCGGGAAAAAATTCGTTTTTGCTGTTTGGGTCATTTTTCATTTTTTTTGGGCCCTTTTTCGTTTCTTTTGGGCAAAATTTCATATATAACTTTTTGGGTCATTTTTCATGTTCTGTTGGGCGATTCTTCATTTGGGCGATTTTTCATTTCTTTTTTTGGGCCATTTTTCTTTGGGCGATTTTTCCCACAGCCATAAATTGCATCTGTAATTTTTAGAGTTATTCAGAATTTTTACTTTATTCCTATGATGTTTTACCTAAAATTGAAATTTTTGTGCATCTTTTATGAATCAGTTAAAGATGTTAGACAAATTTTCTCGCGAAAGTTTGTTTACGTATTTTTCGGTTTCAATAGATCTGAGTTTTTTATAAACTGATATTTTTCGCAATATTTTTGTTGTTCAAATTATTACTTTTGATATTATTTTTAAGTCTTAGGAACCCCTAAAAGTCGATATATTGAAGAAAGCCTGTATTTCGTGATTCTACGGGGGCAATGTTGATCACAAAATCAGCCGTTTATTGGGAAAATATATAAGCTAAGTTTAAACATTTCAGTTTCCGTGTTTTTTTCGGAAAGAACATTTCGTCTTTCGTAAATTATTCTGTTCTATACCATAAATTTCATGATATTAGATAACACACACAATGATTTATGAATGGCGATTTGTATGGGGACTAGGGAAAGCATTTGGCCAATTATTCTCATTTTCAATATCAATAAAATATTTAAACCGAATTTCGTCATACTACGATATTTCGTTTGTGCAAGAATTAAAATTTCAAAAGGCTTTTGTATGGATACCATATGATATAATGGACGGATTTGAGTCTGTTGCAGTATTGTAAATACTCTAATTACGTACATTCATAACAAATATTTTACGTTTATAGCAGGTTTATGAAACTAATTTTCTATGAAAATTTGTTTAATAAGCCATTTATTAATTAAAAATATTTTTATGAATATGGGGGTAAATCTTTTAGATGAGATGTTGCGGAAACTACAAGGGCTTCTTTAAAGATCTTCTTTTGTTTGACATAAATAGCAATGGTCCTTAATTCACATTTTTTACCTTTCAAAACATTTTTAATCTAAAACATTTTTATTACCAATATTAAAATGTTAACCCATGGGGTATTATAAAGTTATGTACACGTTAAAATTTTCCAAAAATGTAATGATTTTCTGCAAAAGTTTAACCCTAAAACTTTTTTCAATTTTAAAGTTTTCATATTTCCTCAAATAGTAAACAACGTCATAATAGAAAATTAATTGGCCAATTGACTTTTTCCAAATTTTTTTTGGAATAAGGTTGTGTTGTGTACCGTTAACCCTTTGACGACCAAAAATTTGTGGATGAAGCAATTTACTTTTATTTATGGCCTAATGGTAGTCATTAATGTGCTGTTTCCAGGTGACAAGCAATTGATTGTATAGTAAAATTTATATGAAAATCACTCATTTTTTTAGTGCTTTTCATATAAATTTTACTACACTATCAGTTGCCAGTCACCTGGAAACAGCACATAAAAAAATTGCCCTCCTAGGTACCCTCTTAGTCCACCACTTGGCTTGGCAAATATAGTGGCAAATTTTTATCGCAAATTATTTATATGGAGAAAATATAAAAAAATCGAGATTTTGAACCCTAGGGCACTAACGTTATTTTTGATATGAAAACTCTAATCATTAATCGAAACGACTAACAAGTACATAAACATATGTATGTATATAACCGACTTTTTCCGTATCTAACAGACGCGGATCCAGCTTAAGTGTAAGGGGTGGGGAAATTTGTTATGATACAAAACAAGTAAAAAATTTGTTTTAAAAGTTTATTAAAAACGATATGTTTATATTGTATTAAAAAAAAAACTCAACAATATGGTATAATAAAATATAAGATCAGTTCAATATGAATTAAAATAAATTATTCTTTTTAAATAACGTTTTTGCTATAAAAATAATTTTATTTATTTTTAATGTTTTTTTTTATTTGAAACAATTCATTTGACTACATCATACTAAATTGTTTGAACAATTTTTTGACCAAAAAAAAAAAAAAACATATGCAATTGTTAATAAAATTTTGGAAGAAGGAATATGCTTCAGTAGTTTTAAAATTAAGTTATGAATTTTAGTCGAACTATCTGGGTTGTAATCTAAAGCTACATATATAATTATTCTGGTTTAAGTTGATAACAGTTAATTTTTTTATATATATTATTTTTATTTAAAAAGGAATTTTAAAGCTTATAACAATGGAAAGACAAAAATAATTTTGGCTGCACATACATACATACCTTCAGTCGTAAATGCGCTAATTTTTAATTTTTGAAAATTAAGTTTTTGATGCAGTTCAATAGAGTAAACAAAAATACATTGTAAAAGTTCTAAGTCCAAAAATGCTAAAGAAAAAGAGCTAGGGTTCCATTAAAATGTGAAAATTTCAAAAAAAGATTTGTTAATATTTGTTAATAGTCAACATTAAAATAAATAAAATAATTTTATAGTATATTTTTTTTTTTTTTTTGCAAATTGACATACTAAAATGTACATTAAAAGTACAAAAAGCTATGTAAAACATAAATGTATTATTTTTGTTGGTTTGCAAGCCAATAAAGAGTCGGCAATGAAGCAAAACTGGATTTACAGACTTAAAGTTTTTTCTCTCTCCTATAAATTTATACATTGGACTTACATCCTTTACGACTAAAGGTAATAATATTTACTAATGTTGGAACATTATATTAAAAAAAATTACGGACTCACCATTGTTTCACTAATTTTTATGTATTGAAATTTAACAGTTATATAATTCTTCTTTGGTAAAATTTTACTAGACCAATACATATATTCATATGTATATATGTGAAGCTAGAATTGCAATGCATATAAAATTCAAATTCAAAGCCTACTTTGATGAAAATATGATACGAAAAACGGTTATATTCAAATGTGTATAATAAACAATTATCATAACACAAATAAAAATATTGCATTTACTAAAGCTTATTAATAATTCAACCACTCGCATATTCAACCCAAACGTTTATTTTTCGGAAATAGATGGCACTTGCTGGGATTGAATGTAGAATAATATGTATTTAAATACAGTAAACTAAATGTTTCATTGGAAATATATAATAAATAACTATTAGGATAAATACTTGGATACTTATTGAAAATTCGATTAGAGATTCAATAAAAAACAACAAAAAAACTTGATGGGATTTCCAAAAATTTTGTACATTCGGAAATTCGTGTATTATCGAAATAAGCAAAACATATTTTTATAATTTAGGGGGGGGGGGGGGGAATTTCCTTTTTTCACCCCCCCTGAATCCGCGCCTGGTATCTAAACAAATTGTTAATTGGTTTGTTAAAAATACATTTTTGTCTTTGTTTTGAATTGAACCCAAACCAGAACTCTTTTCGTTTTTTAGTGAAAATTTTTTTTTTTTATATTTATAAGGAACATTTTTATGGAACACTGTTTGAGATCGCTTTTTTAATTAACAAAAAAATAATAGCAAACATTTTATACCGAGATCATTAAATTTAGTACTCATTAAAAAATATATATATAAATATATAAATGTGACAGCGCATAGAGAAAGGGACCTAAGGGTAAAAAAAATAAATTTTCACTTTATTTTTTTTAATGTGGACAACATCTGAGCGTGTTTTCAAGGGTGACCAACACGTTCCTGACGTCATGAGATGTGTCTCTTTCAAATGAGACCAATACCAACACGCTCAGTGATGGTACACCAAAGATACACATATTTAAATCTTTAAAATGGTTTTAAATGGTTTTTACCCTTAGGTACCTTTCTATTTTGCGCGTCACACATATATATATATATATGTGTATATATATATATATATTCATAAAAAATAAAGATTGGGAATATATATTCTTATTTTAATAGCATTTGTTGTCCAATTCTATCTTGTGTTCTCCACACAAATTTCGGACATATTGACTTTGCCTTTCTGTGCTTGAAGTTCAGCATTTGTCTCTTTATTATCCCTTTCACCACATAATTCTAAGAACTTTGTTATAAAACCATCAGTTAAGCCCCTTTTAAACTCATTTTTCGATCTTTAAGAAAACAATTACTATTAAAAACATAATACCTTAAGTTACATTAACACTAATCATTAGTCGATTCGACTAACACGATATCTGTAACTTAAAAAAACCATACTTACTGAAGAAATATAGTTGCTAGCAAGAAGTGAACATCGACGACTGAGAATACACAAGATTTCAAAGTGAGCACTGTTAGTCGTTTCGACTAACATTAGTGTTCTAGAGTTAAAATATAAAGTAAAATACAACAGTACTCAATATATATTTAAATACTAGTATTCCAAAGCAATCACAGGACGAAGTGAAGCAAAATAACACGTCGCATTGAACAAAAAAAGAAAAAAAAAATAAAAAAGATATATGCACCTATACTTTTTATAGGAAGCAGAATTAGCACAGCGCTCCCAGCCTTCCAATTTATGGGATTTTTCCGTTTCCTTATTAAATGAGTTGCAGATTTGGTTTCCGTTGAAAAGATACCATATCTTGCTTTGAGCTACTTATCAGGTCTTTGATTGAGCCACTGTTTGCTGGTATTTCTCCAATCACCAAATTTATACCAAATTCATAATATCAAGCAACCAATTTGTTGATTTTGCACCTATTACCAAAATGATTATATTGATTACTAAAAATTGTAAAATTGTGAATATTTTTTTTCAATAAATGATATTTTTAATTTTAGTTAAAAATTATCAAAAAACTTTGCCATTTCAAACAATGTTGACTATTCCCAACAACAACAATTCTACATGTTTAAATTATTTTAATTTAAACGAAAAAAGTCAATTAAGATTTTTTGTTATTTAATTAAAATTTTAATTGAAAATTTATTTCAAAACAACTAAAATAAAAATTTAATCAAAATTAAATTTTTAATTTTCTTTCAACTAATAAAATAATTGATTCAATTTTCACATTAATTAAAGTTAAATACTTTTTAAACCATTTTTTTTAATTGATAAAACACTTTTTTCTGTGTAAGCACCAGAGTTTGAATCAATATGAAATAGGTTTGTCCTTCATGTACTGTTTCATGGTATTGTGTCCCTTAAACTTTTCCAAATGTTCATCAGTTGACAGCTTTTTTGATTACACCGGTATTATTTTTAAGTGCTTAAAATTTTTTAACCTTTAACTTGGGAGGTGAAATTTTTGGACATAGTCTTGGGCGTGGTGGTAAATTTTACCGCCTTTAATTTTCTTTTTACAATTATTTTTTTTTAAAAAGCTCTACCACATTACTAATTTAAGAAATAAAATAAAAATTATATCTTTTCTCTTAATTCATCTACAAAAAACAGGCACTCTACTTTACAAACCTTTTTTAGTACAGACAAAAAATGATATCGTAAACTAATAAAATTATAATAAATTTAAAATTAATTAACAACTTAAAGGACCTCTTTCCACAGCCAACGGTATATATGTTATGATATAAAAGAGATCATTGATAAAAAAATTTATTTGTAAAAAATGCGGGTCAACCTTTAGGCATTATATTTATTCACTGGATTCAGTATTTGTACATTGCACGCATATACGCTAGGTGCAGCCCATACATAGAGGTTTACTGCACTGGAGGCAAGTGTGAGTAGTTTTTTTTTTGAGTCTACTGTGCCAAATATTGCAAAATTTACGACTATCTGGCATTAAATCTATCGGTGGCAGAAAAGCTGCTTCTGGACCCAATATCCTAGTTATTATATCTCCTAGTGATCGCGGCAGCATTTGGCTGTGTTGCCGTCTTTGCAAGTATGGTACAATCAATTGTGCTGCAAGATTCATCAAAAATTCTGCCCTTGTAGTGTTATCAAAATCTTTTGATTGAAATATAAAATAAGCATTTACAGAACTTATATCTAAGATTCTGGGAAATATGACTAATGGCAAATGCATATATCATATATCGAACATTTCTTATCAAGCTCATCTACTCTGCCTATTGTATTGTTATAATCAGCTATCATTGCAGGTTTTCCAGTTCGTTTTAGGAAGGCACGCATGATATCCGTATATGGCTTTGGTAAAGCCATATATGTATGATTCTGGCGGTCTATGCTTTTTCGGAAGAAACTCCGGTGGAATATTACAATTTCGAATTTATTAAGCTTGTTTAATTTACATTTTTTTACCAATAATAAAACGGACGAGATACTGGCTTTAACGTTGACGTGGTATTTTCGTATTTTCAAAGAAAAATTTACGTATACCTTGATGTGGGGGTAATTTTTACACCAGCACCTGCATATCTCTGCACGTACTATGCCGATCTCAAACAAAATACAACTGAATACTAGCGATTACAAAATGAGAGGATACTAATAGAATTAAATTGATACCCCAAAACACAAGAGAGTAAATAAAAAAAAAAAAATTAACGAAGGGGTAAAATTTACCACCACCTGCACAGTTAAAGGTTAAAAAAGCGAAGCTAGAACTTTAATTTCAAACTAGATAGTCAAATTGAAGAGATTTTAAGAATTGTTAATTTTTGTTTTATCCCTCAAGCAAACATAATTGCCATACATAATTTGATAAGCTGTAGGCAGCTTAGAGTTTGCGCAAACTTATCGATTATAATTTTTAATAGATAAAAACTGAGCCCAATTTCCGAGCTTCTTGCGAACAAGTGGTACCAGATAAGGACTTGTACTCAACTACATTACTGATGCCCCAATCGTCTTCTATAAAACAGTCCTTGACATACTTGCTCTATCTGTTATCTGGGCAAGCATACTTTCCTATGGTCGTCAAAGGGTTAATAAGGTTTACAAGTTAAGCTCTCGCTTTATGTTGTTTAACTATGAGATCTAATTTGTATGTTTGGTTGTTTTTATACGCACACCATAATAAGGGTATTATACATTTGTGTTGACGTGTGTAACACAAAAAAATATTGGCCTTTTTAGTACACCGATTGACTAAGAATCAGTTTCTAAGTCGATCTAACGCTGGTCGCCCTTGCGCCTGACTAGTTGTCTGTCCATGTCACCTTGTGCGAAAAGTATACGCGCAACTTTAATAAAAATAAATTTTATTAAATTTCGTCGTTAATGTCATAAGGAAATTGAAAATGGTGAGATTCTGTACATCAGTTTACATTGCCCCCATGCAAACTTCTTATTATGTTGGTATTAAAATTAAAATATAGCTTTAAAATATTTTTTGCAGCATATATCGACTTCTTAATTATTTTTTTTTAGTCGGCCGATGTTTAACCATAGCTCCCATACCAACACCACTCCCGAAAAAAGCTTTAAGTGTCATAACTTCCTTTTAAAAAATGATTTAAAATTTGGTGATGATAAGTTCAATAATAGCTTCTATATCTCGGAAATATTTTGAACTGGTTGGTCGAGAATTGAGCATAGGTCCCATTTAGACCCCCTCTTCGCTTTAAAACTAACGATTATCATATAGACGTTGATATTTAGATAATACTCTACACAATGGGGTTTTATATGAATCTAAACCTTATAACATAATTCCGATTTGCCGGATCGATGATTGGCCTATTCTTTCCAAAATAATGGTTGTGGCCCAATACCGCTCATACCATATCATAAGGACTTGTACTCAACTTCTTATATATAAAAATAATAAATATTAACCCCCATATTCATAAAAAATATTTTAGGTTTATTGCAGGTTTATGAAACGAATTTTCTTTAAAAAGTATTTTAATAAACGTTTTATTAATCAAAAATATTTTTTATGAATATGGGTAAAATATACGATATCGGCAAATTTTTTTTAACTGTCCCCTATTCAAGTGTACTCCCGAATTTAAAATTTTCGTATGGCTTTGAATACTTTAGTGAAATGTAGATAAGATTGGACACATCCGTATATTGCACTTTAACTAGCTTATCTTTAAGGAGCAGTAGATCAACAAAAAAAAAAATTTTTGGATTTTGGAGATTTCTCCAAGTCTATGCAGATACCATGTATCTTTACTGATGGTGAGAGTATTTCAAGTTGTAAAGGAGGCCAAGAGTCCCAGATAGGGTACACTCTCGAAAGTTCGTCATTATATACTGTGGTGTATGGTATTAAATGTTCGGTCTCGACCAACTTTACTTTCTGACTTGTTTTTAGTTGAAGCATGTGGGCAACACATTATATTAACAATCAAATTATTACTTTCCCTTTTGTAAAGCGGTACTCTTTTTAAGTTTATCAAACAAGCTTTTATTTCAGCCCGCACTGAAAGGAGTCTAAATACTTTGTACAATCTTATTGAAGTGGTACGAAGACAAAGTTAGAAACGTTAATAGGAAATTAACAAATATTCACAGCCAGTTTATGTTTCTGCTATATTTATCAAACACACTAAAAAAGCCATTACCGAGAATTTTTTCCTAAAGATCCTTTATTTCTTTCGGGTTTTTACATTAACATTGTTTTTGAGATTTATAACTTTGAGATTTATAACTAAAAAATATCCTCTTATTGTTCGTACTTCTTACACTTACAATTTATAAGGTACTTATTGTGTATATTTTTCTTAAACTTTAATACAGTTATTTTTAGAGTTTAAAATTACTTTTGGTACTTAAACTAGAAATAAAGATAAATAAAAGTAATACAAAAATATACATTATTTTTTTTTTTTTTTTTTTTTTTTTTTTTTGGAAAAAAGTAGAAAAACTTTTGTCCACTAAAAAGGAAAAATCTTCTATTTCTTACAACTTTGTATTAAGTATTAATTTTTTAGGAATATTGTTGTTGTTTAGACTGCAAGATACATCTATTTTATACACCTTAGTTTCCTTCTTTCATCCCTTTTTTATTTTCACTTACTTTTTGGTATATTTTTTTCTGCAATGTCTTTTGAAAGTTCAATAGTGTGTAATGGAAATATTGTGTACTTTTACCTGCCTTCATAGTTTTACATGCAGACCTTAATAAATATTTTTGCTTTTATCTGCAAATGTGTAATTATTTTTTATTAGTAAAACTTTGTCCACTTTCACTAAATTACAAGCTTCCACAGGTGGCAGTTAGTAATTTCTACAATATTGATTTGAATTTCTTAACTACTAATTGAAATTTAAAAAGTCTACATTAACTACTTTTATTTTTGGACACTTTAGCTCTTGCGGTTCTCTATATTTTCTTTGTATGCGAGCCACGCCCACTCAAAATTTGAAAAATATACAATCTTAAGCTCCTACTAGATCATCAGTATTTTTTATTTAATTTCATAAGGATCGGTTTAGCGGAAATAATAATACTACAGATATACATAGAAAATTTACAATTACAGTAAAGGAAACTATTTACGGAAAGTATAAAAACATACAAAAGAAAAAAGATATTTAAGAAGCATTTGCATATTTTGAAGTAGATAGTCCCTTAAAGTTTTCTTAAAAAACTGATAATCAATTAAATTTTTTAATATATTGCGGCAATAATTAGTATTGTGGTTATTTTATTGAACTGTTAATGGTTTTTAATCCAAATTTCGATATTTTATTCAGGCTTAAGTTCATTGACAGGTGAAAACCTGGGTTCAATTCCCAGGTCAGTCAAGAATGAAAAATTATCAAGAAATTTTAATGCATTTCATGTTGTAAAATTTCTTTATTCATAAAAATAATTTAATGAAAATTAAATTCAATGAACTTAAGCCTGACAATCATATCAAAATTTATATTGCAGCAAATTATAAAATTTTAAACTGCCCAATAAAAAATGGAGTTTTTGTTAAGCCTGTTACTGTGTTCAACATTTCACGTGAAAAGCTGTCAAAACTCGTATGAAAAAACTTGTGCGGAATTTTGAAATAATGAAATAATGCTGATAGAGTTGTATTCTGTTCAATTTGTGAGAAAGTTGCGAAATGTTTCTGGCAAAATTTTTTTACAACTGCGAAATAATATAAGCTGCACTTATTTCACGTGAAATTTTAAGCAACTGAAAAAAAGTTTACACTAAACATTTGATGATAACGATAAAAAAAAACATAAATAACCCAACCGGTAATGGTTTTTTCCATATTTACTTTCATTTCTTTTTACTAAACTACATGTCGGTTTTATTTACATACGCAAAACAATGTCGCATACTTTGAAAGATTAAAAGTGTCAAATTGTGAAAACTCGCGAGATAGGTAACATTGATAAATGTAAAATTTTTCGCTTGAAATAATAGAAGTTTCTGAACATTTTTCACAAATTGGAACAGAGTACTAGGCTTAAGGGAAAAATATATAAGTTTCGATTACCATCCCGCTTACGGAAGGCATGAATTTTATATGGTGTGTTCCCACTTTGAAGCAATACTTTTTTGACATAAAAAGCGCTTTAGTCAACGCATATAAAAACTGGAGAGTGTAGGTATCAGTTTTGCACAATGAAATTATTGTTCAGTATTCTCCCTTACAAACCTGCTTCGTACTAAGGGAATGACGTGGCACATGAAATCTTATATTTTTGTGGTTATAAAACTTGTGAACCCAATTTGTGCCCGTGTAAACATGTGGACACAAAAAAGCTATTGCTAAAAGAGAAAAAACTCAAAAAAAAAAATTTTAGAATTGCGGTACCATCTGCTGTTGAGTTCTTAGGCATCAATGTTCATCGTTGCGAAGATTCAGTTCAGTTGCTAAATGTTTGAGAAAAGCTTCGGGCACAAAAGTGTGTAAATTATTAAATCAAAAATAATTAGGATATTTAGAGATAAAGAAAGAAGAATTTCTTTATATTTGTTTATACGTTATTTTTAATCATGCAACTTTTGATGAATACTACAGTTGGAGGGTTATTAAATAAAACAAAGTTGTGATTTATTTTTAAGTTTTTCTTGTCCGGACGTTAACTTTAAAAGAATTTTATAGGTGTGTTCATATGGACACACATATACAAAGGCAAAAAATATATATTAAAAAAACATATTTTTTGCTTTTTTACTTATATTTTAACGATTTAAAAGTGAATTGACGTTAAAAAAAGGCCTTGCACTACACAGAAAAAAGCGTTTTATCAATAAAAAAATGGTTTAAAAAGTATTTCAATTTAATTAATGTGATAATTGAATCAATTATTTTTTTAGTTGAAAGAAAATTAAAATGTTAATTTTGATTTAATTAACATTTTAATTGTTTTGAAATAAATTTTCAATTAAAATTTTAGTTAAATAACAAGAAATCTTAATTGACTTTTTCGTTTAAAATAAAATAGTTTTAACATGTAGATTTGTTGTTGGGAATTTTCAATATTTATTTAAATAAATTAACACATTGTTTAAAATGGCAAAGTTTTTTGATCACTTTTTTAATTAAAATTAAAAATATCATTTATTGAAAATATTTTTTCAAAATTTTAAAATTTTTAGTAATCAGTATGATCATTTTATTTATAGATGCAAAATCAACAACTTTTTGCTTGATATTGTGAATTTGGAATAAATTTGGTGATTAAAGAAATTTAATAATTTTTGCTGTGTACATCGAAAAGTTTTGTTGTGAATATGAAGGTGGCGAATACAAAATGCGTCCCAATTGCCTCCAGGAGATAAAGGAATTTTAGTGGAGAGAAGATGAAGCTGAAATCGAACTATAAGTTATTCCAGATGATGAATGCCCAAAACAACTAAAAGCGTATTGTGAAATGCAGCGAAGAAGTTTACAATATATAAGCTGCAAGACTGCCAAGCTTCTTCCACGATTCGTCCACTATGGTGAACTATAACAAATTCATTCGTCGTGTAAAGCGAATGGATAGAACAGCATTTTGAGGAAACAAGTGGTGGCAAATTGTTTTTACGTGGCTGATGGATCCTACCGAAGGAAGAGCATATCACAGTACAGGCGACATTATGTTTTGATGGCTGTGGTCACTTTCTTGCACTAATTGAAAATAAAAGGCATTGTGTGTGGGAATTGTGCAAACCAAATGGTCGAACATCATCTATCAACAAAGGGACCACTAAAGGACCCATGTCAGCTATCTCTCGACGGCTGCCCATTGTACCTAACCCATCTATCGAATGCGTTAAATGGTTTATATGATACCGTACATCACCTACAAAATATTATTTTTCAAAAATTTCAAAAATACTTTACAAAACAAATGCAAAGTACAAAGAGGCCAAATAATTATTTTAATAAAAAATTTTTTAATATAAACAAACAAAGTTTGTACCCGTTTCTATTCTTCGTTTAGTTTTGTCAAGTCTTCTTCTAGCTAGCCAAAGGTTTACTTTATACTAGTTGCTCTATATCCAATGTTGTTAATAGATTTGTTAACGCAGCATAAGTTATTTAGCACATAGACTAGGTACGATTAACGGTTAACCGATTAATGCCCGATTAACTGATCAGTTAACTTAAAATTGGCTATTTTCGATTAACGATTAAACAGGTTAATTTCAGTCGATTAACCGATGCAACAACATTTTTTGCTGTATTATAACATATTTTTTTGTTTTATTTTTTCGTCCCATATACAAAAGGTATCTGCTTCAAAAATATTTTTTCATACAAATAAACAAGGTGTTCAGTAATCTTCATTTTAAATCGGTGCTTGCTATCAACAGCTTTTTGTTTCACGTACTTTTTATATGTTTATATGAATGTATTTATTATATGTATTCCAGGAAAACGACTGAGAAATTATCTATTCTGTGTTTTGGGTTGCTTATGATTAACCCAACTCTACGATATATAAAAGGATTTTTTCCAAGTCAAAATTTATCAATACTAAATAAAATAATCGCTTAATTCTTGAACAGCTAAACCAAATTATTTGTTTAAAAGATCTCCTTAAACCATTGAAATAAGTAATAAAGTGATTTTACAGTTTATTTTTCAATTTTTTTTAATTAATACATAATATAAAAATTTCGATCTACCACGGTGAAATACCATTTGGTTTAGGGATTGATGTTTGACTATTGACGTCATCCGGCTTCAATAGCCGAGAGAGTAAAACGGCAAACCCCACTGACGAGATTGTGTGGTTACAATCGAAACTAGTAGGGGCAACCTGTCCCTGAAAGCATGGGTTCAAATCTCAGCGCAGTCAAGAATGAAAATTTATTTAAATTCAATGAACTTAAGCCTAATTAACAATATCTAAATTTGGATTAAAAACCATTCACAGTTCAATAAAATAACCACAATACTAATTATTGTTAACAGCTAAGGCACGAGCTATGTGTACATTTGTCCTTCAAGTTGTGCAGGAGAAGGCCAATAAGAAAAAAGAAAGACAAAAACATGAAAAACAAAAATGTACTTTGGATTTTAAGAAGAATTCTTGACAAAAAGTACGAAAAAACAGAGGTTAAGAAGAACATGTAAATCAATTAAAGTAGATAATCATTCATTCAAAAAGCAAATTTCAATCTACCAAAGTGAAATAACATTTGGTTTAAAGATTGACGTCATTCGGCTTCAATAGCCGGGTGAGTAAAAACGGCAAACCCCACTGAAGAGATTGTGTGGTTACAACCGAAACTAGTCTAAGCAAGCTGTCCGTGAAAGCATGGGTTCCAATCTCAGCGCTGTCAAGAGTGAAAAATTATCAATAAAAAAAATTTTTAATTATTTTATTTTATTTTATTTAATTTTATATTATTTTATTTTATTGTGCCACAAATGTATAACATTTTATCAAGAGTACTGTAATATAAGACAGGGTCTTGTTGTACTGTCTTATCTAATAAAGAATCTATCTATCAAGAAAGATATATTTCATTATGAGTTACTAGTACATACTCTGACTATCACACGACAGATTTGATTCATATGATAGATGTGTACAAGAGTTACGTAAGTACCTAAACTTTTGGTCTAACCCTCGGTCCATAAGATGCCAGGCCGTGTGTGAACAGCAAACCATACGGGGCAATTTTGATAGCACATGCACTAAATAATACATGTAAATGTGTATGTATATGCTAAAATACATATTTGTTTATTATAAATCTATAATATGAATAGCAAACCCCTCTGACGAGATTGTGTGGTTACAATCGAAAATAGTATGGGCAACCTGTCCCTGAAAGCCTGGGTTAAAATCTCAGCGCAGTCAAGAATGAAAAATTATCAATAAAATTTTAATTAATTTCATGTTGTAAAATTCCTGTCTTCATAAAAATAATTTAATGAAAATTAAATTCAATGAACTTAAGCCTAATTAAAAATATCTAAATTTGGATTAAAAACCATTTACAGTTCAATAAAATAACCACAATACTAATAATACATAATCTGCCAGGCCCACAATGTCGACAAGAACATTTCTTTAGCATTTTTATATTGAAAACAATAATAACAAATTTAAATTTGTTTTTGTTTTCAATATAAATATAAGAAAGAAATGTTCTTGTCGACATAGTGGGCCAGGCCCAATATGTTTAGTTAAAAAATTCATAAATATGTAATTTTTTGTTTGCTCGTTTTAGTTTAAGAATTGTTATGTTATTTTTTTTTTACTCATAAACTGACAATAATAAAACATTTATGCATTTTTTTTATTGAAATTACTTAATTTATAAAACAAAAATTTTATTAATCGTTTAACCAATCAATAACAAAATTAACCGATTACTCACCGATTAAGCCAAAACCTCGGTTTCGAGCGATTAACCGATTAAACCAAAAGCCGGATTAAATGAATAAATATTAAATTAAATGAATATATTTGCAAAACAGGTTTAGCGTTATATTTATATAATGATAATGTAAGTTTTTTTGGGTTTTATATTTAAATAAAATTCATATTTTATTTTTACTCAAGTCGGCAGTGTTAAATTTATTGATATAATGAAATTGTTGTTTAAGAGGCCAATTTTCTTTTTCTACAAAGACTTCTTTAGAACTAACAATATTTATCACTTTCTTTTGAGAGCGACCGGTTGCATTGTTTTAAAATGTCCAATATTTCTTTCAATGACCATTAAAACTTGATAGTTCATTCACATAATAGAAATTTATAGATTATTTTATAGATTTATGTATTTATAACTTTACTTATCCTCTTTAAGCAATATAACGTTCCATTGTCCCCTCTGTTCTTTCACCTCATTTTAATAGTTTTTTAATTTTTTTTCCATTAAACACCACAAATTTTGGTTTATCCAAGGATCTATATCAGCCTTTTTACCTCTTTAATAACTTGATGTAGTTGACCTTCTACCAATAGCCACATTAACAACTATTAGGGCTATTATAACAACCCACTAATAAAGTACCTTATAGTTAACGTGAACAATAGTCATCGTGAACTATAAAGTGACTATTAAGTTTATTCCATTATAACAACAGTCCGATAAAATGAAAAATGTAATTTTTTTACTGTGGCCATATTGCAGAAGATACTGACTACTTTTGGTTGTTTAAAATACGTAGTGGCAACGACTTTTGTTTATTTCTTTAGTTAATTGTAGAAAACAATTTGTTTGTGCTTAATATTTGCTTTGTATGGTTAATTTTAATAGCTTTATTTTAGGGATTGCTGTTTGGTTTAACTGAAATCGAAACCGCTGTTTTAATAGTTAAAAGCGCCCGTTTTCACACTTTATTTTAAAAATATAATTATGCTTAAAGAAATTGCAATTTATACATAGCACTCGTAATGTTCGTAACGTTCTCATAAAAAAAGTTATATACATTACAGCCGGCAACAATGGCAAGATATTTCAAAAATTCTTCAAATTAAAAAAAAAGTAGTAAGAAGGTGCTGCATCGGGTAAAAATAGAAGGATCTTTTGTCGACACCTTGAAAAATCTTGTATTTTAAGCCGCTCCAAAATATTTTATTTATAGACTTAAATTTTTTTTTTTTTTAGAGATTTTTTGTGTATTTAAAAATTTTTTGAAGAACTTTTTTATAATATGGAAATTAAACAAAAAATACTCAAAAATGTCAAAATACGCAAAAAAAAATATATGCCTTTTTTATTATTGCAACAATATGCAATAATAAATCGATGCCATTTTAAAGCAAATTCAATGATTCGGAAAGATAATTGGTCGACATCGTTCTTAGAGGATCGACAAAAGACATGAATTACCAGCATATAAAACCTTTTTTTTACTTCTTTTATTATACTAATTTTATTTCAGAAATGTCTGAACTATAAACTGGAGTTTGGAAACATTTGAAATTATCAGAGCACCAGCCAAACACAACAATATTCAAGATTTGTAAGAAAACAGAACCGAAACCGACCGGTTTTAAACTTTTTTAGCCCGAAACCGCGGTTTCACATTGTTACGATTTTAAGCAAACTCTACTTAATTTGACATAAAACTGTCATAGGAGTTCCCATATCTTCAGCACATAATATGGCTGCTATAAACTCTTAGAGTTCCCTTGTAAAGTTACTAGATGATAAACGTTCTGTTAGCTTATCAGTCACTTTTGAGGTAAATGTTAACTTGTAATAACCGAAAACAATTTATCCGTCAGATAGCATCCGAAAAATAACTATTTGTTAGATAAAATTGGTAGATTTTGGTCTAAATAGATTTGAATATTTTCAAAGACACAAACAATTTGCCTCATAATAATTACTATATTCCTTAGTAAACTTTAATTTACAACAAATAATGTTTTGATCAGATAAACTGCACTCCACTTAAAAAATGCTCAATGCATGAAGTATATTGCGGTCTAGTAATTAATTTAAGAAATCATTTCAAATTGTAGAAATAAAACAATAATAAAAAGTTTTTTCGAGCTCGAGGCCAATTACTTGTAAAAATTATTTATTATTTATTTACTAATCTTGCAATATTGAAAGTGGAGAAGGTCATACGTCTCTTACGAATATATTTGTAACGCATTCCTTGATAATGATATCCGATGGATATCGAAATATCGGAGAAGATTAGTAAATAAATAATAAATATTTTTTACAAATAATTGGCCTCGAGCTCGAAAAAACTTTTTATTTTTGAATAAAAAAAAAGGTCGAAGGAATAATATTTAATTTAATGAAATAAAACAATTTTAAAAAATAATTTTGTTGTTTAATGTAAATAAAACCTTAATTCTATATCCCTAGGGGAAAGGGAACTAACACTAAACTTGCCATGTGACAAATCAATTTAACAAGGCGATGTCCTACGAGGGGTTAATTGGCACCTTTTTGACACTTTGTAACAGATAACTGAAATAACCTAAATGGACAAATCCAATTTCGGTTAAAATAATGCCTATAACAGATATTGTCACAAATGAACCATGTCAATTTGATAGATCCCCTTCATATAAAGAAATAGAACTAGAGAGAATCAGCCACTACCCTCAAAAATCCAGTCACATGAATAATTTTGTGACAATTACCTTTCCTCTGGACCAACTACAGTCTACAGACATTATCACCAGTTAAGTCATAGGTCTTGTTTTTACCTGTCACATCTGATGTCATATCTGGGCTCTTCGGAAAAACCATTTCAACGGATTCTTGGCCAGACGGACAGACGGTCATCGTTTAATCAATTTCGCTTCTCATAAGAACCCAGAATATATGCGTATACTTTTAAGGGTCTAAGATCCATATTGTAGAAATAACAGACGGAATGACAAACTTTTTACTTTTTACCTTTTTTACCTGTGTTGCTGGGTAAAAAAAACATAGATCGAAATTGTTCCCCTGTTTTTCACAGAATTCTTTTTAACGCTATTAACATGGGTAAACAGCGTTAAAGATCATCCAATTTAGCATCAGTACTTTAAATCTTGGAAAATGTGTTATAACAGAGAGATGACCCATCTCCACCTTAATCGACTGTGGGCTATTCATTATTGAAGTCTGACCATTTAAACAAAAATACATTCTATTTTGGCCTTTTTTTTGTTCTGGCCAAAACATGTAAATCTAAAGAGACTAAAAGAGAAATGAAAAAAAGTGAATAAAAATCTTGTTTTTTAGGTTAAAAGCATTCATATAAATATATTCGTATGGACAGCGCAAAGTGCACTCATAAATCTCTTTAGCACACTGCAACAGCTTTTTTGTCTCGTAGTGTGGGGTTTTTTTTCTTGCGTCGTACACACCAAGCACATGTTTTCGCGGTAAAAGTTGAACTTTATCAAAAAAAAATAAAATAAAAAAACTATATGATTATACATATGTGCATTAGGGATATAACTTTTCAAAAATTTTTAAAAATATTAAAATTGGCATAGCACAGACCGATAGAGCCTAAAAAACTACTATAAAGGAACGTGTACTTATTTTTTCGCTTAGGTCAAAAAAGTTCACATACCAACCGCGATGAAGTTTTGAAAATTTTTAATTTTCTTTTTGGTTAAGAAAAATTAAGAATATGTTTATTTAAAACAAAAAATAGCTCAAGTATGAAATTTTATTAATATTTAGAGATGGTAAGAGATTTTTCCGCAAACCAAAACGTATCCTTAACCTTTTTTAACGAAAAAAAATTAAAAATGAATAAAGAAAACACCGTATAAAATTATGAATATTTAATATTGCATTAAAAAGGCCTCGAAATAATTTAAATTATGTAAAATAATATTTTTGTTAAGGGCATAATAAACCACTCAAAAAGCTTGGGAAACATGTTGCGATTGTACAAATATTTTGTGTTGTTAATTTTTGAAGATTTAGTCTAGATAATTAATTTTTGCATATATATATATATTTATATATACATATACATAATTTAAAGGTATATAAATATATGTCTAATACACTATTAATTTATTAATTATTAAATAATTTATATTATACATTTATATATATATCATATATCTATATATCTATATATATAAAAATGAAATTATGTGTGTTTGTATGTTTGTATGTTTGTATGTTTGTCGCTTTATAGACTCCGAAACTACTGAACCGATTTTCCTGAAATTTTTACAGTAACATCACGTGAGCCCTAAAAATAAAATAGGCTACTTATTTTTTCGATAGGGGCAGGGGAATTGGTACCCCCCATAGGATGCCAATGTTAATTATCGCACGATTTTCCTGAAATTTTTACAGTAACATCACGTGAGCCCTAAAAATAAAATAGACTACTTATTTTTTCGATAGGGGCAGGGGAATTGGTACCCCCCATAGGATGCCAATATTAATTATCGCACGATTTTCCTGAAATTTTTACAGTAACATCACGTGAGTCCTAAAAATAAAATAGGCTACTTATTTTTTCGATAGGAGCAGGGGAATTGGTACCCCCCATAGGATGCCAATATTAATTATCGCACGATTTTCCTGAAATGTTTACAGTAACATCACGTGAGCCCTAAAAATAAAATAGGCTACTTATTTTTTCGATAGGGGCAGGGGAATTGGTACCCCCCATAGGATGCCAATATTAATTATCGCATATCTTAAGAGCCGCTGCACGCATTTTGCTGAACTTTTTGTAGTAGGATCTTCTGAGCCCCGGAATTGAAATAAAATAGCATCGGGGGTATAGGAATACCCCATAGGACGCCAATGTTTAACATCGCATATCTTAAGAACTGTAATAGTGAGAATGTTCAAACTTTCTAAAAGTCACTCTTATGGTATACTACACTTTTGAAAATAAAAATAAAGCGGGTAGGCGCAGGGGGGGAAATACCTCCCATAGGATGCATACATTAAATATCGCTCAACTGAAGAACTATTAAAGGGAGAGTCTTCAAACGTGGTTAAAGCTACTATTATAGTAAACTATAAATTTCAATATAAAAATGTGCGGGGTCAGTGTAGCGAAGCGCACCGGGTTAAGCTAGTATTTAATAAAAATTAATATATCTCCATTTCTACATAATAATTATATAAATAAAAAACTTTAATTTAGTACCTTCCTTTATTAGATTTGTTTTTTTTTTTTGATCTGGATTAATAGATACCTATGGATTAATTAAATATTTGCTGTTTGGACAAACATTTGTAGCAATATTTGTAGCAATATTAAAAATTTTTAATATTTGGCAGACATGTTGGATATTTGTCAAACTTTTTGTGGAGTCTAGTGCTAAAAGTAATAATTTCAGCGAAAACCATGCAGAATAAAGACGTAGAAGAAGAAGCAATAAAATCATTTTCAGCCGTAAATTCTAATTTTTAGCAGCATTGTTTGCTCCAAAACAGCTCGTTTATTTTCTTTTATTTTCTTTTATATTTCTTCTCCGTTTTAAACAAATAGCGAGTAAAATTGCCGCACACAATCGTCGTCTGTATTCATTGAAAACAAAACAAAAATGAAAAATTTATGTTTGTACGAAATATGATTGTGCTGTATATTGGTAAACAGAAGCAAAAACAAAGTGCATGTTTACCAAGCAATTTGTGTGATTTATTATGGCCTTTAGTTCAAGTCTTTGCTTCAAGTGTTCCAAAATGTTTTTCAAGAAATGTTTCCAATCAGATTGAAAAAATTCCACAACCAGGAAAAACCGTGTAAAATCCAAAACATTGATTTTGGACTAAATCATTTCAGTAAAATGCCTACCAAGGAAATAATAATTGGCAGATATAATGGCGTAATAATAACAAATGAAATATGTCATTTATGGAAAAATATGAATCTACCAACGATATCCGTGAGAGCAGCAAACAGAAAAATTTAAAATATCATATCATAATACCAAAAAAGTATTAAAAGACCAAAAGATTGTGATGATTTGAAGAACGTTTTCGATGTTACTAAAATAAACAGTGATTTCCACTCGGAATATTCACCTTGCGTACAAAGTGATTTTCGGTCAATTTCTAGTTGCGATTTGGATGAAAATTATTTATCTGAAGAATCAGAAAGCTATATACCCCCATCTCGTCTTAAGCCCAAATTCTCTACTACACATACAGCTGTAACATTTGTAAATAAGGTACATATTAGTACTTAAAGAGCAGCAAAAATTTGTAAAGAACTCTACGATTCTGGTGTTACTATGTCTACACCTTGTCAACCAACAAAAAGAAAAACAGTTAAAAGAACAATTGGTGGAAGAACTTTGGTGTCTTCACTTCGATGGAAAAAGAATTAACGGAAAGGAAATTCAAGTGATAGTTTTAAAAATGAATCTAAAGGAATATATATGGGAGTACTTATTTTAAATGATGGAAAGGCAAACGCTATATTTAATGGCATTAGATAATTACTCTACAAGTTTGATTTATGGAATAAAAATGATCATTTGTGATACAACCTCAGTTAACACCGGTAAGATAAATGGTGTGGTTACACAGTTGCAGAAATTTTTTAAAAGCCTCAGATTGAAAATACCACAATATATTGGTTGTCAACACCACATTTTGGATGAGTTGCACGGTGGTAAGACATTCTCTCCAGATATATGTTACAGTTTTGTAAGGGAAATGATTTTAAATTACAACAACTTAAAACAGATCTATATTCAAAATAGTGAAATGCTTGATATTAAAAATATTAAATGGCGCGACGACATGCAGTATTTGCTTGAACTAGGAACTGCATTTAGATTCTTTCAAGAAACCAAAAAATTTCCATAAATAAATTTTAAACCTAAACCCCCAATAAGTAACGCTCGTTGGAACTCAAGAGAGCCATTTTAGCGATTTTAGCTTATATATTAATACCAAAATATCAGAATGACTTGTATTCAACCAAAGATTTCGCGACGACAACTTCAGAGAGTAATATCAATCACTTTCAAGATTTGAAGGTGCTAGGAACTGTTTTATTAAGCATTGGAAAAAAGATGATTCAATAATCCGAAACCAACAAAGAGGTAATATCTGTGCGGAGCGTGCCTCGAACTTTAAATCTTAAAATTTTATCTTTCAATAACTAACTCATAATTTTTTTTGTTTTTTTTTCTACATATGGGGGATTTCATGTCAAGTGACCCAACTTTTGAAATATGTCATGCGATTTGGATGAAATTTGCACCAAGGTTAGTCCTATTGGATAGTAGTTTAGACACAAATTTTCAACAATCATTCAAAAAGTTTCTGAGTTATTTTATAAAAGGATCTTATGTCATTAAGATTGAATTTTATCAGATTATTTACCTTTTTGTTTTTATTATTATTATTTTATATTAATTTAATTATTATTACAAATAAATAAAAAAATTTAATTTGTCAACATCTCTATATAAAAAAGCGATTTTATTCCTGGGATTAACATATTGTGGGTATTACAGTATCGAGGGAATTAAATGCTAGTTAGGTATGTTATATACCGTTGGAAAGGTTAATTTGTCTAGTTTCTCAGCATAAGTTTTATTTTTAAGGTTTTAGAAACACTTACACACAAATATGAACAAATTCAAAATAGTGCATATGCTAGAAGTTGAAAAATCCTCGTTTTTACTTAGAAATTATTTTTTTTTGCATAACCCACTCGGCTCAAAAAGAGGCCAGAACTACCTTAAAGGAAAAGACCTAAGCTTTCTTTTGAGCAAAAAAAAAAGAACCTGCTTAAAAAAACAAAAATTATTTTTTCGACAGATTGAAGAAATAGCTATCTAATTTGTTTGTGACAAATTTTGTTAACACCAATAGATAATAAGTTACATGAATGAGAAGGAACACCTGGTTGGGGTCTAACTCAGAAACTATTTGCCCGATCTTATGTTGTGTCTAAACTACTATCCAATAGGACTAACCTTGGTGCAAATTTCATCCAAATCGGAAGACACCGATTTCAAAAGTTGGGTCACTTGACATGAAATCCCCCATATATATGTTACTTTGAGTAATTAAAAAAATAATAAAATTTTAAATAATTTTTTATACACCTGTTTAGAAAAACCAATTGAAGCGTGAACTTTATTGAGAAAAATTGCAAAAGATTATGATTTTCGTGGTTACTAGGACATGGTTGGTTGACCTCATGGTACTATGCCAAAAAATTGGTTATACCCCTAATGCACATATATAAAATAGAAAAAACATTGTATGTATTTAAAAAGTTGCCAAGAGTTTATACCTGGCGCTTTATAAATGTAATACACATATATGAAAGTGTTTATTATTTTTTTTTTTTGGTTATTTATATGCATATGTACATATGTCTGTAAAAAGTCTTAAGGGAGTTTTAAGGCCCCCGATAGAAATATATAGAACTGTGGAACATTTTAAAGAATGAATTCGGACTTGAACAACGCCGATAGTGATAGTGGAACAATTTACAATAGAACTGAATTTTTTTGGTGCTAGTGAAAATAAAACTTAAGCTGGTAAAAAATAGTGCAAACTAATTTTTTTGCAGTTATATTTAGTAATAGTGCAATGCTGATTTAAATCAGAATTTAGTGCACTACCCCCAAACATGGTATTTAGTAATAGGGCAATACCTCGGCTTCCAATATAGAAAAAATCAAAAGGTGCCCAAACGAAATTCTTCGAATCATCACACGAAAAGTTACATATAACTCAATCTAAAAACTCAATACAGTATTCAATACAGTATTTCACAATTAAGAGTTCTATATTCGAACAGAAAGTTATATATATATACCGTTCTTTAGATATAAACATTCTGTCACGCCCACTTGTCCAATCCCGTCAACATTTTGTCGAATGTTTTGTATTGCTAACCAAGAAGCTTATAGGTAATTTGGAAACTTTGGCTCCTGCCGTTTTCCAGATATGCATACAAATAATAAAAAAACAGCTAGAAAGTTTTGGGTAAAATTAGAGGCAGTCATGGTTTTTGCTCATATTTCAGCCATTTGCGGACCGCTCAGGCTGAATTTAAATAGCAAACACTTCCAAACCATATGTGATATAAAAATATACACAGAAACACTTTCAGTAGTTTCTTATTAATTAAAAAAAATGTTTAAAAAATACTTCTATTTAATTAATGTGATAATTGAATCAATTATTTATTTAGTTGAAAAAAAAAACTAAGAATATAAATTTGACTATTTTATTATTATTATTTTAGTTGTTTTTAAATAAATTTTTAATTAAACAGTAAAAAATCTTAATTGATTTTTTCGCTTAAAATAAAAAAACTTAAACTTTTTAATAAAAATATCATTTATTAAAAAAGAAAATTCACAATTTTAGTAATCAATATAATCATATTGGTAATAGGTGCAAAATCAACAACTTGTTTGATTATGAATTTGGTGATAAAAGACAATTTTTAATTTTTTCTGTGTAGCTACTAGGACTTCCAATCGGGAAGTCCAGATCCCGGAAATCTCGGGATTTGCAGGATTAGGCGAATCCCGATTCCCGGGATTTCTGATTTTTTTTTCCCGGAATTTTCTGGATCCCGATTTTATTTATATTTTTTTTTATTATTTTCACGTTTTTTCCAATAATGTGTATAAATATTTTTTTGTGCGCGTATTTAAATTTAAACTTTAAATATTTACAAACAATTCTATTAACGAGTGTGGAGTCCGAAATATGTTTTTCAACTGCATCATATTTTAACCAAACAATTCGTTCGTGTTTAGCAGATACAAAATTGGATGCTTTAATATTCTTAAAAACCAACTTGAACTAAGTATTAAGTTCACGCCTTTTAAAAGTTTGAAATACATCATTTCCGATTGTGTTTTAAAAGTTTCCAAATGTTTTTAAATATTTTTCATGTGTATTTTAAAAATTTTTAAATTTATTTTAAAATCGTTCATATGTATTTTAAAATTATCCAAATGTATTTAAAAATTTGCCCAATTAAAATTTAAAATTTTCCAATTTTTTTTTGTCGAAATTGACCAATTGTATTTTTAAAATACATTTGGATAATTTTAAAATACGTTTAGATAATTTTGAAGTACATGTGTAAAATTAGGTTGAAACACATTTATATAATTTTGAAATACATATGGGCATTTCCATGTCATCGTACGTGACATTTGTACGCTTTCAGAGTGATGGAGTTTTTGCACAAATAGTAGTAAATGGAAATTTTTTTTATCATTATGTTTCATTTAGAGGGTACTATATATGAAAAAAATAATCATTACATTCGGAACCTTGTTGTCCAAAATATCTAGCAAAATAGATGCATATCGTACGTGACATAAAACAGAAGTGATTTTTGGGTAGATGTAAAAAAATCCGAAAATCTGCGAATTGTGGAAGGCATTTTTCCTTTTTTTAATTTTTAACATTAAACCATATATTTTTCCGTTATAATCCGTAATTGGAAAGAAAAAATTTTTCTGGATGGTTTAATAATGAACAAAATGTAATATCGTTCGTGACATACCGTACGTTACAGATTTTTTTCTTATAGTATTTACAATGTTTCAAATATATTTTTGGTAAATATATGTATACAAAAATTTAAAACAAACCAGCAAAAAAGTATAGTCAGTCAAGCCTGACCATATGATACCCTACACCATAATATTGTAAAAACAAATTTTTGAGAGTGTACCCTATATGGTACCCATGGCCAATCATGGTCGCCAGAACAGAATCATGGTATGAGGTTAAGAATTATATAAGAGTTATTTGTGCCGAATATTATTAAGATATCTTTATCTATATGAGATTTGTTTGCCTTTCACCGATTTTAGGAAGGGGGTGAATATGGGAGCAATGGTTTATTTTGGATCTACCAGCGCAACATTTTCTCATAATAAAGTACCTATCGTAAAAGTTATTGCCGCCAATTTGTATGCCAATACCTACATTTATAAGGAAGTTATGACTTTAAAAGCTATTTCCGGGAGTGCTATGGTCATATATGGACCGATACCAATAATAGTTGTTTAGATGATTTATATTGCAATAAATAAGTTTGGAACAAATTTAAACTTAATACCAATAGAAGAAGATTAAACATTTAGTAGTTGCATTTATAGTACTTCCAATATCGTACGTGACGACCTTTAAAAGCTTATACAATTTTTATTATACCTATTTAAAAACAAATTCCGATCAATATTTTTTTGCAACAAATATCTTGCTTTGAACTATTATTTTGAAGCACCTACAACCGATCAAATTCAAATGACACAGACAAATTATGTTTTTGGACCACGTACGTGACATTCGAATAACATCCAAAGCAAACCAAAAAATATAACGCTAGTCGACTTTCTTATTTGGCCTTCCCTCGTGGATCTTATTTATTGTTGTTGTAACATTTTTTTAAAGTATAATTTCAATGTTACCAGTATCTGTATTTAATCGGCAGAAAAGTGAAAATTGTTGATCGCAGTTACTAAAAATGAATTAAAAAGATAGTGAGTTTTAACTCTTATTTTTTGCTCTTTTAAAATTTTAATAAGCAATAAAAACCTTTGCATAGTAATATTTGAGTGTTTTTTTACTTTCTACCATATTCGAAAAAAAGTTTCAGGGGTTTTTATTTTTTGAATCGTGGTTGATATTCTCGTGGAAATGCCCATATGGAAAATTTTAAATTGTATACGAAAATTTTAAATATTATTTGGATAATTTTAATATACATTTAGAAAACTTAAAAATATATTTGGGCAATTTTTAAATTATTTTGAAAGATTTGAAAATACATTTTAAAACTTTAAAATACAATTGGAAATGGTGTAATTTTTTATATCAATAATCAAATATGGATAAAAATAAGATTTTTATGTTTTTTGTACGTTTTTTAATACATGATCTCTATGAATTGTGATCAATTAATAATTGAAGTTTGGTTTTATTATATTTTTTAAACAGTTTAAAAAGGTTTATATATTGGTTATTAATAAAAAAAAATAATTAAAGAAAAAATCCGGAAAAATCCCGTGAATCCCGGGATTAAAAATATCCCGAAAATCCCGGGATTTCGAAATATTTTCTTTAATCTCGAATCCCAGGATTCAGAAAAACCAGTCCCGATTGGAAGCCCTAATAGCGGAAAACGCATTTCAACGGCCACACAGACAGACAAACATTATTAAAACAGTATCTCTTCTCATAGACCCAGAATAAATATGCTTTATATGGTCTAAGATCAATATCGTAGAACTTGTAAACGGCATTAAAAGGCTTGAATTGCACCTAAATCTACTGGCTGGAAATATTTTAAATGATGGCGGCATACTACCTTAAGGAGGAGAGATGTAGAAGGATTTTCCCAGTCAGAAAAGCAATTTATGAGATTTAATACCCAGTAAAAAAAAATTGTATTTTTTGAAGCACTTAAGAGAAAAAGCGCATAATCGAGCGCTTCAATAAGAGAGCTCTTATACAGCAGTAAATGATAACGAATAAAACATACAAAAAAAGCTGCTATTTTAGTGCTGAATACGAAGAAGGTTTTAAAGCGAAAAAAAAAATAAATATATATTATGGTTTACGATAATGCTTAAAAAAGACATTTAAGTCGGTAAAATCAAAACATTTATGAATATGTTAAAATAGTGAGCCCTTAAAAAAGCACTTTAGGAGTGCTTTATTTGTATTTTTGCATTTGTATGTCAGCAGAAAATAGTCCTCCAAACCGGGAACACTCCATACAAAAATCAGGTATCCCATCAGCAGGTTTGAAGCGATTTGAGGTATCAATTCATACATAAAACCTGCTTCTTTTGGAGCACATTTTTTACCGGGATGCTTAATTGAATTCAGTAAAATAAAAAAAAAAATAAAAACTTCAAAATTAGAATTATTTTCTTTCGTTATGAAACTCCGTATATCGAGGCTTTGCTGCAATAGAGTCATAACTCAACAAACCTGATGTTTGGGCTAATGTATTTAATTCTTCAATTCCCAGTGGAACATACGGCCGCCTACAAGCTTATAACATGGAGTTAATCGCAATATCGTTTCTTCATATTGTATAACATTTTCATACATATTATATACTCAACTCCAGATGGAAGAATTAAATTTTAAGGTGCCAGAAAATTCAAAGTTGAGTTTTGAATCTATTGCAGCAAAAGCTCGATATGTATTTAAATACCAATGCCGCCAACATAACCGTGACCTAGGCACATGATATCCATTATTAACCTCGTCCGTTAACGTACAAAAATTTTTATTAATCTTGCTCAATATGTGGAAGAGGAAATGTTTAGAAGATTCGTCAGAAATGGTGGCAGCAGGAGAAAAAGTGGGAGATATGGCTGTAAATGATCTTTTGGAGTTGATGCAAGGTTCAATAGCTAAAACTCTTGATGAAAAATTAAAAACATTACCAACTAAAGAAGATTTTGATAAAATAAATACAAAAATTGAAGATGTATCAGATAAATTTAATAACCTTTCAGCTGAAAACGAAATATTGAAAGAAAAAGTAAAAACTTTAGAAGAGTTCAAAGAACTAACAGAGCGAAGATTAATAAATCTGGAGGATTCTGTGAAGAGGAAGAATATTATAATAAGAGGAATTGAAGCTCAACAATCCGTATACAAAGCAGTGCAAAAATTATTTAAAGACACAATGAAAATAAAGCCAGCAGTTGAAATCGTCACTGTAAAGAAAATCTTTGAAAAAGAGGATAAAATGGTAGTTAAAGTAGAGTTGAGAACTGAAAAGATGGTATCAGATGTTTTAAAATTTACTAAGAATCTTAGAGGCACTTCGATATTTATTGAAATTGACTTGAACTGTGATCGTCTACAGAGAAAAAAAATTATGCTTCAATTAAAAAGTGATATATTGGAGGTAAACAAAACGAAGAAAATTCTGGTCCGCAACGATAAGATTAGAGTCGGAGATGAATGGTTACGCTGGGACAACAAGCAGGTTCTGGTAGGCGACAAAGAAAGTGCTGAAGCTATTTTAACGGCAACATATGGTGAGGAGGCATCTAAAATAGATATAAGTTATAATAGTTTACTAACAAAAATCAATTCAAAAAACGTAAATGTTCTTATTTAAAAAATGTTATCGTAAACAAAAGCATTGATAATGAAAAAGAAATAATAGAATATAAACAGCTTAAAATTTTATCGTACAATATACATGGGTTAGAAAACAAACAATTTCAGGCAGATTTTTTCAATTACATTAACTCTTTTGATATAGTTATCTTATTAGAAACACACTTAACTGAGGAAAAGATTGAACAATTCAAAAAATATTTTAAACATTTAAATACTTATTGGAAACCAGCAACTAGGAACAGTAGATTTGGTAGAGCAATTGGAGGTTGTATGTATGGCACAAATAAAAACATAAATTCTTCGTTCATAAAATGTACATTCAGTAATCAGAATAATATGGATATAATAAGAATCAAAATTAATGACACAGAGGTTTTAATTGCTCCTCAATATATCAGAGGAGCTGAATGGTATTCTGATTTTACTGCGGTGGAAAAATATTTTACTGAAAATAGTCCTATGAATGCGGTAGTTATTGGTGACTTAAATGTTCGTATTGGTGATATACAAGCAGAAGCGGATGACAACGTCTTAAATAAGTTTCATGCAAACTCTGGTATTCGAAAATCAAAAGATTCCGAAGTAAATGCTAAAGGGAGAACACTCATAGAGTTCTGTGAAGATTTTGGGTTAATAGTTTTAAATGGTGCGACAAAGGGAGATGAGTGTGGGAACTTTACATTTATGAATGGTGTCGGAGAGTCAGTCAATGATATTTGTGCGGTGTCACATGACCTGCTGGGTTTAATTGAACGTTTTACGGTAGAAGAACAAATATGGTCGGACCATATGCCGTTAGTTTTGAATTTTAAAGTAAGACTTCAAAATACCCCAAATAAAACACAACAACTGCTTCCAAAGTTACATTGGAATGATAATTTAAAAGGACAGTATAACCATAAAGTTCTAGATAACCTGAGAATTTTAAAGAACCAAAAAGATTTAATAAATTTGGAAGATATAGTGAACATTATAAACAAATCCACAACTCAAAATAATTTAAATAAAAGGTTAGTTGCTAAAAATAGATGGTTTGACTGGCAATGTAAAAAAGCTAGAAACACTTCTTTTGAGTTATTGAAAGAATATAAACAACATATGGATGCCGAATCCAAAAGAAAGTATTTAAAGGCAAATGAAAATTTTAAAATTGTTTGTAATGAAAGAAAAAATAAGTACTATACGGAGCTAGAAGTCAAGCTTAATAAAGTAAATGATAGTAAATCATGGTGGAAGATTGCAAATGAGATCCGAAATAAAAACGATCAAGAACTGCCAAATATATCTTCGTCCGATTTTAAGTCCTATTTTATGACACTACTAAACCCATTGCAGAATTCAAAAGATATTCAGTATGCGCATTTGTACCATGAAGATAGTTTTTTGGATAACAATATTACAACAGCGGAAATATATCAAGTTTTAGCGAAGGCAAAATCAGGAAAAGCACCAGGTGAGGATAGAATTTCCTACGAATTTTTCAAAAATGCACCGCATGAGTTAATTATCGAAATGGCAAACGCTTATAATGCTCAATATAATAATCTTCAAGCAGATAAAACTTTCACCACAAGTGTAATATTCCCTATTTTTAAAAAAGGTGACTCTAATCAAACAAGTTACTATAGAGGAATCTCTTTTATGAACACCATAGCTAAAGTGTTAATAGCTGTTATCACGGAAAGATTGTATAATTGGGTCTATCAGCACAACATTCTCTCTGAGTACCAGGCCGGTTTTAGAAGAGAATATTCCACTATTGACAATATTTATAATTTAACGACCATTGTGCACCTGAAGTTTAAGGAGGGGAAAAAAGTTTACGCGTTTTTTGTTGACTTCAAAGCGGCTTTTGACAAAGTCGTTAGAAAATCCCTAATATATAAGTTGCATGCTATGGGAGTATCAACGAAAATGGTACGCTTTATTGAAAGCGTATACAATGAAACATATTCAACAGTGTGGAATGGGCAAGAACTATCAGAAAAATTTGAAACTGCTTCAGGAGTTAAACAAGGGTGCATATTATCCCCTTTGCTTTTTTCATTATATATAAATGATCTCCATGATTTTCTTGAAGGTGGTTTACAAGTTGGTAATTTAAATATCAGACTGTTGTTATACGCCGATGATATTGTGTTGATATCAGATGATGTAAATGTGCTACAAAAAATGATAAAAAAACTTGAAACTTATTGCAACTACTGGAACTTGGAAGTAAATTTGGCAAAGTCTAAAATAATGGTATTTCGAAATGGCGGACGGTTGGCACATCATGAAAAATGGGTATTCAATGGGGAGGAAATTGATATAGTCAACGAATACTGTTATCTTGGCATGATCCTGACTCCGAAATGTGTATTTACGAAACACGTATCAAAGAGACTTAATTCTGCAAAAAACTGCTTAAACTCAACATGGAGTAATTTTTTGGGTAAAAAGGATATATCGTTTCAAGCTAAAACTCACCTGTATAATGCGGTTTGCCGTTCCATACAATCGTATGGAGCTCAAATATGGGGTCATTCTCATTTTGTCGAGGTTGATCGCTTACAAAGATACTTTGTCAAACGTGTTATTAATCTACCGAAATTCACACCGAATTATACACTTTTTTTAGAATCAGGTATGGAAGATGGCCACTTATTTACCCTTGAGTTGCATATGCGTTACATTGCTCGAACCCTCTTTCAGTATACTAACGAACGGCTCCCAAATTTTTTAAGTTTAGTAGCTCTAACACATAACATATCGTGGGCGAACAGTTTAAATACATTGGGCCTAGAGTACTATGTCCGATTATCACCAAATATAACACAACAGGAGTGGAACCAAAACCAAACACTTATTTTAAATTCATTAAGATTAAAAAACCATTTAAATCATCTACGTGGGTGGGAGCTAACGGAATCTTTTTATAATAAAACAAATCCAACGGTAGGACACTTATATTTCAATGGTAATCATACCCAAACTAACATAATGTGGATCTTCAAAGCTCGCTGCGATTTGATAGAACTGAATGGGTCTCGGCATTCGAGAAGAACTAACAAAATTTGCTCTTTGTGCAATTCAAAAGAAGTTGAAAACATCCAACATTTCATTGGAAGATGCCCAATTTTAAATTACTTTAGATTAAAATGGTTTAATAAGATAGCTCTATCTGATGAGGAAATAATTAGAAATTTAAATGGGGAAAACAATTGGCAGAATTTAGTACAATACATTATCAGTAAAACACTAATATTTGAATATAATGATTAAAAATCAATACATTGTAAAATTAAATTATATTTTTTATGTGAAACTCTTTTTTTCCGGCTTACGACATAGTCACAGCCGTATATTCTTTAAGATATTTTTATAACGTTTTTAAAAAAAACAAAGAAAATACCAAATAAAGAATTACTACTACTACTACTACTATAAATGTTGCTCTAGAATTCATTTCTAAATCAAAATTTTTACAACTTACAATAAGTACCGCCTTTATAAAAATGTACAGGTTGTTTATGTCTATTTTATATGTTGTGTGTCTACAAAAGAGTGATACAACAACTACAAAAAAAAATCAACATTGTCATAGAGCTTATGTTACAGTAAATTTGCAATGCATCCCAAGCACAGTGCAACATAAAAACTTATGTCGATGCGGTATTAGACAACAACAAATAATGCGATGATGATTCATGCAAAGTATCTGCTGTTGTAGTTGAATTTATATTTAAACATTTTTACAAGTACATCTGTGACGATGATTGCAGTACGATGGATGCTGCTGCCATAGTTCTTTTTTGTTTCCTTCGTTCTAATGAAGATCTCTGAATGTATTAGTGAGTATTATTTATTTTGTTGTCTATTCTATTCTGTTTTCGAAGGGGCAGATAAGTAGACCTTGTTATGCGTTAAATTTAGGTATGAAGGGAAATGTCCAAATTCCTACGACCGAAAAATTCAAAGAAAACCAATTGAAACAAAATCCTTTCAGATCGTAATAAAAAGCCCACAAGTGCTAGATGTCAAGCGATAAAATCTGCAAGTTTTGTTGGATCGTGGAGGAAACCATACCTGACTTGGGCGATTTAGAAATTCATTTGTGTTAAAACAGTGCTCTTAAACATATTAAGACATATAAGTTGAACACAATAACATTAAATTTACGATTAACTCGAATTTTCTCATAAAAAAAAGTTAAAAGTGTTTTAATCAAATTAAGAGATAAAAATATATTTAAAAAACTTCATACGTTTCTGACAAAAACCTTTACTTTTGTGTTTTGTATATTTTTATTTAACATCCATTTTATTATTATAAGAAGCATTTAATGCAAAACATTTAATCATTATCAAATAAATAAAAAAATTGCTTTTTAACAGACTATAATTATAATACGCACACCTGTTCCCCACGTTGCCCGCTTAAATGCAAAATGAATGTCACAAAAATTTTTGGCAAACAAATAATTTTGTATATTCTAAAAAATTGCTCATAGTTTTGATTATAATAGAAATAATTAATTTTTATTAAGTGGATTTTTTTAATAAAATTAAAAAAAAGTAAGCGGCTGCCAAACATGAAAATTTAAAAAAAAATATTCAAAACTTCCGCGGTTCATGATTCGTTAGGTCCATAAGTAACACCAGCTTCCTCATTAGACCCTTAAGGATAATAGGTTTTTTATATTAGTACCGGTTTAAACATTTTGTTTAATTTTTTTAGAATTAACAGTCATCACCAAAAAAAAAAAAACTTATGGTATTTACTTATCGAACTTGGCCGATAATAACTTTCTTTACTTACAACAATCACAACATGTAAAAGGGGTAAAAGGGCGAATAAAAATTTGACAAATCAGTTTTAGTTTCTACAAACTTAGTCAAAGATCCCAAGAAGTATATATACTGCGGAGTACGATACTGCGGATCGTCGCAACGAAAGGACAGTATTTGATACAGTATATTTAACCCTAGAAAGGTAACACAGGCCTGCAAAATTTGTCAAAGTCGAAAGTAATCAGAATTTCTCAGCTACATCAGGTTTTCGCTATATCTTCCAAATGAATAATTTTGAGTCGCTTATAAATTATGTAACTAAGATCGTCTTAATAATTTTGACTTAATTTTTGTATTATTTTAAGATTTCTTTTATATTTTTATAATTTTTTAAGACTTTTTTTTTAATTTTTTGCATATATTTTTGAGAATTAAAAAAAATTTAAAAAAATACAGAAATTAATTCAAAATAATTAATATAAAACAAAACAAAAAATATTGAATACAAAATACCATAAATATAGCAACAAATCGGATATTTGAAACTTCAGGGTAAAATATCTCAGAGAAGGAATAAGATATTTCGAAGGTTAAATATTTATTTTAAAGTTAATTGGTAGGACTTTTATCGATAAAGATTAATTCGCGTAGAAATAACGTCTAGAATCTGGCGAAAAATAGGGTTTTTTTTAAACTTTAAGCGAAGATATCGCGAAAATGATATGATAAAGAAATTCAGCGCAGCTCAAACTTTTAGAAAAGTGTACTCTGGTCCATGGACTAAAAATTTGTTGGCCGGTGTATTCTGGGTAAAATTTACGTATGCACTTTCGAAATATTGCTATTTCTTTCTAAGTAGCATGACTTTTTGTGCGGCACACAAGTCGCTGCGGTAGGTACTGCCAATTTTGAAATAAAACGAGTCTGTAGGTCGAAATGATGAATAACTATAAGTTATGATAATAAGTTGATTACTGAAGAAGTTTTATTTTTTTTATAACTGTCCAATTTACAAGACGTCGTATTCGTTGTCTGATCGTCTAAGTAAACAATGTTGTATTTTTGTTGTTGATAATTTTAAATAAAAGTGTTGTCTAATTATGCGATTGATTTTTAGATATATGTTTGGAAAATGTTGTACTTATAACAGGCCTGGAAATGTTTAATTTGTTTGGTGAATTTGTAAAAATCTTTTTAGAATGTGATACCTCAAATCACAAATTTCATTATTCTCAATGATTAATATATGTTTTATTAATTTTAATTCATTTTTTAACTATTAATTTTAACTAAAATTTATTTTCAATTAATATTTATTTTCAATTAATATTTATAACCATTTCAACCCAAATCAAAACTTCCAAGCCTGGTTCAATATCATGGTATCGAATAATGTGAATGGAAAATATTATACAAAGAAAAAAGTTTTTTATCAATTAAAAAAATGGCTTAAAAAGTATTTAAATTTAATTAACGTGATAATTGAATCAATTATATCTTTAGTTGAAGGAAAATTAAAATTTTGATTTAATTAACATTTTAGTTGTTTTGAATTAATTGATTTTTTTCTTTTAAAATAAAATAATTTAAACTTGTAGAATTGTTCTTGGAATTGCCAATATTTAATTAGATAAATTAACACATTGTTTGAAGTGGCACAGTTTTTTGATCATATTTTTAATTAAAATTAAAAATATCATTTATTGAAAAAAAAAAAAAAAAAAATATTCACAATGTTAAAATTTTTAGTAATCAATATCCAGAAAAAAAATTTGTATTTTTTGAAGCACTTAAGAGAAAACGCGCATAATCGAGCGCTTCAATAAGAGAGCTCTTTAGTTTTAAAGAGAAAAAAAAATAAAAATATATTATGGTTTACGAAAATCTTTGAAAAAATGCATTTAACCCAGTAAAATCTAAACATTTATATAGATTTTAACAACAAAAAAAACTCTAATTGGCGCTTAGAACCCTTGACAGAATATAGGGCAAATTCCCTGTGTCAAACTTTCTTAGTGCCATTCACAACAGCACACAATTACAGCAAGGGCTCGATATCAAGACCAAGAAAGTCTTCCTCCTGATCCAATTGCATTTCGGCCGAGGGCGCCTTTAAAGCGTATAAAATCATAACGAATAATAAAAGATGCAACAAAATTTTTAGGTAACAAATAAGAATTTTATAAAAGTTGGTAAACAGTTAATAGTAAAGCTTAAAAAAACTTTAGAACTTTCAAAAGCAAGTCTGCACAGACTTCCTTTTGATCTGGCCACGGTTTTGATGACAAAACGTTTGACATAAGTATAAAGGAATAATGCGCAAAGATAAAGCCTTTATATCGAAGGAGATGTTTGATTCAAAACGAGATGTATTCACTGCGTTCACGCATTCACGCTATGCACATACATACATCCGTGCCAAAAAAAGAAGTAGTAAGTGTACGAAGTATGTAGATACGTTGTCAAAATAAATGTCTACGTCGTACGACAGCTTATGTGGATCTTCGTCTACTTCACACAAATTTTCATAGAAAAAGCAAAATTATGAATATAAAATTAAGGGGGTTATTTTCTAAATTACTTCACCTTGCGTTGAGAAATTTTTCATATAATTTTTTTTTTTGGAATTTTTAGAAATTTGTATTAAAACAGTGAGGTGATTGTGCTTTAGAAAATAGCCCCCTAAATTATTTTTTTGTGCTTTCAAATCGAATATTTGAAAACAAAACAAAATGGGAAATCATACATAATAAATAACATTTTGAATTAATTTGGAAATTTTTAATATTATTTTGAAGAGAAAACAAGATACGTTTGCAACGAAATTGTGGAAGCTTGTTTTTAGAAATTTACGGCGTTACGTCCTACGTTCTTGCGACGAACGACCGAAATGTATTTAATGTAGTAGTAGCAGTGGTATGATCTTTGATAATTCAGTATGGTCGGATCACTACAATGTTTTACTTTTTCTTTTGTGCGATTATGGTTTATTGATTCCTATTTTCTATGACCATATTTGTACTATTTTGAGGCAATGATCGAAATAAGAAAACAAATTGGAGCATCCTTTACTTTTGAACAGTAGACACGTCCGTTGTGAGTTTAAATGGACTTAGCTTTGCACGTGCTTAATATTAATTAGACTAGCTGTTTAGAAATTGATATCTTCTGCTTTTAATTTTCGCAAATTAAATTTTTGACTAATTCTTTAAGATTCTCGTATTATTTGTGTAAAACATTTAACGTAATTTCAAACTTATACACATATAAAAGAAGCTTACCCATTAATAACTGACTCAGTTTTTGCAGAAACAAGAAACGCTTTTGAATCAGTGACTAAATTTTTTTGTTTTATCGAAAAATATTGTTGCATTCAATACCAGAATGTTACTGCTTAAATTTGTCTAAGCTTTTTTTTATTATTTTTACGTCGAACCCTGAAAATCCACGCAGGAGAGTCGTTCTAGATATTCTTTATTGTAGTGTGTACATTTTTCTAATATCTATTCTCATCGTTTTCGTTAATATTTGATCATTATTTAATTACATATTTAGCACATATTAAACATATCACGTAATTTTAACTAAATAAACACAAAAATAAATAGACCCACCTGGGTGGGCTTCGGGTGTTTAATAATTTTCTTTAAGAGCGCGAAGGTTAAACAAAATAATCGCGATTTTTGAAATTTAAGAATAAATGAGAACCCTATTAAATACTATATTGTCAATTGCAATACAATTATTTATGTCTATGTTTTATTTATTTATTTTTTTTTTACAACGACGACGTACATACATATTATTTTCTACAACAACCAGTAACAATAAAACGAAAGACAATGAAAATATCTAAATCTATGACACACTGCTCGAATAAATGCCAATTTTTATTCTATTTAAGATTTTTTCTTCTTTTTATTTTAATTTTTTTTTTGTTTCCCGTGCGGCATTTACAATAGAATCTTGTTGTCAGTGAAGATGAGTCATTATTTATCGTTTGGCTTATTGGTGGTTTGTCAATAAGTTCGGCAGAAGTTATTGGTGGAATAGCAAATACCATAAAATGAATTCTATGCATTTCTATTGTATAAATTATAAATAATTGGAAATTAATTCATTGTGGTAACCAGGGAAACCGTAAATATGCTACCAATGGTGGCAAAAGCAATATATTGATCAGTTTTGGCATATATTTGTAGGTGCATATTTTTACTTATTGCAAAATTTTTTTATATGAGTCCAGAGAGAATTTTTTGATTATTGTGTATATTCCACCTTTTTGAAGCATAGTTGAATACTTGTTAATTTTTTTTAAATGCACAAATAACTGCTAATGAATCCTAAGCTCATCACAAAATTTTATTCTGGTTAGTTCAATACTGCTCAAAGAGGAACACTTGAAAATTTGTCCGTAAATACTGAGGCGTATGCTTGATCGAATATACTTTTTTACCTGTTTATTATATGCAAATATTATAAAAAAAAATTTTTTTATTTCATATTTTCAGTTTCTCTGGTTATAATTTTGCAATGTATTTATAAGGAAAATATGCAGATAATTTAAAATTTCTTTATCGTTAGGTTTTTATTAAATTTTTTGTCTTGCTCTTGAATCTAATTAAAAGATACGGGTAGAATATCTATTAGATACATTTCAAGCAGAAATGCAAAAATATTTGTATCTTAGTATGTATGTTTGCATGTCTGTATGTACATTTGTACATTTTCGATGAATTTTATTCATATCAAAATCTAAAAATCTAAAATTATAGTTTTTTTGCATTCTAATTTTGTTTAATTTTGAAAATACATTCCAAAAATGTTTTCAATCTTAAAGTTATATATATATATAGATGACATCATCGAAAGAGTTATTGAATAAATCATCAGAAAAAATGGATTGAACCAAGAAACTTTTGCACCATTCTCGTCCAAGCCAACAGTTTCTTATTATAAATATATCGTCACCTAAAATGCAAAGGGCGTAGGCTTTAGATGGGGCCTATGGTAAATTGTGGACCGATATTTACGAAATTTGCTTCAGATTTCTAGTCCTATAAAGCTATGACGTAGCAATTTTTATATGATAGCAATCTTTTTACGGTTTTAGACGTAAAGTATGATTTCTAGTCATAAAGAACGAGTTTGTGCAAAATCTTATATCATGTCGTGCATTATGCCACTTTTAATATTTGTTTTTGCAACAAAATTATAATTTTTTTAGAGTGGTGGTTCTACATTTTTATTCAAAACGGTGATCGCATTTTGCTAAATTCAATCCCAAACTGCTTAGGATGACAAGAAGCAATTTTACACCAACATTGTTCATATGTTTTGAGTTTTTCGAAAGGTGAGCGTATTTTCAACAGACGGACTAATAGTTACTCAAGAAACCAGAATATATATACTTTATTGGGTCTTAGATGAATAATAAAGTTTTACACGGAATGACAAATCTAGTATACCCTCATTCACCACTAGTGATGGTGGAAGGTATAAAAAGAGCTAAAAGTCAAATAAACCAGTCTTATATACATTTAGCCTCAAGGTAAGAGTAGGAGTTGGAGCTGGAGTAGGAGTCGGAAGTCGGAGTCGCACTTTAAAATTTTCAGCGTTTGAAGTCGGAGTCGGAGTTAGTACTTTTTTCTGAATACTCCAAAGCCCTGGTTTAAACTAAATAAAACTATAATATTATCAGAATATGAAGAATACATATTAACAAAAATTATTTGATATCGCTAATAACATAATTGAAATCCAATTTTAGTAATTAAAAGTAAAAATTTTAAAATTTGTTTTATTTGCTTGTTATCTAAGTTAACTCATATTTCCCTTCCATGAATAAAGTTATGGTTCATATAAATTATTTTAATATTATTCGACAAAGATTAAGATATAAGAAAAATTTTTTATTTAATATACAAATTCACAAATTTTTGCAAAATGCAAATTATTTTCCTTTGGTTAAATAAAAAAAAAAAAATATTCCTTTTTATCAATATGCATAAAAAATTTACAAATAATTTTATCCAACAACAAACCTACCAATCAATTTATTAAAAAAAAAAACCATAAATACTTTGATTCAACAAAAAACCTTCCAAACAATTAAAAATATATGTGTTCCTCTAACTCCCATTGGAGCATAGGGCGCCAAAATTATAAATACTTTAAATTGTTTTAAAGTAAAAAAAATTAAAAAAGTTTTAAATTTGTAAAGCCTAGTACTCTGTTCAAACTTGCGAAAAATGTTGAGCATCGTTGATTATTTCCAACGAAAATTTTGACATATATCAATATTATCTATCTCGTGATTAACATTGTTTTGCGAAGGTAAACAAAAATCATGTTTTTTTTAATTTTCAAAAAACAAAATAAAATTATTTTATTATTTATTTAAGAACTTTTCTACATTTTTCTTTGTGAAACGCTTGTTAAAAAACCACTTCACTGATACAAATTAATAAAATTACAAAAAATTTTAAGCTGTCCCGTGCGAAATAATATGAGCTTTACTTGTTTCGCACGGAAAATAAAAATGTTGCTAGAAACATTTCGGATGTTTTTCTTAAAATATATATAGAACACAACTCTATCAACATTTTTTTGGTTTGTATTTCACAGAAATTTTTTTTATATTGAGCTTGACAACATTTCCCACAAAATACTGAACAGAGTACCAGGCTTTAAATAAAAATTACTTAAATTTTCCGATGCATTTCTATAGGAACTACACTATCTCTTTCATGTTTTTTTTAAGGACATTATTAATACAATTATATTCATCATATTAATACATATCATATATTTCTTCTCATAAAGAGCTCAACGAAACTGTGAGAATAAATTGTCATCTTGCCGTTTAATTTTGTAGCGAACGAGTTTTACATCTCGCCTACTCATATATAAGTTACCGCGTTAAAAAAAACAATGTTTTATGAAATTTAAATTTGACAACTAACGTTCAAAGATTACGAAATTAGGGTTTACTGTGTTGAAATTTAACCCACTTCCTTTAACGAATCTCTTATGATAGCAAAAAATCTCACCCAGTACCCATGTTCTGTAACTTTGGTGAAAACTTTTCGCATCGAAAACATGTAAAACAAAATATTCCATCGTTTCTCGAAAAGTGAGAAAAAAGTGTGTCTGTAACTCATGTCGAAATATATCAAAAGAGATTACGTCGTTACGTTATAAATGTCAAAATATTCCACTCGAAGCCGATATTAAATTGCTTATGTTGAGAACGCCGGTCAAACATGTCGTTGACGGCGACCAAAATTGAATAAAATTGAAACATTTTCAACGACGGCGACGAAAATACAGCCATCGGCTATACCAAAAAATGAAAAATGCGACTTTAATGTTTGTTGATTACAAAATTGCTGTGAAAACATTCGTATATTTTTCGAAAATGTTAAAAGCAAAATAATTAAACAATGAAAAAATCTGCCAAGAACAAAATACTTATCTCTTCTGTGTTCACATTCATTGCATTTTTAAATTATTTTTTAGTGTAAAAATTTTTTTCTCAACCCATTTTTATACGTGAGTTTATTTGACAGTTCAAAGCGAAAACTTTTTCACAAAAATTTAACAGACACATTTCCTTACGTGACAGATATTACTCGCCAAAATTTTTTCAGACGCTGTTAAGTCAGAAAAACAGCTGTTTGTTTCAATTTACGGCATTTTTCGATTGTTGTGAATATGTATGCTCATCTTCAATATCAAGTCTTATCGATAAGCGTCGACGTATTTTTGGTATGCCGTACGCAACATTGACGTCTGCATCGATATAAATTGACTCTTATTTTGTCGTCATTCTTATTGGTGTCGAAACTGTTTTATTCCTTTTTAATTTTTCGATAATAATAATGTTGAATTAAATAAAAAATGGAAAAAGAGCAACAGAGTTAAATTGCAAAAATTTGCAACCATTGCGAAAATTCGGAAATTTTTTTTTATATTTGAAACAAGCCATAAAATTGATTAAAAGTCCCTAAAACTAAAAGGAATGGCGAAAATTCCATCATAATGGCTTCATTAGCGGAAATTTAGGCATGCTCGCTAGTGAAGCAATTTTTCCTGTAAGTTTTCTGATTCTTGACAGCTTTATTGATTTTTAATAAATATTTAACAATATTTTTTTTATCGAAATTTTGCCATTTCTTAAAGTTTCAGGGACTTTTATTTAATTTTATGGGTAGGTTGGAACATTAAAAATTTCCGCGAATTTTCGCTATTTATGCAAATTTTTTCCGATGTGTTGTTTTTAACCGATTTGGCGAGTTTAAATAAAGTTTAGCGTTTGTTGCCAAGTTTGCAATTTTCCGCGAATGTTAGCCATGTCCGAGATGAAAGAAATTTTTTCGTGTGATACTTTACAGCTATAACCATTTTTAATAAATGTTAAACTTTGTATCATGCCGCAATTAGAAATTTTTTGGGAATTTCCGCTTATTTAGCCACTTTTATGGAATTTTTGCCATTCCTTATAGTTTTAGGGACTTTTAAGCAATTTTATGGCTTGTTTGATATATTAATATTTTTCGCTATTTTTGCAAATTTTTGCAATTTTCGCGTAGCTTTGTTGCTCTTTTCGGCAATCGTCGCCGTTATGAAGAAACAGACAGGGTACTATTAACACTGTTGATTTATACGGGGCGAAAAGTGCAATCAATGACTTATGCCATTAGTAAGGGAATTTTTTAGAATAAATCAAGCTACCCTTTTTGATAGCACAACATTTTTAAGAAACGTTGATGTTCGTTTTTTTATTAAAAACAAAACAAACCAACTGTCTAAATTATTAGAAATGTGCTTAAAAAAACGATAAACCATCGACATCGTTACATTGCTCTTATAGAATACTAGTTTTGTGTCGAATTGATGGCGACTTCGATAAAACTCGATGTAGGTTTTAGATTAATGACGCTGGCGATGACCCGAAATGGAATAAGGGTGATTATATATTTAATAATTTATAATTTGGATATTCTTAATTTGTTTATAGTTTGTTTGAATAAATTTATTTATATTGTACAAGGTTTCTTTGCATTTTAATAAAATAAAAATGAATATTATTCCAGTTTTTTATATTCAAATATTGATAAATTGTATATTGATCGTAAAAAGATAATTCCATTTTCTCTTATTGTTTTCCATTTGAAATACATTACTATCGAATTTAAACTGATTCAAGAAAAATAACTTATTAAAAATTTATATCAAAAAAATTAGAATTTAGATTGTGTATATTTGCAGCTAAAAATATTAACAAAAAATTTAATTTAAAAAATTTAATTTTCTATTTAATTAACATCTTACAGCTATGAATAAATAATAAGTTAAAATTAAGAATTTTTTTTTAGATTTTGGATTTTCTTGTTTTTAGAAACGAAATTGATTTCTTTAAAGCCTCGTACACAATAGGCAGCAACATTTTCACTGGTGTGCATAATAGAGAAACAATTTTTTATTGTAACCACACACATTTTCAGTTAAGAAACCGTTTGCAAATTTTTCCCAGAACAAAATTACCAAGCAAAAACTTTACTTACCTGGTAGGTTAGCAAGTAATGTTGGAGAAATATAAACACTACCTATTTTTCGGCTGAATAACTACTTATTTTTGTTCGAGTTGTCCACAGAGTTCAGTACTTACACATGCAGAGAAAAAACATGTTTAATGAATGGTCACTACGGCCATTTTTATTCATATTTGCCTAATATGTTTACCGTAATAAACTTATTGTAGTCCTTATATAGCTTGAAAAAATATTTTTTTTCATTTTTTAATTCACTATAATAATATTATATGGTGTTTTACACCTAAAAAGTTAACGTGATCTAGCGAAACATATTAAATTATATTGAATGTTTGCTATTGTAATGTATATATTTCCAACTATACAAATAAAATCATAATATTAGCTGTACACAAAAGGTATGTTTGATACCATCATTTTTGTTCGCTTTAAAACATAATCTCTAAATGAGAAAACATTTATTGTCAAAACAAATAGTGTGCGTTTATAAAGCAAATAAAATCTTCTTCCACGTCATTTTCCGTCTGCGAGAGTCAGCTAATCGGGAAACATGAATGACTCCAAAATAATAAAAGTTTTTCGGGTGAAAAAGTGCATGGCCTGATTGCAAAATTAAGGAAATAAATTATTATACGTTATTTGAAACAGGTAAGTAATTTATGTATAAATGTATGTATTTAATTTTATTTTATTTTTATATATGATACAAAGTATTTTTAATAAAACATGAAATTTTTTAAATAAATTTTTTTATTGGTTTTATTGTCAGACCCATATAACATGCTCAAATAGATATTTTGCATGGTGTTGGGAAATATAGAAACATAATTAGGAAGATTATTTGGTGTTTTCTTCTAAACCCAATAATATTTTTGAGACAAAAATAAGCTATAAAATTGTCTAAACATATATTGTTACTGAAGACTTGTTTGACAGAATCATAACCACAAACATTAATGATAGTCTGCGATTGTGATTGTATCAACCATGTTTTTTCTTTGCGTGCAATAGACTTACTAGAAGTCACAAAATATCTAGTTATTATTTTATTACCAGTAAGTTAAATTGTAAGTACTTACAATATACTTACTAGAAGCTAAAAATAACTAGTTTTTATTTAATTGGCGCTAGTTAATAGACGTAATAAGTAGTTGTGGAACTAGTTATTAGTAAGTAAATATTCAGTACTGAAAACAACACAACTAATTAGTAGTTATTGAGCTGATTATGAGTAAGCAAATATTCATAACTGAAAATAGTAGAAGTGAAAAGTACTTAATGAGGTCATTAATAGTAAGTGCTTATTGAGGCTTTCAGAATAATGACAATTGTATTGACAACTAACTTACCAGGTAACATATGAAATAACTACTACCTATTACCAAAATTCAAAAAGTTTTTCCTGGGTACGTATTTATTATAATTTTTTAAAACATTTTGTTGAAATTTTCATTCAAAACTAAATAAAATTATTATAAACGTCATACACACGTTCATACAAATTGTTGCTGAAGTAAGTAGACTCAATTTTTAAAAAAAAACTAGTTAAATTTTTATTCGAAAAATGAAAGGAAAATTGTGTACGAGGCTTAAAAAATAAACTTATTTCCGTGATATATCATCAAAAAGTGAATCCAAAATTCTCCAGTTTAATTCCCCTATTATTAAATAATAATAATTTTGTAATAAAGCATTTTCCCCTACAACTAAATTTTTACTTTATACTGAGTTCAGAAGCTTTTATTTTTTTTTTTTTTTTTTGGTATTCCCAACAAATTTTACTTACCAATATTTATTTATATTGTTTTTTTTTCATGCAGAAAAAATTTTTTATTATATAAATGTACTCGTAACAAAGAAATTACAATCTAGTTTCACATTGTTATATCTTTGTTCATGTTTTTTTTTATTATTTAAATAACTTTTTTTTGTTATTTGTTCTTGGTTTATATTTTCCCCTTTATAAAAATTTAATTTTTACGAAATAAACTCAAATAAGAAGAAAACAGTTTTCGGAAAATAAAAGAAATAAAACTATAATGAAATTGTAAATAATATGAATTTCAAATAATATGCTTTCAATTAACTTTTAAATTTAAAGTTTGATTAGAAAAGAATTCAGTTGTTTAAAAATGCTAAAGACAAAAATGCAAAAGTTGTAAAATCCTTGTCTGTGGCAATTATATGTCGATTCACATAAATGGGGGATGGAATGAAATGAAAATGCATTTTTTTCTCGAAATTCTTGATAGTTAGTTATTTAAGCTGGAGGACCAGAAGAAGACACTCGGGGCACGGCACAATAGGTCGTCCCGAGTCGGTGCAACATCGGCAAAGGACCTGATAAGGTTCCTATGAGAAGCAGAGGGTCCAGCTAAAAGGGAGTGGGTACAATAGACCTTGATTGGTCGCGGTACCATCTCTCCTCGCTCTCAAAAAAATTAGATTCAAATAAAAGTTCTTTGTGCCGAATGTTATTTAGAAATCTGCATCTATATGAAATTTGTTTGCCATTAAGTTATTTTAGGAAAGGGGTTTATTTTGGACCTATGGCTAATTTTGGACCAACCGGCACAACATTTTGTCATGAGATAGATTTTGTCGTAAAAGTTATTGTCGCCAATAAAATAAGATAAGTAACTAAATGTAGTAAATAAGTTTGGACCAAATTTTATGCAAACAAGAACATAATAAGATGGACCGATTCGCCCAATTTTCTTTTGGTCTTGGTCCTTGTGCCAATTAGAACCTTAGTAAATTTCATCAAATTATTCCTAAAATTGCGAGCTGTACTTGGCGCATAATGTTTACGTGGACAGCCAGCCAGCAGGACGGACATCGATAGATCGACTCAGAAAGTGATTATAATTGAGCGGAGCATTGAGTAATGACTATTTTTATATTCTTTTTTCTGCGTGATATTCAACATTATAACATGCATATTTTAAGTGGTCCATAGATATCATATTTAGAACCTGGCCCCCGATGTCGACCACTATCGTTCGCTTGAATTTTCAACGACAAACAGCTCATTTGTGGCTCGATAACAATTTTCAGCACGACAAGTCGATCGTCAATGCAAGTGACCGATAACGAAACAGTTGTCATACAAATTTGCGGCCAAGTAAGAACTTTTATGCGCCCGCAAATGTCATAATCAGTCACTTGTGTTGTAGTTTTCGACAGAGGTATTTTGTTAAAATATTTAACAAAATTTTTCGTTACACTTTGTTTTCTATTCTTATTTGTTTGTAGCACAGAGTTCTATTTTTATGGCTTAATTTATATCTTTTATCGATTTTGAATTGTTGATGTGGCAATAGAGTCATTTGACAATAAATAAATGAATTACGTTAGAAACGTAAAACCTGTCGACCGAAAAGTCGATGGTTAGTGGGATGCTTAAGAGAACGATAATGAGTGACTTGTTGTCGCTCGCTTAGGCTGTCGATCTACATCGGGCCTCAGGCTATTATTAAAAAAAAAAAAAAGAAATATCTGAAGAAACAAACCAAAAATGGTACAAATTGAAAAATGTGAAATTTTTCACTTTCGTACAAACTTGGTTATACATCTAAGTAATTAACTTTTAAACAAGACTACTAAAGGAAATTGTTACAAAATGATTAAAATTATCTAATTTGTCACAAAATGCAGACATTTAGTAAATTATCACTATAAAGAAATCCTTAGTAGTTGCAGAAATTTTCCCAAAAAATATAACTACGTTGATAAGAATTCAATAGCATAAGCGATTAATTTTTACAGAAGACTATTTTACTATATGAATATAATTTAGATTACTTTTCAATAGAAAATGCTTGTAGAGTAAGCATTTGTATTATTATTAAATCTTGTATGCATTGAATACAGAAGAATGTACAACGATGTTTGTTTGTATTATTTATTATATACAATAATAAGGCAATGATTTTGTCAATTTATCATTATTACGGGTAGTACTTATTTGACAGTTAAGGACATTACGCCATCAAGCAATCATCAATATGAATTATAATTTTCAACAAAATACTTATAATTGTTTATCTTGAGTAGGAAAACAATACATTTTACAAAACTAATAACTTAATTAATTGATGAGCCCACGAATAACTAAATTTATGTGCATGAATTACAAGGCATAAGAAAATTTCTCTAACCGTTTGTATCTTTTGTTTCATTGTTTAAAAGTAACATTGTTGATTTGTATGTACTTGTTGACAATCCTCGCCAGCGTTGTATCGAAGAAATAATTAAACATACAAACTTTATTGTATTTTAATGATGTAAAAGTGAAAAACCCTACTTAGAGTTTCGAAACAATTATGAACAGATTTGCTTTGAAAAATGTAAATGATGATGATTTTGGTTGGAAGACATAAAATAATTGTACTTTATTTTAATTATTTAGGTAGCTTAAGTTGGGAGTTAGTTATAATGCCTTTGGCATTTGAAGAGTCTACTTAAATTCATTAATAGAAGAAGCTCTATATTATCTAAATTTACTTCAATGTATTTAATTAGAACCATTAAACTAAGTAACTTAAAAAAAGTTCGACTAGGGATGGGCAATAAATATCGATATATCAAAATAGCGATATTTAAAAAAGTTAAAATCGATATATATCGCCGATATTAAAAGTACCCATATATCGATACATCGATATTTATCAACGACTATCGAATTCGATATATTAAAAATCTCTTTATAATTCAACATTTTAACCGTTGCTCTTCTGCTTATAATATTGTTGTTTTTTAAAGAATTGCATCATATGTTTCTTAACTAATATTAAGAAAATAACGGCGCTTTTCCATTGTACATTTTCATGGATTACACAGTTCAGTTTTGTCTTGCTTTTTAAGAGATGACAACAAAAAAAGAAGCGCGGAAAAAATATTCTGGAAAGGGTTCTTAGAATTTTGTAAAGAATGGCCTTAATTATGGCGTATTAGCAGCAATAGACTCATGAACGTTGGAATGTTAATAATAATAAAAAATATTTTGTTTTTTTTTTTATTTGAGCATGTTCTTATATATTAAAAATAAAATATTGCACAGTTTACTTGAATAGTATGTGTCACAAGTTTCGGTTACCGGCAGTATATAATCCGGCATTATATAATCCCAATTAGTTTTTTTTTCTTAGATTTCATATGGCAAATAAATAAAAATGTTTTTTTATTCTTTACTTTTTTTTGAATTTTTTTTTATTGTAGAATTAACTGCTGGTCCTTCGATTTCAAACGAAAACGTTGTTCTATGCATAGCTTACCTAAATTTTAAGATAATAAATTTTAAAATTGGTTTTTGTTTTAAATAAAAGTTAAGCGAATGAAAGTTTCGTTAGAAATCGGGGGACATGCAGTAAATTTGAAATTTAAAGAAACAATAAAAAGTTAGAATGGAATTACATGTAATATGTTTTACGTATGTAAATATGTATTGAAATGTGGTAATAATTTCAGCTTAATACATTCGATACATCGATATATCGATATTTTTAATTAATAAATATCGATACGATATATATCGATATATTTTTTCAATTTGCCCATCCCTAAGTTCGACCAACTTCGATTATTGTTAAAATTTAAAGATTAAGTTTAATAAAATAAACAAAAAAAAAAAAAGTTAAGATATTTGTAGCATATGGTGTGTTCATTTACTTTACTAGAAGGAACTAGCAGAGAGTAAGTAGGAATGTAAAAAAATTGCTTTCAAAAATACTAAAAAACAAATGAACACTTTGGCAGCCAAAATTTGCAAGTTAAAGTAGTGACGAATATACAGAAAATTTGACCGGAAAAACAAAGCTACCATATGGGTTACAACTAGCAAACTACTTATATTAAATTTTTTTTTAAAAGTGTGTTAAAAATATGGACGAAAAAAGGAAAGTGATTTTATTATTTTTAATTATATATTAAAAGATTTTGTTTGTTGTGCTTAATTCCCTATTTTTAGTTTAGGAGTTATTAGGTTAGCGAATTAACTCGTTCGAATTTCAAAAAATTCCATCTTACCTAGCATTTACACATGAAAGTAGTTTCTAGTGAGTCACAATGCACTTAATATGTTCATTAACACACACACAATTTGCGTACTATTAGGCAATTTCTTCGATTTTTAGTGTATCGATTTAGCAAGAGCTCAGCATCATAATTCAGAATTAAGAATTCATTATAGAGGTATGGTTCCGTGGGCACAGTTTCTTATTTTAATCCCTAGAGTACGATTTTCCTTGTCATTTGGACGATTATAAAATCGACCCGCCCTAATATACATCACTGCGCTGCATCTGATGCGCACCGCATTCGGTTAAACATCACTGCAAATGTCAGCTGTTCGAAAATACATAACAAATGAAGATGATGAGCAAACAAATCTAAAATACGCATCACAAAAATTGTTGATGCATATTGTGTTCAATAATATAACCAATACGGGTGGCAAACAAGCTGATGCCAAGCTGATTTGTATGAGCATCGCAAACTTATCATAGATGCGCATCAGATGCAGCGCAGTGATGCATTTCCAAACAGGTCCATACTTTCTATTGTGGCTCACAAATGTGTTATACCATAAAAGCAAAATGCTTATGTACAGCACAATTTGGATTAGTTTATATACCAACCAACAAGTGCACAAGTCAAGATGCATAAAAACCTTAAAGGCTTATAACTGGTCTGCATAAAAGCGATATATACTGTTTTGAGTAAGTACTTGACTTCGTGTACATAAATACACATGTATGTCAGCAAGTATTTATTTACATCTTTTATCTCCACTATAGCACCTCTGCCTCAGATTGTGTGCGTGTTCACTGAACTAGACGGTCGTTATTCTGTCTTCCTTACAACATAATACTATTATGAAATTATAAACTTTTATTATTATTTGTTTGTTGTCTGGCATTGTTGTTTTGTTTTTTTTTAATGTTGATAATTTAATGGTTATTTAATATTCAAACATTAAATGTTAAAAATCTCATTATGATTATCTTCATTATATTTGGATTTCTTGTGCTCTTCCGCCACCACATACAAGCACAACACACATGTTGTAAGCACAACCTTGTCTACATAAGTCGTGTGCGTGTTCTTCTCGTACAACTTAATGCTGCCATTGATGTGTAAATGTTGCCGCAGTCAACAGATATCTACTCGCATTGTTGTCGTTTGTGTGGTTTTATATGAACATTGTAATTATAAACATATTTATTTTAAAGGCCAATTATTGTGTGTTAAAGTATCGCATTTCCCAAAGATGTTACTTAAAATTAACTTTATGAATTGATTCTTAATTATGGTAGTTAAATATAGACGTACCTGGAAATAGAAGAATGAAAATCATTAAATTAGAAGTTATGATAAATACTTTTTGGTTTTAAATAAAGAACTTTGTGGCTAGTAAAAAATGCACGAAAGATATTTTAATAAAGTTCTTTAAGAGAAAACTATGAAAACTATAATTGTTTACAGACACCCATTAAAGTTTATATTCTCCATTATATAACAATAATCGTTTTGCAGCGAATTAAGATTTACTAAAAAACTGTGGAAGTTTAAAAAGAACCATATTTAATAATTTGCTCTGACGTTTGCTTGATGGGGACTTGATTGTTAATTGTTTGGGAAGGAATAGATGAACAGGGATACGTTTTAAATACAAAAAGGTCTTGCTGAATAAATTATAAAAAAAAAAAATCTTCCTAAGACAATTTTACCTTATAACCTTTTACTTTGCATTTAATTGTGACTAAGGTATAAAAATGTTATTCCAATTCATAAAGTTGGCACTCCATACAATATTGATACCATAAGACCAAAAATTATTTAACCCATATGGTCAAAACAAATGTTCAGAAATTTAGAACAACAAATTTACTTACTGCCTATTTCACTAAATGCGAAAGAAATCTTTCTTTTACACAACCACATGTAAAACAAAAAGAAATTTTTGAGAATTTTAAATGTACACTCACAATATTCTGTACGTAAAATTAACTGAAATTGTAATATAAAATTAACGAATATTCAGTTAAAAATCGGTCTACTTATTTTTCATTTATTTTTAACGAAAAGTTCATTTCGTTTTTAATGTCAAAAATTCAACGGCGAATTCCGTAAAAACAAATGAATATTCAGTTATTTTATATAATTCAACTATCAAAAAAATAACCGATGAATTCCATAAAAACAAATGAATTTTCAGTTATTTTATGTAATTCAGTAATTTTATTTAATACAGGTTTTACTCGAATTTCTAAAAAATTCCAGACACCTGTCCGCTTGTTATTCTAATGAGAGAGAGAGAGAGAGAATATTTATTTTTATTTACTTACCCAATTATACATGTTTGTTTTACTGACCACTTTGTTTTCAGAAGAACTTTCAATTATAAGACACCAGCATCATGCCCGATATGGCATTCGCAATTATTTTAGCCTTAAAATTTGATGTATTTAACTAAATAATTTTAACAAATAGAATATGGGAATTTTCTCCACAAAACAAGCAAATCGTTTTTACTTTTACTTTTTGCCACAGATCTATAAATACGAGTAGATAACTAAAAATTTATTTTTTTGTAGTTAAACTGTATAAAATAACTGAAAATTCATTTGTTTTTATGAAATTTGTGGTTGATTTTTTATGGAATTCGCGGTTGAATTTTTGACAGTAAAAATTAAGTTAACTTTTCGTTAAAATAAAATGCAAAATAAGAAAATGAGTTTTTAAGTAAATTTACAGTTGTTCTAAATTTCGTTTTCATTTAATTTTACATACAGAACCCTTTCACTTAATCAACTGACAATATTAAATGCAACTGAAAATCCGTATTAGTTTTTTTTATAATCAGTAAAAAATTAATTTGCATGTAATTTTAAATGTTTATTTTTTTAAAAATGACTGAACGGATTACTTCTTGAATAACCTACAGTCCGTTACTGTAATAATATTGTGAGTGTTTGTTCCGACATCGTAAAACGGGCAATCGTTGTGGTCGTAGTACAGTGTCTGCATTGGGCGAAATTACTTAGTCTATATGCGAAAACTTAAATAAAGGCGAAGCACGTAATTCAATATCACTAGACTTATCTCAAGCCTGTGATCGCTTTGAACACTTTAACAAATTTGAACACTTTGTGTTTTTCGTTAAGTTAATCATACAACACCTTATCTTGAATCTTTTTAATATGTTCTTTTTCTAAATGTATTACTGTAAAATATTTATTATTCTTTTAAAACATCATTAAAAGCGGAAACCCCCATTCTTCAGATAGAGACTTAACTTTTCACCTGCTTTGGGAAATGTCCGGAATATTTATTCCCTTAACCCTCATCAAGCGGTTTAATTTTACACTGTTAACAGGCGGTACAATGATCATGTAAAACTAAAGGTTGTCTCAGTAAGAGTGCACCTTTTTAATTTATTGTAATTTTTTTTGTGCAAGTGTCAGCTCTGAAACTTGGCACCTGTCACATATCTTTAATCAGATTATTAAAAATGTAGCGCTTTACGAAAGAACAACAAGTTATAATTGTGAAAAATACATGTTTTTATTTTAAAACGATAAAGTGCATTCTTAGCGGTATACCCTTTATGAACACGAAATACAAGGACTGCATACATTACATGCTCTTCATGTGGTAGATTGAGTATTTGTTAATTATGTTAAAATATGTATGTATATATGTATGTGTAAATCAGTTCGATTATATGTAGTTATTTATGTAGAAAACAGAACAAGATATTTTTTGTTGCATTTTACCTTCTTCGTATGTTGTGACAAAAGCCAATACGAACAATTTAATTAAACAATTAAAACGTCATATTCCTGAACGTTAAACATGAAGATGATGTTTAACTTCTTGTTCATATGTAGTTTTTTGTCCTAAAGCAGGCGAGTACCCAAATACGACATAAATTTTTGAAGTGAACATAATATGATCGTTGGTACATATTAGGGTATTCATTTAATCAATTTTTTGCCTTAATCGGTTCATCGCTCGATTAATTATTGGTATAATCGGTTAATTTTGTAATTGGTCGGTTAACCGATTAATAGAGTCTTTTTTTTATAAATTAATAACAAAATGCATAAATTATTTATTATTTGGAGTTTTTTACAAAAAAAAAAAAAAAAAAAAAAAAAAAAAAAAAAATTCTTGAACTAAAACAAGCAAACTAAAAAATAATTCATAAATAGGTGAACATAATTTTTAATTAATATATAAATAATATGTATTACTCAAAAAAATAAGCTGTAAGATAATTTTATTAGTTTTTTAAATATATTAAGGAGATCTTAAAAAAATAATCTTTTAGAAATATAATTTGTTTTAAATGTTTAAGATTTAAGCTTTTCTTTTCTGAAGTTTAGATGAAATTTGACTTGAAAAAAATTCTTTCAGTTATCGCAGATGTTGGAGAGATGTCGAAAGCAACCCATAATACAGAATATCTTATTTGTCAGTCCTCTTCCTAGATTTCTCTTAACATATACAATCTTCCATTACACCCTTAAAGTCCTGTTTTAATTTTTTTTTTAATACTTTATCTCTTCTAATTGTTTCCGATAATTCTGTTAAATGATTGATATAAGAAAATATGAGAGGAAACAAATAACTAAGCACATGCATATAAAAAGTACATGAAACAAAAAGCTGCTGACAACAAACACTTATTTAAATTAAGATCAGTGTACACTAGGGGTATAACTTTTGAACAATTTTTTAAATTATCAAAAAATACCTATCCATGCCATATAGACCAATAAAATCTATGAAGAAAAGTGGGGTCACTTTTTCGTGGGCGTTTTGTTTATTAAAAATACAATATTGCAGAACAACACGCACTTGAACTTAAAGTTTATTTCCTTCAACAAAGATAATTTTTAGTATCTGAAGTTAATATATAGTACATGACTGTATGTATGGTATTTAAAAAATAAAAATTCAAATATTATTAATTTTTGGAAGCTTTTGGAAAAAACGGTTTGGGGGGGAGGTTTTTTATCCAAATTGATCTCAAAAAACTGTTTTCTTGATATATACATCAGTGCCCACCCCGTCGTGATAGGTATTTTTTTGGTTATACCCCTAGTGTACACCTTCTTTGTTTGTATGAAAAAATATTTTCTTTACACAAACCTTTTGTATACGAGACGAAACAAATAATTAAAAACACAAAAAAATATGTTGTTACTACAAAGAATTTAAAATTTTGTTACGTCGGTTAATCGACTGAAATTAACCGGATTAATCGTTAATCGAAAAAGCCAATTTTAAATTAACCGATCAGTTAATCGGGTAGTAATTAATCGGTTAACCGAATAACAGTTAACCGAATGAATACCTTAGTACATATAAATGGATGCTGTACGGAGAACAGAACTAATAAAACTAGTTTTATTCACTGAGAGAAAAAGAGTCTTAACGCTGATGTGTTTGACATCAGTACCCCATGACACTTTACATCACTGTGATGTCAGCCTTAACATCAATTGCCCAAATTGTCATCGGGGTCAAAAATTGCAATAACTTCATCAATGGGTTGACACATCGGCATCACAGAAATGACGATTCGCAGTCAGTTTAATAAAACATGTGATCAGAGCGATGACTCAGTAACATTGAAGAAACGACTCATTAGGCTCCATTTAATGATAGTTTGTCATTGGGATTGACTTAAGTCAAAGTGAGAGATTATTATTATTCAATAACTCGTTACACATATTTAATTCACTTTTGTTGCATTCTGCCTTTTTAACAAAAATACTCCGCATGCCCGATATGGCTTTCGTAATCATACTACTTTAAAAATTTTAAATAATTATTTAAATAAAATAAAATATTATTTAAAAGATAACTAAAGACAGTAAGAGATTCGAAGATGAGAGTTCATGGCACTAGTTTTGCAGATAACTGATATATTATATTTTTAAACATTCTGTTGGTAGTCTAACGTGTTGAAACTTGTTTAAAGTGAACGAATTCTTAATACATTTAAAAATATATATATAAAATTTTAAGAGCCTCGACGACATTCCCTTACTACGAAACAGGATTGTAAGGGAGCACATAAAAGAATAACGCTAACAAAAAGTTCAGTGTGAAAAGTTGATCTTTAAAATTACAAATTTTTATATGCGCTGAATAAAGCACTTTCTGTGTCAAAAATCTATTGCTTCCAAGAAGGAACTCGCCATATAAAATTCATGTCTTCCGTAAGCGTTATGGTAAGCGAAACTTTAACGTTTTTTCCTTAATAAACCTGCTTCGATGGAAGCTCTATTGTTTATTAGGAAATTACTAACTTTTTTGAAAGTGTGTAGTTCTCAAAAGTTTTAGGTTATCGATTTTAATAAAAAAAAGAATTGATTTTAAACTCTAATGGTGCCCGGGTACGAAAGTCCGTACATAAGGGCTTTAAAGAACTTGACAAACCTGTTGCTAGGGGTATAATAGACCCCAACTAAGGTCCTTTCAATATTTACTTGTGGCCTAGGGTATCATATCGTTAGACCTATCCACCTACACTTTATAACTTGTTTGTTTTCTCTAAGCTTTATTTATGTATCATATATAACATTCAAAAGAGAGCATTCGATCCCACAAAAATCCGTCATCTTTGTGATGCTTTATCTGACAAAATATTTTTGTTTTTAAGGTCTAGAGAACTGATATATATAAATATAAAAAGAATTAAGTTCCCAGTAACAAAATTTGTGTTTTTCAAAGCCCTTTAGAGATAAATCGCATAATCGTGCACTTCAATAAGAGAGCTCTTATACAGCAGTAAAAGATAAGTAATAAAATATACAAGAAAAGCTGGTATTTTAGTGCTGACAACGAAGAAGGGTTTAAAGCGAAAAGAAAACTAAAAATATATTATGGTTTACAAATATGCTTGAAAAAAGTCATTTATACCTGTAAAAGCAAAACATTAATGAATATCTTAAAATAGTAAGCCCTTAAAAAAGCACTTTAGGAGTGCTTTATTTTCATGTTTTATTATGTTGAAAAAAGCGCTTATTGTCAGCAGAAAATAGTCCTCCAAACCGGGAACTACCCATACAAATATCAGGCATCGCGTCATACATTAAACCTGCTCCTTCTGGAGCACATTTTTTACTGGGTTATAACTATCAGTATAAAAACCACGAAAAGCCAAAAACGGAATGCCACCAAATTGGAATTTTGGACAAAAAATGTTGGATGGGAGACAAGAGAGCTATGGTGGTGTGGTATAAAAAGATTTGTAATTATAGGTGCATTTTGGCTTAATATATTTGCAATTAAGGTAAAACTAATCTGACAATCCTGCTGGTATTCCTATAACTGATTACAGATCACAATTAAGGCCCATATAAAACTCATTTGGGGTGTAAGGAATCATATCGTTAGATTTACGCATCTAAGCTTTCAAACTTTTTGTTATCTCTTTACTTTATTTTGGTATCATATTTAACACTCACAAGAAAGAATTTAATTTCATATTCAACTATAATTTTTAAAACAAAAAAAAAAAAAACTTATTTTTTTTCTTAAATTCATAATCTGCATTTGTTTGTACTTCAATCTAAAATAAAAATTCATAATCCTTCTACTCATATGGTCTACCTATATGTACATTCTAGGTTCTACTAATTTTACTTGACTGTGGCAAATGTAAGTGGATTTGTTGTTTGTATATTATTTGACCGGAAATTATAATTGAGCTCAGCACTGCTTACAATCGAAAAGTTTTTTTTGTCATTAAATGTGTCTGGTGTCCATAAATTATGCATTTTATTGAAAATACATAATCCAGAGTAAAAACTTACTTATTTTCTCTTCTTCTTTCTTTTATTATACTCCATTTTGTAACGTCAAACCGAATTTTTTTTGTTTAGCAACAACAAATTGTAAAGTAAACTTTTATTAAACTCACACACACAGACACATACATCCATCCTTGCTTAAGTTGATCCTTTTTTTGTTTTGTATTTCAACAATAATATTTGCAATAAAAACAACAGTTTCCTAAATAAATTTCTATTGATTGGCCTTAATTTCCCATACAATTTTTGTTTCTCCACATTTCTTTTTATTTCGATTTGAGTTTTTGTTTATTCGAATGTAGTTATTTTTTATTTTTATTTTTTCGTTTGGTGTTTTTTTCTGTTATTGGTTTGTTTAGTTATTTATTCATTCATTTAATAGTGCAATGGCGCCAAAGGTTTTCCTTTTCAATTATTTATGCGTTATATTTGTGTTTGTTTTGTTTTTATTTTTTGCTACTATTAATGTTATTACTATTATTATTATTTGTTAGAGTAAGTTAGTATACATTAGTAAATACTGCTAAAGTTTCGATTTTTAATAAATTTTTTGTTTATGGCTTTGTTTTTTTTTTTTGGTTCGGATTAATTAAATTAAACGCCACATAAAATTAAGTGATTGAGTTTATTATCAAAGTTGTTTTTGGGAATACTATTATTTATTAAAAGATTTTGTTTGTTGTGCTTAATTCCCTATTTAAATAATTGATAAAAAATACTGAAATTAATTGTTGGAGGATAAGCTGTTCCTATGCGCATTTCACTGGTTGCTTAGGCCAGATCATCAGGAAACGTTCTCCTAAATAATTTCAGAAAAGCCAAAGCTATCAGCAAACAAGACTACAGAGGGAATGAGAATTACCTACAAACACTCAAAAAGTCTTTTTTGCAACGATATCAAAGCTTAAACAAAATACCAAACAATAAATCAGTGATGAGTTTTTATCTTTTCTTACATTTCCCGCTACAATTAGTTGGAATTCTCCCAACATTAATTGTAGTTGTTTTATTTTGGTATTTTGCTAAAGTAAACTATATAATATCAAAAAAGGAGGAACAAAATGTTATTTAAGATTTAAATTATTTTTTAATGTAATTGTATTGTGAATTTGTGGAGGTTAGGAAATAAGTATCAAAGCAAATTAAAATATTTTTATTTTTTACTTTTGTGATCGGAGATTTGTTTGATGCTGTTTAAAATATATAAAACTGTTGTTCCTATATCGACTCAGATCTACACAGAAGCTCTTTATACGTCTGTATGGGTGATCAGCTGTCAATTTAAAACCATAAGAGATTTTTTTAATCCAAGCCAAAAAAAAGTATTAGCCGGGTAATCCATTTCAAATCGACCAAGAGTGGGACCGGTCCCCTTTCGATTTGAATGAAATTTGGTGAGATGGTTCCTTTCATCCTTTAAGGAAAATATATCAACAAAAAAAAATTTTCATTTTTTTTTTGAAAAAGTTATGTCATATTCAAAATGTCATATTTCAAAAACTACTTAACATACGAAGATGATTTGTATGCCATTTTAAGGAGAATACTTGGGGCTACAAACAATTTATGAAAAATCATTTTTTTTTTAAATGTAATATCTGCAAAATCTAAAATTTTAAAAATGGACTAAGTCAAAAATCTAATTTTTTTATTTGGCTGTTTTTTTTATATAATACCTAAAACTGTTCTTTAAAAATCCTGAAACTTTGAAGGAGGTGTTTTTTTTTTTTTAAGATTTGATTTTTTTCTTTCACAACCTTAAAAAAATCATCTTAAAATAAAATTTTCATATTGTAATTTTGAGTAATATATTTCGTTGATATATGTTCCTTAGAGGATGAAAGCAACCTTCTCACAAAATTTCTTTCAAGTCGAAAGGGGTCGGGTCCCACTCTTGGTCGATTTGACATGAAATTACCAAGCCGGTAAATTATTTCACCTGTACTTAAATGCTGTAATAGTTTAATGTCAGAAATATGGCGTAATGCAGTCTAAATGCGCTAGTAAGCGATTATAGTAGTAAAATCCTATTCTACAGTGAATTCTTAACAATTTTTGTCCGTAAATAATATCCGCATCTAACGACACAAAAAAAGTTCTTGTAAAAAAATTGAGATAATAAAAGTATTTAAAAATATATATAAATGACCTAATTTGAATTTGTTGCCACTTGTGCAGTAAAGTGTTGGCAACCCTAAAAACAAAATTCGATAGCTGGCAGCATGAAGTGTTACACGATATCGTCATTATTGAACAATATTGCAAATATAATGAAAGGTTGGCAGCTACAGTTCAAAAATGTTAAAACATGAATCCGTTGGAGATGCCAAACAAACTGGTGGTCCAAAAAACAGCCGTTTAAATATGAATATCGAGCAGATCAGATGTGAATATGAGATGAAACAAATAGGGAATATCTAGCAAAAATTCTTCTTTTTGTAACGTAACGCCAGAAGTAATTTAAATCGTATATCAAAAATTGTATATGTATAATTTATTTTTTATGTTGTGTAAAGCGCAACTAGCTTAGCTCTGCATTAAGTTAAAAAAGGGATAACTTTTAACATCATGGGTCTAAAATAAAAGCTTATTTGCTTTCTGGCGTTACATTCCAAAAAGTAGACTTTTCGCTGAAAATTCCCATATGTACCTAAAACGAGCAAAGATTTTTTAATTTCTTTTAAAGTCCAACGCTTATTACAAAGGGTTTTATACAAAAAGTTCGCAGACTTATGCAGTTTTGTTATGCAAGTTAAAACCCTCTTCGGTTTTTTGTAACGTCACTCCGGCGCATATTTTTGCTTATATCTACAAATCCTTAGGGTTGATCGTTGTATTTTTTTCAGAATATAGTGCTGCTTTATTACTTTGTAATATAAAAAAAACTTTTTATAACTTTGACTTCTTCATTTATTTTTTATATATTTTGTACGTGAAACAAGTACGTGAAACAAAAAGCTGTTAACAGCAAAGACCTATTTTAAATGCAGATCCCTTCCTTGTTTGTATGAAAAAATATTTTCTTAACGCATACCTTTTGCATATCAGACGAAACAAATAATTAAAAACAAAAAATCTAAATATATATAATAGGATGTGTGTATGTATGTATGTGTGTATGTAACGTATGGACTCCAAAACGGCTGGGCCGATTTTGATGAAATTTTCAGGGAATCTTCAGAATATTCAGGCGGGTGACATTGTGAAGTCTGATTTTTTCTTTAAAATGATCGCCATGGTCTAACTAAGGTTTTTACGGAAAGAAAATTTTGCCCCGCCCACTTTTACGCCAACTTTTTTCGATTTACCTAAAATCAGAAAACGGCTCCATCGAGTTGACTAATTTTCCTTTCAAATGTTCGTATTAATCAACTTTAAGTTTTCATCGAAAGAAAAATTTACCACGCCTACTTTTACGCACACTTTTTCTATTAAGCGCATAACTGGAGAACGGCTTGACCGATTTGGACGATTTTTTCTTTAAAATGACCGTCATGGTCTAACTTAGGTTTTGCGGAAAGAAAATGTTGCCCCGCCCACTTTTACGCTCACTTTTTTCGTAAGATTCACAGCATATATATACATACATACAACCATATGTATTTTCAAATCAAATGTAAATCAAACATATGTATATGAGCAACATTTTAATTTATAATATTATAATGATGAAACAGAACTGGGGATGAACGATGTTTTACATGCAGTTTGACATGAAATTTTGCCCGAGAATGCGGTTTCATGGATTTTTATTTAAAGTCCGTAAATTTCGTTTAAAGATCAATTTAAATCGTCTGGTAATACAACACTAATGTTTGCTTAGGGCCAGCAACGCGGACCGGCTTAGCTAGTATGTTATAAAAATTAAAAATATTGTTACGTCGGTTAATCGGTTAATTGACTGAAATTAACAGGTTCAATCGTTAATCGAAAATAGCCAATTTGAAATTAACCGATCAGTTAATCGGGTAGTAATAAATCGGTTAACCGAATGAATATCCTTCTACTGACTCATCCAAATATACTGCTTAAAATCAACGAAAATCATATCAAATGCATTAAAATAAACAAAAATAAAATAGCAAACATCTGATTCCGATCGGATTGTGCAATCAGTTTCGCACTTTGCTTGCGCAATTGACAGTTTTACAAAAAAAAAAAAAAAAAAAAAATTTAAAAATTTATGTTTATTAATTTTATCTGACATGGGAAAATTGTGAGTTGTTTTTTTTAAATTTGCTTCGAAAAAAACAGAAATTCAGCTAAGACTACTATTTTTGAATTTCGACATACTTAATGATTTTTCACTTTCTTCTGTGGTAATGTATAACGTTGTTGAATGCAAATGTGAACTAAAAGTCTTTACTGGCCAATTCCCTTGGCACTGTGATCTCAGATACCATCATTTTTGCAGATTCTGCGATATCCAACAGAAATGTTCGCTTTCTAATCTAGCAGAATTATTCGCTTTGTACGTTTCGTAGATCTGTCATAGTGAATGTAGGGGCTACAGAAAATGTCTCAGAGTATATATTTAATCGCAAAACTATCCACATGAGACCGTTGTCCACTGTTTGTTTGCAATAGCTGACACGGCTGGATGCGCAAGGCGAATATGGATCCAGAACTACCAAAATGGTGTTGGCCCAAATGATTCGAAAATAGCAAAAGTTTTTAATTTTCAATTAATAAATTTTAAAAATGTAAATTCGATTTTATGCAAAAAAAAAAAATTTTTTTTAAAAAATGTAAGTTGCAGCAATTAAATCTTATCTGGCCTTTGCTAGAATTTTTATGCTATTTTTTAATTATATTTTTTTTTTGTATTTAAATAAATATTATGAATGAATGGGTTAATCAATAGTTTTTGAATAATTTAAATTAATCCGTTTTGAATGATTTAAAAAAAGGAAACCTTAAAGCAATTGGAACAATTGTAGTAAATAAGATGGCTGTTTTCCATATCAGGTTTATTAAGAGCCTTTAAAAAACTGATTTAAATGGTCCTGTCTTACTATGAAAATATGTAAACTAAGTTCAAAAAATGAGGACACTCAAAAAGAAAAAAGAAAATAATTTTTTAAATTATTTAATTATATAAGACTTAAATTATTCAAATTTCTGATAAATCAGTTAATCGTAATTTTAATGAATTTATATAACAATTAATTAATTAGCTTAGAATTTGATTAATTAAATATCTGATTATTTGAACTATTGATAAATCATAATCGATTAACCGCACATCATAGATATTTACCAATAAACATATTTTTGTTTACCCATCACCAAAGGGTATATATTCACACATTTTTCATTCGGTAGGAAGTTTCTACAACCTTGGTATTAGACTACATTAATGGGGTTATTTCGTAAATCCCTTCACCTGTAGCTAAAAAGTTTTGTAAATTTTCTAAAACTTGCTTTACAAAATATCTCCCTAGGTATAGATAATCTGGATCCTAAAGCCTAATAGTAAATTTAACGACATCCCACTGTTTTTCTGGTTGTTGTATTGGACTATTTCGAAGATCGTAGATAAGTTGAAACTAGTAACGTATGTTATTGTGCTTAATTCCCTTTTTTATTAATGTTGGGAGAATTCCAAATAATTGTAGCGGGAAATGTAAGAAAAGATAAACTCATCACTGATTTATGGTTTGGTATTTTGTTTAAGCTTTGATATCGTTGCAAAAATGACTTGTTGAGTGTTTGTAGGTAATTCTCATTCCCTCTGTAGTCCTGTTTGCTGAAAGCTTTGGCTCCTCCAACAATAAATTTCAGTATTTTTTATCAATTAATAAAAAAGGGAATTAAGCACAACAAACAAAATCTTTTAATAAAATATTTTTATTGAAAAAAAATTTTGTCATATTGGCACCACGGCTATTCTTAAAGAAGCGCATTCCGGACGTCTAATTTTGGGATACTTTTCCGATCATTGCTGACTGAAGAGTTCAAATCGCACCAACCGGTGCATTTTCCTGGAAATTGTTACTTATACAAAGGAACATTCATTAACGTATGAGAAAACTTAATGTCAACAAAGCAAATATTTTTTTTGCAAAAAACCACACCGAGTTATTTTTTTTTGCAGTTCAATAAAATTACGTATTTATTTCTTACCACTGAAATGTACATTTATAATAAAAATGCTTAAGCTAAAGGGCTCTGGAGACTTTCAAATAAACCCGTCAATCAGTGCATATGTGTTAGTGTCGTTTATTTGAGGCTTTTTCGGAGACGTACAAATAAACACGGCAATCAACAATTGTATTTTGTAAAAAACCAAAATATTTATATTTTTCATGACAACAAACACAAAGAAAATAATTTTTTTTGTCAATCACAACAGGAGACTATCAAATAATCAGCCATCAAAGAAAAAAATCAAAACTTTTTGATTTTCATCAAGCATTGCCGACAACGCGTATGTGTACCCGAAAAAGAACGACTGCACGCACACAACTATATGATTGATGTATTTATTTGATAGTTTCCCGGGCGTTTAATTTGTTTTAATATTAAGTTTAAATAATTTATTCTCAGAATGCGGTTAGTTGCATCGAACGTTTGATCTTTTAGAAAAATGTTAAGGCTGCAATTAACTGAAAAAGACTGCTGCATTTTTAGATGCATATTCATTGAACTTAATTAAATTTTGCATCAAACTAATTTGCTTTAATTGAATCAAAATGCTGTAAAGTTACTTTCAGAAGACTTATAATAAAATAAATTTTTTTATTATTTAATTAAGCGCCGTGCTAGACCAGCAACTGGAAACCTGCTATCCAGACACTTCGCAATATTGTGAAATTCTCGCATAAATTGTAAGAATTAAGAAAAAGAAAAAAAAAAGAACTTACCAGCTACTTAAACTTGCATATTTTCATGGTGTTGTTTTACACTGTCTGCGTTTTATATAAAATTAAACACATACACACATTCATACATAGTTTATATGTATTTAAGTTATTTCATTATTTTATAATGGTCCGTTGTATATGCACTACATATTATGCTCCTCTTAATGTTATTCCGCCTATAAAACACTAGTCGTACCAACACCTCTAGAAACCACTGCCACAATCTACTCAACCCCTGCTGAATTATCTTAATCATCATCACAAGCGAATGCGGTAAAATCGTTTCATTATAAGATTTAGTCAAAAGTGAAAAATTAAAACAAGAAAACAAAAATGCTAAATAACTTCATCTCTGGCTTTAAAATTTTACGAACAAAAAAATCCTTTAAGACTTTTTTGTTATGAGTTTTGGTATGCCCAGTAATGAATAAAAAATCTGTACAAGGAAAGAGTCAACAATTGTCTGTGGGCAGTCTTCAACTAACGAAATACGACGCTTCCACCCACTCGTCCATTCACCCAATGAGAAGTCACTGACAATGGGGTCAGTTTTAATTAAGCGTAATGCAAAACGTCTTTTGCTTAAAATTAAGCTGGGAATTTGTTGGTGTGTGTTGTTTTAGATTTTATGCAAAATAAATTTTTTTCACGTAAATACAATAAAATACCAAGACAAAGTTTTCTTAATCGGTTGGAACGAATCGTGTGTACTTGCTGACTCATTAGCAGAGATGCTAAGAAAAAGGAAAATTTTATTATAAAAGAAAAAGTTTACAATTTTTTAATTTTATACGTAACTAGCTTAACCCGGTGCGCTTTGCTTCCCCCATCGAAATAAAATTGGTAAGATTTTTTTAAAAAGCAAAGCATCGTGGACTAAAATTTAATGATTTTACAGTAACCGTTCAACAGATATACATAAATTTCAAGTGGGAGGTGCCATGCCTACTTTTCCCATTGAACCTACCTTTTGAAATATGTTGTGGGATATTATCTAAGCTATTTATACAAATTGGAATACTTTCACTATTACAGTACTCTAAATACGTAGAAATCTATATTTCCATTGGATGGGAGGTGCCACGCCCGCTTGTCTAATACAGCCGGGTTTTTGGCAGATGTCGTGTATTGATAACGAAGTTATTTGTTTCATATTGGAAAACTCTTACTGTAACCGTCCTCCCGATATAAGGTTATTCATATTTTTATTGTTTGGTTGGTGCCACGCCTACTTGAAAATTAAATTATATTAATAGCCTACGTTAAGCGACGGATAATCAAGAAATTACTGTGAAACTTTCAGGAAATCGGCTCAATAGCTTAGAAGTTTGTAGAGAACAAACAAACATACACTTTTCCATTTATATACATTAGACCGACTCAAGTTGTATGGAGCCGAAAAAAGTGTTTTAGTTACCCCTCTGAAAATAAAGGTTGATATGTTTTATGATGATTCCCAAAATATTTTGGTTCTAGCGTTGACCATACGTGAGCTGGACCATTTTTAAAAAAGGTATTTTTTGCAGTTTTTCGAATTTTTTTGTACTTTACTCCAAGACGACATAAATAAAATTTGTTATCATCGAAAAAGAGTTTTTGAAGCAGCATCCAATGGTATATAAAACTTGACTGCTTGCGACGTACTAATTGAGATATTTAACTAAATAAATATTTTAGTTTCGGGTTTTCATACAATTTCTACGTATTTTTTTTATTAATTTTATATTTTTTTATTGTATTTTTCACATTTTGATAAATTGAAATATGAAAAAATTTGATACCCATATTGCCTATATATGAAAAAAAGCTAAAATATATTGCGATTTTCGCGTTTTATGTGAATAATTACAAAAAAATAAATAAAATAACATTATTTTAAAACAAATTCAATTTGAAAAGCAGAACATTACTTCCACATACGTAGAATTTGTATGAAAACCCAAAACCAAAATATGTATTTAGTTAAATATCTCAATTAGTAAGTCGCAAGTGGTAAAGTTTTATATACCATTGGATGCTGCTTCAAAAACTCTTTTCGATGATATCAAATTTTATTTATGTCGTCTTGGAGCAAAGTACAAAAAAATTCGTAAAACTGAAAAAAGACCTGTTTTAAAAATGGTCCAGCTCACGGATGGTCAACGCTAGAACCAAAATATTTTGGGAATCATCATAAAACATATCAACCTTTATTTTCAGAGGGGTAACAAAATCACTTTTTTTTTTGAGTCGCTCTAAAATACATATTATATTTTTATTTTGAAAGTTGTAGTTTACCATAAGAGTTGGTCCTACAAAGCTTGAAGACTTTTGTCTTCAGATATGAAGTATTTAATATTTTCAGTCTATAGAGGGTATTGCTCCTCCCTTCGTCTACCCCACCTATTTTTATTTTGGAATTTATAGTTTACCATAATAGTGGCTTTAACCACATTTGAAGACTTTAGCTGTAATAGTTCTTCATTTATGCGATATTAAATATGTGCTTCCTATGGGGGGTATAACTCGCCCTGCGCCTACCCCCTTTATTTATATTTTAAGGTGAAGTTTTACATTAGAGTGACTCCTACCAAATTTGAACATTCTCACTATAACAGCTCTTAAGATATGCGATATTAAACATTGGCTTCCTATAGGGGGTAGCACTTCCTTTCTTAGAACAATGAAGAATTTGTTTTGTATAAGAGCGACCCATCAAAATAAAAATAATAAGAGATATAAAATATTGAAACAATTTTATTGTCGTTGCGTTTAAGGCCGTTGTACACTATCCCACAAAGTCTTAGGCCCTAATCATGTAAAACGCAACGCAACGCCAAAGAATTTTATTGAAAGCTAAAACAAAGTCATAAATATTTTGTAATTTTGTTGTTGCTTTCTACAGAAATTCATGTACCGTTTTAAAAATTTTCAATGCCCCAAGCTATGCAGCGTTTGAAATTTTAAAACGAAATGTAAATTTCTGTAGCAAGCTACAACAAAATTACAAAATATTTATTACTTTGTTTTTGCTTTCAATATAATTCTTTGGCGTTGCGTTGCGTTTTACACGATTAGGGCCTAAGACTTTGTGGGATAGTGTACAACGACCTTAAACAACACGTCAATAAAATTGCTACAATATTTTATATCTCTTATTATTTTTATTTTGATGGGTCGCTCTTATACAAAAAAAAATTCTTCATTGTTCGAAAAGAACAACATCTTAAGCTTTTAAAAGCCGTGAAGAGCAGATCCTGAGCTTTGGATCAAACAATTTAACATATCCATGTCAGAATTTCTGGTTCAATGCACTAGCTAAAATCAGTTGTATTTTTTTATTTAACCATAAAAATGTTCTAATTTTTCTATACTGGTTAGCTCAGATGTGAACTCAGCATAGTGTAAAACTTCTAAAAAACAAATAGGAAATTTTTAATTTTTTTTTTTTTTGGTTTTTGTATAGATGTAAGTTCTTTAGGGCCATTTTGTGCCATGCCATTAAATATGTTTTAAGACTAATTGTCGTTTTGTTCTCAAAAATAATTTATAGCAAATAACAAGCTATAACATCAATCTAAAATAAAAAATAATATTTTACAAAACAGAACTTGGAAAATATAAGCCATCAAAATGGTGTCTAGCGTATGATCACGTCATTGGAATTATTACTATAATGTCACGACAGTCGCCGAGGGTTAAGCAAGCGAAAACAAGTCATTTCTTACGTAATCCATTAATTCCTTGTAAAAGGAAATAAAGCCATAAATATACAGCTCTCTGTGCTATTTGATTTGCTACAAATGACAACAAGGCAGTAAACAAAAAACAACTGTTTTCAGCAATAAAATTTTGGGAAAAATATATTTTTTTTAAACGATAGAACTTTGTTAAATGAAACAATTTTCTTAGTGGTGTTTTAAATAAATATTATTATTAAAAAAAATTAGAGTGTTATATTCGGCTGTGCCGAATCTTTGATACCCTCCACCGACTGTTAGAATATGTCAGGAGTGGGGATTAAATGGAACCTATGATATATTATGGACCCATTTTTACGAATTTTGACAATGTCATTTCTAGTTGTATAAACTATATTTATCGCTGATATGCACACCGTTTATAAGCATTTCACGGTTATTGCCACCCCAACATGAACAATTTTTCTTTCGTATTTTAAATACTCAACTAATTTGTGCGTGTATGCATTTCGGTTATATCTATATTTCGCTTTTATGTAAATTCGTATAAAGGGTCCGCCATCTAACGCTTTTTTTCAACTAGTGCTTATTTCGTGAATGGTAACACTTATCTCATGTCTGATTTGACAGACAATTAGTTTTGTCCTTCCCCTGAACGAATATGGTAGTGTATACGCTTGAACAACGCTGGGAAATATTGCAACATTACTTTGAAAATCATGGTAATGTTGCAGAATGTGTGCGAAACTTGCGTACGGATTTTGGAGGAAGAGAAGCACCGTCAGCTCCGTATGTTCGTTATCTTGTGAAAAAAGTGAAAGAAACTGGCATCCTCATCGATAAACCAAAGCGTGAAAAGCCAAAAACAGTGCGTACACCCGAGAATATTGCTGCTGTGGCAGAAAGTCAATTCATCGTCGTTCTCAACAATTGAACATTTCGGAGACATCATGGAGACAATTTTGCATAAAGACCTTGGGATGACGCCATTTGAATGAAATTATTTTCCATTATTAAGCGGAAGGATTGTACTTTCAAATAAAAAAAGAAATTCGCAAAAAAAAACCATTTGTTTAAGGTCATTAAGATATTTCTACGAAATTAAATATAATCATATTTAAAAATTTTTATTTTTGATTATTTAAAATTGAAATTAATTAGAATTTAAAAAACCGACATACCGCACTTGACCATAACGATGGTATTAACTAGGGAGATCGAACGGTTATTATTCGACCGGTTTTAACCGGTTAATTTAGCTTTGCCCAAGTCGGTTATTTTAAAATGCCCATTTTTCGAATATCGAATAAACCGGTTATTTTGGTACAATAAACCGGTTATTTTAGTACTGTGTAATTTATATACATTTTCCTTCCTCTTGTTGTAGATGTACCCGTAATTTAAGTATTTTCTAATTGAATATTGGCCAAACTTGAACTTTTTATGAAGAATGTCAAAACAAAATTTAACAAAATTCAAAAAACATTATGAACACTGTAAATACAAATCGCTTATAAAAGCGTGTGGTCTTGTAGAAAAAAACCAAAAACTATTCAAAATACTACAAACACGTGTGCAGTTAAAAAGTAAAGAGTAATTTGTACAAGAGTATTCTAAATATTAAATATATTTTTATATGAAGGTTATCTCTAGATATTTTTCGAATGCGATTAAAAATACAAAGTAGGTGCTTGAAGTGCCCTAAAATGATAAGTTACAAAAGTTCTTCCATGTAACGACTTATGATTTATTTATTTATTTATTTATTTTTATTTATTTATTAGATATCAATACACCTTTCTTAGTATACCTTTACTTAGTATACATGCTTGATATTAATGTGATCCAAAGGAAACTTAACTCCGTTCGAAGTAGTTCTAAGGAGACGACAAATAATACTTTACTAAAATACGCTGCAAAAAATGAATCATTGGGTGAAATATTAGCCCGTTGTGTTGCCGAGGACGAAATGCCCGTTAATGCACTAAAAACTCTTAAGTAGTTCTAGCATCTTTTCATGCTGAAAAATACAGCATTACCGCGGAATCAACGATATGGGAAAAATTTCTACCAGTTTCATTTATTAAAACACCAAGAACTAAAAAACAAAATTGAAGAAACCATACAATGTCATGGAATGTTTTAAATTGTAGTCGATGAATTTACAAATATTTTACACAAAAAGAATGTTCAGTTCATTATTCGTTTCTATAATGCTGAAACAAAATAATTTTAAATAGATAATCCTGGCTAAGAGGTTTTGTTTGCAACTTTTGAAAAATATGGTTGATTTATATAGACATGCTTAACCACCAACAAATTAAAACTCATTCCAAATAAATTTGAGAGAATATTTCAAATAATAACTTTATAAAATTCCTATTATTTATTTGCTTTTTCAAAACGTTTGTCTAGATCAAATATCATTCAACAGTTTTCAAATTACATTATACAAATATCTTCTTACAAATAAAGTTTAGTAAATCAATTAAAAAATTGTTGAAAATTTAGCTAAAGGTTGATTAATTTACTGGTGCTACTTTTCTTGGATTTTATCGTAAAATATTTGTTAGGTCTGATCTAAGTCATATCTATGTATTTTGTTGGTTCCTTACCTTTGCAAATTGTTTTATTTTTATTCAAATTAACGTTTTATTTTAAAAACTTATTTGATTTTTGTGTTTTTAAGTATTCGAATTAAAACCGGTTAACCGGTTATTTAAAAATTGCTTAACCGAAAACCGGTTTTTTTAAAATAGCAACTATTCGTAATATTCGAAAACCGGTTATTGAAAAAAGTCGAATAATCGATCTCCCTAGTATTAACACAAAATTTAAAAATTTTCAGCTGAAGCAAAACAATGTTTAATTTAATATTAAAGGCATTCGAAAAAAAAAATTTAATCTTATATGATAAATTGATCTCAATAGAAATGTTAAAAAAACAGAAAACAATATTGGTGTTCTATTTTTTATATATGCATTATTTATGCATGTAAGCGAGTTTTTCCATAAGCCTTGTCGCTGCATATAACCGAATTGCTATGTATGCATTTCACGTTTATAAGCACTACAATATGGTAAATTATGCACTGATCTTCACGAAAGTTGATAGTGGGATTTGTAGTCATATGAAACTATGATGGACCAAATTTAATTACAATTCGTTCCGGTCTTAGGCGTACTAAAGGGGCTTCCGAGAGTGGGCTTTATATGGGGCCTCTGGTAACTTTTGGACCGATCATAATGAATTTTTGTCTGATTTTAAGTTATATAGAACGATTTTGTGCAAAATCCTATAACAATATGGCATTCCGCCACTAGTTTTTGTAACAACATTTTGCTTCATAACTTTATCCTACTGAACCGATCTTGATGGATTAAAATTCCAACTTGGTTAGGATAACTAGAATTGTTTTTTTCTTTTGAGTTTTTCAAAAGTAAGCGTGTTTTCAACAGACGGACATGACTGAAACGACTAAAATTACTCAAGAACCCAGAATAATATGAATATTAAAAAAGTTTCACACGGAATGACTAACTTAGTATGCCCCCATTCACCACTAGTGTTGGTGTTTTAAGTAATATTAAAGAAATAATTCCGTTTAATATTGCCACAGAATGCCTCTTGTCGACAACCACAACACAAAAGTGACCGATTATGACATTTGTGGTCGCATTCAATTGCATATTGCGGGCAAATTTTTGTGAAGACTATTACGTGAATGCTTTCTTGCATTGTTGATTGACTTTTCGTTCTAAAAATTTTAAGTGGGACGCAAATCAGCTGTTTCCCATTGAAAATATAAGGGAGCGATAGCGGCCGACATCGTGATTCAGGCTTTAAATTATTTTTTCCCACATTTAATTGCATTGCTTACTTGTATTACTTTCTTAAATTTAATGTACATGACATTGGAGTTCTTCCTACATACAACTCAATTGAAACATCCATCCCTTTGCATGTACAACAATAAAATTTCAATATTTTATGTTTTAAGAAATTTAATTTTGCCATAAACAGCTAAACTGTAATACCACACCTTTTAACTATCCTATACATAGCCGCACACACTCACATACACATTAACACTTTCTGAGTTTGTTCTTACATTTATGTTTATGCCATAACTTCTTTCTTGCATACACTTCCGTTTCCGTTGCAGTGTCGAGTCTGTTTCTTCATTTACGAGTGTACGACTGACTTTAACTTTATGATTGGAAGACAGAACAGTTCTCTAAAAAATATTTTCTTGCAAATAGAAATCGTTTGAAACCCGTTTGGGATTTTCAAAACTTTTGCTGAAGAATTCATTATGTCCAAGTGCTGTTATTGGTATCATAGTGCTTATAACGGAACTAGTACTATTATTAAAATGCGTTTACAGGACGATGAATTTCTGACATTTTTCTTATTATTCTTTTTTTGCTTCATTCCAATATCTACGTTTAAAAGACAAGTAGAAGAAAAATATTATAAAATAAAATTAAAACAAAAACCATGTTTAAAACGTCAATATCTTTGTCGTCATTACCAACCAGCTTAACCATTGTCGTCTTCATCTTCATCATTATCAGCAACACCACCATCAAAGTAAGTGGTAGTGGCAGCACTGTCAACATCCATTCCGTTGTAACACAAGCAATAATATTTAACGATAACAAGAAGTTCTTATTACAATTGCTTTATTATTGAAATAAGAAAATTACGCTTAATTTCAGTAGCTGAGGTCTAAGATTATAGAAGAGTATTTAACAAATTTTCTGCATATTGCTCAGGAAAGAAATTTTAGATGTTATAGAAAATTTCAGTATAATTAAATTTAGAAAATAACATAACCAATTTTATAGTTAAATTTTTAGTTCAATGATCTTTTTAGTGCGGTAATCGTAGGTAATGGGTGCTTGTTAAACAACGATCAAAATTACTAATAATAATAAATATTAATTAGATTTTGGTTCTACCCAGGAAAAACTTTTTGAATTTTGGTAATAGGTCGTAGTTATTTCATACGTTACCTGGTAAGTAGTTGTCATTACAATTGTCATTATTCTGAAAACCTCAATAAGTACTTGCTAGTAATGACCTCAGTAAGTACTTTTCACTACTATTTTTTTCAGTTATGAATATTTGCTTACTAATAATTAGCTAAATAACTACTTTTTAGCTGTCTTGTTTTCAGTACTGAATATTTACTTACTGGTAACTAGCACCATAACTATTTATTAGGTCTATTAACTAGCGCCAATTAAACAAAAACTAGTTATTTTTTGGCTGCTAGTAAGTATATTGTAAGTACTTACAATTCAACTTACTGGTAGTTAAATAATAACTAGATATTTTGTGACTTCTAGTTAGTGTATTGTAACTACTGAATTCTGTGGACAACTCGAACAAAAATAAGTAGTTATTCAGCCGAAAAATAAGTAGTGTTCAAATGTCTCCAATATTACTTGCTAACTTACCAGGTAAGTAAAGTTTTTGCTGGGTACGAGCACATTAACACGACAAGTAAGTATTGAGAGGAAAGACTCGATCTTATACCATAAGAAAATTATTGTATATTTACGTTGACCTTATAAATACAGAACACAAAATTTTTAGGTTATGCAAATATATCATATGGATTAGGGTTTTCATTCGGTTCATTAACTACCCAGGAAAAACTTTTTGAATTTTGGTAATAGGTCGTAGTTATTTCATACGTTACCTGGTAAGTAGTTGTCATTACAATTATCATTATTCTGAAAACCGCAATAAGTACTTGCTAGTAATGACCTCAGTAAGTACTTTTCACTACTATTATTTTCAGTTATGAATATTTTCTTACTAATAATCAGCTAAATAACTACTTATTTGTTGTCTGGTTTTCAGTACTGAATATTTACTTACTGGTAACTAGCTCCATAACTAATTATTAGGTCTATTAACTAGCGCAAATTCAATAAAAACTAGTTATTTTTTGGCATCTAGTAAGTATATTGTAAGTACTTACAATTCAACTTACTGGCAGTTAAATAATAACTAGATATTTTGTGACTTCAAGTAATTGTATTGTAACTACTGAATTCTGTGGACAACTCGAACAAAAATAAGTAGTTATTCAGCCGAAAAATAAGTAGTGTTCATATGTCTCCAATGTTACTTGCTAACTTACCATGTAAGTAAAGTTTTTGCTGGGTACTACCCGATTAACTGATCGGTTAATTTAAAATTGGCTATTTTCGATTACCGATTAAACCGGTTAATTTCAGTTGATTAGCCGATGAAACAAAATTTTTAATTTTTTGTAGTATTAAAACATATTTTTTTGTGTTTTTAATTATTTGTTAAGTCTAATATACAAAATGTATGTATTTAGAAAATATTTTTTCCTACAAACCAAGAAGGTGTACATTGATCTTCATTTTGAATAAGTGTTTGATGTCAACACCTTTTTGTTTCACCTACTTTTTATATGTGTGCGTTTAATTATTTGTTTCTTCTCATATCTTCTCATATCAATTTTTTAACAGAATTAACCGAAAAAATTAGAAGTGTTAAAAATTTAAAATAATTTGAACAGGACTCTAATGGCATCATAGAAGATTTTAGAGAAATCCAGTAAAAGGACTGAGCAATAAGATATTCTTTATTTTGATTTCTCCAATATCTACGATAAATGAAAGAATTTATTCCAAGTCAAGTTTTATCAAAAGTAAAGTAAAGAATTGCTTAAATCCTGAACAGTTAAACCCAATTATTTTTCTAAAAGATTATTTTTGAAGATCTTCCTAAGCTATTAAAATAACGAATAAAATGATCTTACCTTTTTTTTTTTTAATTAAAACAAAAAATATTTAAATTAAAAAATATGTTTGATATATTTATGAATTATTTTTTGTTTGCTTGTTTTACTTCAAGAATTGTTATGTTTGTTATGTTATTGTTTTTTTTACTCATAAAGTCCAAGTTATAAATAATTTATGAACTTAAATTTATCAAAAAACTTTATTAATCGGTTAACAGAACAATAACAAGATTAACCGACTAAACCAAAATTTCAGTTAATTAATCGAGCGATTAACCGATTAAATATATACCCTAATATGGATACATCAACATTACCTTTGCCCGAAAGAATCAACCAACATTTTTCATATTTAAACTGTTTTAAAACCCAAAATTATGTTTGAAAACTTCAGAAAATGGCAATCTAATTTGTTTTTAATAATTGGATTTCAAGCAAAAAAAAAAAAAAAAAAAACATATTAACTTGATGTTATAAAAGTGTGTACTTAAGATAAATACTAAAAAAAAATAAATACCAAGAAATAAATTTTGAATGGGCACTATTCCGAAATGATGTTTGAAACTTTTTTGGAAACTAAAAGCCTGCTCAACGATTTCGAAAGAACGTCTTCGATCGCATTCTAAGCGCTCAAAAACTGATTTTGGTTAAACTAACTCTATTCTATACGAACATACATTCGAACGACAACTCGAAAGAAAACGTAAGTACTTTCATACAAAAATAGGTTTATTAATATCGAAGGTATCGCCAAGATTACGAACACAAATGTCAAAACCACTCACTTGTTGTTTTTTTTTTGTCGAATCGTTGAATTAAAAAAACAACAAGAAATATTTAAGAGTAATTTAAATAAATAATAAATAAAAATGGAAAACAAATGGTAAGGACATATGTAAAATAAAAATATTTTATTGAGTGCTTAAACGTAAAATTATAGTTTATACAAGTAAGAAAGTATTGTCGAACAAGCCCGACCATGTTTAAGAGTGTATCCTTTTTGGGATCCATGGGCAATCATTTGGCAATCCTTCTGTTTTTTCGTACTTTTTGTTAAGAATTCTTCTTGAAATCCAAAGTATATATTTGTTTTTTTTTTTTTGTTTTTGTCTTACATTTTTCTTGTTGACCTTTTTCAGCACAACTTGAAGGACAAATGTTGTAAAATGAAAATTAATGAAAGTTAAATTCAATGAACTTAAGCCTAATTAAAATATCTAAATTTGTAACACATAAAAAGATTGGTTTTTGATCCTTATTTTAGCATATCGATCGACTTAGAATTACCTCCTGAATCGACATAACGATGTCCGTTCGTCCGGCTGGCGGTATAACTTTTGTACGCAAATTACAGTTCACAATTTTAGAGACAATTTGATGAAATTTGATACAAATTATTAAATTTTTATAATGACGAATAGTAGGAATCAGCCTTTATAAAGCCCCCATATAAACTTTTTTCCAGAATAGAGTCTTATTTCATATAAACCATCTTATTATGCTGTTATTTCGATTGAACTTGGGCCAGAAATATTTTTTTCCAACCATAATCATTCAACCAAATTTTATTTGAACCGGGCAATATGTGACCACAGCTACCATAAAAATACCGTTCCCTAATATAGCTTTTAACGCCATAGCAACCTTATAAATAATGGTATTGATATGCAATTTGGTGACGATAACTTCAATGTCATGACATGATTGTCCAGAATTGACCACAGGTCCCATACAAACGCTTTCCAAAAAATCTTATTCAGATGTAGATATCTAGATTATATTTGGCATAAAGAACTCTTATAAGTACATGAATCTTAAACTGATAACATAATTTTGTTTTGGCGCGTCCATGATTGCACATTAGTCCCAAATAGGGTACACTCTCGAAAATTTGTGTTTTGTGTAGGGTATTATATAGTCTCTCTTGTTTTTTATAATTAGGTAAATATCATTAAAGTGGTGAAATATTCCCAGTAAACAGTAAAGCTTGATGTGAAATTAATAATGGTATTTTATTAAGCCCATTCTGAAATATATCGTCGGACACAGGTTGACAACTCTTAACTCGCAAAAAAATCGAATCGGGGTATTATTTATTTTAATTTTTTTTTAATCTCTTTTAATACCTTTGTTTTCTTTACACCATCTTACAATAAATATCTCCTACTAATTTTGGTTTTTTTTATTTACTTCCAACACGGTTTAGTAACGGTGTAATAACGTTTTTTTTTGTCTCCTGAAAAGTACAAAAAAACATGTTAAGAGTTGTCAACCTGTGACCGACGATATATTGCTACAAAATGGTGAAATATCATTAAAAAAAAGAGAACTTTTTATGAATTTCTTAATAAGATTCAAATAAAATCAATATTAAATTTCAGACCTTTTATTTGTGTTTGCTGGGAATGTGGGGAATTGTTATTTCACACTAGCACAATGATAAAATTTTTAATAATACATTCTCATCACTTAAGTTTTTTTTCGACAACAGACTTTTTTGACAAGCGAGTTTCATATCTATGTAATCTATGCCTAAACAACTCCTTAGTGTGTGTGTGAAACGGTAGCAAAGTTCTATGGTGAAATACAATTTGTCTGTGGTAGAACAATTTCATGCTTGTGCTGACAACGTAAACTTTTGTTTTCTGACATTTCTTAACAGAAGTCTAAGTCGGAAACTTTTTTGGCTGCGGCGGTTCTGCAAAAAGTAGCCGGTAAAATTTCACCTGATAAAATAATTAGTTATTCAAAATTAAAAAATTATCTATTACAATTTGTTTTTTTTTTTAAATATATGAGCTGTTATTATTATAAATATATTTTAAACCGACTTCAAAAAAGAAAGAGGTTTTCAATTCGGTTGTATGTTGTTTTTTAATGTTTGTTACCGCATGATGCTGTCATTTGTGACGCTCTTAATAAAGCGTGTCAGCAGATTGTACTTACAAAAAATTTTGGATATCAGAGGGTCAATTTGTCTGTCCGGAAATTCTATTTTTGAGCTACCCCATAATTTATAATCCAATTTTCAGAATTCGCGCCTGCTTTTAATAGGATTTGCTAGCAGGTTGCAACTATGAAAACATTTTGAGGATGCACAATTGGCTTTTTCAAAGTTTTCGCATTTTTTTTGTTCAAGTTTTGACGTTTTTCTGCGATTTTTTATTTTCTACTGGTTGGAACCCATAAACAGATATTTTATGCTTTTATAAACTTTTCGGATATTTCTCGTTTTTATTAAATTTTTTTTTAAATCTTCGCGAATTGCGCATTTTTAGGTTATCCAAATCCTAGTAAGCTGATTATGAGATTAATGATCTAACAAACATAAGTTATCCTTTTTTATTTAGATAGCCTCTCAATCGAATATAATTCTATGTTATTGTTATTAGTTTTTTCCAATTTCACTTACATAAGATTATTTTTGCCTTGGCAATATAACAAAATGCTTGTAATGTAAATGTAATTGGCATTCTGTAGTCTATTACTGAATTTTAATTTTTTTTTTAAGTATTTTACTTTTATACAGACATGCACAAATTATAATAACAAAAATGTTATTAATAAAAAATTAAATATGTAACTATTTGTGATTTTAAAATAGATTATATAAATATACAACACGGCTAAAAAGAATAGTTTCACTAAGAAAATGAGTGTAAATATAACTTTCGATTTCAACTCAAAATTTAAATTCGGCGGGGGCTTAGGGGCGACTTTGAGCTGCACGACCTGGGAGTGTGTCTATGATAATTGTGTGGTTGTCAAAAATTTCTACGCTAATGTCAAAATTTATACTAGCCCCCTGGGCTAGTGAAATTTTATTCACCTCAACAGTGTCCAAAAATTTTACTTTCATGAGTACTTTGCTACCGTTTCACACACGCGCTTAGAATAAATTAGCATAAAGTAATATTTTTTATACGCTTTAAAGTTATTATTCATTTAAATTTTTCAAAAAAAAAAAAAAAAAAAAAAAAAATTAATTATTCCGTAATGAGTAATATCAGATCAATTGGAAATTAAGTTACTAACTACAGAAGAAAGCCAGAACATTTTATTATGTATATACAAAACAATTTAAGATTTTTTACTTGAAAATAATTCAAACTAAACAAAGCTCTAAAATGCAGAGCTGTTCTGTGTAATACATAACGGATGGTTATCGTAGGTATATTGGACGTAACTGCAATTATTAGCACTTTAGATTACAAAAAAGTTATTTGAAATATTTCTTATTTATTATATCGAGCCTATATCGCAAAAATAGATTAAGCGGCATCATTCTTAATTTTTCTTTTTTTCATCATCATCTTTTAAAATGCCACGGTCACATAAGGTAATGTTATAATTTTATAACAAAATGAATTTAAGCTTAAGCGCAAATCTTCATAAAACATTTTTTATGGAACATAATAAAAAAAACCTTCTCCTGTAAAATTGTGTTTTTGTCGCTTAATGTGTTTTTTTTGCGGTAAGGGCTCGATATGTTATAAATACGTTTAAAAGGGCAAACACTTAACTACTATATTAACGCCTTTCCGACGAGGACATGATGCCCGAACAGAATCTTTAAACATAATGAAACTACAATGCAAAAATTTTTTGATTTAAGGCCAATTCTAGAAGATATCAATTTAAAGGTTTCTGCCAAGCATTTTAGACCAAAAGGCAATCATACTTTTATTGCTCCCTAATGTCTGAAACATATTTCAGATAATACAAAATACTCTTGTCGCTTAAAATGACCTTTGATTGTCTTTAACTGATTACATCTGTTATACTTTTTTAAATTATTTTTTACAAAAAGTTTACGGGTATTCTAAGAAACGAAATTGTATGTCTCTGGGAAAAGAAACATGTCTGGGAAATAAGAAAACCTATTTGTTTCTAATGGGTCTATAGTCAAATCTGGACCCACAACATTTTGAAAAAAAAACTTGGCTAAAATAAAAGCTTTTTGTGAAACTTCTATCCAATTCTAATATTTCAAGCAAATTTATGTCAGAAAAAACGAATTTTGGGAGAGGATCTTACAAAGGAGTACTTTTCTTCAAATAAATACTGCATGAATAATAACATAAATTCACGGATTATAAGTTAAATATCCTTATTACGAAAAGACATTTGTATAAGAGCTTTTTTTGATGTCAGAGTACTAAATAAAATAACATGATTAAAATTGGTAGCCATAGTTTTCATAAAAGGACAGGACACAAAACCATCCAGTAGGATTAGGGTTGCCAGTCGGGCTTGTTTTGGCTGGATTGTCCAGCTTTTTAATGGCCTGTCCAGTTTCAAGCTAAAAAGAAATTTGTCCAGCTAAAAGAATTTTCCACAAAATGCTCTTAATATTTATTGCTTTAAAATTATTTTTATAAATTTCCTTATTGGAACATAATGCATCTGCAATAGCGCCATCATTTCTATTTTTGATTTAATTCGTATGTACAGTACTATTTCCATCACAGTACTATTTCCATACTCAAGAGCTGAATATGCAAGATTTTTACATCAATTTTTTACTTAAGATAAATGTAGGAGCGATAACTAATTCTACATTAAAATAAGAAACTAATTTTTTGAGTTATGACGTTGTTCCAGCAAATTAGAGGTATGTAGATATATGTAGATTTGTGATGTTAGTATTGTAGTAAAGTATTATAAAAAAAAACAATGTATTAATATTAATGTCATACTCGTACATATGGGTATTTTTTAATAAAATTTTTGTACAATAAACAAGTAACTTTTCGTGAAAATTTTATTTTAAAATGTCCAGCTTTTTTTTTAATATCCAGCTTTTTTAATTCACATGTCCAGCTTTTTGATAACTGGATCTGGCAAGCCTAAGTAGGATTGACGGATATTATTCGAATGATTTTTGGCTATTGCGTCTAGAACAGAGCTCCTTAAGAAGAGAGTAAAAAAATTAATGGAAGTATTTGATATCAAGTTGATGATCTATATAAGATTTGTTCTTCTTAAAGCGATTTTATAGAGTGGGTTTATATTGGACAAATGGTCAATGCTGGCTAAACCACCACTACATTTTTCCGTGAAGTAGTAGCTACTGCAAGTTTTATATCAATACCAACATTTATAAGGAAGTTATGGCATTTAAAGGTATTTTCGGTTGTGGTATTCGTAAAGGAGCTACGGTCAAATTTGGTTTATTTTTTAAAAGTATTTGGTAAGATAATTAAGAATGGAATAAAATATTTTTGAACCAAGTTTTTTTTAAAGCAAAACATACTTATGTAAAGTAAAGTAAAGAAATAATCAAATAAATCTAAGCCTTAATAAATTTTTCTGCACAGGATACGAAGAAATAAAGCAGCCAAAACCGTGACAGGGTTAAGTGAGCTCTCATGCTTTCTCTCGTGGTATTTATTTACTTAAACATAAGTATTGTAGAGTATGATATGGACGGACTTTCACGCATATACTCTCCTACTTGTTTAAACTTATAAATATTTCATAAAATAATATAAAGAAATGCTCATCTTAGATAAATAAATCTGTATATTGTTATAACTCTTTAACATTTAAAATCTAATATAAGTTTATAATAAATAAAAATTTTTATGAACCAAAGAAAATTATACTAAAAACGGCATCAGATTTTTTCAGTAATAAAACAACATCAAATTGCGTCTTTGAATAAAATTAATGAATAATAAATGTCGTTTGTGTTATGAAATGCTGCCAAAGCATCTGAGAGCTGTTAATATATGTAAGTGTTGTTTTTTTGGACTCAATTATACAATTGTCGTAAATAATAATTTATTTAATATTTAAACTCAAATGTTCTTGCATTTGTTTTTTACTTATGTATCATAAAAAATTATTGTTACGTATATGCGCATAAACTTTTATCAATAACACATTTGGGTTATAAATTTAATTTTATGTAAATGCTGTAGCAGATACAGCGTTTCTTAAAAGTTAATTATACCACCACCTTTTACACCCATAAAAAAAGTGAAGATTAATCTAATAATTTTAGTTTTTGATTTACTGGTAATGTAAATTGTTGTTGAAAATTTTATTAAATTACAATTTGTTTAGTTTAAATAACGATCATAAAATAGTTATCGAAATACTAGTGTAAATTGTTTGCACTTTAAAAATATTAGTATTTTTGGTTAAAATTACCAACTTAACTATTGTAATTGAATTTCTTGTGTAAATTTTAGATGGAAGTTTTTTTTAATACTACATTTTTAAAAGTTAAAATAACCAACTACAATAGAAACTGAATAACTAACAAAGTTTGTTGTTGTATTTGTTTTTAAATAATAGTTCAGTAGTTAAAACAATCAATGTAAAAAGTAACTGATCGACTTACAAAATTGTTGTTGATTATTTGTACTATAGTTCAAATAGTCAGGGTACCTTACGCCTATTTTCTGTTTAACAAACACAGGTTTTTGTTGCCAGCTTATCTTATACATATTTCTGTATAAGCATAATTCAAATTCAGGAATAAACACTTCAAATATCATAGATGGGAGAAGTGCACTAATTTTGCAGCTTCAACTCACAGTTACTCCCAGAGAAAAAACATGTTAAATATGGTCATGTCTAACAAAACGCTTTTTAAAGAAAATTGTAAGCTTATTATAGTTCATTTCATCATATTATTGTCACTGACAACCATATTATGGTTAAATGTGTCCTCCATCAAGAAGGCACAACCATATTATGGCTGCCTTCGAACATGTTTTCGTAAATAATAACTAAAATATTTTTAACACTTATAATAGCATTGTTTGTTTTCAACCATATTATGTTGCTCTTGCAAAAGAGGAATATAATATTGTTAATTTAAAAACAAATTATTATCATATTTAATATTAAAATGTTTAGAGGCAACCATAATATGGTTGTGGATTCTCGATGGAGTACCAACTAAACAATAATATGGTTATCGGTGCAATAATATGGTTTGATTAACCATAATATATTTACAATTTCCTTTAAAATAGTTTTGTTTGAGGTGACCGTTTTTAAACATGTTTTTTCTCTGCGTGTAGATAGTGAAAAAATTTGCAGTATCACTCAATTTTAAAATGTGAAGAATTGAAGATTAGCAGCCTTACTAAACATGAGTGATAGTGATTTTAGCAAATTTTGCACTAAAAAAAAATAGTTTAATTTAAGAAAAAGCAATGATCAGTTTATTGCAACTTTTTCCTTTTTCCTAACTCATTTGAGTGCAACTTAAAATTTTGCACTAAATTTACAAACAAAAAACTTGTTTTTCATGATTACAGCCATGAGATATTCCGTTATTGACAAAATGTCATGTTGCTTAAATTTCTTTGCTTATGCACATCATCGCAAGAATCAAAAACCATGCAAATACAAAATTACATGTATTAAATTCTAGTGAGAGTCTGTTTATATGGAGATTTTTTGATTGAAAGTTAAAATTTTGCACTATTTGAATTGAGTGCAGATTTAATGCATTCAATCACCGTTAGTAATAGTGAAAAAATTTGCCGCACCCCTCAATTTTCTTAGAGCTAGTGAAAAAAATACCAATCGTCACTAAAGCTCGTAAAAAATAGTGCAAACTAATTTTTTTGCAATTTTATTTAGTGATAGTGCAATGCTGATTTAAGTCAATATTAAGTGCACTACCCCCAACTATGACAAACATATAGTACGTACTTACTTTAGAGTCTTACGTTAAATGTAAAGATCATTTGATGTATTTTTTTTGTTTTAGCAATATTTTTGACGTCGTCGTTAAACAAGTTCTCAAAAAATAATAAAATAATTAGTAGTTGTGTTTAGAGCCGAAAATAGGACTAACCAAACTTTCTGGAAGAGTGAAATTTTGAAAAATTACAGTGTAAGTAAGTAAGTTCAACAAAATTTTTGTTTTTCCTAATTATGATGATATGAGTATATGTATATGCAGAAGTAAGCCGGAAAGTGGGCACATAAACAACTATATTTATTAAGATTTTTTTTTTGACTTTTTGGAAAAAATCGACATGTAATATTAATATCTACCCTCTGTTAAAATATCGTGATATTTTGTCTGCTTTGTGGTATTAAAGCGGCTGGTATAAAAATTTATTTAGATATGCCCTTAATATTTATTTAAAAATTGCTTTGCTTCTACGTAAAATTCCAAAGTTTCGAGTTATACCCTCTTGTTGATCATTTGTATTCTTCATTGCGAACGGTCGGTTTTACAGTGTGCTCTAGCAAAATTGTCAAATTTGTGGTGTTTAAGTGGCCAAAAATATATAAAAACATAATCATTTTAATAAACAAAAAAAAAATCCTTTTAATTGGCGACAGTATCGTAAAGAAATTCGTATAAACAAATAAGTTAATTGTTAAAATAAATTAATTCTTACAAAACTTAAAAAAAAAAAAAAAAAAAATTTTTTAAAACATTATAGAAAAAAAAACCTGAAAAGAAACATAAAAAATGAGTTTGTGTGGACAGTGCAACAACAAATTACCAGCTAAATGTGTTAAGTGCTTTTTATGTAATTCGCAATATCATTTCTCAACTTGCTGTCCTCTTTCTGAGAAAACATATGGGACGATGAATAGTGAACGGAGAGCTGACTGGAGATGCCATAAGTGCAAGCCACGCAAGGGATCCTCTAGCAGCAACAACTCTTACCATATAATAACCGATGATTCAGAATCAAGCAGCCAAAAACAACAAAGAGAGGATGAACACGAAGAGAACGACAATGTAAAACGTTTCAAAGACTCCTTGTCAATAAATGATGCTAATAGTAGCTTACATATGGTAAACACTGATGTAAAAGAATTGAAAATCGATGTCTCGTCCATGAAAAATGACATAGGAGACATAAAAACTACTATGCATGAACTCGCTAAAACCATAAACCAAAATAATAGTCAAATAAATGCAAATTTACAAACAGCACTCTCAACCATAACAATGTCTCTCACTACATTAACAGGTCAAGTAAGTGAACTTTGCGAAAGCAATAAGGAAAAGGAAAAACAAATAAATGAGATGAGCACAAAAATAAATTATTTAGAACAACAATTATTAAATAAAAACATTGAAATAAAAAACATTACAAACAACAACATACAGCCTAATGATGTTATTAAGAAGATTGCTAGTTCGTTAAATGTTGAAATTAACGATAACGATATAAGCACTTCGTACAACATAAAAAAAGCCCAAAAAGTTGTCGTAGAATTTACTTCTCATAATAAAAAAAGAGAAATTTTGACTAAACTTAACCGCCACAGAATAGATTCAAGTGTAATAAATGAGGGCACTAATAACAACAAATTCATTTACATCAACGAACACCTAACCCCACATAATCGGCGCTTGCTCTGGTTGGCTAAGTCAAAGGCAAAGGAATCCAATTGGAAATTTGTATGGGTGCGCAATGGGAGAATTTATGCCAAAAAGAATGAAACTTCGAATCCCATTTTAATAACAAACACTGCAGACATCGAATTTATAACGTCAGCAATTTAAACACATACATACGTATATACAATAACCAAAAACAAAAATCGCCTTTCCAAAATTATTTTTTTCTTATATTTTTTTTTTTTTTTTTTTTTTTTAATAAAAAAAAAAAAATGACAAACCCACAAGTAGATAGCTTCAGTCAAATAAATACAACCTTTTTAAGTTATCCCAACACAATTATATATATGAATATTCGCTCATTACGTTTAAACTTCACACCACTATTAGCAAGTATGGATCAAATTATAAATAACATTAATATTATACTCCTGGTAGAAACTAATATTACTAACGAAGAACAACATACATACAACATTAAAGGTTTTAGCTCATACTTCTGTAATAGAGATAGTAGAGGAGGAGGTGTAGCTGTCTTCATTCGAGAAAATTTAATACACACACGTATAAGTTTAAACACAATCTCTTTTGAGACCATACAAATAAATATTACAAACAAACACAAAACACTCTCTCTGTTTACTATTTATCGACCGCCAAAAAATAATGTAAATGAGTTCATAATAGAACTCGACAAAACAATAAACATGATAAACAAAAAGCAAGACATAATTGTTATTGGCGATATAAATATTAATATTCTTAAACAAAACATCACAACAACAAAATACACTAGCATGATCTCTTCAAACGGCTTAAGATGCTTTGTAAATGAGATTACAAGAGAAAACGTAACAAAGAGAACAGGCTCTTGCATAGATCACTTGCATATCAGAAACAATGAAACAAACACACAAACCCATGCAACAATAGTGAAAACAAATATATCTGACCACTATGCAGTTTTTTGTTGTATAAAAGAAGAAACTGAACAAAACAATATAGTCCAGGGTGCGGAAAATATACGACAGGGTGTAAAATTAAGTAGTTTTAAAGTAAAGAAAAATATCAAAGCAATAGACTGGAACGGATTAATAAATCAAAACATGAATACAAACGAAATATTTAATCAAATATATGTAACTTTTAAAAACATCTATGATTCATCTAAAACATTAAACAAAACAAATAAAAAGCAAAGAAAAATAAATCCGTGGATGAGTGACGAATTATTAAGACATTGTGAAGTTCGGGATAAACTTTATACCAAATGGCTAAATAGCAAAAATAATAAAAATTATGAATATGATTATAAAAAATTTAGAAATTGTTTGAATAAAAAATTAAATTATGCTAAGAACTATTATTTTAAAATTAAATTTATAGAAAATAAAAACAACATAAGAGGTACCTGGCAACTCATCAACGAAATTATTGGCAAAAAGATAACAAATATTGACCACTCATTATTAAACACGTTTAAAAACAATAGTATTGAAAATATTGCAAATCAATTCGCGATCAATTTTAATGATAATGTCAAAAAAATCCTACACGCATGCAACATCAAAACTTTAGCAAACCAGCCACAAAGAATCCAACACTCAATGTTTCTATATCCCACAAGCGAAGAAGAGGTATATGGAGTGTTAAAAAATTTAAAAGTAAATAAAGGCGCAGGGTGTGATGGAATAAGACCAAAGGACTTGAAATATAATTGTATACAATTAACACCAGTAATTACTACTTTCATTAATTCAAGTATAAACGATGCTACTATACCTAATATATTAAAAACCTCGTTAATACGTCCAATTTATAAAAGTGGTTCTAAAACAGACGTTAATAATTATAGGCCCATCGCCATACTACCGGTCATTGAGAAAGTCCTAGAAGAAATATTAGTACGAAGACTCAACGGATTCCTAAGTAAATTAAAAATAATAAATACCAATCAATATGGATTTCAGAAGGGAAAAAACATTAATAAATTATTAGGAAACTTCTCAAACCATATAAATACATGTTTAAGTGAACAATTACACTGTCTAGCGCTCTTTATTGACTTTAGTAAAGCCTTTGACACAATATCCCACAGCAACTTAGTAAGTATATTGGAAAGAAACGGTATTAGAGGAAAATGTTTAGAATGGTTTCAAAATTATTTGAGTCTTAGAACATACCAAGTAAAAATATGTGAAACATTAAGCGAAAAAACAAATACAACAAATGGTGTTCCACAAGGCTCAAAACTGGGACCGATATTATACCTTATATATGCCAACGAAATGTTAAACAATCTTAAGGACTGTTCGACATTCGCGTATGCTGACGATACCGCTATTGTAGTTACACACAAAAACGTTAACATAGCATGTGATATTATGCAGAAACGATTAAATGAAGTTTCAAGATGGTGTCATGACAATGGCTTAGTGATTAACGCATCAAAGACAAAAATTATGCATATTAGACCACCTCATCTCACCAAAACGGAAACAAATATAGTATTCCATGATTTTCAATGTCTTCACAATATGAACAACACCGTTTACAAGGATACCTGCAAGAATACAATAGAATTCGTTAAAACGTACAAATATCTAGGTGTATACGTTGACGAAAATTTTAAATGGTTAACCCATATACAACAACTGTCGAAAAAACTTCGAAAAGCCGCATACAGTCTGCACCATTTAGGTAATTGCTCAACTTTTGATGTACTTAAGCAGGCATATTTTGCGTTATGCGAGTCGTATATTAGACACGGGATCACAGCATGGGGAAGTGCAACATATTGCAGATCTATACAACAAATCCAAAATCAAATTTTAAAAATATTGTTAAAAAATAAGCAGCATAACCAACAATTTCAAACAGCACTCGTATATGAAAACGTAAACAACATTTCTAACAACGTGTCAAATACCAACCATTCTAACAACACAAACAACAATAACACACCGAATGCATTTACCAGCACAGTCACCACAATCGAAGTTAGTACAGTTAACAACAACTCGCCTTCCACTGATACAAGAAGTAATAACACAAACAACATCAACAACGCATACAATGTCACCAACAACATCACAAACACTAACAACACTATCGTCAATATAAACAGCACAAATAACTACACTACAAGTAGCACGCAAACAACAAACAACAACATTTATACTAATAATGTCTGTCTAAACACCAAAAACAAAATAAACTCCAACAACATTGCCAGCTATCTGGAAGTATTAAATGTAAAAAGTATCTACCACAATACTCTAGTCAACGAATTCTACAACGATCCTCGGTTTTTGAAACCAATAGATCATACATACAACACACGGCAACGAACAGAAGGAAGATTCAAAGTCCAACGATACAAAAACAATTATGGAAAAAACTCATTGAATACCACACTTCCAAATATCTTCAATAAATTACCATTATATTTACTAAATATACCAGGCCAGTATCAAAGAAAATCATTTTTAAAAAAACATTTTATTAAATCGCAATGAAAAAACAATAAATATTTTAATATTTTAATAATATTTATAAACTTAAATGTAAATTTTATATTTTTATATCCTGCAGATAAGCCAAATGGCTTCGCGGGACTAGATATAAGATCCATAATGTTTATAAAGAAAAATTTTAATAAAAAATTGAATTGAAAAAAAAAAAAAAAAAAAAAAAAAAAAAGTATAATACTACTTAAATCACTTTTGATCTGGCTGGCTGATTTACTGCCCATGTAAACCTAGAGCGCAGAGAGAGATAATTTGATAAATACAAACATTTTCATTTTTGTAAGGATGAAACTGAAAAAAAATTGTGAGAATCAGTCGGTAAATTTAAAAAGCTCCCAAAAAAAATTCCTTCCAGAATAGAGTCTTTGTGGCAATAAACCATCTTGATATATTGATGTTTAAATAAAGTTTAGCCCAGAAATAGTTTATGGCAAATTTAATCAACTTGGAATCGATCCAAAGTTGACCCAGATCCCATACTAATACCATTTCTGAAAAAAGCCTTGGTTGCTAATAAACTGTGAATGTTTAAACGCTGGTTAGTTGAACTAAACTTAAATTTATATGTAGCTTAAGCTCAACAGTTCTAAATCAGTGTCGCATGTATTATATGTAGTTTAAAAAGTAACATGTGGCACCACTACGATAAATGTTGCAAAATTCATATGGTCTGTATTGGTAGTTTAAGCGGCAAATTTTATGCGTTTAGAAATGGTTTATAAGTTTATTGAAAATAAAAAATCTGATTTCCAAATTTTACCTCGTTTTGTGGGTGAACTTTTTTGCCAACCGCGAAAAAATATTACCATTATTTAAAATAGTTTTCAGTGGTATATTCGACTATACTGGGCCATTTTGGTATTTGCAAATAATCTAGAAACTGTATAGTCATAATGTACATATATTGAAGTTTTTTGTTTTGAAAAAAATTTTAATTTTCAAATTGAAAAATTTCAAGAAAATAATTTGTTTTCTTTTTTCATTGTTATTTTTTCATCATGGTGGATATTTATGTATATTCAATCTTAATTAATAAGTATATCTATCAATGCTTAATTTTTTTTCTAATAAATGAAAATAAATTTTAATCAACAAATTTATTTATGTATTTTATATGGAAATAAAAAATAAAAAGTTTTCGGGTCTCTGCACATTTCGTTTATATTATTTTTGATACCAAAAATCAACTTATAAAGTCTTCTTAAAACGTCTAAAAAAAAACGCAATTTCAAAATAACTTGACGTCTGTCAGGCAATTAAAACCGAGTATAAACCAAATCGATCGTCCTGGATATTTTTAACAGGTGCCTATATTTATGAAAAGAAAATAATCTTTGTCAGCCTTAATAACGTTTACAAGTTTTCACGCAGCGAGCACTGTTTTATTCTGCCAATATTCTATTTAAAGTATTTTGGAGGCATTTTTAAAGATTCGACTAAAAACCTTTGTAGTTTTCCTAAAAATTTCTTTGTTAAACTACATAAATTAAATGGCAATAAAATATCTTAAATATTTATGCACACAAACTTATTTATTACATATATATATAAATATTTTGCTATTTCTTCTTTATGCAAAATCTGTACTTTTTCATTTTTTCATTCTTAACAAAAGCAACTTAAGTACTGGCTGGAATACGTACTCTTTCTTAGCAAAACATTTAATATATATATGTTTGTATGTAAGTATGCATGTATGAATGTTTTGTTGTAAGGATAGTACTTATGCATAAAAAGTATATACAAGTATTAAAAAAATATTGGCAGAATAAAACAATTCTAGCTGTGTGAAAACTTGTAAAATTTATAAAAGCTGACAAAGATTTTTTTCTATCTTAAATTAGACACCTGCTAGAAATATCCAGGACAGTCCAGGATGATGGATTATAAAATTGCATTTTTTTGAGTGTCGAGTAAACCAGATTTTTTGTAGTTTCGTTTTGTTTATTTTTATCGTTCAATAAAATTTGCAATGCAATATATTTCGGCCGAATCTGATGGGCAAAAAGTCTCTATTTCTGAAAGAACTTTGTATAGAGGTTATGTTGAATTATACACATTTTTTCTCACTATATTAAATATATATTAGCCTTGTGATTATATGTACCAAACTTTAGAATATGTGTACCAAATTTTATCAAACTATCTCCAAACTTGCGTACTTTTTGTACATGCACAGAAAAAATTCAGGCTAATTTTTTTTTTCAATTTTAATAAATTAAGCCTGGTACTCTGTTCACTATTTCGTGCGAAATGTTTTCAAACTCAATATAAAAAAAAAATTAAAATTTTTTATAATCTTGGTCAAACAAGTTTATTAAAAATCTAACAAATGTTTTATTTTCATCGTTATTCAAGATGTCACATATTTTCTTACTGCATATGAAAGAGGTATTACCACACTTACGAATTTATAATGATACACTTCAAAAAGCATAATTTATGTAATTTTTAAGTTTCAAATTGAAAATTTTTGGAAAAAATGTGCAATTGAACAAAAATCCCTACTACATATTCATTATTATTATAATTATTTTTCGTTTTACGCCTGATCGTGGGCACATAGTGCCAAACATATTTAACATAACACAGAAAAAAGTGTTTTATCAATTAAAAAAATGGTTTAAAAAGTATTTTAATTTAATTAATGTGATAATTGAATTAATAATTTTTTAAGCTGAAAAAATTTAAAAATTTAATTTTGATTTAATTAACATTTTAGTTGTTTTGAAATAAATTTTCAATTAAAATTTTAATTAAATAACAAAAAATCTTAATTGACTTTTGTCGTTTAAAATAAAATAATTTAAACATGTAGAATTGTTGTTAGGAATTGTCAATATTTATTTAAATAAATTAACACATTGTTTAAAATTTCAAAGTTTTTTGATTACTTTTTTTATTAAAACTAAAAATATCATTTATTGAAAATATTTTTTCAAAATTTTCAAATTTTTAGTAATCAATATGATAATTTTGGTAATAGATGCAAACTCAACAACTTGTTTGCTTGATATTATGAATTTAGAACAAATTTGGTGGTAGGAGAAATTTAATAATTTTTTCTGTGAAGTAAGAAATATTTTCCTTTAAAAATAAATCCCAACAAAAAGTGAAAAAATCCGTTCACTTGGTATCACTGATCTAAAATCAATATTTGTATGTGTTTTGCACATATCTGCAAAAGTGCATCATAATTACCTAACGTACATTTCTTAGGACTAGGACTTCTGTGCAGATCTGTTTGAAATATTCAGAAACATTTTTTGTAGACTTACCACGGCTCAGATGAATCAAACGCCTGCATACTAAGGAGAGGTGTGGCACAGGGACCAATAGTTGGTCCTCTTCTTTATTCGATATATGATTGAACTACTATTTCAATTAAAGTTTTTGCGAAATACAAATGTACGATGACAATGTACAACTTTACATAAGTTGCGAGCCAAATAATCTAATTGATTGTGTCAACAAATTAAACCATAATCTAAATAATATTTACAATTGGGTATCTTCTAACGGCCTTTGTTTAAATGCAAAAAAATCGAAAGCCATGATCATTGGTAAAAAATGTATATCCCCTCGTTTATTTCGCCGGTTCAAATAAACAATGCAAGACTTGAAGTAGCCAAGACTGTAAAAAACTCGGTACTCAATTGGTGTAATCATACCAATGATAAATGTGGTGTTACTTACACAATGTTAAGAAATCTTTGGTCATCTCCGAATACTCAAAAATAATCTTTAATTTAACATTCGAGAACCTGTTGAATGTTCGTTCATTATTGTTTCTACAAAAGTAAATTTTTACTAAACAACCAGAATATTTATACAGAAGATTAACTTTTTCAATATATAAATATATAACAGGTGAACAAATATAAACTCCATTCGTTCATTACTAATCATTTTTATATCTGTATATTTATTTGTATTAATTATTATATATTTATATGTTTTATTTTATTTTTTTTTATTTAATTTAATTTTATTTTGTTTTATTTTATTTTTTTTTTATTTTATTTTGCTTTATTTTATTTTGTTTTATTTTATATTGTTTTATTTTATTTTAGTATTGTGGTTATTTTATTGAACTGTTAATGGTTTTTAATCTAAATTTAGATATTTTTATTTAGGCTTATGTTTATTGAATTTAATTTTCATTAAACTATTTTTATGAAGACAGGAATTTTTACAACATGAAATTAAGATATGAGATTTTAAATAAAATTTTAATTAATTTCATGTTGTAAAAGTTCCTGACTTTATAAAAATAATTTAATGAAAATTAAATTCAATGAAACAATAAGCCTTATTAAAAATATCTAAATTTGGATTTAAAACCATTAACAGTTCAATAAAATAACCACAATACTAAGTATTGTTAACAGATAAGGTACGAGCTATGTTTACATTTGTCCTTCAAGTTGTGCTGGAGAAGGTCAACAAGAAAAAAGAAGGACAAAACCATGAAAAACAAAAATGTACTTTGGATTTTAAGAAGAACTCTTGACAAAAAAAACGAAAAAAAGAGGTTAAGAAGAACATGTAAATCAATTAAACTAGAAATTTCGATCTACCAAAAGGTGAAATACCATTTGGCTTAAAGATTGATGTTTGACTATTGACGTCATTTGGCTTCAATAGTCGGGTGAGTAAAAACGGCAAACCCCACTGAAGAGATTGTGTGGTTACAACCGAAACTAGTCTAAGCAAGCTGTCCGTGAAAGCATGGGTTCCAATCTCAGCGCTGTCAAGAGTGAAAAATTATCAATAAAAAAAATTTTTAATTATTTTATTTTATTTTATTTGATTTTATATTATTTTATTTTATTGTACCACAAATGTATAACATTTTATCAAGAGTACTGTAATATAAGACACGGTCTTGTACTGTCTTATCTAATAAAGAATCTATCTATCAAGAAAGTAAGTACCTAAACTTTTGGTCTAACCCTCGGTCCATAAGATGCCAGGCCGTGTGTGAACAGCAAACCATGCGGGGCAATTTTGATAGTACATGTACTAAATAATACATGTAAATGTGTATGTATATGCTAAAATACATATTTGTTTATTATAATTCTATAATATGAATATCAGATATTAAATTATTAATGTGTTTTTACATACAATAAATACGGTTTTAATACCATTTTAATCACTTGGTTCTTTTTCCGCACATCGGTCACCATTTAAACCTTTTGATTTCCCATCACTGTGTGCTTTTTTGTTTATGTATGTGAAAAACATATGACACGTTTTTAGATGTTCTATAAGTTCACCAACGTGCAGCATCCCGTTACAGTAAGTTACGGGTACAGCAACGTTTGCCTAACTCCGCCTTAAATGTATTCTATTAACCACGACGATACTGTTGACCAATAACTAGTGCAGAGCCTTTTAAGATTTAATCTCCTTAGTTGATCGTGTACAAAGTATTTAAGCTTTGTTCACACCTATTAAATATTTCACGTCCTACACGTAACCACTAGTTTTATTAAAAAATTGTTTGTTTTTGAACAACGTTTTCTAAATCAAACATCATTTAACAGTTTCTTAATTGAATTATACAACAATCTAATTACATATAAAGGTAAGGAAGTCAATAAAAATTTTTAAAAATAAAGCTAAAGTTTGATCAATTTGCTGGTCATGCTTTTTTTTGGATTTATTCGTCAAATATTTGTTAGGTTTGAACATACCTTTAGTTCAGTCGTAATCTATTGGACATCTGTTATTTTAAGCTCTAGTGTAATGCCTTAAGAGATAAGCTCTCCTCAAAATGCATACACACAACACCTAAATAACTACATATTATGGCATTAAAAACAAAGTTTTAATTTTTCTTAGTGATATTGCTAGATCTACATGCATTATATAATATTCTTTCAAATCTATAACTTGAGCTGCTTGACTATAATATGCTTTGATCGATTCAGATATTGGCTTGCAAAAACTTTGCATACATTGCCGGAAACACAGAAAAGAGTCTTGTTGGTTTTGAACTAATAAACTTTTTTTGTACCGCTAATACTTATGCATTATATGCATACTTATTATATCTCGAATATTACCGCTTTAGTTCGTTTTTATTAGTTATTTTATATCATTCTACTTTTAATGTCACACAAGTAGGAAGATAAGTCAACAAATTATTATTGCTGTCATTAAAATGTCTTCATATTTTGTTTTTTTGTTCATTTTCTTGAAAGTTAAATTTTCTCAAATAACATGTTTTGATATTAAAGGGAAATCATTAAAAAGTCCTTAAAATTATGAATAATTTTTTGTTTTTCGTCTGGCTCAGAGATTTCCTTACGAATACATGAATTCCTTTTTTGTATGAGAGTTTTAATATTAAGACTAATTATATTCTACTACATACTTTATAAATTGTAATTAATTAGAGCATTTAATACATTTTCGAAAGTAATGTCAAAGATATTTTAACAATCTTTTTCTAATTATGAATGCAAATTGCAAAGTATTAAATCTGCTAACTTGTTGTTATAGGAATATTTTAATTTAATCAATCCTTAATTTTTTATAAATAAGAAAATGCATTTATTAAGGTAATAGAATATACATTTCATATGAAATCAAATATATTTTTCTTTAGAATTTTATACAATACTACATAAAATACTGTTAATACATACAAATAAATAATATGTGCAACTGAATAAAATATATCTGAATGCATGCAACGACACGACAAGGCACTTAGTTTAAGCCAGAAATCATAGAAATTGTATAAAAGTAAGACAAACGACCATTTCGAAACACAAAAGTAAATGGGTAACCAGACAACTCTGGAATACATGAAACAAAATGAATACAAAGCTTTATTGTAGATTTCTTAGTGCCCAATAGGGTGACCCATGAAAAAATATTTTCTTCTTATCGGCTTGAGTACAAAATTAAAATTTGATTTCTAAGTAACCCTATCTTAAATTGCATATTACAACGATCAATGGATTTGAATGATTTCGATTTTGAAACTTTAACGACATGATTCAACACAAAATTTTACAGTTTTTTTTCAAACAGAATCCTAAAAAAACTTACTTTCTTTAGACACTCTAGACCCAACAGCAATGCAACATGCATAAAAAAATAGAACAAAAAATTGCTTTGGCTTCTTGCAAGAAAAGGGCATATAGATGCATTTGTATACTTCAGTAGCTGGAGAAAATTGTGTTCCTTATAAATGAATTACTGACTCCTGCAATTGCGGAAACTTATAGAATATATTCAACATAGAATGGACAATGCAATATTTACGTATATAAATCTATGGCCATTTCTACCCAAAGGTCTACTGAGACTAGAATTCTTTAGGTTTCCAAAAACTTATTTATGTTAACAAATTTAACATTTATTTACAAAGAAAAATATTTCATAGTTTTTTTTTATCATTGAAATTAATTGTTAGAAAAGTATTATAACTTAATTAATATGTAAAATAAATCAATTTTTTCTTTAACTGAACAAAAACTAAACACATAGTTTTGATTTAATTAACATTTAAAATTTTCAATATTTATTATTTTTCGAATTTATTCTATGAAGGAATGGAACTATTACAAAAAGCTTTATATGGCTCATAGAATAAATTCGAAAAATAAAAAATGTTGAATATAAGAAAGTAACTTATGAAAAAGAAATAATTCCCAGATTATATTCGCTAAAATAGTTGAGCTAACTACATACAATTTATAAAGTATCTCTATGCAGTGTGCACATAAAGAATGCTGACGAAGGCCGTAGCGGGCCAGAAAATACATTACATTCTGCTGGTGTCTAATAATTGTAAATTTTTCTGTACATTCAATATACTTCATTGCTATCCAAAGGATAGCAAGGGTAAACTGTAACAAGAAGATACAAGATAATAGTCTGGTAGTGTATAACGTCATTTCTAAAAATTTAAGGAACGAAACTATTACAAAACGCTTTATAAAATATATAATTGAAATTTAGCTCATAGAATAATTTCGATAAATAAGAAATGTTGAATATTATAAAGTAACTTATAAAAAAGAAATAATTCCGAGATTACATTGTAAATGTTATAAAATTATTATATTATTATAATATTAATTAACTGAGAAAAAATCTTAAGAGATTTTTTCGATGCTGCTTTAAAAATCTACCCAAATATTAATTTTTATGCTTATGCCAATATCTTTTTGAGTATTTACTATATTTTCAGCATCCTATTCAAAAAGTCTTTATGCAGCTCTCATCATTAAATAACAAAAATCCCTGGAATTAACGCACAAATTTACAGGCATTCTTTTTCCCAAAAAATGGATAGGATCCCGGAATTTTTTCGTCCGGGTAATCCTGTATGGAAAACTTTGTACCTTTTAAAGTGTGTTTCTTATATTAAATAGGTAGAACATAGTGCTAGGTTGAATATAGTAGAAGATACTGATAAGGGTGGTGTACTGTGCAACATAACCACATACACATATTCATTAGCAGATGATATTAGAATAAAATCGAGTAACAAGTCCAAAGTTTATGCAACTCGAAAGTGCAGATAAGTTGCATTAGGGACACAACAAAATATATTTTAAGATATCTGCACTTAATGCACGTAACCGATCTTACAGTTTAATGTTATTACGCTCACATAAGACACTTTAGACAAGATGGAATTGTAGCACCAAAAAACAAATTTTTTAATATTTTCTAACCAAATTATTTGTTTACATAAAATAGAGAATAACAAATTCGTAAAAGTAACCGAGAACTCTCGTTACTTATAGCTTTTTTCCCCTACACTAATCCCGCGAAGCTATACGCTTGTCTGCAGGAAAGAAACCAGAGTCTCTGGCGGGAATCGAACCCACAACCCCGGCGCTGATAGACAAGCTCACTTCCAGCTAGCCTACCAGGGATGCTTTACACTATCACACAAGTCTTTGAAAAAAATACAAACGTGTCATGATAAGTTGTTGTTGTTTTTTGAAAAGTGTTAAACAATAATTAGATCAGGGTATCATTTTCAAAAAATACTTAATAGCCAATTTACACTACAACGAAATCTAGCACTTTCGAGATTTCGAGCCAAATCTAGTTGTTTTTGGCTAGATTTCCCGTACAAAACAAAATCTTCTCCGTAGCTAGATTTTGACGAAATCTAGTAGTACTTATTGATGCAACTATGTTTTTTCCCATATAGCACTATAAACTACTTCCCTGCACAAGAAAAAAATGACATTTTAACAAAAAACAAAACAAAAACAATAATAGCTGCTTGTTAAAATTGTTAAAAAAAATTCAACAATTTTGTAAAATAATTAGTATTGTGGCTATTTTACTGAACTGTTAATGGTTTTTAACCAAAATTAGATATTTTTAATTAGGCTTAAGTTCATTGAATTTAATTTTCATTAAATTATTTTTATGAAGACAGGAATTTTACAACATGAAATTAATTAAAATTTTTATTGATAATTTTTCATTCTTGACTGCGCTGAGATTTGAACCCAGACGTTCACGGACAGGTTGCCCAGACTAGTTTCGATTGTAAAATAGTAAAAAAAATGCAAATGACAAATAATATTGATAAAATAAATGAAGTTGATTATAAAGAAAATATAATGCAAATTTTTAAATGTCTATATCTTTATATGTAAGTATGTGTTACAAAAAAACTTTCAGTCGGCGGTTTTTGTTGTGAAAACCAAATCTCGCTAATGTCAAACAAGTAAACGAACTAGATTTGGGGGAAGATTTCAAATTAAATCTACTAGATTTCGATGTAATGTAAATGCCCTATAAGACTTTATGGGATAGTATATAACGACTTTTAACGATATCGGTAGTTAAATTCAAAAACTCACAGAACTGCGGTACTGAAGTGTCTAAATAAAATTACAAATATTTATTGTTCAGAATTATGAAATAATGAACGATTATTTTAAAACCATTCCTTTTCCCATCTGTTTTTATTGTTTACTTTTTTCCTTTTTCTTTACGTAACCAAAATTTAATTAATTTTCTTATATATTTTCTTTTTATTTTTCCAGTTATAAATCTAGCACTTTTATAAACTCATAGGGGAAATAAGAATATAATTAATAGGAAATTTTTTATTCTTTAAACTCTTATCGAAATTGTTGTAGCTTGTAATCAATAGTTTGTCTAGAATTTTACCTCAATGGATTTTGTTTCTGGTGTTTTGTTTTTTTTTCAACAAAAATGTTACAGTAACAAACTGCAACAATGCAAAATTTATTTTTATTTTCATTTGTTTTGTTTAACTTTGAGCTTTGAAATGATTTTTTTGTGTTATTACATTTTTTTCTTACTTAACCCTCGAACAAAGTACAAAAAAAAAATACTTTGAAGATTGATGATGCTGAATTGAAATTGATATTTTAAGTTTACTACTGGTTCAAGTTTACAAAGTAATTGAAAATATATATAAAAAAACCCGGAGTAAAAAATTCACTAGCACAGAGAAAAATGCAATAGTTAAATATCACAAAATAGTGATTGCAGTGCCTTTACAAAGTAAAAATTCTAGTGGGTTTAAAATAACAACTGAAAAATCTCACTTATTACTCATACGTTACTGGTGCAAGAGTAATTTGCAATAATTTGGCAATTTTCTTAGCATATTTTTAGGGTCTCAAATGAATTTGCAAACAACAAAGTTGGCGTATGATTATTGTGAAATACAATTAACAATTACTTATACGAACAGAATATGGGAATTGTTCTTTCTTTTTATACCGTTCAAGACTAGTGTTAATTAGGGCATACTAAGTTTGTCATTCCGGGGAAATTTTTTTTTTTCATATTCATCTAACCCCACAAAATATATATATATATGGGTCCTTGAGTAATTCTAAGTCGATAAAGACAAGTCCATCTGTCTGTCCGTCTGTCTTTTTGTCCTTCTGTTAAAAACACACTCACTTTCGAACCACAAAATAATTAATATAAGTATCATATTGTTTCCAGTTGTCCTAAGCAGTATTGTTTTAAAGTCCAATTAAATCATTTCAGTAGGATAAGAGTCATGAACCCAAATGTGGAACCATCACCCTAACAAATGTGTAATTTTGTTACAAAATTTAATATAAACTGTGCCGAAATGCACGAATTAATCTGAGATAATGCACAAAATCGTTCCATATGACTAGAAATCATACTTCTTAGTTTCGTGAAAATCGGTTCATAATTAACCATAGGCCTCTTATAAAGCCCACTCTCTAAAACCATTTTAGCAAACCTGAAGCAGCAACGAATAACGATATTGTAGAAAATTTTCTTCTGTCAAAGTTTTATATAATAATAAAATCGCACTGCCAAATTTTACGAATATCGGTCGATTATTTGCCATGGGGCCCATTTAAATCCCACTCTCGGAATACACTTCAGAACGCCTAAAACCGTAACAAATAATGATATTCTAGTTAAATTTGGGCTGTCAATGTCTCATGGCACTTAAAATACACTACCAAATTTCGCAAAGATAGTTCCATAATTTATGCCCCATTTAAAGCCCATTACCGGAAAACATTCAAATACAACTAAAAGCTTAGCAAATGCAGATATCGTGGTAAAATCTTGTCCAATTTAGCTTTATATGGCCAGAAATAATAGCATGCAACTTCATAATAATCGGTCCATAATTCACCATAGGTCCCATATAAATCAGCCTTCTGTAAAGAACTTCAAAACGATTAAAGCGCTAACACAAGTGTTACTACTGTATTGAAATTTAGTATAACTAGGGTTTCTAATACTAGAACAGAATTATATGATGAGTGATCTATAATTTGCCATATAATTTGGGTCCAATGTTAGTGGCCCTTCTCACAATTAATTTCGATTGGTTAAGTTTGTTTCGAATCATGATATTTTATTCAAATTACTTCAAATAAAGTTTTATATGACTAGAAATTTTCTGATGGTCGGCCAATAATTTTGCAAAGGTCTTAATCGCAACTGACGTCAGTATTATAATTGGCTATCGCAAATTAATTATAAATGAATTTGCTATATAATAGCTCTCTACCATAAATAATTATAGAAACAATTATACTAAATTTTAATTACATTCATTCTTAATATCTACTTTTTTATTTTTATATATCATAGCTGGTAGTGCCAATCTGGCTCAAAGCAGTATGTTTTGCCAAAAAAATAGATAATCTGGGGTGTTCTGGAAATCGAAAACGCAAAGTGCAAGAATTTAAAAGTCGCTTTTTTAATAAGATTTTTGTTGTAAAAGATATACAAGTATTTCTCTATTAAACAGAATTCTATAAAAAAATTATAAAAAATTGGATTAATAGTGTATATAAAAGAACTTCAAAATTCTTGCGTTTTGCGTTTTCGAACACCCCTGAATAACTTTAAACATATATTGTTAATTGAAAGACTTGTACCTACAAATATATTTTTATATCTATTATTAAATAGTAATAATAATAATAAATACTGACATCAGTATCTATAAATATTGGTAAATCAGTTATAGATCCCATATAGAAGCTACTCCTGAAAAGTTCTTACTGATGGTGGAGGATATCAAAGATTCTAAACAGCCGAATACAGCATCCTAACTTATTATTAATTATTTTATTACTAAAAAAAAAAAAAAATATATATATATAAAATGCCTTAAAAATTATAACTAATTCGCTTTACTGTTTTATATACAAATTATACAAACAAATTATAAAGTATCTGAAACATTGATGGAAAATTCAGTACTATGGTACTATTTTCAGTACTTTTTCTTTTCATAAATACCACAGTACCCCCACGTGAGTTTTAGTACTCTTTTCTTTTTATGCTTCCTTGTCAAGAAATCCAGGGTGACTTTTTTTAAACATTGACAAAATATTCTACAATTTATTGTTCTCTTTCGTTCATGTTTTTTGTTGCAAAAATATTGATATTCTTCAAGCACCAATGTCATTATAAATGCGTTTCAACTATATGGTTTTGATAACAGTATAATATAGTATGTATTTTTACTCACCAATAGTTAATAAACATGTTTTGAACACCACTAGAAAATATGTAATAAACTTCTTGTTCGGGAATGAAGAACGAAAATAAAAAGATACTTTGAAACTTTTCAAAAAATGGAGGCTGCTTCCAATGGATTAAGATTTCTACAATTCTAGAAACTATATGTTCATACATGCACACAGAAATAATACCAATGTCAAATCAACAAGGCGCAATGTTGATTGAAAATCATAGTCAATTTCGGCTAAAGTACGGATTTTATTTAAATTAATCATTGTTGTATATTAATTTTAAATGATTAATGTTTAAATAACATTATTCAATATTGAATCTGTAAAATCCTGTTTTACGTGTTATGTGTGAAAACAACAACAATACTTAAAGAAGAAAAACATGAATTTTTTATTTTTATATTTAAAATAATTTTAAAAGAGAAGAAAAATTCCCGTATTCTTTTGGTTATAATTATTAAGTAAAATACATCAAATTCTCGAAGCAGAATAATGACGAAAACATATCGGGCCTTTTCAGCTGGTGTCTTTTAATTGTGAGTGTTTCTGTAAACATCGGGGAAAACAACAAAGTGCAACAGGCAAATAAATTATAATTATGTTGTTTCACACTCAAATTAAACTGATTCTACATTAAATTCATGTTGGTTTAACTTGAAAGAACTTTAATTCAACGTGATTCGTAGTGTTATTTCAATACCAATGTCATTTTGCTCTAACTTTACTGGAATGTTAAATTTATATGACTTAAAGTTATTTTAAAATAAAAATATTGCTAGCAAGTTATTGTAACCGAAAAATTGTAAAATCGACGATTTTACATTGATTTTCTTCTGTGTGCTTGTTTACCAAAATTTTATATTTTTTATATTAAAATTAATATATTTTTTGAAATTTTTGTGTTTTTTTAAGTATATTTTTTAATAAGAAATATGTTTTATAAAAAGTACCAAAATGTTGTATAAAGAACTTTTTTGCTTGGTGGTCAGTACCACATTAATTTTAAAATTTTCCATCACTGATCTAAAATCTTTTTCCCCACTGTACTATTAATTGAATTGTTTGTTCACATTGTTTTCACAAACAATTTCTTAGACGGTTTGTAAGTTATTATTTTCCAAGTGTTTTGTGGTTTGCTTAAAAAAACAAAACAAAAAAAAAAAACTTTTAAACTTTTTTCATTTTAAATTTTTTTTTTTTCCTGTAAAACCAACATTTCTTGTTAGAATAGTTTGTTACTTTTATCTTTTGCTTTGCAAAATTTTACTTTATAGATAAGTTACGTCGTTTTCGCTGTTTATTGAAAAAGTTTTTTTTTTTGTTTTACGGCACAATCTCTGAAAAAAATTATTTTGACATTTAAAGTTAGAAATTTTTAATGATTTAGTTTGTCTTTAATATAATAATTTAAATAAAAAGACCTTGCGATGCTTATTTAATGCTAGTATTTAAAGACAAGTTTAGAGAAGCATAGTACTCTACATAATTAAATTAATTAATAATTTACATATATGAAAAAGTCCTCTTTTCAAGAAACAAGTAAAAACAATACTCCGTCCGACCATATGATGTCCTACACCTCTTCAAAATAAGCAATGTATTTTGCTAATACTGGCTAAAAAATGTATGGCTAATATAAGGAGGGAGTGTAGGGTTTTGGAAATGGAATATTTTCCACTAACTCTAACAAAAAATATTTGTTTGCGTTTCAGAAATTTCAGGATTACATACACATAAATTTCGTTGTTTAAAATATGCTTGAACAAAATTTAAAACCCCAAAATATGCAGTTGTTACTTTGGAAGTAGGCATTATTAATAATTTTTTTAAATTTAACTTTTTGATGTGGATGTATATTTCAATCAAAATTTTGTTCTGAGTAAGTTTTTCTATTTATAGAAAAGTATGGCGTTTATTATAAAAATAAAAATTTAATTTAAGGGCTTATGGTAAAAATATTATATGCCACATGAATTAATATTAAGAGATAATCTACTTATTAAAAAATTATACTAAAAATCGGTCTTTCATGAAATCGATAGCTCCATTTTTTTCAATTTGCCTATTTAGTTTTTTTTTACTCTTGTTACAAATCAAGTTATAATTTTATCTTGTTTTTTTATTAATGTAACATGTAATGTTTCAATTTTTTAAGTAAGCTATACTCCTATTAATTCTTTAGCCAGTGACAACCATCGCCAGCACTCCGTATCAGCACACTGTTCTATATAATACGTTAATTTTATATACTTAAATCAATAATTAAAAAGTTGATTTAAATGCATTAAACTACTAAAGAAAAAAACAAAACAACCATAATATTGTTACTTTTAAACATATTATTTTTAAAATCAATATACAATCAGGCATGTCACAAATTCCGATCGGAATGGTTTTAATTCCGTATGTTCAATTCCGATCGATTTAGTTTTAGCTTCTTCAGATTCCGATCGATTTTGCTATATGTGATTTTTTTATAACAGCTCTGGTTTTACAATTGGATATGGCAACTTTACATAAGAAACATATGATTTTTGTGTTAAGTATGGCAATGTTCAGCGTAGAAATGAAAAAAGTGGTTTGTGAGGAAAAAAAGGTGGCAACGCAACGTAAAGAATTTCAGGCCTGTCACAGAATTCCATTCCGATCGAAAGTGGTTTTAATTCCGTATTTTGCTTCTTCAGAAAACGAAAAACGAAAAATTTTTTCGGAATGAAACCACTTTCGGTTTTCTAAGTGGAATTGATTGTTTCAGTATTTTATAACCGAAAAAACTACTTAAAACTATTTTTTATGGATAAATAAATGTTTTTTATGATATAGATTAAAGAAATAACACACTTTTGATTTAATTATTTTACTTTATATTGATTTTATTAAAAACATAATAAACAGGCATGTCACAAATACCGATCGGAATGGTTTTAATTCCGTATGTTCAATTCCGATCGATTTTGTTTTAGCTTCTTCAGATTCCGATCGATTTTGCTATATGTGATTTTTTTATAACAGCTCTGGTTTTACAATTGGATATGGCAACTTTACATAAGAAACATATGATTTTTGTGTTAAGTATGGCAATGTTCAGCGTAGAAATTAAAAAAGTGGTTTGTGAGGAAAAAAAAGGTGGCAACGCAATGGTAAAGAATTTATTATGTTTTTAATAAAATCAATATAAAGTAAAATAAATAAATCAAAAGTGTGTTATTTCTTCAATCTATATTATAAAAAACATTTATTTATCCATAAACAATAGTTTTAAGTAGTTTTTTCGGTTATAAAATACTGAAACAATCAATTCCACTTAGAAAACCAAAAGTGGTTTCATTCCGAAAAAATTTTTCGTTTTTCGTTTTCTGAAGAAGCAAAATACGGAATTAAAACCACTTTCGATCGGAATGGAATTCTATGACAGGCCTGAATACTACAAAAATTTTAATTTAAGTTTCAAGGTAGTTTAAAACTTTATTTTTAAATATAAACAAAATTTTATTAATCGTTACAAAATTAATGTGAAAACAACAATTGTTTTTCTAACCACATCATGGTTTTTTCTGTGTGTTTAAAAATTTGTCTGGCTTATGATAAAAATAAAAAATAAAAATGATAAAAATTATGTATTTAAAAGGCATATGATAGTGTAAAATTATAGTTTAAAGTTATGACTTGGCTCTCCGATATTTTTTTTTGTGGTCGCTTTTTTATACTCTCCGCCACTTTTTGTGAATGAGAGTATAAAAAGTTTGTCGTCAAATATGAAACTTCTTTAATAATTCTTCGAGACCCCATTAATTTTAAGTAAACTCTAGGTCTTTCAGTAATTTTTAGTGGATTTAAGCCAGGCTGTCTGTCGGTACGTATGTTGAAGAAATGTTTACTTTCGAACGACTCAAAAGAAAAAAAAAACAATTTTCGTTTTGTTTAAATTTAAGTAATAGTTGAAATATATGAAAAATGTTATTCTTTAAAATGATTGTTTTTCTTCTCTTCACCGCAGGTATAAATAACATTTCTTTTGTCATTTTCGCATGAAGTATATAAATTCTAGATCCTTATGAGAAGAGAATTTTATTTAAAGATTTTAGTTGGTACGTCGCACAGTGGCGCCATTTGAGTTTTTTTCGTTGCAAAAATCATATCTTTTGAACCGAATAAGATAATTGAACAGTTTAAACAGCATATGATAGATAACTGTTCAGCCTATGAAATGAGCGTTTGGAAAGGGTGCTACGCTTTGTAGGGGCCTACTTATGGGTTATCAAAGTTAAAATTAGTAGAAAAATCAATTTTATGGTAACTAAAAAAAATTATTTTTACATTTTTAGATTGTTTTTATTTTTTTTCTTAAGGGTTTTATGTTTTAAATTATTACCCAACAAATTAAAAAAAAAAATTATTTATTTTTTTAAATTTATTTTTTCAATTTTCTGTAAAATATTCATCACAATTCGTAAGAGAAGGTATATCTAAAAGACTAACAATTTCTAAACTATAATTATTTTGTAACTCTATTCGTGACTTCACATGCCGCAGGGAAGAAATAAGTGGATCGGAAGATGCTGCCAACATGTTGAAGAGGTCCTTATTTTGCCTTAAGGCCTAACTATAATGTGCTTAATGAACCTTAAGCAAATGTGCGAATACACACAATCAAATGTATACAACTATAATGTACTTAAGACACTTTTCGTTAAGTTTCGTCAAGTGTTATTTGCTTAAGGAAAGTGCGGTCAATTTCGCTCTTCCTTAAGCAAATGACACATAATAGATACATATAATTGTTTACAATTAAAAGATGCAACCGCAACTTTAAAAATTAATAAAAGATAAACATATTTTTACTTGTTTATGGTAATATATTTATAACTTTTACAAATTAAATGACATTTTGTCAAAAATATTACATTTTAAAGAAATAAAAACGAAAATATTTTTCCAAAAGTACAAATGTTTGCAACTAAGTGTAGAAAGTCTTTAAGCTCAATAAGTACAATATAGCCACCTAAAAGTCTTCAGTAATTTACTTAAGCATTTGACATGCTTTTCGTTGAATTTTGACACTAGCTTAAGTTTGGTTAATCACGTTATAGTTAGGCCTTTACCCTTGATGCTTTGAATGTGTTCTGCAATCTATATTTTTTATAAAATTTGTTAAGAGACTCCTGTGCTTCTTCAAAAAGCTCTCCAATTGGCAAAGACTGGTACTCAATTATATCTTTGCCATGCGCCAATATTTTATGGACGGTCGGGGTCAACTTCTTCTGTGGATACATTTCTGCTAAAAGAGATGCAGTTTTCGACGCATATTCTCCATATTTTGTAGAATTGACATTTTCTTTGCAGTTTAAAACATCCAAGATCGTTCCCAATCTTTTCACGATTTGATTGTCAATTCCAATGATTCTAGTTACTGCCTCATCATTTTCAAAAAATCTCCTAGAAGTGTTTCCATCGTTTGAGTTACCGTATCCGTGCTTGGGACAGTCTACTTTTAGTCCAACTTGTTTCAAAAAAACCATCCTGTATTTGCTTCTTTCTGATCTTTTCCTTATCCTTTATTGATGTATTTTCATCGAAGTTTTCCTCCTCTTGTGGTAGGGTATATGCCAGTTTTAGCAAGAATTCCATACACCTTATCCTTGCGTGCAATGGTGACATTCCATATTCGTAATTCTCCTCATTTGTAGAATCGTTTAAATTACCAAAGTTCTTCTGACAAATAATAATATAAAATCGATAAAAAAAATATAAAAATAATACGAAAAAAGGGGTTTAGATAGGTTTTTGCTAAATTTTTACCTCCAATATAATTCTGTCTATGAAAACTAATTGAAATATATTATAATTAAGCAGAAAAAGATACTAATCTTAAACTCTTTACAACTAATTATATAAAATTGAGATGTAACATATTATATATGAAATAAATTGAATTGAATTGAAAAAAGTTCTTCTGACTCTTTTTGCAAATCGGGCATGACATTGTTGAGGTTGTTCCTGTCAGTTCGTTTACGACTTTTCCGTCAACCATGGTCAGGTGGAACTCGTAATTGCATTCAATATATTTTCCTTCTCCAATTTGCAGCTTTGTAGGCTTAATCTTGCTTATTTGTTCTTCAATGTCCTTCACCGTAGTCCTTATGAGTTCTGCCGATTCCCTTGCAAACTGAAACATTATTGGTCGGCAATAATGCACTGATGACGGACGTGGATTTTTCCAGTGTAGGGAATCATCCGATTTTAGCCGCAAAGGAACAACAGATGCCATAAACATATTTCCGTCCGATATTGTAGCGTCATCGAAAGATATCCTTTGCTTATAAACGCTGTGTCCGGATGATCCATCGCAGCCCCATTTGCTGATCAATGTCAACTTCTCAGGAAGAATTTTCACTTCCGTGAAAAACTTTGGTGTGGTTGACTTTCTAAACAGTTCAAATAATTTTAAATTGTTCAACGCCATGTTTTCAGTACTTAAATTGTTTAATGGTTTCAGTAATTGTTGCGCCAACTTTCAGGCGTAGACTAATCCAGGCATTATGCTTATTTTGCAATATATAGGCTTATGCTACCATGCCTAAAAATTTACCTGTTCCCTGCATACATATGGATTTAGGCTAAATAATGCAATTTTGATATTATGCACGTGTCCAAATAAGATTTGTGCCTACCTGTAGGGACCATAAGTCAATATTGTTCCTGACCATTTGTACGCCAAAGTATTGTTTATGTGAGGTACGTACCTGCTAATTTCAATGAGTAGTTTTTTTCAAACTATTAGATCAAACTACTGTCCGTCAAAACATATAAGGGATGGACGCCATACAATTTCTGGAACCATGTCTTTTTGAACTTTTTTACCTCTAGAAGCCAAACGGGCACGTACGGGCAGATAAAACCTTTTGAATTATGTAAAGAAATAATCAAAGAACAGGTTTTGCACGTATGGCAAATATAGAAAAATATAGTTTTTTTTTATTTTCCGTCAAAGTTGAAAAATAGTGAAAAAACGGATAGTTTTTAAATAGTGATTTACCAGGAGAAACACAAAGCAAACAGTTAATTTTTTTTTTATCATTATACATTTAATAAATACATCAATCAATACAAATAAAAAATAAGGCGATTCGTTACCTATTTTTCGTGATATTACACCTGAAATCGCAACAAATTGACTAAAAATTGTGTGTTTTTTTGAAAACCGAAAGTCGGTCAACTTTGAACGGTTATATCTTCTAAACTAAAAATGTGATATTATTAAGAGTGGCATATTTGAAATCGTTGAAAAGTTTCCTATAACATGGGTTTATTCAAAACTTCGTCGGCACTCATGAAAATTTTGATTTTTGCAACCTCGCTTGCTCTACGGGCGCCACTGTGCGTCGATTAAAATCAATTCAAGTTATTGGTTATGTTTTCATAAATAAAAAAATGCCTTTTAAAATCAACCCAATTGACTTATAAATGGCTTAAAAAAAATTAGCAAAAATCATAACGATTTCCATAAAAAAAATTAATTAATTTTAACCCTAATTTTACCAACATGTGTCTCTGAGCCACGTTTCGTTGCTTAGTTTAATGTACTAACGGGAATATTCAGGATATCGCAACCAACCTTCTTGACTTTTATTTTACATACAAAAAAAAAAAAAAAAAAAAAATTTAAATTCTTAATAATACTATTTTTAATAAGTCTAAAGAAAAAAATTCAGCATAAACCGACATGTGTCTCTAAGACACGTTCAAAGTGTTGAAGCACTTATTGCTCCCAAAATAGGCCAAAGGTCAAGAAATAAATTGCAACGGCATAAAGTCTACAGCATGCACGAAGCTCTTCAGGAAAAAGCTTCACCAAATGTAACAAATTGTGCAACAAATAAACGCAAAAGATGCTTAAAAAAGTCGCATAGTTAAAAAATGCTGTCAAAAATTTTACAATGATTTTTGTAATGAACAGGGAAGCCAAAATATGCAATTGCATGATTTTTTCCTTGTGCGGCAAATGAAGGCAGAAACAATATATTTATTTAATTTAAGCATCGATTTGTCAGTGCATAATTTTGCTTATTTTACCTTTTACAGCATTTTTTGCATAATTTAGGTAGAAGAGCATTTTTGCAAAATTTTTTTAGTTTATAGCGCATATTTTGCCTTTTTGAGGCATATTTTGATACATGTTCAACTTTCTTTTATATGCTTACAGGGGCTTTCACATCAATTAAAAAATTTTTTTTTCCAAATTCTGGTTTTTCTTTTTAAAATATCTATCTACATACCCAACGTGTTGCTTCAATTTCGCCATATACATTTAATTTTTACTCGATATAGTGTACCTAATCGAAGTAGGGTAAATGCCATACATACAAAATCAAATAACGGCACTTACCCAGTGACTCAATATGTTAAAATGTGTTTAATACAAATAGAGTAATGATAAAGCAGATCAATCAGAATGTGAGTGACATAATTTTGAAGTGTCAAAAGTAAATGCGTGAATTCCTTAAGGTGTTATGATACTTGCTATTTTTTGTATTGGATATTTTTAGGATTGACTGAATGAAACAACAAATGCGAGAAAGAACAAGAAATACAATATGTAAACAAAACAAACAATATTGCCCACGTTTTGTTCGCACGAAAACTGTCAAAAAGCTATAAATCGCAAAAAAAAAAGTTAAAACCCGCTACTTACGATCAAAAACTAAAAAGTTAGCAGCAGTACTAACATTTAATCTGGAAATGTCAATTTTAAGTTAAAAATTTTTATATTTTTTTTGACAGTCTAAGATTATTTATCGATAACACACGTATATTTTTTTGACATTTCAAGATTTTTTATGGTATAATCAAACTCTTTACACTTAGTCAGTTTTCCTATGCAAATATATTTGCACTGTTCTCCAATATAGAAAAAATACAATAAATAGCAAGTATCATAACACCTTTACTCATACATTCTGATCGGCTAGAACATTATGCAGTGGAAAAACCTTGATAATTCCATGGTACTGACAGAGAAAATTATACTTAAAGAACTATTATAACAAGTAAGAGTAAGTAAATAATATTGTTAGATTTAGTATAAAAAGGGCTGTAGCCTATGAATAAAACAGATTTTGATTTGAAAAACATAAAGTGGCACACGTTGCCTAGTTTGATTATTCTAGTCTCTAATTTGGCAGTTCGAAAGAACCGCTGGCCATCAATCTGGTACCCTACAGCTGCATTAAATACAAAAGAAAAACCACACTATATACAACATCTCTAACTAAGTACACCACATGGCGATCCGGCCACTACATTTCACCCACCACATGGTCACTGAAGATACTCGTAAATGTTTTCTTAAACTTTAAAATTTTATATATGTATACATACGTTTTTGTCTATGTAATACAAATCTAGATCAATCTTTTAGTATACCGACCGGCTCAGAATCACTATTTTAAGTGATCTAACGATGTCCATCCGTCCGTCTGCCTGGTTATCTGTCCATGTTATTTTGTGCGCAAAGTTGCAATTTTATACATAATTTCATTATATTTCGTAAATACATTTAATTTGTACTAAGGATGAAGTCTATATGTGTAAATGCTGAGAATACGTCTATAATTTCACATATTAGCCATAAAAACTTCTTTCAAAATTAGACTTTTGGTGTCAGAAAAGCATCTAATAATGTTGGCACTTAAATCAAATTCGTCGCTGGCATTTAAATTCAAATTAATTATTTACTGCAAAATAAGTTCTTTTCGATCGTTTTTTTTTTCTTGGGGCATATTTTAAACAATTTTCAAGGTATGTTTTCGAGCTTTTTGCTGCATATTTAGATCATAAACGTGTTTTTAGAGCATATTTCTGGTTTCCCTGCTAAAGAACATTGTTTAAAAACTTTTGTATGTAAACAATAGGTGTGTTTATTTACTGTACTAGAAGAAATTTACAAGGAGAGAGTAAATTTACAACTTACAAAATGTTTCTCTCAATTATCAAAAAAAAGTAAATGAACGCTTTACCAGCAAAAACTAGCATGTTAGGTATTTTGACACTATACGAGATCATTTCTGAATAAATTCAATTGTTTTGTACTATTTGTGCAAGAATATATTGTTCATAAATATTAGAAAAATAAATATTTTATGGTTTTGAAAAACTTTTAAAATAAAAATAAATGAAAATTATTTTTGTTTTGTAAACAAAAACCTTAAACAGATGGTTGAATACATGGTACAAGTACACAAGGTAGACTCGTTGGCACAGATGTTTGTCAGCTGTTTACCCCAGTTTAGCCCCAAATGTCAAAAAATTTTCTGGTTTGTTTACATATATTTATTCATGTTTGTTTACATATAGTTAGTGCCATTCAAAATAAAAACATTTTTTAATGTGGAAAAAACTTTGAATCGTTCAAAAATTTTAATTTAAATTAAAAACATAAATTTAAAAAATTTTGTGCAAAAATTTTAATATTAAAAGAATATTAAAGAAGAAAAGTGTCGTCTGAAATTGTGGTAAACCAGATTTGTTCCTAAAATAACACATTTCTAATAAAATATAAATTTTTTTTAAGACCAATATTCCGGAGTTACAAACCACAAAATAAAACTACAGCAGGTGATGTTCTGCCCCAAGAACCTTCGGGTGATATACAAACAGCGTTTAGTATGACTAATTTTGTTTTCTGCCTCCAGTTCTGCAACCAAGTCTGCTTTGTTTTTATCATATTTTTTAAGTTTTTCCTTAAAATCAATAATTTCTTAAATAGTGCAGGTAAAGAAATTATAAAAATTATAGTTTTTTTTATTTTTCTGCACGTGTTGTTCGTTTTTTTTTCAATTTGTGTTTTGTTTTGTTGAATGCAGTGTTGCAATTTTTTTGACGTTTGGGGTAGAAAATACAAAAAGAAATTGCCTGTTGTTTTTGTCTTGTTGTAGCAACGAGTATACCTTGTGTAGTTGTACCATGGTTGAATAATTCTTGCTTGAAAAAATTTTACTATCCGAAATTTTCAAAAAATTTTTGGTCCTTCAAATTTGTATGCTCTTTTTTTCACTTTCTCGTTGCAAGTTTTTCGATTAAGTAAACAATTTCTAGTAACAATTATTGAAAAAAGCAATAACTTTCTGTAGATGAACATACCTAATGTGTTTAATAAAAATTGTACACTAAATTTACTTGGTTTTAATTAACTAAAGTTTGTTACTTCTAATTTTCACGTATGTGTCTTAGAGACACGTGTTGGTGGGTTTTGTAATATTTTATGTCGGTATGATTAGGATTAAGGGCTACAGTATGACCTTTTTTGTATCAAAATCCCGGATTTTCCGACTGTTTTTTATTTAAAATTTTCAGGAAACTGAGATTTTTCCGAGTCCAAATTAAAATTCTATTAATAGTAAATTTCTTTCAAACATGTTGGCATATAATCGGTGAAAAATGGCCGAGTCATGACCGAAATATTGAAATTGTTTCGTTCTGTGCCATGTTATGGTAATAATATTAAAACGCTTATAATTTAACGCTATGGTCAAACTTAAGTTTTTAATATTGATTAAGTTAATCAAAGCGGTTCACGTTACGATGGAATTGTGAAGATTGATGGATTATCTATTTAAAATATATTTATCGGTAGTACATCTGAAAGGTACGTTTATTGTAGCCGATGCGACATCATACTCAGTTTGAGGTATGTTTAGAGGATTCGATGTGATTAATAAGATTATAAAGTTTTAATCTTGTCAATTTGTAGTGATTAACAAATTACTAAAATGGTGGATAATCATTTAAATTTTGATGTGATTAGAGCTAAATCACGTTTTAGATGATTAGCTCTGTTAATGTGAACTTATCATTACAACCTGTATATTTTTGTAATTAAAAAAAAATCGTATAAAATAATTTAAACAAAACTCACCCTTCACTTCCAAATGCCTTTAGCTCACGATTCAAGGTGTCCTTGATATTTTGTTGGGAGTACAAGCCCATTGGTGAGTTGAATTGTTTGTGTACCAATTTATGTTGAACAGCGGCCATTTTTTTAATTGATTTTTTATAATAATTTTTCAACTGAAGTAAAAGTTATTTTTTACACTTTTTTCTAAAGCAAATTTCAAAATATTGATATAAATGTGACTAAATGAAGGAAAGAATTAAAAATTTATAACAAAAAACAATAATTAATTTGATATTTATTTAAAAATTTTGTTGTTAATAAGAAAAATTTAATAGATATTTTTTTTTTAGAAAAATGAAAAACAATTTTCGAATACAAATATAAAATGCAAGACAATTTGTTTACTCTTAATAGATTTGTTTCACGGTTTCTAAAAATAACTTCTATCTATAAATTCGTTGATCGTTATTCGTTGTGGTATTCGCTCTGGAAATAAAAATGATGAGAAATATTTAGTATAGTAGATATAAAAAAATAATAATATTAGGATAAAGAGTTCGCAAAAACTAAAAGAAAAGAATACAAGAAAGAAAGTGTAGGCCGTCAACCATGACCATATGATACCCTACATTTCAGACTTAACCGATAAAGTTTCGCGAGTGTATCTTTTTTTAAATTAATGCGATATTATGGACCCGCCAAAAAATACGTTTTAGTCTACCAGACCCCCATATGTATTCCAAGGAAATTTTATCTAGAATCTTTAAAAAAAAAAGTTCAAGGCGATCCGACCAATAGCTTAGTTTCTATTGAGATTTAAAGGTGTTTAGTACCGGCACGTGTGAAAAGGTCTACCAAAACCTTGTAATGAAATTTCAAGAAATCATTAATAAATGCACTTTCTTTTTGCTTGTTTTATTGTTTGAACACATCACGAACGTGTTCTTTGAACTTTAGCTACTTTTTGGATTATTTTATTGTGCCTTTCCTTGAAAAAATAATAAACTCCGTCCCTTTTTGAAATTGTGTTACGAGTTCTGTGAATTTACCATAACTTTTTGTTACCTGCGAATACTCTTACCTAAATGTACATATACGCAGATGTACCAGCTAGACGCCAGAAAGACGTAGAAAAGGGCTTAAAAGTGGCTATTGTTTCGTGAACCAAATCTTACAAAGTTGAGACAGTGAACATCGACTACGAAATTTTATTTTGAATCTTATAAAGATATATGAAAATACAATGGCAGGGGAAAATTTAGACCTTGCTGAAACTGTGGTACGTCTTACTACACCAGCAAATGAGAGGGGATGAAAGACGTGCAGCGAATGATAGATTTGAAGACTTCATGAGTGCGGAAATGAGTGATGAAGTTGCTATTCCTGCGTTTGGCCTTTAAGGTGCGGATGATGTAGACTAAGTGTATCAACCAAATTTTCATGCTGATGATCCAGAAACTGAACCACATATCAATGAAGGTATTAATGCCAATTACTTCATTTAAAAAGATGTCACTAAATGGACTAAATATGCACCACAGACTTCCCGTACTCGTGCTCAAAACGTGGTCGAGAACACAAGGAGGGCTCCGGGACCAGTAGGAACCATATAGGATCCCTTTATTACATTCCGCTCACTCATCACCGAAGACATGGCGTACATCATAATATGCGAATCAAATCGGAAAGGCGGGGAAGTAAAAGCTGCATGGAATTTGGCAAATCCAACGAAAACAAAGGAAAGGAAATCAATCACTTTGAAAGAGTTCGATGCTTTTAGGCTATTTTTTTGTATGCTTGACTCACTAAATCGAATAGTCAGTAAATCATCAACTGCGGGTATTGATGATATTTGGCAAATGTTGCAGTCTAATTTGGCAGCAGCCTACACTCCGCATGATGCAGTGACCGTTGATGAGCAGTTATTCCCATACAGAGGCCGCACCTACTTCACACAATACATTCCATCGAAGCCTGCCAAGTATGGTATAAAGATATAGTGGCTGTGCGACTCTAAGTCATTTTATCCTGCCAAAGGAATATTCTACTCTGGGAAATTGCCTTTTTGATATTTGGATGCAGGTCGCACAATTTCGGTAGTGGTATTTTCGAGAATGGTATTTATATGGTGGATATGGTCAAATAAATGATGATTTCAATTTAATTCTTTGAGGTGATTAAAGTTCAAATAAAATATTTGCACGCAAAATTAAATCTAAATACCAACATAAGTTATGGGTAATGGGCACAAAATGTTGGTGAAGTTATGGACCGATTCTCACATTTTTTCAATAGACTTTGTGACATTTTGAACATATGCGCACAAGGTTAATAATGATATCCAGTCGAATGATTACATGATTAGATAGTCTTGGAAAGTGATTTTGAGTTGATTTCTATTGTAGAACTAGAGTAAAAAGGCCTTCTTAATGGCTTGTTTCTGCAGACATACGGCTTTAAAAGCTGAATTCCAACTTCATTTCTAATAAACGCCTTGTGTTAATGAATGCTGTTGAGTATTTTTAAATAATTTGAGAAGTAGTAATTCCTACAGATTCCCATAATAGAACGACAGGCCTTAGAATGAAAATTTTAATTTGTAAAATATTTTATAAAAACCATCAAAATTTAGGGCTCTTTACTCGCTATAGGAATCAATGGAACATATATATATTAGAGCGACTTAAAAAAAAGTGATTTTGTTACCCCTCTGGAAATTAAGGTTGATATGTTTTATGATGTTTCCCAAAATATTTTTGTTCTAGCGTTGACCATCCGTGAGCTAGACCATTTTTAAAAAAGGAATTTTTCCAGTTTTTCGAATTTTTTTGTACTTTGCTCCAAGACGACATAAATAAAATTTGGTATCATCGAAAATAGTTTTTGAAGCCGCATCCCATGGCATATAAAACCTGACCACTTGCAACCTACTAATTGAGATATTAAGCTAAATTCATATTTTAGTTTCGGGTTTTCATACAAATTCTACGTATGTGGAAATAATGTTCTACTTCTCAAATTGAATTTGTTTCAAAATAATGTTAATTTACTTTTTTTCGTAATTATTATTATTTTATCTATTTTATATATTTCATATATAGGCAATATGGGTAGCAAATTGTTTGATTTTACAATTATAATAACCTGGTGATAAGCAAAAGATCCGTTTTCAAACCCTGGATGCTGTGAGCTAAATTTAAGTTCTTAAATATAATTTTTTTTAGTAAAAACATATTAATCTATTAATATTACTCTATATGACTGGTTATTGCACTGCTGTCGCAAAAATATCAATTGCTGGATTATGTCGCAGTTGGTCGGAAACTTAGTTTTGTTCAGCTGAACAGTAGAAAAATCCATTTTAAGTGTTTTCGGAAATTTATTTTTAAGTCTAATATTATAATTTGTCTGTTATTAATAGATTAATATGTTTTTAATTAAAAAATTAATATTAAAGAACTTAAATTTAGCTCACAGCATCCAGGGTTTGAAAACGGATCTTTTGCTTATCACCAGGTTATTATAAATGAAAAATCAAACAATTTGCTACCCATATTGCCTATAAATGAAAAATATAAAATAGATAAAATATATCGCGATTTTCGCGTTTTATGTGAATAATTACAAAAAAAAAAAAAAAAAAAATTAAAATTTTTTTAAAACAGATTCAATTTGGAAAGCAGAACTTTATTTCCACATACGCAGAATTTGTATGAAAACCCGAAACGAAAATAGGTATTTAGCTTAATATCTCAATTAGTAAGTCGCAAGTTTTATAAACCTTTGGATGCTGCTTTAAAAACTATTTTCGATGATAGCAAATTTTAATTATGTCGTCTTGGAGCAAAGTACAAAAAAAATCGAAAAACTGGAAACAGACCTTTTTTAAAAATGGTCCAGCTCACGGATGGTCAACGCTAGAACCAAAATATTTTGGGAATCATCATAAAACATATCAACCTTTATTTTCAGAGGGGTAACTAAAACACTTTTTAAGGCTCCATACAACTTGAGTCGGTCTAATATATACTATATATATATTCTAAAATACCTTTTCAAACAAGGCAAAGTGGAATGAGTAAAAGTTCATAAATAATGCAACTGTCCGTCTTAAAGGCCTAAAAAGTGGATGCGCTTCCAATTTTTCCTGCTGGGTTAAGTCTGTATAAGTGGTGGTATAGTGGTTGTTTTGATGTCAATATGTTTATCATATAAATAAAATATAAATTTATACAGGAAAAACTTTTCTAAATTTTGGTAATAGGTAGTAGTAATTTCATATGTTACCTGGTAAGTTGTTGTTATTACAAATGTCATTATTCTGAAAACCTCAATAAGTACTTACTAGTAATGTCCTCAGTAAGTACTTAACACTTCTATTATTTTCACTTCTGAATATTTGCTTACTAAAAATCAGCTCAGTAACTACTTATTAGTTGTATTATTTTCAGTACTGAATATTTACTTATAAGTTCTATTAAGTAGCGCTAATTAAATAAAAACTAGTTATTTTTTTGGCTTCCAGGAAGTATATTGTATGTACTTGAAAATCAACTTACTAGTAGTAAAATAATAACTAGATATTTTGTGACTTCTAGTAAGTGTACTGTACTGAATTCTGCGGACAATTTGAACAAAAATAAGTAGTCAATCAGCCGAAAAATAAGTGATGTTTATATTTGTCCAACATTACTTGCTAACTTAAGTAAGCAAACTTTTTGCTAGGTAATTCTCAAAACTTCAAAATTATCTGGCAATTTATTCCCAAAATTATTGTTGTTATCTAATTGAATTGTGTAAAAAACAATGTAATTTAAGTGGAAATGAAACAACAAGTACATTTAGCGATTTAATATTGATGGTACTTAATAAATGTTGATAAAAAAAATCACTTATGTATAATTTTTAACTACCACATATATAAATTTATATGTTTAATATAATTTTGCTTCTATTAGGTATAAAAAGAATAGATGAATATTTATTTATTTTATTTTTTTTTTGTGTAAAAAAGTGGCCAGTTGTTGGATATTTTAATATTAAATTAAAAATTAAATTTAATTAAACATTAACATTTGTAGCTAACTGAGAATTTGCTGATAAGTTTTTTAATCGAAAATGATTGTAATTACATAATCGCAATTGTACCACTTCAGTTACAAAATCTTGCCACTGGCCACCTAAAATTGTTTATATTTAATACATTTACGAACAACACATTTATACGTTATTGTATTTCTGCCCGTACTTTGTATATTATACATAAAGTTATTATCAATGTTGGATAATTAAATTTAACTGCACAATTACAACGAACCTATTAGGTTCAATAAACACACATATGTATGTATTGTTTTCTTTATACTCTCAATACACTTAGAGAAAATGTTGAGGAAAAAGATGCAAGACTAAAAAAAAATATTATTGTAGAAAACAATTATTTTATAGTTGAGCAACGATTATTCGGGACCGGAAGCGATCCGGATAATCGATTTAACCAGTTAATTGAGGTATTACTTTCTACTTTTTTTTTACATAAATATTTGTTTTTTTTTAATGTATATTAACACCTACGTCTAGTCTTAACGTCTAGTTTTTTGCCAAACTTAATTCAACATTTCTTTGTTTCAGTGCTTCACAAATTCAACCATTGATAGGTACATAATTGAGTGAAGCTTTAAAATTGTTAAAGACTTTTACGAAAATAGGCGTTCAAATCATACACTTCGTGAGGCACACTTTCACCTCAGTGGATTCGTTAACAAGCAGACTTGCTGCATTTGGGCAAATGAGAATCCACGAGTGATTGTTGAAGAGCCGATGCATCCACAAAAATTTACTGTTTGGTGCGGGTTATGAGCTGGCGACGTCATCGGGCCGTACTTTTTCGAAAATGAGGACGGCCAAGCAGTAACAGTGAATGGGGTTCTCTTTCGTGAGATGATAACTTACTTCTTGTGGCCAGAAATTGAGGATATGGACCTGGGCAAAGTGTGATTGCAGTAGGACGGTGCTACTTGCCATATTCATTGGCCGTGTTATCTCACGTCGTGGCGCTGTTAATTGGCCGCCACGATACCATGTGACTTTGGACTTCTTAACAAGTCAACAGCTAGAGGATGAGATAATTCTGCATATAAACGACATTGGACCTCAATTATTACTCCAAGTTATTACAAATATGGACCATAGGATAGAGGTGTGCACCAAAGCTGTGGCGAGCATTTGGCCGATATTTTGTTTCATACAAAATCGTACATCCTTCTAGCATAATAAAAAAATATTAAGATTATTTTATGAAAACTTTTTGCATTACATACAATTAAAACTTCGTTTTGGTTGGACCACCCTCTACTTAAACCTTTTCAGTTATTTTTAAAAAAAAATTACTTAATGTGGTTTAAATCGTCTTCTTAACCTGTACAATTTTTGCCAAAACTTCTCTTGGAAGCGAAAGATTTGAGTTTTATTCTTTGCAATCCCGGTTAATTGATGTACTCACGTTTAATCAATTGAAATGAGAATATCTCACTTTTTTTTACTGATCTCGGATAGTTTATATATATATACTTAACGAATATGAAAAATTTAACTTGTTCCAAAATATACGCTAATAAAATTATTGGTTATAATATTAATGTGTTTATTCACACCAATAATTATGATAACAGTATGTCTTAAGCGACGTGGCCACAGCCACACATCAAATTTATATCATCAAACATTGTGCAAAATGTTTTATTATTTGCCAGTTTATCTTATAAAAATTGTGTTGAGCTCTGTTTCTTTACTTTTTGTGTAAAGATCGCCAAAATGCGAATAAGAATAAATTTCTCCCATAAATATACGGGAACGGAATGTAGAACAACCTCAAAGTATTTTTAAAATATGTTTTTAATACCAAAGCTTTTCATTTATTTAATATATCAACTTTTACGCCACTTTTTTTAATTTTTTTTTTTATGAAAACCAAATTTTTATTTTGATTAAGCCTTCACAGTCGTTTTATAATTTACACAACTTGCACGAAGTTAAAATTTGGTCTGTTTTGTGCACGAAGAAGAAGATTTTTAGTCTCTTAAAACCGCTCTTATTTACACAAATTTAAAGTACGGGACGGTACCACTTCTCGACGGACCCTAAGCTAGAGTAAACAAACTTTTAAAACATTTGAAAATTAAAGGTTTTCATACTTTTGCAAACTAAACACACATATATTAAACTTTAAGAAATTACGTCAAACGGACTTCAAATGTTTGGAAAATCAAAATTTTCGGTAAACTTACAAAAAACCATACGTGGGATTTTTTTTATAATTGCGTAACAAAATGTGATTTTGATAAGCCAGTTTATTGTGTGACCATGCCGCTGAAGGCTTTACCACAGGCAGAAAGAGTTCATTAAAGTTTGCCATTCTGTTTGCAAGTTCTACAATCAAATGTTATCCGGAATAGTTTTCTGTTGAAACCAAGCCAGATCAGTTTACAAATGTCTGAGATAGGATTAAAACAAAAGCACGACTGCTTGTAATGTTTTCCCATATGGGCATTGAGAATATCAACCTCGACTCAAAAAATAAAAACCATCAAAACTTTTTTTTAAATATTGTAAAACAGAAAAAATACTCACACTTTACTCTGCAGATGTATAGCTTATTACAATTTTTAAATAGCAATAAATAAAAGCTTAAACTGATTATATCTTTCATTCATTTTGGGTAATTGCATTCAACTATTTTCTCTTTTCTGGCGATTGAAATTAGCTGTTGGTAATATTGCAATGAACAAGATCCATGTGGACGGACGAAATATATTGCTTTGGATGCTATTCTAATGTCACGTACGTGGTGCAAAAACACTTAAGCGTTTTGATAAGAAAACCAGGGGGCAAATTACGTCATTAACACGCTGAGAAAATATTTTTTTTGATTTGATCACATCCAACAAAACTATTCTTAACGAAAGATTTTTAAACATATTATTGCTACTCTAACCATATTTTTGTCACCGCCTGTCATATAATAATAAAATATAGCAACAGCCACATTATTGTTTGCTGTGAAAGTGATATGGTTATTAATGGCAAGAATATTTTTACTACTAATAATTGTGTGCTATGATTGAAAAAAAACCATGCTACAATAAGTGTTAATCCGTTTTTTCTTATTATTAACCATAAGATTTTGAGAGGCAACCATTATATGGTTGCTGCTCATTTACCCATAATATGGTTGCCGGTAACAAGAATGTGACTAAATTAACCATAACATATATACACATTTTCGTTAAAAAAAAGTTTTGTTAGGCGTGACCATATTAAAATTTTTTTTCTCTAGTCGTTCGATCAAAATATTACAACAATTAAAATTTCAACCAATTGTCTATAAGTTCTGCTTTTCGACACCGTTTAACAATGAAAGCAATGCCTGTTCTTCATAGCAAGCAAATTTATATGGAAATCCCGTGTTTGCATTTTATATTGAAGCTTTGGCAAATTGTTAAGCTTGAATTTATTTTTATATTTTCTTTTTTTTTTCTTTTATAGTTTTATGTAATTTTTAACTTATGTGCGACGAATTTAAAAAATTCAGTGGACTGATGCCATTTTCCAACCTTTAAAGGATATTTTACCTTTTGTTACTTCATCACCCGCGCAGACACAATTTTTGCCACAAATAAAGCATCAATCAAAAATAAAATCAGCTTTAATTAAAAATTTAATCAAGTGGATTAAACGTTTAATCAAGTGAATTGAAAGTATAATTGATACTTTTAAGTTGCACCAGTAAACAAAATAATAGTAACAATTAAATGTTTAATTCGCTTGTTTAAACGTTTAATTGACTTGACTACATTTTTAAATGAAACTGATTTTATTTTTAATTAATGCTTTAATTGGGGCAAAATCAGCTGCCTCACAAATTTCTTGAGATGGCGGTTGACCAGAGATCCTAACGGATATTACTGGAGTTCGTAGACCTCCGGAGACATGGCGCCGGACTTACTTTTCGTAAGACCATATCGGGGAACACGTGGTGGCTGGTCGTGGGAAGCGAGATCTAAAAAATTCGCCTTCAAGGGCAAATTTTTCACCACTTGTGGGAATGTTTGGCCTTCTAAAGGATCACCCTAGGTGGGGTTGCTATCTTACAGATGCTGCTAGCATGCCAAAAAGCAGCGAGGGCTAGATAGCTTCAGCTTTTTGACAAGTGGCGAGTGTATAAGTCTGCCGAGCCATACCCTTAAATTATTACCTGTAAGCAGGTCTGGTTGGTTAACACATTTTTTGACAGGTGCTTATTAATATCTTTTCTACTACTTGTTAGATTTCAAAATGCATTTATTTAGTTTTAGAGTTGGAATTATATGAAACCTATAGAATTGTTCAAATTAACAATATAACCCAATAAAAAAAAAATTTGCTCCAAAAGAAGCTGGTCTTATGTATGAATTCATACCTCAAATCGCTTCAACCCTGCTAACGGGAGGTCTGATTTTTGTATGATGCGTTCCGGTTGGGAGGACTATTTTCTGATGCCAATAAGCGCTTCCTTTAACCTAATAAGACATGCAAACAAAGCACTCCCAAAGTGCTTTTTTAAGTGCTTACTATATTAACATATTTATTAATGTTTTAATTTTACTTGTTTAAATGCCTTTTTCAATCATTTTCGTAAACCATAATAAATTTTTTCGCTTTAAGATCTACTTTGTGGTCAGCACTAAAATCGCAGCTTTTTTCTATATTTAATTCGTTATCATTTACTGCTGTGAAAGAGCTTTCTTATTGAAGCACTCGATTGTGCGCTTTTTCTCTTAAGTGCTTCAAAAAACACAAATTTTTTTTACTGGGTAGTACGATTTCCCTTTAATGTATTATATAAGTTTAAGTCGTATTATCTTCATTTATGCCAAAATTCTAACCGATTTTGGTATTCACCAGGGACCGAAAATAACAGCTGCGAAATTTTAAGACAAAAAAGCATATGGAGGCAAATGTTGGAAAACTGATTCAGGTATTCCATATTGATCCTTATGACCTAGTCTATGACTAAACATATTGCTTTTTAAAATTATTATTATTATTTTTTTTTAACAAAAATAACAGTTATAATTTGACTCTTTTTCGTGCTAATATCAATGCTATTGTCAAGTATATTTTAAACATCCAATTTTGTTTTACTAGAATAAGTGATGATAACTCTCAAACTCCCTAGAACCAATTTGACAGCTGAAAGGATCCTTCGACACTAATTTGTAGTGCAGCTACAAAATGCACAACAAAACTTAGTCTACATAGCCAGGAAATTACTTTTTATTTTTAAAACTTTGTCATTAACTATTTTTGGATTATTAATTAAACTGTGCTAGTCGAAAATCTTTGCAAGCTAAGCAACAGCAAACAAATTAAAAAACGAGAAGTAATTTTAGGAGTATTTAGGATATATATAAAAAAGCAAGAAATCACGAAAATATAATCGTTATGGGTATATATGCACATTAAAATAAATATTTAAAGTCAACAAAATTCTTACAACACGTACATTTTCTCTAGAAAAATAAAAAGTTTTGCTCAAGAAAAAAAATATTATTTCGCGAAAAAATAAATATCAACAAATAATTTTTTTTTTGCTAGAAAAATAACAGGCAAATATTAATTTAATTTTTGTTTAAAAAGAAGCAAACATTAATAAAAATATAACTTATTTTTGCTCAAAAAAAAAAAAAAACAAAAAGGCATAAGCAAAAAAATAAATTTTATTTTTGTTCGAGGAAATAAAAAGCAAAAAATAACTTTTATTTTTGCACAAAGAAATGAAAAGCAGAGATTCAGCTTTTTTATTCGAAAAAAAAATAACAAGCAAAAAAATAACGGTTATTTTGATTGCAAAAAAAAAATTAAAAAAAATGTTAACATTTGACTTTTATGAATAAATTTATAATTATTGTGGACCCTGGTTTTTACTTATGGCACAAAGACCTTGTCGGCTATTGTTGACAATTCAGTAAATTCCTCTTATTACGCTAGTTAAGCATATTAGTGTTGAAGAATCACAAAACTTATACCACCAGCTTTGCTAGTGCTCAAAAGCGTCAGATCACTAAAATATTACGGCTGTGCGGGGTCCAACGTTGTATCACAAAAATCAGTATTACTCAGCGAGATAGGCGATGGTCTGGTTATTATTGACCGGCCTCTAGAATCGCAGTAAAGAGTTTAAAAAAATGACTACAGGAGATAAGCGAAGAATATGTTTAAATACTTAAAGAAAATAAGTCAAATCGATCCAGTATCCACTATAGACATAATATTAATATTGAATCAGTATAATGATCTTATAAAAATAATGGCCGTTTGCGGTGGGCTTATGGAATTTTCATATGTGAACCCTCTCGGAATAAATGCAACTGCAATGAAATTCAATTAGCTAAATCGTTTCATTTACTGCCTGGCCCACAATGTCGACAAGAACATTTCTTTCTTATATTTATATTGAAACAAAAACAAATTTAAATTTTTTATTATTGTTTTCAATATAAAAATGCGAAGGAAATGTTCTTGTCGACATTATGGGCCTGGCAGTTAGTTTATTTATCTATTTCTATCGTTATTTAATTAATTTTTTTGAGAAAACAAAGTCTTATGTGCTGTTTTCAGACTACAAGTGATTGAACGTGTAGTCAAATTTGTATCAAAAACACTCAAAAAACTGAGTGATTTTCCTATAAATTTTACTTCACATTCAATTACTTGTGTTGTGAAAACAGCACATTAAACGTAAAGAATTCGGGTTAACCTCATATGACGACAAAAGCATTGGCAGCTTCAACTTGCTAGTGAACCGTTATTATTGCATAGAAATAAATAAACGAATAACAATAATCCTGTGTGTTTATTGCTTTTTCTTAAAAAATTAAGTTCCACGTTGTGATACAAAGAGTTGGTGTGTGGTAAATATTTTATTGTGAGATTATTCTTAAAAAAGTTCAGAATTATGAGTTCGGCTAGAAAATAAGTGTTAAAAACTTAAAGTAATATAAAATTAAAACTAATACTAGTGTACAAGTTCCTTGCTAAAAATCTTTATTCGAGATGTAGAAGAAATATAATTGTTTAGAGAATATATTTGGTGTCGTCAAATGACGACAATATGATACAACGAGTTCTATATGACTCCTTATCAAAATCAGTGCTACCTTACCATTTAACTTGCTTTAAGTTATTTACAACACTTCCTTTACTCAAAGAGATGAGAAAAAGTGGCTTCAATTGCACTGGGACCATAAGAAGCGATCGTTTAGGTAAAAATGTTTGTTTTATGGATGTAAATGAGGTCAAGAAGGAAAGAGATTTTACACAGACCGCAATAGCAAACTATTTTTGTAAGTAGATGAAAATGCAGTGGTCATTGTAGCTTCAAGTGTTTTTTCTGATCCCTAGGGAAGAGCAAAGAATTGTAGTAAGACCAACCTTAAATACGTAGAAGTAAATATTCCAAATTCTATATAAAATTAAAATAAAAATATGGGTGGTACAGATGGAATGGATCAAAATTTTAATTCTAATCGCATATCTATACGAAGCAGAAAATGGTGGTGGCCATTATTTATCTGGATGCTGGATGTGTCCGTACAAAATGGTTGGTTTTTAGCGAGACAACATAATCCTTAACTGAAGCAAAAGAGTTTCCGAACAGACTTAGCAATGTCATATTCTTTTGTCAGAGGCAAATTTTCCGGAAGATCATTATAACTATTAAAAACATAAAAGACTGAAGAAGAAATTAAAGTTCTAAAACTAAATTCCATATAGAAATGTTTGTACCTTTATTTTAATAGCGTCGTCAAATGACGACACTAATTTTTTGGAAAACTGGTCCCGATATGCCAGTTTTCTTTTCAAATATATACTAAAGGTATCCTAGACATGCAGTGAATCAAATAGTATAACATTTGCATGATTATGTCATAAACAAGTTTTTTTTTCTATTTAAGAATATTTTTAAAAAGTTTTTTTTTAATTTATAACTTTATTTATCATAAAAAATTAAAAACTATTGCTTAAGAGTTTATGGCAACAATACCAAATTTTTTTGAGTGTTTTTTCCATTTATGAATTTTTCTAAAAAGTTTTTTTTTTTACTTATGTTATAACCCAAATTTAGATATTTTAATTAGGCTTAAATTCATTGAATTTAATTTTTCATTAAATTATTTTTATGAAGACAGGAATTTTACAATATGAAATTAATTAAAATTGTATTGATTATTTTTCATTCTTGACTACGCTGAGATTTGAACCCAGGCTTTCACGGACAGGTTGCCCAGACTAGTTTCGATTGTAACCACACAATCTCGTCGGTGGGGTTTGCCGTTTTACTCACTCGGCTATTGAGGCCGGGCGACGTCAATAGTCAAACATCAATCCTTAAACCAAATGGTATTTCACTTTGGTAGATCGAAATTTGCTTTTTGAATGAATGATTATCTTTTTTAATTGATTTACATGTTCTTCCTAACCTCTGTTTTTTCGTACCTTTTGTCAAGAATTCTTCTTGAAATCCAAAGTACATTGTTTTTTTTTCATGTTTTTGTCTTTCTTTTTTCTTGTTGACATTTTTCAGCACAACTTGAAGGACAAATGTAAACATAGCTCGTGCCTTAGCTGTTAACATTATTAGTATTGTGGTTATTTTATTGAACTGTTATTGGTTTTTAATCCAAATTTAGATATTTTAAGCCTGGGTTCAAATCTCAGCGCAGTCAAGAATGAAAAATTATCAATAAAATTTTAATTAATGTCATATTGTAAAAATTCTCTCTTCATAAAAATAATTTATTGAAAAATTAATTTCAATGAACTTAAGCCTAATTAAAATATCTAAATTTGGATTAAAAACCATTAACAGTTCAATAAAATAACCACAATTCTAATATTCTTAGGTTATAACCTTTTTTACTATAAAAAATTAAAACTATTGCTAAAGAGTTTATGGCATCAATAACAAATTTTTTTGAGTGTTTAACCGAAGGGATACAACGCGAGTTCAATTGAAATACATTGGAATTGCATTTTATCCAAAATACCAGTCTAGATAGAAACGTGTAAATACTTTTGTTTTATAATAGTGTTATTGCATGTCATGTGTCTATCAATAAAATAATATTACACGTATGAACAATTTTGGCATATTGAACAGGCATGTGGACATGAATATGTGTAAATGCACGAAAACAAACATACACGAATACAAATACAAACACACTGACACAGGCATAATCAAAGAGCCTGTGTAAAGCCACCTGTTGTTAATTCAATTTTTTTTTTACCAAAAGACACACACAGATACAGGCAACTTCAATATAAAAGCTGCAACTTCAATAACAATAAAATGATCGACTAGGAGGATTTGTTTAATTGGATACAGCTGAACTTTTAATTGAATTTATTTTTCAATATTAAATTTTATTATACCAAAAAGGATAAAGACCGCCTATTCATAATGAATTTCATTCAATTACCAATTTTGTATATTTTTGCTCATGTGAGTGTTTATTTTTTTGTTTTTTTTTTTTATTTTTTTTTTTTTTGTTTGCTTTGTATTGGCGTTCATTTCGATCATTTCATTAAAGATGAATTAATGATAAATAAAAATAGTAAAAACAAACGAAAAACCGACATTTAACTCAAATTGCAATTAGCCGGGTCAAGCAATTAGTCAAAACAATAAAGGAATTGTAATTAAGGATTAACAAGGATGGAACCAATTAACGAAATTGTTTTTGTAGTGTCTTTGTGTTTTAACACAAATGGAACTACAAATTTAAAAATTTTTCAAATGAAGAAATTTTAATATGTTTGTTCAAAAACTTATTTTCTCAAAATATTTAGTAAAGAATCAATGTTTATTGAAAAAACAATATCTTTTTAAAACTACATACCTTAAAAAAATTTTTACTAGACTTTATGTAAACCTTAACTATTAAACAATTTAAAATATTTTTTCATAAACAAAATTCTTCCCATTTTAAACTTTAACCTCTTGTACAAGTACATATACATATTAAAAAATAAAGAAAACACATATTATTGTTGTTTGGCACAAACATGCATGCTTTGTACACATAATAACAATTTACGTAATAGTCCTTTAAGTCTTTTGCAACACTTACATTAAAACAAAAAAAAAAAAAGTGAAAACAAAAAATAAAAACATTAAAATAAACACATGTAGTTTTATAAATGGATGTCACTGTGGTTGCATTAAAACATAACCGAAGGCAACAACACACTACAAAAATGCTCAACTACAGCTGTAAAAAAAAACTGCGCACAGTGTAACACCCCAGGCAGAAATAACGACTCTTCTAAATATTATGTACCACCAAGACCGTGTTAATACAAAATATAGACCCTTCCAAAAGTACTGTACCTTCACAACACTTAAGATACAATATTTCAAGCTTAGTTTTTTAATACTGCTTTAACAAAAATTCTGCAACGGTTAAACAGCATAAATACAAATATTCGACTTTAGTTTCGTATTGTCGTATTTACAATAAAACTATACCGCTACAACGCTACATACATAAAGTCTTCCAAAAATATTGTACCATCACAACACTTAACCCTTATGTGAATGACAAGCTACACGGGTACCTTTGACGTTTTCAGCTTATTTTTTATATAGAAGCAGATAATCCACATAGCGGATACTTCTTGAAAACTCCTAACTATTACTAAATTTTAAATTATCGTTATATTTTAGCTTAAAAATAGTTTCGAAAGGGCGTGGTGGACGAATTTTCATCGTACACCCTTGATGGTATGGTAAGGCACCCGGGTACCTTCATACATTAAATATGGAATATTTCATGTATATTTTTAGTGAAATGTTACTAAGATTAAAGTCGTTATGAATATTTTAGATCAAAACTTGTATTTGGTGAAAGAAAAACAAAAAATTATTTCTTTTTTCATATGTTTATAGGATACAAAAATAAAAAAATCAACCAGAAATTAACACTTAGAGGCAAATAATTTTTCATTTCGCGAACAATTTGTGCACATTGGACAATTTTTTTAAAGCATATTACCAATTGGTTTGGAACATCTGGTGTAAGCTTCGCATGTTTTTGTTTGCTTCATATATATGTGGTTACGAGCACTCATCGTGACAACTCCCTACTACGGGAGTACGGCCGCTTTTATTATTTTCTTGACATCCGGAAATGCTTGATTCCAAAATCTTATGATTGGAAGGTAAGGATGAAAAGTGTCAGTAGTTAAATTTCTTCCTGAGTTTTTTGTATGGAAAAACTAGAGATCCAAAAGTGTCCTTTCGCCTATATTTGTTTGACGCTCGCCTTCTGATGGTTTACCAGTGTACAACTTCCCATGTGGAGTTTTATGCATCGCAAGCCTAAAAGGTATACAACTCTGACGTATATTTTCATTCACCCTGTCCAAATATCTTGAAAAGCAGTAGCTTTACCAGTTTCTGCTCGCAAATGCGGGATTCATCACTATCAAAACGTATGCACTGTAGCACCATTTTGAATCTGCAAATAGATATTGCTGTCCGTAAAAACGGCAAGTGAGTATGTGTGCATAACTCTGTTATGTGTTCTTTATTTGATTTGTTGACGCCAGCGTGAATAAGAATTCCTATAGAATCATCTAATTCTTAAACACGGAATGGCTCCGATAATTCAACTTTGGTTGCTGTTCAGCATTAGTGTGTACCAAAAAAAAAATATTATTTTATGCCCCACCTTTTTTTGAAAGCTTATAGTGTGAAGAATTTTTGTGATTTTTTTCAGATTTTTCGGAAGAGGTTTAGAGGTCGCTAAAATACTTACATTAATCTAACAACCTCTGAAACAGACTTTCAGAATTTATTGCAGGCCATAGAGCTTCATCGTAAAAGCTCTAATAAATAATTGAAAGCTAAAAAAAATAGTTTTTTAATTTTTTTTTTTTGGGGTATGAGAAGTAAGCTACCTAGAATTTTTTGGACTCGCATTGCTGAAGTCTGTGCAACAGAACAAAAATCCACCCATATTTAATATTTTGAAAGAATACCTAATATCTAATATTAAAACAAATCCGATGCATAACTGGCAAACACATTACAATATTTTTAATTTCACAAAATGGGTACAAAACTTTAAAAGGGTATAACTTTGAAACAGTAAGAGCAAATTGAATTATTTTTTTTGCAATGACTCAGAATTTATCCACCTTTTAAACTGAATCATTTGTTTTTTTAACTTCAATATAAATTTTAAAAGTTGCAAAGCATTATTTTTAAAATTTATGCAAAATTTACAAAAAATGTATTTAAGGGGACCCAAATGAGCAAAAAAAATATGCGAAACTTTTAATATCTGCACAGACATGTAAAGTTTGAGAAGTTTTCTTTAAAAAAATTGACTAAGTAACAAAGAAAATCGTGCTAATGGGCCGGGTAATCAGCAAAATTCAAAAAAGGCAAAAAAACTCGATTTTTGGGTTAAATTCGATTTTAGCGACCTCTAAACCTCTTCCGAAAAATCAAAAAAAAAAAATCACAATAATACTTTACCCTTTAAGGGACACACTATTCTGCATGTCTTTGGGCTGTAGTTGTTTATTATTTTTTCCCCTTTATGGTAGCAATACACATAAAAAAGGTTTAACTCCATATCTTTGCAATAAGGCAAATCACCGGACTAATATTTACAAGTTTTTTGTTTTACATTTACTAACTTTGATATGCATAGAAAAATATTAACGTTAAACTTTCAATTTGGCAAATCCTTAACCCCAATTATAAGCGAAGCATGGGATACAAATTGTATACCTCGTTCTTGGAAGGAAGGTGTAGTAATAACTGTCCCCAAAAAGGGTGACTTAACGTCATGCAAAAACTGGAGAGGTATTACTCTACAGAACGCAATATGTAAAGTAATATCGCTTTTAATTTTGGGAAGAATAATGCCGGTGGTGGAACCTCTTCTCCGCAAAGAACAAGCTGGATTTAGACCAAACCGTTCTTGTGCGGATCATATTAACACACTACGTATCATTATTGAGCAATCTGTTGAACATAATTCACAATTGTATCTTCTTTTTGTGGACTTCGAGCGTGCATTCGATACACTGTCTAGGAACGCTCTTTGGAATGCACTGGCTCTTAAGGGTATCCCTGAAAAGATAATCAATCTTATTAAGGAACTCTACAATGAATCAACTTGCGTTGTGCGTTTTAACGGTCAGGATAGCCAACGTTTCCAAACAAACCGTGGTGTTAAGCAAGGATGTGTCTTATCGCCAACTCTATTCCTAATTCTCCTGGATTGTGTCATGCAAAAGACCAATTTAGATTCACCGCGTGGGATCCGTTGGAACTTAAACGAATTCCTTAATGATATTGACTATGCCGATGATTTGTGTTTAATGGCACACCGTTTTTCTGATATAGAAGACAAACTCAAAGTTCTCACACAAAATGCAAATGCGGTTGGTTTAATAATCAATGTCAAAAAGACAAAACTGCTAAGGATCGGTAACACTTTAAATACGGCGGCATGAAATAACCCCCCAAAATATAACGCCCCAAAAAAATTATGAAATAAATCCCCAATTTTTAGGGAGTTATTTCATATGAAATAAATCCCCAATTCTTAAAATGAAATAAATCCCTAATGAAATGAAATAACTCCCAAAATCAAAATGAAATAAGTCCCCAATATTTAGGGACTTATTTCATATGAAATAGTTCCCCAATTCCAGAAATGAAATAAGACCCCAATATAATACATATTGTTCAGTTTTGGTTGGGCGCAAAGACTTTTTCCTCTATGGTATAACAAACACCGGCTTCGCTAACTAAAGCTTTTCTGCATAGCCGGCCTTCGGCCGGGCGCAAGAATTTTCTCCTCTATAGTATTCCAAACACCGGCTTCGCTTACTAAAGCTTTTCTGCATAGCCGGCCTTCGGCCGGTCGCAAGGATTTTCTCCTCTATAGTATTCCAAACACCGGCTGCGCTAACTAAAGCTTTTCTGCATAGCCGGCCTTCGGCCGGGCGCAAGGATTTTCTCCTCTATAGTATTCCAAACACCGGCTTCGCTAACTAAAGCTTTTCTGCTAACCCGGTCTTCGGTCGGGCACAAGGCATAAGTTAGCGAAGCCGGTGTTTGTATACTATAGAGGAAAAAGTTCTTGCGCCCGGCCAAAGGCCGACTAAACAGAAAAGCTTTAGTAAGCGAAGCCGATGTTTGAAATACCATAGAGGATAAAATCATTGCGCCCGGCCGAAGGCCGGCTATGCAGAAAAGCTTAAATTAGCGATTCGGGATTTTCGAATTCGAAATTATAAAGTTCGGGACTTAGAGATTCCGATTTCTGAAATTCAGGACTTAAAAATAATCTCAATTTTTTTAGGATTCTGAAATTATAGTTTTTGATACTTAGTCCCTTTTTTATGTTTGGTAAACGTATGCAGTGAATATAACAAAACACAATTTGTCATCATTATGACTTTTAAAATATGTAATTTAAAAATTAAATAAGTCCCCAAAATATTTTTAGGGACTTATTTCATTTCAGATTTTTGGGGAGTTATTTCATATGAAATAATCCCCCAATTGAAAAAATGAAATAACACCCCAAAAAAAAGAAAAAACCCCCCAAAAATCGTTTTTGTTGTTCTCTGTACAAATTTTTGGGGGGTTATTTCATATTTTTTTTGGGGCGTTATATTTTGGGGGGTTATTTCATGCCGCCTTTAAATACATCCTTAACATTGAATGGTGAGAATATCGAAGATGTTGAGTCCTTCTGCTACCTTGGAAGCATTCTTACAAGCGACGGTGGCTCAGAAAAAGATATAAATAATAGAATCAATAAAGCTAGAGTTGCATTTCATAGTTTATTTAAAGTATGGAGATCAAAAAATATTTCTAGAAAAACTAAGCTCCGTATATTTCAATGCAGTGTTATGTCAATATTATTGTATGGCTCTACTACTTGGGGCACTTCACGAAAACAAATAAGAAAACTTTAAACATTTGTTAATCGTTGTCTAAAGCAAATTCTTGGAATATTTTGGCCCAACTGGGTAACAAACGAACAACTACTCACGCTACCCAATTGTCAACCAGTAGCAGCAGAAATTTGCAAACGTAAATGGTCCTGGATAGGCCATATACTTCGGAGACAAAGAGATGATATTGCTAGATCTGCCCTAGACTGGAATCCCCAAGGTCAACGCCGAGTCGGTCGACCTCGTAACACCTGGCAACGAACTACTCAACGTGAATGTGAAATAGTGAACATAACATGGAACCAAGCCAAATCACTTGCCGAAAATCGCAATAGATGGAAAGAATTCGTTGACGCCCTATGTTCAACAAAATGAACTTTCATATAATTATTTATCATTACTATTTTTTTTTTTGTTTGTAGTGATTAATATTTATTATGAATAAAGGCTTAAATATATATAAATTTTCAATTTGCATATCTTAGTAGTAATACGTTGCATAAGCCAGGGTGTTTAAAAAAACTTGAAATGTTACTGAAACTGAATATCTATTGTAAGTTATTTTCCCCGATTATGCACATATATTCGGCAAAAAATTTTTGTTTTCAATACTATTTCACAATAGGTACCCGGGTACCTTGCCATGCTGTTAAAGGTGTTTTATTTGCCATTCACATAACGGTAAAGATACAAGATTTCAAGCTTAGTTGTTTAATACTGCTCTAACAAAAATTATGCAACGGCTCAACAGCTTAAATACAAATATTCGACTATAGTTTCGTAATGTCTTATTTACAATAAAAGTATACCGCTACAACGCTGTATAAGCAAAAAAATATAGTCTATTTACTAGTGACGTATTAAAATTTAAACAAAAAAACTATTTTGGGTAACTTAAACTATTTTGTTTGTTTGTTTAATGAATTTATGTAGTTACATATGCACATTGCATTTAGTTATTTATTAATTACTACCCGATTAACTGATCGGTTAATTTAAAATTGGCTTTTTTCGATAAACTATTAAGCCGGTTAATTTCAGTCGATTCACCGATTAATCGATGTAACAAAATTTTGAATTTTTTGTGGTATTATAACATTTTTTTTTTTGCGTTCTTAATTATGTATTAAGATGAAACACTCATATACAAAAGGTATGGCTGACTTCATAAACGCAGTATTGCAATGCAACACTTAAATAAATTGTTTCATAAACTCCAAAACTTTTCTGTAGACAAATCATTGAGGCCATTATTGCATGTTAACGGTTTCACTGCAAAATATTGGTGAAATTTGTTCATTGTTTTTCTTTGTAAAGCCTTGTCAACGAATTTGTTTTTAATGATGCTTTGCAATACTGCGTTTATGAAATCAGCCCGAGTGCTTAGAAAATATTTTTTCATATAAACAAAGAAGGTGTTCAGTGTTCTTAATTTTAAATATGCTTTTTGTTTCACGTAATTTTTATATGTATGTGTTTATTTATTTGTTCCTTCTCAACTCAATCTTTTAACAGAATTAACCAAAACAGTTAGAAGTGTTAACAATTGTAACCAATTAAAACAGGACTCTAGTGGCATAATGGAAGAGTTTATATGTTTAAAGAAATTCAGGAAAAGGACTGAGAAATGAGATATTCTTTATTATGGGTTGCTTTCGATTTTTCTAACATCTACGATGAGTGAAACAGTTTTTTCCAAGTTTTATTAAAACTAAAGAAAAGAATCACTTATATTATAAACATTAAAATCAAATTATCTCACAGTTTATTTTTAAATAAGTACATAATATGTATTAATTAAAAAATAATTAAGTGTTACATAGATATGAAATATTATTTTTTTGGCTCGTTTTAGTTCAAAAATTCTTGTTATTGTTTTTTTTACTAATAATCAGTAAATAACAAATAATTTACGCATTTTTATTTATTGAAATTGCCTTATTTATAAAAATAAAAACAATTAATCGGTTAGCCGAAAAATAACAAACTTAACTGATTAGACCAAGACCTCGGTTAATTAATCGAGCGATTAGCCGATTAAAGCAAAAGCCCGATTAAATGAATACCCTTTTATTTATGTAAAAGATTAATATCTATTATTTCATCAATAAAATTAGTAAGAATACATTTTTGTTCAACTGAATGTGTGTTAAACTCGACAATATTATAGTCCATAGATATTATTGGCGTTTTTTACGGTTTTGTGGCAATATTGAAAACAAGAGTCTGAAGACAGTTCCCGGTAAAAAATGTGCTCCAAGAGGAGCAGGTTTTATGTATGAATTAATACCTCAAATCGCTTCAAACCTGCTGATGGGATGCCTGATTTTTGTATGGAGTGTTCCCGGCTTGGAGGACTTATTTCTGCTGACAATAAGCGCTTCTTTTAACATAATAAAATAATGCAAATAAAGCACTCCTAAAGTGCTTTTTTAAGGGCTAGCTATATTAACATATTCATAAATGATTTTACTGCTTTAAATACCTTTTTTAAGCATTTTCCTAAACCATAATATATTTTTATTTTTTTTTCGCTTTAAAACCTTCTTCGTTGTCAGCACTCGGTATCATTTACTGCTGTATAAGAGCTCTCTTATTGAAGCGCTCGGATATACGCTTTTTCCCTTAAGTGCTTCAAAAAACACAATTTTTTTTACTGGGTTATTTGGCGTTATAATTTTAATGTTGTGACTACGTTGTTAATTCGAGAGTCCACTATTGTATATATATATTAAAAGTATTGCTGCAACACTAAAAACAAGAGTTGGAAAATGGACATTTGGCATTATCATTTTAATATTGTGCCTACATTCTAAATTTGGTAAACAGTACGTTGTATTGATGTTGATAGCACCCCCATCAACTTCGGCACAACGACGTGTTGGTTGTCTTTTAATGCCTGGGACATAAGAATGTACATTTCTTATTTCAATAACTGGGGTTTTAAACCGGGATGCCAAAACTTTTGAAATTAACAATATATCAAATCAGTCTAATGTTTTTCAGAAATAAAATTATCAATTTAATTGCTCAGATTTGTACGTTCAATGCGCTCCCTTTGTGATACTCAAAAGTCATAGGACACCCAATCATGTTTTTACAAAGTACATGCGTTCTAGGGAACACCGCGTAAAAAAATATAATGCAAAATAAGACAGTATTTATAGGAAGACTAAAAAGTAATCATATTGTGAGTCACAAAAATGTTTTTATATTCTTTATGCAGATGTCTTATTAAATTGTATGATGTTTAAGACACGGCAAATTATGTACAATGGCAAGTCCAGAATGTATAAGTCCCCAACATAAAATATCGTTAACCTTTATGTGCTCGGTAGTGTAAATGTGTAGCATTTTTGCAGAAAAAGTTGAATAAAAAAAAAATTGCCACAAAAACAGGGTCCGAAATTTTCAGTAGCTTCCTAAAAATCAGTTCTTAGCAGTTTTGCCTACTAACACGTTAAAAAACTAACTAACAGCACCCCCCAGACCCTAGTTTTCAAAATCACCATCTCGTGGCCGGTAGTCTACAAATGTAGACAACATATAAAATGTATGGAAATTCACATCACTCTTTTACTCAACTCAAATTTTTTGGAATGCGTCATGCCGAACATCCCATTTAGTATTTTTTTTTACTCTTTGCTTTCTTGTGCACGTTTGTGTACGCAGGCGTTTGCTTGCATATTTGACTTTATTGCGTGTTTCGCAGTAATTGTTGTTGTAGTGATTCATATTCAATATTCATATTGTAGTGATAAGTTGACGAACAACTATTTGCATATCGCGGAGGAACTAGATTTACGCAGTACATCCCATCCCATGCCATAAAAGTCTGGCTCGCAAGCGATGCAAAGTCCTACAATCCTTCTCAAAAGCCTGATTTATACATGAAAGAGCTCAAATGCAAGTCGTGCAACCAATACAGGAGAGAATGTCGTTAAAAGACTGGTATACCCTCGGGAAAACACCCGAAGAACCATAATCTCTGACAATTTTTTACATCATTGAATCTGGGTAGGCATTTCATGTTCAAAAATCTCGGCCTTCTTGGTACTGTTCGTTAAAACAAAACATTTGTGCCAAATGAAATGACAGCAGACTGAAAACAAGCATTAGAGGCTACAGTTTTTGGTTTTTTTGAATCAAAGTGGTCGTTGGTGTCCAACGTGCCAAAAAAAGAGAAAAGCAGTTGTACTACTTTCCAATACGCCTTTGACAAATGCTATTGCACCTGAGAAGAAAAACAAGCCACAATATATCCCTGAATACAACGCAACCAAAGAAGTCATCGATGGTCAAAATGCTTTCTGCATATCCAACTAAACGCAAAATTTTGCGCTGGCCTTTGGCAATGTTATATATTCGAAAACAACGACCATATCCACCCAACAGACAAACGACGAAAGTTCCTGCGAAGATTTGCAAAATAGTTTTTTATGCCAGCAATTAAACATCGCTCTGAAAAATCCCGGGTATTAGGCCATGCTCCAACATGCCTAGGTATTGAAATGACACGCCATAGTACTTCTGTTTCTGGCACTTGTATGAACTACTTACCTAATATTTCTAACGACATACAGCCCACGTACCCTGTTCGTTGATTTGCAGTTGGTGTAAAAACCTGTACGTGACACACATGCAACCACAAATACTTTCGGTAAATGCTGTACCCTGAATGAAATTGAAACATTTTCACTTTAACTTTGTATCTAAAAATTATATATTTCTTAATAAACATGAATTCAAATATAGCATACTGCGTTCTGGTGTTTTTTGTCATATGTTGACATAGTTTTCCATACAAATACATACATATATGCTACAAATGTAGACTTCCGACCGCCAACGTAAGTTTACAATCCCGAGCACATAAAGGTAAAGCACTAAAAGTTCGTATGGGGGCAATGTGAAACTTAGAACTGACTTTCTCGTTTATGTATCAAATTTATTAAAATGTTCTTCAATATTGCGACTTGTGCTCCGCGCAGGCAAATATCAAGCAATACGGGCAAAGGGACATCGTTATAATGACCCAGAATATAAAAAAAGGTAGTAGTACCTCTGTACCTCTGACGAACTTACTTCAGCTAATTATGTATATTAAAACGGTCTGAGCAAATGGAGGACAGGCAGGCTGGTAATTTATTCAAATAGTCTGTTACTACCACGCAGATAGAAGTTATCTGAGCCTCATTTAATTATTATTCTTCTAGTTCCTGGTAGGAGAAATGCCGAGGAAGATTTTAAACCATCTTAAGTAATTTGTTTTGAGAAATTTGAAGTTTTTAATATGACATTTGGCACTATATGCTAGGGTATTCATTTAATCAGGCTTTTCCTTTAATCGGTTAATCCCTCGATTAATTAACCGATTTTTTTAGTTTAATCGGTTAATAATCGGTTAATTTTGTAATTGATCGGTTAACCGATTATAAAGTTTTATTTATAAATTAAGCAATTTCAATAATAAAAATGCATAAATTATTTATTATTTGGAGTTTATTTATAAAAAATAATTACATAACAAACATAACAATTCTTGAACTAAAATAAGCAAACAAATAAATATGTTATACAGATTTTTTAATTAATAAATACATAAATATTATGTAGTAATTAAAAGATGAACTGTAAGATAATTTTATTAGTTATTTCAATAGTTTAAGGAGACCTTAAGAAATAATCTTTTAGAAAAATTTTTAGGATTTAAGCGATTCTTTTCTTTAGTTTTGTTAAGACTTGACTTGAACAAATTCTTTCACTTCTCCTTGATGTTGGAGAAATCGAAAGCAACCCATAATACAGAATATCTTATTACACAGTCCTTTTCCTGGATTTCTCTAAACGTACAAAATCTTCCATTATGCCATTAGAGTCCTGTTTTAATTTTTAACTCTTCTAATTGTTTCGGTTAGTTTTGGTTAAAGATTGATCTGAGAAAATATGAAAAGAAGCAAATAACTAAACACATACGGCCATGTTCTGAAAATCGAAGTCAAGTGAAATTTAAAACAATACAGATTTTCTATTGAATTTTTGTTAAAATGAACGTAGCGATTCCTGATTTCAAAAGTAATTAAGGTAGCAGAGGTAGGTCCTCAAAGTATGAGATATAGAACAGGACATATTTTTATGAACTTTAATCACGGTAGAGTTTCCAAAATAGGTTCGATTTCAATTCCACGTGACAACAAACACCTATTTAAAATGAAGATCACTAAAAACATTATTTTCTATGAAAAAATATTTTCTAAACACATACCTTTTGTATATCAGAAGAAACAAATCGGTTTAACGACTGCAATTTACCGCTTTGATCGTTAATCGAAAATATTTAATTTTAAATTAACCGATCTGTTAAGCGGGTACTAATTAGCCGAATGAATACCTACTCTATACCCAAACAGGAGTGGCTTTAAATATAACTGCATGAAAAATTGCTTGTACACAAATTTATTTGTTTGCTATATTTAATCTAGAATTTCAATTTAAAAACGATACAGTATACGAACTAGAAAATTTTTCTTATTTTAAATAGGTCGAGCCTTTGCTGCAATAGGGTCATAACTCAAAAAATCTGATTTTTGAGCTAATATTTTTAATTCTTTAATTATTAGGGGTAATAATTATTAGCCTTCTAGCTAATAATGTGCAATTAATCGAAATTTCGTTTCTTCATGTTATGCAAAAATTTCATACAAATATCTTATACACTCAACTGTAGAGAGAATAATTTAATTTAAAGATACTAGAAAATTCCAATTTAAGTTGTCTCTATTGCAGCAAAGGCTCTATATGGTATGTGATATTTAAATTTCATTTTATGATCTAGTATGACATCTAAATCACCCTTATAAAGTAAGTTGTTGTTGATGTCGACATTAATTTTAAATTGTTGTCACATCAAGTGGACGACTTCATCACTTCAACGTTAATTTGGTATTTTATAAGAATGTTGTGTCGACGTCGACTAGATATCGAAAACTGACAAAAAAAAATAACAACATCGGTAATTATTTTTGTTTTTAATAATTATGTTTTTTTTTACCGATTTAGCGATTTGAAATACATTTTAGAGTTTTCTGATTCTTTATAGCCTCACGACTATTAATAAGCATCAGCCTTTGTTATAATGCCACTGTTAGCAAATTTCCGCTAACTAAGGTGTCCGTACACGACATGTTTTTCATCTGACTTGTCATTGTACATGTCTGCCAAAATTGCTGTTTTACATAAGATTTATAATATTTGGTCAAAAACATACATGTTATTTGATTCTGGCATTGTCTCTGTTAATTCCTCATAGTTACTGCAGAAACCTAAGTAGTTCTCGGTTTCAAAATAGCGTGCTGAAGCCACAAAAATTTTTATTTGCGCCGTGAAAGAGTTCAGTCATCTTAACATTTTTGTCTTTAAATTCGAAGAAACCAATTTCGGATATTGTAATGAAACGTATTATATATATATACTATTTATATGGACATAATTTATATTCAATGGTAAATTGATCATACATATATCGGTATTGTAAAATATTAACTTCAGGCGGCTAATGATTCAGTCAATAGTGCACCGCTGCAGCCGGTTTCTTCCCGGCATAGATTTCTGGCACAGCTGATGTCAGATGGTTTGTCAGAAGAAAATAGAGCACGCTCTGATCAAAATTATTTAAGATGACCTTGCGTCTGACTTTAACAGATGAAATGTTTTAAAGGTAACACACGACATGTATGTATTTTACAGTGGGAAATTTGACAAGTCAGATGTTAAAAACATGTCGTGTACGGGCACCTTAAGCAATTTTTACTGAATTTTTGCTTGTTTAAAATATAAAACATTTTCGTGAATTTTCGCCATTTAAGCAAACTTTTGAGAATTTTCGCAATTTTCGGGAAGCTTTGTTGCTCTTTGAAGCAATCGTCGCGAATTTATGCAATTTCGTGTAGCTTTGCTGCTCTTTTCGCGTTTTATTTAATATTAAGATTTGCGACAATATCTGCTTTTAAAATTGCATTTTTTTATTTTTAACGTATTTAATAAATGTTTTAATATTCTATTTAACATATCTTGTAGGGATGGGCAAATTGATAAAAATATATCGATATATATCGTATCGATATTTTTTAGGAGTATCGATATTTTTAATTAATAAATATTGATGTATCGAACTTAGTAAGCTGAAATTATTACCATTACATATGTACAAACATATCACATGTAATTCCATTCTAACTTTTTATTGTTTCTTTTAAGTTCAAATTTACTTCCTGTCCCCCGATTTCGAACGAAATTTTCATTCGCCTAACTTTTATTTAAAGCAAAAAACAATTTCAAAATTGAGTTTTTAAGGTAAGTTATACGAACGAAGCTTTCGTTTGAAATCGAGGGACCGGCAGTTAATTCTACAATAAAAAAATTTCAAACAAAAAAGTAAAGAATACAAAAAAATTTTTTATATATCCGCCATATGAAATCTAAAAAAAAAATTAATTGGGATTATATAATGCCGGATTATATACTGCCGGTAAAAGAAACTTGTGACACATACTATACAAGTAAATTGTGCAATGTTTTATTTTTAATGTATAAGAACATGCTCTAATAAAATAAAATAAAAATGTTTTTTTTTATTATTAACATATCAGCTTTCATGGTTCTATTGCTGCTAATACGCCATAATTAAGGCGATTCTTTGCATTATTCTAGGAACCTTTTCCAGAATATTTTTTCCGCGCTAATTTTTGTTGTTGTCATCTCTTAAAAAACCGAGACCAAACTGAACTGTGTAATCCATGAAAATGTACAATGAAAAGCGCCGTTATCTTCTTAATATTAGTTAAAAAACATGTCATGCAATTCTTAAAAAACAACAGTATTGCAAGCAGTTGAGCATCGGTTAAAATGCTGAATTTTTTTATAAAGAGATCTTAAAAATATCGAATTCGATAGTGGTAGATAAATATCGATGTATCGATATGTGGGTATTTTTAATATCGGCGATATATATCGATTATAATTTTTTTAAATATCGATATTTTGATATATCGAAATTTATTGCCTATCCCTTATTTCTTTAACTTTCTTTTGAGTCATCGCAAAATTTCTTGCCCCCTTAAACTATATCAAGTGACTGTTAATAGTAATCGATTATTGTCAAGCATGAATAAGAAGATACAAATTCTTTTCCAATGCCCGTGACTTAATATGGAATTAAATAATTATTTATATTAATATTCCATTTATCAAAATATTTTGAAATAAGGATTCTGGCAAATTTGTTATACCATGAACACCAAACAAATCCTATTATTTAATTGCAGTATCATCTGCCAAAATTAACAATTTACAATACTCAAATTGGTGAGGATCATATGTTTATAATTTACAAAGTATCGTAGAGAGGCTTGAGGCCTGGCCTTATGGACAACCGGTTAGGACACAACAATTTACGGAATAATAAGGATCAATGTGCACTGAAAAATTACAGAGAAAAGCCAGATTAATTTGAACAATATTTAACGTTTTTACCCTAGTCGGACGGAAGAATTTTACAACGTTAAAGGGCGATACAGGTACAATTGTACCTAAATAGAATTTTCAATATATATTAGAGTTTTCACGGTAAATAAGTTAAATCATTGTACACAAAAATTATTAATTACTGAAAATACAGAAAAATGTCTAAAATAAAGTTATAATTTACTTTAATAATCAAATTTTTAAGACAATACAAAAGTTTCCTAACTTCTGAAACAGTTCCCAAAAAAACATTTCAGCCATTTACCGAAACTGAATTTGATACATTTCTGGATATTCTTATTGCATCTGGTGTACAGAGTGATAATAGAACTAATCTGTGCGATTTGTGGAATCCCGATACGTGCGGCAATGTCTCGGTACCGCTTCAAGATTATGTATATCATTAAGAGTTACTAAGTATGGCATTAAAATTTTCCGGATTTGTGACTCAATGAATGCTTACCCACTAAAAGGCCACATTTATACTGAAAAGCCAAAAGACGGTCCACGACAAAAGAATATTGGAGAAAGAACTATACTTGACCTAGTTGAATCGTATAAAGCATCTGGAAGAAACGTAGTGACAGATAATTTTTTTACGTCCTTAGAATAAGCTAAGAAATTAAATTCTTAGAATATGACATAAGTAAAAATAAAAAGTTCCTGCCAAGCAATATGCAGCATACAAAAGACCGGCATATTTATTCAACAAACTTTGTCTACAACAGTGATGCCACAATATATTCATATGCACAAAAAAAATCAAAGCAGTCGTTCTACTGTCAACTATGCATGTTTTTGAAAGAGCTTTCTAAGCAGCTATGTATGCCAGCAATTAAAGAACGTAGCAGAAACATATTCGGCCTTATTAGGTAAGGCGTTGTTAGCGCGTGAGTCGTTTTTTGTAATGGATCAAAGAACACAGGTTTTCTGTTACTTTAATCTATTACGGAAAGCTACTCGCTCGTTAACGACAACGCCTTACACAATAAGGCCGATTAATTGTATGTAAACATTTTATTCGAGGTGCTATAGAAATGGTACTGGGACAGCCAATTGCGGCAACGCTAAATCTGGAAGCTGATGCCAAAGTACCTTATGGTAGGCGTGGCGTCATTCCAGTCGTTGGCAGTTGTTATGTTTACCAATGTGAAAAACATAATGAACGTAAGACTAGAAAGTCATGTGTGATCTGTGTGAAACCTGATTGCGATTCGCTCAATTCAAAATACGCCATGCATATCATACACACAAATATTTCTAATTTCTCATGTAAATTCAAGTGTTTATGTATATTGAAGTTATTTATAAAATAAATATAATAAAATTAATTTTAATTCAATTTCTTTGCTTTATTTCATATAAGATATATGAAGGTACAATTGTACCTTGTCAACCTTTTTAGGTTGTCAAATCAACTTGGCTTTATAAAATAGGGTAAGACATTGACATATTTTCCTGAAATTTTAAAAGTATTAATCGTAATCAAAAGTTTGAAGATTTCACAGAACTTCAGATATCTTTTATTTGTAGAAAAAAAGTTATTGCAATTTAAAAACGGAAAAGGTACAATTGTACCTGTTCCGTCCGACTAGGGTTAACTAATCAACTTATAGATCAATCCATTGTGCCAAAGTGAGCCGTATTCCGCTTTAACATAATGGGTTGTTAAATTAAAGTTTAATTAGCTGTTTAGAACATTTTATGCTTTTTTTAAATATCCCGACATTGATCCACTGACTAATTCAGAAATTCAATTTTTACTTGATTAGGGAGTCCTTTGATCCAGTAGCTTATTATTCCAATTATATACACAAATTTAATTATTTATAATAAGTTGAAACCTATATTATTTATTTATTTATTTACAAATTTATTATAATTAAATTACAATAAATCTTAATTGTAAAGCACTAGCGACTAACGGCTATCGGCTCTACCTATATATAAGACAATATTTACTCCAGTATGCGATGCACTGTGCATGCAATAATAAAAACAAAATAAACATGCATTTTTATGTTTTGCACAAGAAATGTATAAAGAAGTCACTTGGCTATAATTGCAGCGACAGCGCCTTGCCCAATATATTGCAATGATTTTTAAGAATGATTGTGCGAAGAAGGAATATTATTTAATTTTTATTTGACGAAGTAAAATAAAAATAATTTTGTTTATAATTTCTTTCTACTGGAAGAAATTTTAATAGGACTTTAATTAAAAAAAAGCGTGGTATCGCTTGACGCTCTTATTGCAATTCAACACTTAAAGATACAATAAAAATAATAAGAATAATAAAGAAATGAAAATGAAGAATGGTATTGTTAAGAAAATTACTAAAGACATCATTTGTTGTCTTAAAGCCGAATGTTGTTGTGTGCACACATGTATTGTCGCATGTTCGTACGTTTATATATGTGTATACGTTTGTCATTTGTATGCATAAATTTATAATGGCTTGTTTTTTCCGCTCTCCTTACAGACGTTTTTTGGATTTTTTTTCTTGTTAAAATTTTTTGTAATTCTCTTTTGAGTTCATTTTTAGTTTGTTTTATTTTCATCGCAACAATCTCTATTTGTTTGTTGATTATTGTATCTTTTTAACCCCATAGAAGTAGTAGTAGGTCATAAGTTAATTGGCTTGGCAACACTCTGTTATAAAACATTTCTGAAATATACAAAAACACAAACTTTCACCACATAAGAATGCAAATGTTTACGACTGCTGCATATGCACATACCTAAATACAGATAAATGCATATGTATGTGTTTGCAAAGCATACATATGTGCATATATGGTAATTGTTTGTCTGCGTATGAGTGTTTCTGCTTATGTTTTATACATTAAAACAGTTACTGCAATGTTTTATATCGTTTATGCAATTGTAAACATTTCCGGTTCATGTTTGATATTGACAACAAACTTGTTTTTATTTAAATTTTTTTCTGCTTTGCTGTTGTTTTTGTTTTTGTTATTTGTGGTTTATTTTTAGAATATGTGGTCTATTTATGCATTATTTATAAATATTTGATTTAGCAGAGATGGAAAATAAAACTTATTTATATTTTTAATAAGTTCAATATATCGTGATATCTTTGTATTTATACTCACACCACAACAGTGGAAAGGGTAATATGTATTTGTGCTGATGTGTATAACTCCTTAAAATATTGGTCCTAAATCCACCTTAAAGTATACCGATCGAATCAAAATCACGAAGCCTTTTAAAAATGGGATAATTCGGTCAATAATTTCATATAGCCCCCAGACAAGCTGCTTTCCAGAATATGGCCTTTGTACCCACTATCAAACCAATTTTAATTCAATTTAAAAGATCCATATTTATATGAACACAAGCCATGTATTCTTTTAAAATCTGCCTCTCCGAAACTATCCAACAGATTTTAATGAAACTTAAAACATAGATTAATCAAATACATACTTTTCATACGTGGGTATACTACATTACATAAGTTTGTATTCCATTTAAAACTGCTTTAAGCTTATGTTTACTAACTCTCGAAAATTTGTTTTTAAATACTGTGTTGTAGGGTATCATATGGGCCTGACCGACTATACTTTCTTTCTTGTTTTTTTTAAGGGAACATATTTATCAAAATTTTGATATTTTAATCAGGCTAAAGTTCATTAAATTTAATTTTCAATGAACTTTAGCCTGATTAAAATATCAAAATTTGGATTAAAAACCATAAACAGTTCAATAAAATAACCACAATAATAATTATTGGAAATTTTTCATTTTAGAAAAATGTATGGATATTTGCAGTATAACTATAAAATTTTCGACAGTCGTCCTGTCCCATTTGATATTGTCAATAGTTTAAAAAAATGTAAATTGCAAGTTTATTCAACACAATTCTAAGGAAGAAACATTTTTATTTATGAGTGATAGTGATGTTTAAAAATGTTGCATTAAAAAAGTTTTAAAAAGTTTATCATTTTACAGCTTATTGCAATTTTTTTTTGTATACTCATTTGACTGCAAGAATTATTTCGTTATTGACAAAATTTCATTTTGTTTAATTTCTTTGCTTATGCATATCATCGCAAAAATTAAAAACCATGCACATTCAAAATTACATATTTAAAATTATATTGCAGCTGTTTTGATTGCAAGTCTAAATTTTGCACTATTTGAATTGAGTGCAGATTTGATGCATTCAGTCATCGTTAGTGATAATGAAAAAATTTCAATACCACTCAATACCATCACTTAAGCTGGTAAAAAATAGTAGACAAATTTTTTTGCAGTTTAATATTTGTTCTTTCAATAAATTAATATGTTTTCTTCAGTTCCGAACGGAGTTGCACTCTGTGACATGGCCGATTATCTACATCTTTAAGAAATGTATCCGCCTTAGAGTTTTTATGGTACTTATAGTCAATTCTGGCCAAACGATTGAAAAATGTAGCTATTAAAGGTGGTTTTTAAGCCCAATTAAATTTGAAATTGTAAAAATACCAAAAAAAAATTAAATTTAAATCAAAAATTATTTTTCATTCGTAAGATCCAGAGCTGTAAAGAAAAAAATTATACAACTAATCTCATACTTTGATTGCAAAATGATTTCAATTTGTGATTGTATCATTTTAAAATCATTATTTTTGGAAATCATTGAATGCAATCAATTAAATATTAATTGAAATCATTCGATCTTAGGAATCACAACTATAGTGGAAGTCCAGCGAAATTATTTCAGCTTGGAATATATTGGTTGCAAACAAAAAGTTAAGTTGTTGACAACTCAAAATTATTTGATTTATTTCTAGAAGATTCATTTGAAGAAAATGAAGATTTTGATTAAGATTTAATTTTGTTTACAATTACTGGATTTGATTGCGTGTAAAGTATTGCAATCGCATCGATTGCATCCAAATTTGATTGCAGTCAATTATTATATGAACCCTTTTCAAGAAAATTATTACTATCAAAATTTGAAATTTCATTGAATGTATTAATAAAAATTTAAATTATACAATCAATTACCCGATTTTGAATGCAATCAAAAACTAGCAATTATTACCGAGAAATCATGTGATCGCAATTAAATCGTTTACATCTCTGAAAAGATCAATTCATGACATTAAGATTTGAAAATGATTTCGCAGGAAGCGCTTTCTGGACGTCTAATAGTGGGCCAATTTTTCAAGCATTGCTGGCGAATGTCATGAATAACACGAACAATGTTGGCCTCTAAAGTGTTAAATGTTGCTGCTTAATCAAAATAAATCGGTGCCTTATAGTAGCTCCAGAGGAAATAATCAAAAGATGGCAAATCACACAACCTTGGAGGCCTTTCGAGAGGCCTATTTCTCGAAATAAAATTATCGTCAAATTTTGATGTTAAGAAGACGGTGGTTGCGGTTGCCGTAGGACATTTCGCCATACACCCAAAGAAAAAATATGTTTAAAAATGGTCACCTCCAACAAAACTATTTTAAAAGAAAAATTTTAAACATATTATGCTTAATTTAACCATATTATTGTCATCGACAACCATATTATGGTTAAATGGGTTCTCCATCAAGAAGGCGCAACCATATTATGGTTGCCTCCAAACACTTTTTGGTTAATAATAACTAAAACATGTTTAACACTTATAATTGTATGGTTGGTTTTCAACCATTGCATGTTGCTCTTGGAAAAGAGGAAAATACTATTGTTAATTTAAAAACAAATTATTGTCATATTTAACCAAAACATGTTAAAAGACAACTATAATATGGTTGTGGCTTCTTGATGGAGGACCAATTTAACAAAAATATGGTTTTCGGTGACAATAATATGTTTAAATTAAACATAATATGTTTAAAAATTTTCTTTGAAAATAGTTTTGTTGGAGGTGACCATTTTTAAACATATTTTTTTTCTGCGTGTATTTTCAAACAAAATAGGCAAAATGTACAGTAACGCTTTACAACGCAAGCTCCAACTGTATTTTTAAGAAATAAGGATCGATGATGCCACAAGCGTGTAAACACTCTAATTTGTCTTACTCCATTTGCGTAACTTGGTTGCATTGCTTAAGAGTGAATCTATAACGATGACTTTCAAGAGTTAACTTAATTTGGCGTTACGAACTAAGTCCCAAATGAACTAAGTCCCGAAATCAAAAATGCTAATTCCCCAATTTTTTATACAGAGAATAACAACAACGACTTTTGAGGAGTTTGTTTATTTTTTATGAAATAATTTTTAATTTTGTGATATGGGATTGTTTTAATTGAAATAAGTCTAAGTCCCCAAATTTTGGAAAGGAAAAAAAACAATTTATATTTTGCTAGGGACTTATTTCATATATTATTCAAATTGCATTTTAAATATTGATGTATGTTAATCTGTAGCACAGAAAAAAGTTTTTTATCAATTAAAAAAGTGGTTTATAAGAATTTAAATTTAATTAATGTGATAATTAAATCAAGTATTTTTTTATTTGAAAGAATATTAAGAATATAATTTTGATTTATATAATATTTAAGTTGTTTTGAAATAAATTTTTAATTAAAATATTAATTAGATATCAAAAAATAGTAATAGATTTTTTCGTTTAAAATTAAATAATTTAAACTTGTAGCATTGTTGTTGGGAATTATTAATATTTAGTTAAATAAATTAACACATTGATTGAAGTGGCAAAGTTTTTTGAAAGTTTTTTAAAATTAAAAATATCATTTATTGGAAAAAAAATATTCACAATTTTACAATTTTTATTCATCAATATAATCATTTTGTTAATAGGTGCAAAATCAACAAATTGTTTGCTTGATATTATGAATTTGGTACAAATTTGGTGATTGAAGACAATTTAAAATTTTTTTCTGTGAAGGGTTGGGGGCAAACTAAAGCTTATCTGCATTTCTCCTCTATGGTATAACATACACCAGCTTCACTAACTAAAGCGTACAAGTTTTTTTTTAATGTGAGGACTTGTTTAATTTTTTAAATGGGTACCTTTAAAGGTTGGTCCAACCAAAACGCACGATGTTTAATGTAAATAAAACAAAAAGTTGTCAGAGAATTATCTTATTATTTTTTTTTATTATGATAGAAAAATCTATGACAATAATGTGTAAAAGGGAATATCGGCAATGCTCGCTACTACTTCGGTGGCATACCTCCATATTTTCAATGACTCTGAAACATAATTGAGATTCAATGTCGTCAATGTGCCGAATTATCTCATCCTTTAATAATTGAATATTTCTCCACTTATTGGCGTACACTGTTTCTTTTAAATACCCTTAACGGTGTCAAAACACATGATCGTAGCGGGCAATTAACATCGCGAGGACGTGAGATAACACGGCCTTTGTTTCGATGGCTTTGTGGCAAGTGACACCATCTAGTTGGAACCACATATCGTCCAGGTCCACATCACCTCGCGACAGCGTACACCACTCACGGTAACTCCTTGGCCGATATCATTTTCAAAAAAGTACAGCCCGATAAGGCCGCCAGCCCATAAGCCGTACTAATCAGTTCTTTCACATTTCCTACAGACCCGGCATGCGAAAATTTGCGCACAATTCTCCCGGTTGTGGACACATTTGGTCGATTATGCTGACCAAAAAAATTACGAAGTGCAAGAAATACATTTTGATTTGAACGCTCTTTTTCGTAAAAGGCTTCAACAATGGGTACGTTCATAAGACGTAGCTGTTGAGCTCAACTGCTAGAAAACTGTTGAGCCGAACATTTTCGTCTTAGAAACGGCATTATGAGTATAATGCAAAATTAACAGCTGATAAACATAAACAATTGAAAAAAATAAAGGTTGAGGTTGAGCACAACATGTTGACTTTAGGTAGCTAAAAAAATTTATGATGGAATAAATGGCCTCAAATACCCAACTGTTGTGTTGAGCGGAAGTGCTCAACTATGCGTTTCTAAGACAAACACTAAACGGTTACACAACAGTTACGCCTTATGAACGTGCCCAATCTTAAAGCGCTGCTCAATTGTGCACCTCTCCATGGTTGAATTTGTCAAACGCTGAAACAAAGAAATGTCAAATTAAGTTGGGCAACAAACTCGATGTTAAGGTGTGACTCACAATTAACATCGTGATTATAGTTGGACCACCATTTTTCATTGTGAAATATCTTCCAATTTATGTGGTTTTAGTTAATTTTTTTTTTGGGAGTTATTTCATACTTTTGGAGATTTGTTTAGTTTTCCAAAATGGGGTTTTAATTTATTATGACTTAATTCCCTAACGTTAAAGACTTCGTTCATTTGGGATATAGTTCGTAGCGCCATGGCAGTTCTTTTAACAGTTGACCCTATCTTTAGTTTAATCGGGCATAAAAAATACCTTTAATGAAACGTATCGCTTTCAAATTGCATATCAACACTACCATTTTTAAAAAATTTATATGATTCTCAGTTACTTTTAGAAGCGATATTTGTATGGGAGATAAAATATTTTTTTGGATTTTATTTTTTTTTTAGTAAAAAATAGGGTATTCATTTAAGCGGGCTTTTGCTTTAATCGCTAAATCGCTCGATTAATTAACCGAGGTTTTGGTTTAATCGGTTAATAATCGGTTAATATTGTTTTTGATTGGTTAACCGATTAATACATTTTTTTTACAAATCAAGTAATTTCAATACATACAAAAGCATAAATTATTTATTATTTGGAGTTTATTGGTAAAACAAGCCTGTTATTGGCTTGTTGCTGACAAACATAACAATTCTTGAACAAAAGAATAATTCATATATATGTATTTTTTTATGTATTTATTAAAAATTAACTGTAAGATCATTTTATTAGTTATTTCAATAGTTTAAGAAGATCTTATAAAATAATCTTTTATACAAATAATTTTGTGTTTGTTTAGGAATCAAGCGTTTTTTTTTTCTAGTTTGGATAAAACTTGACTTTGAAAAACTTTCATTTATTGTAGATATTGAAGAAATCAAAAGCAACCAATAATTCAGAACACTTAATTTCTCAGTCCTTTTCCTGTATTTTTCTAAACAAATAAAATCTTCCATTAATTCATTAGAATCCTGTTTTAATTTTTTTTAAATGTTTAACACTTCTAATTGTTTTAGTTAATTCTGTTAAAAGATTGATATGAGAAGATCTGAAAAGAAACAAATAACTGAACGCATACAAAAAAAAGTACGTGAAACAAGAAGCTGTTGGCAGCAAACACTTATTTAAAATGTAGATCACTGAATACCTTTTTCGTTTGAATGAAAAAATGTTTTCTAAACATAACCTTTTTAAACACAACCTTTTGTATATGAGATGAAACGAATATGAGATGAAACGAATAACAAAAAGTTAAATTTTTTTTTAAATCGATTAATTAACGAAAATTAATCGGCTTAATCATTAATAGAAAAAAGGATTTTTTAAATTAACTGATCAGTTAATCGGGTAGTAATTAATCGGTTAACCGTTAATCGGTTAACCGTTAATCGGTTAACCGTTAATGAATACCCTAGTAAATAAGTACTGTCAGCCTCATTGAAATATTAAGACTCCGCCATGAAGTAATAAAGATTTTTAAGCTTAACTAACTCATTGAATTAATAACGAAATGTCTAGAATATTTATTAAAGCTTTAATTTTTAAGATTCAGCAAGTGTTGCCAATTATCCAATTTTCATCTAAGTTCGCCATAAAACAAGTGAATTTAGCTACTATCGATTTTTACTAAGCAAAATATTCTTCAAGTTTAAGAACTTTATTGAAGCAAAATATTACTAATGTTAACGTGGTTGTGATGTCATGCAGAATGTTCCTGTATACGACGAAAAAATCAATTTTACCTATGATTTACATTTCTTTTATTAAAAAAATTTTATTTTTGTATATATTTTTTGTTCATGTATTTTTGCAATAAATCCGATAAATCCATTTTCTTTTGTCAAAATTTTGCCTTTTGGGCAACACTGATGTGAAGGTCACCATACAATTTGAGGATTAAAGTTTAATAAAATCCTTTTCAATACAAAAAATTAGAAAAAATAAAAAAAATTTTACCAAATCCATTTTTTAATTTAACACAACAAAAGAAAATCTTTTTAATGAAAAAAACCTTTGACAATTTTTTAAATTTTTGGTTTTTTTTATTTTCAACAATTTTTTCAATATTTTTATATGCACATAAGATATTTTAAGGCCAATTTTTTGTAGCATATTTTTAAAAATTTTATAAAATTTTTTTTAATTGGGGCATTTTTTCCCGTATAAAAAGACTAAGTAAATATTTCGTTATATTTTTTACAAATAATATTGCCTTTTGTTTATATATTTGCGATTTTATTTTTTAAAGCAAAATCAAGCTAAGTAAATATTTAACCATATCCACAAATTTATTTCAAAATATTGGTTTTCAATTGGATTATTTAAAAAAAAAAGAAAAAAAAAAAACGAAGGGAAAAATAACAAAAATCACCTTTTTGCTACGATATCACTACTGTCACACCTTAATATTAATACAAAACTAAAATAAATAAAATTATTCTATATTTTTAACACGAATTCACTTTATAGCTAAAAATTAAAAAAAAAAAAAAAAAAAAAAAAAAACAACGAACAAATATAATATTATTAAAAGTTTACTTTTGTTTTTGTCATTTCTATTTTATAATATTTTTTATTTGGTCTAAAAATATCTTTTTGGTTAAATGGAAGTGGAAAAATATAAAAATTTTAATGTTCCGCACGTTGGCGTTGTGAAAATAGTCTCTCTGTCCACACTCACAATTTCATTCTCGAATCGCTCAGTACCCAATTGTGACATTTTATTTTCGGATTTTAGATTGGGCAAAATTATAAAGAATTTTTTTTTTTTTTTTAAGTATTAACACGTAAGTGTGTGTTGATGAGTGTTATTCAAATCGAAGCAGCAACAAAATATACACATGAAGACATTAATGTTAAACGGAAAATGAAAATATATAGAGAGATTTCTTCAAAATTGGCCAAATTTCAATAAAATTGTTTTTGGTTTTTATTCAAACAAATATTTTGTTGTTGGCTTTTCTGTATTATTAAGTTTGATAATATTGTAGAAATATTATGTTTGTTAAAATGTATACATGATGTATACGTCATCTGTCTAATAAAAGTATAAATCATAGAGAAACAACTAGAGTAGAAACACTCTTAAGCGAATAGAAAGTTTCTCTGTAAGCTTCGTAAGTGTGAAGTTACAAAAATAAAAAAAAAACAGAATTTTTACTAACAAAAAAATAGAGTTAGGTTTTTCTGACAGCTGAGATAGGGTTTTCTCCCTCTCTTTCTGTTCTAGTCGTTTTCTATAGCATAAATATTCAAATTCAATGGAGTTTGAAGAAAACAGAATATCAGAGATATTTTTTTCTGAGTATGCCGTTTGATTATGCAAACAAAATTTTTAATACGCTTAATAAAACTTATACTTTTAAACCCTCCACCACTAGAGGTGAATTAAGGTATATGTGTAATGTATATTACCGTGCTTAGGAAAACGGCAGGCAAATTCACTTACTTCCTTTTTTTAATCTGATGCCAATAAATTTCCTTAATAATTTTCTACCCATTAGTTATAAAATAAATCTATAAAAAATTTTTTTTTTCAAAATAAGAGCTTTCTTTAAAGTTTGTCATATATAAAAAAATCATAGCAAAATACAAAACTTCAGTTTTCTCTGATTTTTATTTTAATGCTTTCAGCCATGTCACAGAGTATAATTCCGTTCGGAGTGATTCCATTCGAAACCGAAGAAAACATATTTGTTTATTAATAGAAAGTATATTTTGATAGTTTTTTAAACTTTAAGATACAGAAATCTCCCATTCTGTTCATAAAAACAAAAATGGTTTCATTCCGCAAAGTTTTTTTCGTAATTTTCTGAAGCACCAAAATATGGAATGAATTACGATTACGAACGGAATTGTACTCTGTGACATGGCTGTTTATCTACTGCATTTTTCCTAAGCGCGGTCTTTCCGTGGGGAACTCTTCTTATATATATGCATCTATGACCCCATAAAGTATTATACACAGAAAAAATTAAGAACTGTCTCTAATCACCGAATTCATAGAATCAAGCAAGCAATTTATTGATTACTAAAAATTTTAAAAATTTTAAATTGTGAATATTTTTTTTTTCAATAAATGATATTTTTAATTTTAGTTATAAAAATTATCAAAAAACTTTGCCGTTCCAAGCAATGTGTTAATTGATTTAATTAAATAGAGGTCAGGGTTTGACAATTTCCAACAACAATTCTACAAGATTAAATTATTTTATTTCAAACGAAAAAATCAATTACGATTTTTGGTTATTTAATTAATATTTTAATTAAAAATTTATTTAAAAACAACTAAAATGTTAATTAAATCAAAGTTATACTTTTATTTTCTTTTAACTAAAAAAATAATTTATTCAATTATCACATTAATAAAATTGAAAAACTTTTTAATCAATGTTGTTAACGCACTTACAACTACAATTCGAGTCGGGAAAAACCAGCCAATTGTAGGGGAATGTAAGAAAAGATAAACTCACTCTTATTTGCTGTTGTTTTGCTTAAGCTTTGATATTGTTACAAGTTAAACCTGAGTGTTTAAAGTTCTTATTCGCTTAATATTTGTTTGCTTAATTATTTGCACACAGAAAAAATTAAAAATGTTCTCAAATCACCAAATTTATACAAAATTCATAATATCAAACAAACAAGTTGTTGATTTTACACTTGTTACCGAAATGATTATATTGATTACTAAAAATTTTAAAATTTCGAATATTTTTTTTCAATAAATGAATTTTAATTAAAAAAATGATTAAAAAACTTTGATATTTCAAACAATACGTTAATTTATTTAATTAAATATTGAGAATTCCCAACAACAATTCTACAAGTTAAAATTATTTTATTTTAAACGAAAAAGTCAATCAATATTTTTTGATATTTAATTTATATTTTAATTAAAAATTTAATTGAAACAAAATTATAATTTTAATTTTCTTTTAACGAAAAAAATAATTGATTCAATTATCACATAAATTAAATTTAAATACTTTTAAAACCATTTTTTAATTGATAAAAAGCTTTTTTCTGTGTATAATATTTTTAGCTTTTCTAAAGTCTGTTAAAAAAGTTTCCTGACGAGCTGGCCTAAGCAACCAGTGAAATGCGGATAACAACAAGCTCTCCCTCAACAATAAATTTAAGTGTTTTTGTCAAAAATAAAAATTGGGAATTAAGCACGTAATATAGAAATCTTATTAATAATAAGTTTTGTATTCCCTAAAATAACTTTTGATAACAATATTTTTAATTTATTAAAATTTAAATTATTAAACAAGTGATAATTTTTTCTGTGTATTTGTCCCAGACACTCAGTAATTTTCGTTGGAATTCTAGAGCTATTCTGGCACTTTTGTCTTTTATACTTATTCCGGAATATAATCGATTGAAAATATTTTCTATTTGTAAATTTGTATGTGATATTTGGAGCGAAGTCTGGTTTACTGATCATACTTTCAACAAAAATAATTTTGCCACACTACAAAAATCATTGTCTGGATTTACAAAAGCAAATTAATGTGCGAATAATGCGAAGTTATCTCTGCGCAGAACAATTAAAATTGTGCAAGGCACTTTTCTATTGTGTAAATCATCACATACTTAAAAATTAAAACTTATTTCATATAACACTTAAAAACATTTTGGTTTCTATTTAAAAATTAAATCTGTCTTTTTTTAGAAATCACGTTGGGTGCGGAAAATTTTTGAACCCAAATCATATAAAGAAGTGATATTCATTGCACAGAAACGAATAAAAATTGATTTCAATTAAAAATTTGTATAATAAAATAATAAATAATATCTAATAAAAAAATTAATTTATTTTGCACCAGTAAGCAAATTAATAGTATCAATTAAACGTTTAATTCACTTGATTAACCGTTTAATTTACTTGATTAAATTTTTCATTAAAACTGATTTTTGATTAATGCTTTAATTGGTGAACAATTTTGGAGAAATTCTTCTGTGTACTTGTACAATATGTATGTGGAAAATTTTTCGCAAAATTTAGTTATATGCCTAATATACAAAGTTTGCTTATGAACAAGTACTTTATGTTAATTACAGCTCCGTATGCTAAGAATATGGGCAAATATTTTATTTTGATTACAAACGATTATGCAAAGTACATCGAATTGTATAAAAGACGGATACGTTTCGTACATTTTGTGGGTTGGTGGAAGGTAGGGTGTTCAATTATTCGGCTGTTTTTTGTTCGATTAAACGATTAATCGATATTTGGCAATGTTGACTTATTCCATTAAACGAATAAAATTTTAAATTAATCGAATAATTCAAAATCCGTTATTTAAATTTTATAAATTAAAAGATTTTTTTTCTATAATTTTAGAAAAAAATTGGTACTTAAGTAAATAAACATTATTAATTACAAGTATTTTAATATTTTATTAACAAAAAAACAAAACAAACGTAACAATTCATACTAATATAAAAACCCTTTACAACGATAAAAAAATAAAACATGTGTTGAGATCATATAATTTTAAATGTACAAGCAATTAAACAGATCTTTTAAAATAATTTTTTAAACATAAAATGTTTTTTAAATGTTTTGCTTTACTTGAAAGCCACACGATCAAGTTTTGTCTTTCCTTTTAATTTGCCATACTCTCTCACTTTTTTACTAACGCACTCACACTTTTGAAATTGACCACGCTATTGCTTCCAATTTAACCTTTCCATTTGTTTGTCAATTTTACATTCAATTTAACAACCGAACACAAATTAACTTTGGCGCTTTCTTTATAAAAAATTTATTTCTTTAAAAATAAATGTGCTTTATTAAAAAAAAAATAGTGTTTTAAAAAATTCTTGTGCTCTTTGTATAAAATACTTTGAGTCATGCTACTATTTTGAGTTCTTTCTTCGTTGGGGGCATTTTTTAAATGAAATTGACTATTAAATTGAGTGCAGCCTGTGACACTGCTGTTAATTCAAACAAGTTTTGACAAGAACTTTTTGTGAACAACTTGAAAGTGATTTATTGAACGTGTGGCTCCAGGGTTAAAAAAATTGTTTTGCATTTGTTTCAATAATAAGTTTAGTTATAAGTAAAAATTTACTGGTTACTGAAAATTTTTTTAGTAAGCAGTACGCCCATGTATGTTAATTACTCACTAAACTTGACAGTTTTTTTATTTCCAACGGACACATACATTTGGTTTATTTATTTTACTTAAAACTTTTAAAAATTATACATTTGACACAAAAACCATATATGTATTGTTATTCGGATAATTGGCATAGGGCCTTCGATTAATTCTTTAATCGAACAATTAATCGTCTAAAATTGTTCGATTAATCTAAAATTGTTCGATTAATCAAGAATTAATCGGCTGAACACCCTAGTGGTAAGCAATGATAATCGGTCATGTATATATAAGAGTAAACCTAAAACGTATAAAGAGTTCTGAGTACCCCATACTCACAAATATGCCGTACGTATTTCTGTACGTGTAAAACGCGTTGTTCAATGGGAAGCCTGCTAGTTCTATCCTCCTAATGAAAACAAAAAATTATTATTCAAAACTGACCACTGGATTGCCAGATGTGGCGATTTTATACGTATTTAGTGATGCAATTTGCGAAGTGGCTATTTTTGTCAATATCTTAGTGTTAAAAGACCAAAAGGAATCCGTGGTACTAATCCGTGGTACTTAGCACTTACTGTAAAATGTGTTGGTGAAAATATAATGATGTCAGGATGTTGTTTAGAACACAAAGTTGTTCCAATTGATCATGATGATGGGCACAATGTGCGATGGCATTCTTAGCTCAGTAAAGCTTCAATAAGTGGAAGAAGAAATGCCTTTTTTCTAGACATTCTAGTTACATAACGATCCTTGACAAACGCCAAGTGCCGTAAAATTTATTACTAAGCTTACGACGTCAGTGCCTTCAGATTTTTAAAACTGATGCAACGGTTTGCAAAAAAATACTGAATAAAAAAACTCGGATATTTGCGCATGCAGTGCTTAAAGAAAAACCATTTTAGTTGGATCGAAAGTGCAATTTAATTAAAATTTAGCAAGTTCAGCTTTAATAGAATATTTGTTTTTCTTTTTAATTGACTTAAGTAAAAAACTATGCTTATTTAAGCATATTTTGTAAGCAATTGACTTTAATTGACTTTTATTTCATTGTAATACATCCGGCCCTATGCTCCTTGTAGGAATGACAAGAAGTTATATGGTTAATGCGTACGCCCATGTTCTGCAAATCAAAATTGAGTAAAATTTAAATCGATAAAGATTTTCAATATAATTTTTTTTTTAAATAAGCGTATTCTATTCTGATTTTAATAGAAGTTCTAGTAAAGATAAATAGTCCTTAAAGTATGAGCTAGATAAAAGGAATTATTTGTATGCACTTTAGGATCGTTTTCTAAATTTTTTCGATTTAAATTTTACTCGAATTCGCATTCCAGTACATGACAGATCAGAGCGGACTATGCAAATAAGCGAATGATTATAAAAAATTTCGGCTATTTAAAAAAAGAGCAAATTAAAATGCAGAAGTAAGTTAAATAACCGGTCTGCATATAAGCCATAAATTTGGTATAACAAAAAAACATTGAGCTTTAAGGTGATCTTGAAGCAAATAACATGACATTTTTCTAAATTTGTAGAAACCAACAGTGGACCAAGCCGTTCGGCTAAAAATCAGAGGCTAGCCGCAACCACTTTATTTTTTAACCCTTAAGTGAATACCTGGGCTTGCTCAGGCATTTTTAACTTTCTCTATAGGTAAAATTAAATAATTTTTTATGCGTTCCTCAGTTAAGATGTTATAAGTGGAAAAGTGTAGCGAAATAAAATTTTTTGTATTTGTGGGCATGGAAATCTTTGTCCAGACATTTGTATTCATAATTGTATCACCAGGGCCTGGCCAGAAACTGCTATAGCCTATCGAGGCTATAGGTAAAATAAAATAATTTTTTGTGCGTTCCTCAGTTAAGATGTTATAAGTGGAAAAGTGTAGCGAAATAAAATTTTTTGTATTTGTGGGCATGGAAATCTTTGTCCAGACATTTGTATTCATAATTGTATCACCAGGGCCTGGCCAGAAACTGCACTGTTATATATGGCCTTCAGTAAATAAAATCGAAATGAAACGTATAAAAAAGCACACGCAACAGATAAGAATTCTGGTTTTACCTTTATTTTGAGGAATTATGAAAGTTGACAACAAAATGTTTTTGCTGTAGCCATACAACTCCATACAAATAAAAGTAGCCCAAGCAAGGCCCTGGAGTTCGTTTTTGTGAGTTTTTGCGACAGCCAAAAAAAAACTCTATATAAAATATACGTACTCCCAAGCAGGCCCAGGTGTAAAAAAAAAATGTTGAATATAATAAAGTTACTTATGAAAAATAAATAATTCCCAGATTCTATTTGTTAAAATAGTTGAGTTCAATACATTCAATTTATAAAGTATCACTATCCAGTGTGACACAAATAATGCTGACGAAGGGCGTAGCGGGCCAGATAATGCATTACATTCTACTCGTGTCTAATAATTGTAAATTTTTGCTATCCAAATGATAGCTAAGGTAAAATGTTACAAGAAAATACAAGAAAGTTGTCTGGTAGTGTATAAAGTCATTCCTAAAAATTTAAGGTAAAGAACTATTACAAAAAGCTTTTTAAAATACATAACTGAAATTTAGCTCATAGAATAAATTCAAAAAATGAAAAAATGTTGAATATGTTTTAATTTTTATTAAAATATGTCAGATTCATGGTCCTATTTATTAAAAACTGCATAGCTTATGTTTCCATATAAATCTGGGTCTATCTATGTTTTAAATTTCAGTAAAATTGGTTTGATAGTGTGCACAAAGGCCCTATTCCGGAAAGCAGATTGTATGGGGGCTATATGAAACTATGGACCGATTCGTCCGATCGATTTTCAATAGGCCTAATCGTTGTGCCAATTAGAACTATGTACCACATGTTATCCAATTATCTTTAAAATTGCGAACTGTACTTTGCGCACAAGGTTACATCGACAGCCAGTCTGCCGGACGGTCATCGTTAGATCGACTCAGAATCACTTTCTGTGATTTTAAGGTATTACACACACAAGCACAAATGCATAATACCCACTCCACTTCTGTGGTGTACATAAATAGGCACTTTATTTCAAAACCAGATTTTCTCACGTCTAAACAACATAACATTTTTAATTGAAAAAAAAGGATATACTCCATATGTATATGAATTGTTTTTTTTAACTGAAAATACAGTTTTTCCACAGTCAAATGCGTAAACAGAAGTAAAGAATAAAGAACACACAAAATAATAAACAGTAAAAAAATACGAATCAGTCTTTTTGGAGTAGATTCTTTTGTCAAATTCGGTTCTTTCGCACTTCATGCATATACGTTTACTGCATTTTATGTAAATCGGCTTATTACAATGCAAACGGAAGTACCAGGTTTACGCCTTAGCCTACTGGAATATATGTATGTATGTATATAGTACAATTTTCGAGTAACAGGAATCGATTCTACTGGAGATAGATCTACTGACGCAAAGGCAAACAAGTGGTAATTTTTACACCAGCTGAAGCATTTCTCAGCATATGATTTACGCATCGCAGCCAAAATGCCATTTTTACTTACCGCTATTTCTTACTGAGATATATATGTAAATAGCATAATTTCTCAGTAACAGTATTTGAATTAATTAGAGGTTGTGTATGGAGATAATATAACGTAAGCGCGGACGAGGAATTATTTTTTCGCCAGCATCTGCACATGATTTACGTACGGTAGTCATAATACAAATATATACATATAATGCCAAAAACAGTATACGAAGAGAACAGTGCTACCACCAGGAAAATTCAAAACTATACTTGAAATGACGCAAAATTACCCAATTTAAATTAAATTACAACTGATATCATATTAACGTTTAATTATAAAAGAAAACTTTTACAAAAAATAACATATTAGTACAAGTAAATATTTGTTCAATTCCGAACATTTGATACCCTACACCACAGTATTTATAGGTCTGTTAGGTCCCATATGCAATTATGTACCTAATAAAATAAAATTATATTATGAGGTTAAGACTTATGATATAAGAATTCTTAATGGCGAATATTATCTAGGTAACTACATCTATTTGAGATTTTTTTTTTGTCTTAAATTGATTTGAGGGAGGGTGTTTATATATGTCCTACGTTTAATGCTTTGCCTACCAGCACGAAATTTTGCCATGTCGTTATTGCTATTTTTTTTTATCAATACATAACTATATTTATTAGGCAGTTGGGGCAATACAAGATATTTTCGTGAGCGGTATTTGTATGGGAGCCATGATCCAATTTAGGGAGCCAAAATAATTTAGATTCAAATAAAATATATTTGAGCCACATTTTGTGCAATTACCAACATATTAAGATTTATGGGCACAAAGACTCCATTACGAAAAAGTTCGTAGGGGTGCTATGTGAAATTATGGACCGGACCGATTCTCAAAATTTTCTAAAAACGTATGAACCAAATTTCATTAAATTACCTTAAACATTTCGACCTGTACTTTGCGCAGAAAGTCTACATGGACATACAACCAGTCAGAAGGACCGACGACTAAGGTACTGATTCTAAGTCGATGGATATACTACAACAAATATTTGTATGTGTACCCTATTCACTTAAATAAGATCAATAGTAGTCATACTATTAAGATTCATATAGTAATTCAAAATAATTCAACCAAAATAACATTAAAAACCTCAAATAAATTAATAAAAAAAAAAAAAACTTAAATAATAAGTTTTACTTCCAAATATCTAAGGAAGGTTCAAAATGTTTGTAAATAAAATTCCTGTAATGGTTTCAGATGGCAGTTTGTTTCTCAAATCAGTCTAATAAATGAGAACGCTAAATATTTCTCAACTAAAGCATTTTTAAATGTTAAAGCAAACACAAAATTCATTACTTTTGTAATATTTGAAACATATCTTCCTCCAGGAAGATAATCATTATGAAGCTCCTATTTATCGAAATGTAATTGTTAATCTGGCGCCAATCATTAAATGCTTTATAAACTCTGCAATTTTTTTTTTAAACAAACAGTTACTTTAGTTGAATACACTGTAAATTTTTTAGATCAACAATATCTTGAATGGTATAAATTTTATCACTAAAATCAAATACTTTTATTATTTGTTTTAAAATGAAAGAATTTCAAATTACAATTGATCCTCACCTCAAAGAAATTACCCACGCTCTACCCAGGGGAGTAACAATTGCACCAAATTCGGGTAATTACCCACAAAGTGGCAACACTGGAAGATAATTAGCTTTATAGATAGCAAGAGAAAAGCCTAAATGAAAAAAAAACATAAAATAAAGTGTTAAATTTCGCAGCACCTCAGCAGTTAACGGATAAATAAAAAAGAATGGAAATACTTTTTTAGATAAAAAAAATGGAAGAAACTTTTTTAAGAATATATATTGGGAATTATTTCTTTTCATAAGCAACTTTATCATATTCAACATTTTTTTTATTTTTCGAATTTATTCCATGAGTTAAATTTCAGTTATGTATTTTATAAAGCTTTTTGTAATAGCTCTATTCCTTAAAATTTTTTAGGAATGACTTTAAGAATCTTAAATTCAAATTCATTTAACTTAATTTCTTTGATTCTATTAAGCGATTTGCTGGTAATTTACAAAAAAATATTTAAAAAAAATCATGATTAATTTGAGCTTTATATTAACAAAATGCTAGACCGAGGTAGGTGATTTTATATTTAAAAGTTAGATATTTCCTAAGCTATAAGAGAAAAATAAAAATATGAAATAACATTTTAACATCGGACTGAAATGACGAATTCTGGATCGTTTTTAATTTTCAATACCCGAGGTGACCTACTTTGGGAACCTATGGCGCCTCTCCTGATAGGTCTATAGGCCCCAAATCCAAGATTTAAATAAGACTACAACTTTTTAATTGCCACCTCAAATGTTATTCCAATCCGCCTAACAGTTCAGAAACTCCAGAATAATTTCACTTGCACAGAGGGCTATTGGTGTCAAAACCCCTTATTTCCGAGCACTTAATTTCAGAAAATTGCAATGTCTTGTATATAAATAAGAAAACTATTTTTTTGTAGTTGATTTTTAAGTAACTTACCATCGACCGGTTTTAATGAAATTTTAATTAAATTTTAAAGGTATTTTTGCGTAGATATGCACAATAAATTTTTTTTTTTTTAAATTTTTAGGATAAAAGTGTTTATAAAGTGTTTTAAATTTGCTTTTAAACACACCCACATACAAAAAATTTTTGTTTTTGAAAATAAAATAAAAATTTTCGTTCAGAAATATAAAGGTTTTTTTATTGCTGTTTCGATGTACATATTGTTTTTTTATTTTATTTCTAAGAACAGGCAATTTCAGCTTTATTTTACCTTTTATACTCGAAACTTTATCACATACACATTGTAATAATAGTAAAATAGTAGATAAATGCTTTAATATTAACGAATAAAAGGAAATTTGACAAGACATTTGTTAATGAAAAGACATCTCTTAAATTTAGGTAGCCCTTATAAATAAGAATTGCATATTCGGTACCTGCATAAAACGATTTATTTTAACTATAAACGTCAAGTGGTCGAATTTCGGCCACCTGGCGGTCCTAGTAGATATAATTTTTCTGATAGCATTGAATATGATATAGCGCCTCTAAAAATAAACTTGTTTTTGATATTTAATAATAATACAATTATGTAGCCTCACTTTCCCCTAAGCTGTTCTTTCAAGAAAATAAAAGGTGGAAAAGTCTTCTTTCTAATAAAGAAAAAAATATGTATTTCTCGGAAATTTTCGAAAGAGTATGAAGGCTTCACTAACTTGTCATAACATTTTTCAAAAAAAGTGTTGCATATTCTTAGGCCAGGTATTTATTGAATATTAACTGCCGTATTCATAAAAAATAAAATAGATTTCAAACGTATTTTAAAACTAAATTTATATATAAATTTTTCTTAAAACAGATTTCATATCCATTTTAGTTTTTTATGAATACGGCAGTTAATATTGAATGTAACAACAATTTATTGACAATTGGGACGATAAAAGGGCATAGAGATAATTAAAAACAAAACTGCACTTAATTACAAAACTCTACATACGATTTTAATTTATTTATTCCAATGAAATACAATGAAATTTTTTAAAATTTTTATTTCCCAGCATCAACGATCTTTAAAAAACACAACAATTCACGTGTTCTTACATGATTTAAATCAAATAGAATAATAAAATTCAGTTTTTGCATAATACCAAAAGTGTACATACGACATATTTGAAAGGTGTTTAAGGCTCGTACGGCCTATGTATATGACTTTTACGAAAATAAAATGATTATTTTATCATTTTTTATTTAGAAAAATTATTTTAAAGTTAGACTGATTGTCAACGCTCCATGGTTCGTATCCAACAACTCAATAAACAATCATCTTACTATCCCGCAAATTGTAAAAGAAATTAGAAGATTCAGTTAAAACTATTAAGAGAGGCTAAGTCACCATATCAACCCATTAGCTACAGCTCTACAGCTCTAAAGGCCTCTTATCCTGGACTTTCCATTCAGATATTAATAATTTTTTTTTTTTTATTTTTACAAGTGTGATTCTATTTTCTTAATTTTTGTTAGCGATATTAATATTAATTTATGTATCTATACAAATATGATGTTAATATGTACAAATAACAACGTTTTTTTTTATAGTCTAATTGTTGTTCTCAATGGAGTTCAACAATTAATTACTTTTCTAGTTTTATACAAAAAAAAAAAAAAAAAATAACAAAAACTTGTTTAAAGATTTAAAAATGTTTATATATTACACTTGTTCAAAACTACTATTTTAACTCAAAATTACAAAATTTTCAGTACAAGCAAAATAGTTTTTAAGTTAGTATTAAAGTCATATTAAAAATAATTTGTTAACCAACCGTTGCATTTCCAAAAAAGAGACAAAATAGCGTGATATTTTTACAGCGATTAGATATGAATATTATGTGTAGGCTTTTTTTTTATTTATTTTTGAGTTAAAACACTATTCTTGAACAAGTGCGAACAAGTGAAGAATTGTGCTAACAAATAATAAATTGCAATGAAGAAATTAAATAATTTAACACTTTAATAAAAGCCAAAATTTCTAAACTTACTCTAGATCAAGTTGAATACGTTAAAAAAGAATTTTTAAGCGGTTCCTTAATCATTTTAATGATATAAAATAAACAATCTTTTTTACCAGATGATATACATATGTATATAAAAAAAGCTTCCTATCGGTATGCTAAGGGAAGAGGTGGAAGAAGCAAGAAATACGGAAGACAGGACGTACAGGTTAATGTTTTCTTGGAATTTCAATAGAGTTTCGACATTTTCGTATTTTACTGGTCTATAAAAGGGTCTTCATAACCAGCTTAATGCATGCGTCATTGAAAATGGATTTGGAATGTGACGGTGTAGTCTAAAAGTTAGAGATTGAAAAAAAAAAAATTATAAGCAAAATATCAAAAAATTTTCATATGTGTATGGATTTCATGGGCGGTGGTGGATGTGACATATTTTATTGAAACTCGGCATGCGGTTTTCTTTTATTCTAGAAAGCTTATGTTACAAATTTATTGTACAAGAGTGCCGTTGTAGCTTTACGACTTTTATCAATTTTTTACAATATTTCCCTCACTGTCAGCCTAAAGTCCTCGTAAGCATCAATTTTCGCTTTCGCTTTCACAGAAAGTGATTTTCCTTTAGTCATATTGATAATAATAGACCACTTTAGCTGAAAAAATCGGTGTCGATACCCCTTATAGCCTTAAAAAAAATTAAGAAGAAATTACAGGCGCTAAGAAATTAAAGGACGCAAAAACAATGTTGGATTTTTCCTCAAATATTATATAAATTAGAAATAACAATGTAATTTCGAATTTCCGGCATATGCAGCAAACAGTATTAACCCTAGTTAGATAACGTTATTTTTTTGTACTAAAAAGATAACGTTACGCCTGAAAGACGTGTGCTAGTTTATATCCTTTAAAGGACATCACCGAAAATAATATTGATACATTTTTTTTGTTAAAATTATTTATTGATTCAATTTCTTTTAAAAAAAAGTAATTTTTAAACAGAAAACAATAATAAAAATAAAAATAAGTCGTAAAAAAATATCACAACTTAAAGAGTTATTTATAAGGGACTTCAGTTCGGCTCTAAAAACTAAGATGCTTAGATCATAATATCTGTACCAAAAAAATAATAAATTCAAAAAGCATTATATGCAAGATTTACAAACTAAATATTTGTGGTCGCCACACACAGGTGCATTGCATTTTAAACATACCAGTTTGGACGTACGTCAAATTTTTGATGGACTGTAACCACAGTATTTTCTCTTTTTGTTATTCAGGCTGTGCTCCACTGCTACTGTAATTATTGTTTACTTCATCTGGTAAATCATTTTTAATGTTGCCGCGCAAAGTTTTCGATAAAGTAGGAATTTCTATCCTTTTGCTTGGTGCATTGAACAATTTCTGAAATTATTTCGGTAGTAAAAAAAATAACGAAGCATGGAATTGGGTCGTGCAGGGATTTACATTCCCAAACTAGTCCTCTTGCCGTTCGAACTATATTCATTGAAGAAATTCGGCGAGTGCTTTGACCCAAATTGATGTAGTCCAGCAGTGCTTACTTTTACGTCTTATAGTGAGATAATATACAGTAATAATTCGCTATAGGCAGAAGTAGTAAAATTATCAGGTTCTTAAGGATTTTCTTAAGTCGGTGGTATATTCTCATCAGCATCAAGGATGTCAACAAGCTTGTCTTATACATCACGTTGAACCTTATCCTCCATTTATTCATCTTCCAATTTGCTCATATTTCCCAGTGAATCTGAATCGTCCAACACGCTTTTCAAGAGCAGCAATTTCTGCGTCGTCCAAGCCATTTTTTACAGCTAATTTAAATAACATATACCTTAAAATTCAACCAAAACAAAAAGTTATTTTTGCTACAAAAGTTACACTAAAGATAACGACACGTTTCTCAGACGTATGTCGGTTTATTTGTGCTTATTTCTCAAAGAAAACATAACTTAAAGCACAAAAAAAGCCACCACGAACAAACTGATGCTAACGACTGAGATAATTGAGCGCGAGAAAGTTGCATGTTAACAAATGTGAGAGTAGGAGCACAAAATTGAAAAAGCGTACGTCTCGCAGACGTACCTTATCTAACTAGGGTTAATATATTAATAACAACAATAACAAGAGCCATTATAATAAGCTCATAGGGGAGTCGCTAACCTGATGACGCGCAGTGTATTTAAAAAACTTTATACAAAAAATCGATTTGGATTGCATAAACGGTGGTCAATATAATGTTCAGTGCCGAATTTTAATGATCTACGACCTCTCCTTATAAATTTTGCACAAAAATGTTTGAAGCTATCCTATTGTACATCGTAGAGATCGACAATGACTTACATAATAGTGGCGATTTTCTTCTGCCGGTCCTTTGAAGGTAAGCGTTTTTTTTTTTACTTTCCTTCTTAGACCCACAATATATGTATATACTTAAAATGAAAAAACTATGTAATCGGGCTACTTGTTTTTCTTTGTTTCAGTGTTTTAAAATATATTTAACACTTTTTTTTTAAATATTTCAGTTTGAAGGAAATTTGCTACTTTGAATATTTTGCTTTAAATATATTTGGTAAAAAATTATTCTTATATCCCAGCTTGTTTGAATTGTAATTTGTATTTATCAAAGTAAAATGTGTATAATTTCTACAATATTTTCCATTTTTTTTTTTCAATATTTAGGTATTATCAAGTACTTTAAGCTCTTTTTATTGTTATAAACTACCGACCTCCTAAAACAAAAGTTGAAATGTTTCAGTCTGCTGTAGTTGTTGCTGTTGGACGTTATGAGCATGTTGATGATTTTAAAAATTGTTATGGCCATGTTGTGTTCTTTCAGTCTGTGATTATTTTTTTTTTACTTTTTGGCTTCTTTTGCTGTTTTTATTTTTTTTTCAAAATTAAGAAAAAATAAAACTGGAAAAAATATTGTGTTTATGTTGTGAGTTTAAGAAAGTTTATCATGAAGAAATAAAAAAAAAATAAAATATAGTAGTATGAGTAATTGGAAGATATTTTTTTTAAAGAAACAAACAAATTTGTTTTTTTTTTTCTTATTTTGCTGTTGTGATTTTATGTGAACTCAGTGGTACCGCATGCTCATAATTGCAGTTATAAGTATAACTGTTGGTGCGAGAACCAAAAAAAAAAAAAAAAATTAGGAAAACATTAAAAAAAACTTTGAAAACTTAAACGGTGTTATGAAAAATCAAACAAATAAAGAAAAACTTTTTTTCTGATATTGCCTACATAATGAGATTGGGTATAGTGAATATAGTGATGTGTATGAACGTACAGTGTTACGAACTTATTGTAAAGTACAGCCACGTATAAAAAAGTAAAAACTCTTGGATAAATTTAAGGAAATTATTGGGATATATTTAAAAGAAGTTTTAGGTAATTCCACTATTTATTGAAAGCTTTGGTAAATTTAACTATTTATAGAAAATATTGGATTTGGGGATATGTTAAATTTATATTTATATGCACGCAAAAAAAAACTGGTTAAAATTTGGTCACCTCCAACAAAACTATTTTAAGACAACATTTTAAACATATTATGTTTAAATTAAGCCATATTATTGTCACCGACAACCATATTATTGTTAAATTAGTCCTCCATCAAGAAGCCACAACCATATTATGGTTTTCTCTAAACATGTTTTGGTTAAATATGACAATAATTTGTTTTTAAATTAACAATATTATTTTTCTCTTCTCCAAGTATAACATGCTATGGTTGAAAACCAACCGTGCTATTATAAGTGTTAAACATATTTTAGTTATTTAATAATAACATGTTTTGGTCAACACCAAAACATGTTCGGGGGCAACGATAATATGGTTGGGCCTTTTTGATGGAGGACACATTTAACCATAATATGGTTGTCGGTGATAATAAAATGGTTAAATTAACCATAATATGTTTACAATTTTCTACAAAAATAGCTTTGTTGGAGGTGATCATATTCGAACATAGTTTTTCTCTGTGTGTGGGGATATGTTATAATTTTTAAAACATTTTGCAATATCACTATTTTAAGGAAACTGCTAGATTTTACGATTATTAGAAATTTTAATAAAACTTAACTGTTTTAAGAAAATTTTGGTAGATTTTTCTGGCTTTTATGAAAATTTGCCAAAAACCCTGTACATAAAATGGAAAAAGTTCATTATCTATAGTTAAATGTTTCCTAATTATTGGAAATTTGGTGAAACTTTGTATTAAAAAAAGGAAATAAATTCATATCGTGAAGTCACGCAATTTTAATAGAACCCGCCACGCAATAGATGGGGGGCGACTGGGGGAGACTGGGTAATCTTCGGCACTTTTTTTAACCTCAAAATCTAAGAAGGTATACAACATTGTTTTAAATTGTAACACTTGTTGTTGTCCTTGAAATTGAATAATTAAATATTAGTACAAAATTTGATTATGCTGAGTATTTGTAATGTTTTTTTTTGAGAATTTGTATAAAATGTTATTTTCGCTGAATATGCCACATGCCGGGGTAGTCTCGCTATTTGACAGGATACATTAGTCGACTATATTATTAAAGGCAATTGTTTACTAAAAATTCCTTTTGAAATAAGTTATAAACAGTTATAAACTATTTAAGCATTTTTTATAAGACGGATACAGTTAATAAAAAATAAATTGGTTTCTTGGACTTGGTAACTTAAGTTCTATTTCGCTCCTTCGAACAAGCGAAATATTATAATTTTCAGGTTTAACAAATAGAGATAAAAAAGATATCAAATTTCCGAAAGAAATTTGTTATAAATATGAAGTCGCCAAGAGTTTCAGTAATCTCAGTAACAAAACAAATTGGCTTTTTACTATATTGACCAAGTTTATCTAGGCCGATTGTGCCCCAATTGAAAATGCCGAATTTACCCCGAAAGCACTATTTATACTTTTCTCTTTTTTTAAATTTTCAACAAAGATCAAGATTTCATTTATTTTTTAAGGAAAATAGCACAATTCTTAATATTGTTTTGTAATTTTTATTTTAAATGAAATTGGTATCGGCAAAGCAATAACTCAGGAATCGTGTACAGTTGATGCTGATATTATGAATAAAACTTTTTTGAATATCCCCATGATTGAAGCTGATCGCAACTTCTATATTAATAATAATAATTCTGATCACGTTTGAGAACAACAAATTCTTTTCACATATGAAGATCAATGTGACGTATTGTTTAGTTGCTTATCCATAAAATCTAATGCTGTAGGAGTTGATGGAATCCATCCAAAATGTATCAATATTCTTCTCCCACAATTACTTCCATTCATCACGTTTTTTTTTTAACAAAATCATCACTACAAGTCATTTTCCTTCTAAATGGAAAAACTCAAAAATTGTACCAGTACCCAAATCAAGTTCTGAGTACAGACCAATAGCTATATTACCGTTCCTTTCTAAACTTTTTGAACGGCTAGCTCATAACCAAATCACTCGTTACTAAAATAATAACAATTTGTTAACTGATCGTCAATCTGGTTTTCGAACAAAACACAGCTGCATTACTGCTCTGGTAGACGTCGCCGAGGAGATAAGGAAAGAGGTTGTTAGGGGTAATGTAACGTTTTTAGTTTTGCTGGATCATTTTAAGGCGTTTGATATTGTGATCGTGGCATATTGTGTCTTCAATTGGAAAAAATGTTCAACTTTTCGTCACATGCATTTTGCCTTTTGTCAAAATATCTTAGTAATAGATATCAGTATGTCCAAACAACGTCCAAGACATGAGAATCACTACATGTTACAAGAGTTGTTCCACAGGGATCAATTTTAGGCCCACTTTTGCTTGCAATGTACTCAAACGACCTCCCTAATGTTCTCACGCGCTGTGGGATAAGAATGTATGCAGATGACGTTCGACTCTACATGAGTTGTAATGAAGCAACGTATGATCAATGTGTCATTACTTTGAATAAAGAACTACAGAAAATTTATTTGTAGACAAAGGCAAACAGTCTTGGAATCAACGCCCAAAAATCAAAATGTATTATTATCCGTAAACGTCTAACAAAATTTAACTTTATGCCCAATATTTCCATTAATAATCAACGTATAGAAATTGTTAATACAGCCAAAAACCTTGGACTTATTTTAAATAAAACGCTAACATGGTCTGACCACATAAAATATGCATGTGGTCGAACGTTTTCCATGGTAAGAACACTTTGGCGAACTCAATACTGCACACCAATAAAAATCCGAATGCTACTCGCTAAAACGTATCTAATACCAATTTTATTGTATGGATGTGAACTTTTTGCAAGCTGTGACACAATAAGTGAAAAAAAACTAAACGTAACATTTAATAATATTATTCGTTATGTCTATGGATTAAAACGTCGGGCACGAGTTTCAATATTGGCAATCAAATTATGTGGCATTTGTTTCAAAGATCTGCTTAAAATACGTATCTTAATTTTTCTGCACAAAATCATCTACATGAAACAGCCTGAACATTTATATGAATAACTAAATTTCTCGAAGTACGAAAGTCTAGAAAAAAGACTAATACCATATAGACACTATAGACTTATAACATCGTGGCAATTCTTCATCCACGCCATTCACCTCTGGATCTCAATTCCATATAGTTTTCAACTTTAATGTAACGCACTAGAGTTAAAAAAGTCAATAATTAGCTTGTTTTCCAAATTTAATTGATTATTATTATTTGATTTTGATAAAGTTAATACTTTTTGATTCATGTTTTCAATCTATATCTTTTTTAAAATCTATTTCTTTATTACACTAAAATTTTTGATTTTTGTAACTAATTTTAAGATTTAACATTACAACAATTTGCTAATTCTTAAGTTCTGTACTGCAATATGAGACCCTTGGTCTTGTGTATGGAACGCCAAATAAAAAAATAAATAAAAAATAATGAAACCTAATAAATAAAAATAATGATAATTTTCGAATAAAAAATACTTATTAATAGAATTAATAGAACAAAATCCAAATATGACAAAAACGCTCGCAAAAACATAAAATACGTGTAGCTTTTCCAGTTGATAAGCTAGAGATGACAAATTTTGCGGGAGCTATCTATTTTGATTTTCGAGACATTAACACAATAGTAAGTGGTCGGTATACTAAAACAAGAAATTATAAATACCAAACGATTGCATTTTTCGACAACTACCGACAAAAATGTTCCGCTATCTGTCCATTTATTGTTTATTTTCTATATTAAATTTTCCATAAATTTTTATTAAATATTTGGACTGCTATGAAATATGAAAATGTCTGTTAATAATAAGTTACAAAAAAAAAACATATTTTGTTAATGTTATTGTTGTATTTCTCTTTATCTCTTATCGTTTTAAGATTTATATTCACTATCGCTTTAGCTCGCAACATTGCACAATAAAGTCGTCTAATTATTTTCCAAATTTAACTTTTTGTTTGCTTTTCTACTTACAAAAAACCCTCTCAGAAAAAAGTTATAAGCAAATTGAAGCTTTTATTAACTTTCTGCATTAGCTTGTGTGTTTGTCTCTCTCTCTTTTTATGTGTATGTGTGTGTGTGTGTGTGTAAATATTTCCACTTTAAACAATTCAATTATTAGTTATTTAATTTAACTTTATCTTTTTTATTGTACGATGCTGCTTTTAAAAACTACCAAAAACTAATTTGATTATAATGTACTTGGAATTCCATTTAAATTTTCCCCTCCTTTATTATTTTTTTTTATTATATTTGCATTTCGACAAAATGTTTTTCTAAAAAAGTTGGAAAAATTATACAATCACTTTTTTCTGCCTTCTTTGTCACAGAAAATAAGTTCAAAATAGCAAAAAAGCAACAACAATAATAACATCAAAATAGGAATCAAAAGAAGCAACAAAAAAATGTCCAAACTAACGCGCAAATAAATTAAAACACTAAAACAATTAATTAGAAAAAAGGAAGAAGCAAAGAAAACTTTGTTAGTTAGTACGAGTATTAACAAACACACTGTAGTACGAGTATTGCACTTGATTTTTGCCATGAAAGGAGGAATAATACAAATGAACTACAGTGGTTTAACTATGACATTTCTTTATTTTATATTTTTTAATTTATACAAAATAATAAAGACGATTTCATGTTTTCCATCAATATAAATAGTCTTACCCCCATATTCATAAAAGATATTTAGGTTTATAGCAGGTATATGAAATTAATTTTCTATGCAAATTTGTTTAATAAGCCATTTATTAATCAAACATTTTTTTTTTATTAATATGGGGGTTAATTTTTTACCCTAAGACCAGATTTACAATTACAGCAACATTCTCACTACTTGGTATTCACAATTTATAATTTTTTTACAAGCACACACATTTTTAATCAAGAAAACGTTTGCAAATTTTTCTCAGAACGATATTACGTATTTATTATTATTAGTTAAAACATATTAAAACAATGTTCATTCGAAACTAAGTAAAACTTGTTATAGACGTCATTTACAATTTCATAAAAATTGTTGATAAAGTAGAAGTATACTCAATTTTTAAGAAACATTGTTACCCTCGGTGTAACTCATGTCTCGATTTTCATATTCGTAACGCATGAGTCTAGAGTCTAGACACTAGAGGTCTGCACAAATGTATTTGCTAGCCAAATGATTGTTGTGTGTGTATTTGATATTCAAATCAAATGAGTAAAAAAATGAGAGCTAGTCATTCACGCTCAATCATTTCATGAAAAAGTGAGCCACATACACTAACACTAATTGTGTGTTTGTCCCTATTATTGTTTATTGTTTGATGAACTCAAATTCATACATCTTACAATAAAAAACCTGAGTTAAGTTAAAAATCACACTAATCATTCGTGTGTTTGTTGTCTTTCTTGTTTTGTTAAAATTGGTTTTTTCCCTATTTGATAATTTTCCCTATCGTAACAAAAAAAGTAAGAAAATAAAATGGTTGTAAAAAATATATTTTTTATATGCAAAAACAATAACAGTAATAAAATTATAAATAAAAAAATTATTATTATGCAAACCGTCAAAAATTTTACTAAAATTATCGATAAAAAATTAAATAATGTCAAAAATATGTAAAATTGTTCAACTTAAAACTTAAAAAAATTATCAAAGCTAAGAAAGAAAGCTCGTTATAAAATAAAAATAATCTATTAACGTTTAAAAATAAGTTATAAGTTCTCTTGATTTAAAAAAAAAAATTAAAAAAGTTGGTATCACTTTTAATGCAATATATTTTTACTAATATTTTGTTTTCGATACGATAAAAAAATTTCAAAAACACAAAACACATGTTGTGTTGATAAAACACAACATGTACATCGCCACACAAGTGTATTTACTCGTGTAAAACAGCATATTTGTTATTTATACTTGTATAAAATATTTCTCTCACAACACTCACATAAATAATTGAACGCTTTGCACACATAGGTTATTTCTTACACACAATAAATTATGTATGATTCTAAAATCACACACAACACACTACTGGCTAGTCTGGTATCTGAATTCATGTGTCGTTTAATCGCACAAATGCAGATCTCTACTAGACACAATAAATTTTTAGATATAATTACTTATTTCGAAAAAAAATTTTTTTTTTGTTTTAACTAAATCTTATATTACACATTTATAATTTTTAAATAAAATATTAATTAATATGCGTAGTAAGGCTGGTCGATTTGTAGGGATGCAAAATAATCGCCCAAGTGACAAGAAAAATTGTATTCTAGGGATCAAAATAAAAAACTTTGCTCAAGAAACCATACCTCTAAATTGAATTCTGTTGTTCCTTATTTTGACCCAAAGGTCAACTTTTGAAAATTCCCACTTTAACCCATTTAAAAAGACCCAATCGAGTCTAAATGTATGAACGACACCCCCTAACTTTGGAGGTGGTTGTCACTTGGGCGATTTTTAAATCGAGTCGTCCTAGTGTACAAATTTATTATCTATTTTTTTTAAAGAAAAATCTGCAAGGAAAATATCTGTTAAGCTAGTTGGTAGCGTATGAGTATTATTTAATTCCAATTTATTAACTTGCATACGCCATGTGGCACAATTAATAACTCAAACTTATTAAAAAGCAATAAGCGAAAAAATAAGACTTTTTGTAAAAGTAGGGCTTTTTCTGCAGAAAGTCATGTAAAATTAGGTTTTTTTCTAAAATTCTTGGCTTGTTGTAAAATAGAGTGACTTTAAAAAAAAAAATTGATTTATATAATTACTCGAACTTGCTTGAAAAAATGTGGTAAAAGTTTACGGACTTTTAAAAAAAGATACTTTTTTTTTAGCAAATAGTCATTTTAAGGAAAAAAGTTTTACTTTTTGTAAAAAGAGACACTATTAGTGGACAAAATGTGACTTATTGTCAACATAATCAGAGAAGAACAGTCGATACATTTGTGATGGAAAATGAAGAGCAATGAGCAAGGGTTATGTCATCAATGCCAACAATACATCCACATGATTCAACCGCCATCACATTTTGTTTACTAAAAGTTTTTTTTTCACAACATGTGAAATTTTTTTTCATTAAAAGTGACTATTTCCTAAAATAAAGTAACTTTTTTCCAAAATCCGTAAACTTTTACCACATTTTTTCAAGCGAGTTAGAGTAATTATAAAAATAAATTTTTTTTTAAAGTCACTCTATTTTACAACAAGCTAAGAATTTTAGAAAAAACCTAATTTTACATGACTTTCTGCAGAAAAAGCCCTACTTTTACAAAAAGTCTTATATTTTCGGTTATTGCTTTTTTTATAAGTTTGATTTATCAATTGTGCCACATGGCGTATGCATGTTAATACATTGGAATTAAATAATATTCATACGTTACCATCTAGCTTGACAGATGTTTTCCTTGCAGATTTTTTTTTTTAATTGATAATAAATAAGTACACTAGGGCGGGTCGATTTAAAAATCGCCCAAGTGACAAGGGTGGGTCGTCCCTGCAAAGTTAGTAGAGGTCGGTCATACATATAGACTCGAGATTGGGGCACTTTAAATAGGTCAAAGTGGGATTTTTAAAATGTTGACCTCTTGGTCAAAAGAAGGAAGATCAACATTCATTTTAGATGTATGGTTCCTTGAGCAAAGTTTCTTATTTCGTTCCCTAGAATACGATTTTCCTTGTCACTTGGGCAATTTTTAGATCGACCCGACCTAATGCGTACATATGTATATTATTTTAAATTATTATATTTAAAATAGCACATTTTATCTATCAAAATATTTCTAAAAACTGAAAAATAAGGTCGATTTATTTCTTAAAAAGGTTATATATGTATATAATATGCAATACTATTTTATTTTTAATAAAAAATAGGTTCAATAAAATAAAGGAATTAGCTTTATGGATTTCCTTAGCAACTGAAATATGTAAAATCAATTTTAGAATGTGGTTGACAATCTGCACACTTTACACAAACAAAAAATTGTTAGAGAATATGAATACTCGATTTTTATTATTGAAGAGAACCCAATTCGTTTGATAATTTACATCGGTCCTTTTCAAAATAATGCAATAGAAAGCGAAAGTCCATCTTTTTGTGGATAGTTTTGATGTTTATCGGCTTCGCAGTATTTAAGGTATTAGGCATTTTATAGTAAATTGATACATTTATTATTTTTTTGGCATATATATTGCTGCAAATTAAAAAAATTTTCATGGAATGGAAGCAATGATGATTATAAGAATTGGAAGTTTGGTAGCGTCTTGCCTATCCATCTAATATGAAAACATAACTGAATCATTTGTGCGACCACTGTTACCACTGTATAACATTTTCCCCTTCAAAGATTTTTATGCAAAAATGCGATATGACAATTTTGTGCTGAATTATCATCAGGAAGTCAATGTGTCAGTGCAATTAAGCGGTGATAAGACATCGCTCCTTTGTAAGTTACCTGAACGCATAAATTCTTAGACTATTGTTGTGAGGAGCTCCACCTGCCAGCAAAATTGCGATTAGTAGCTCTCTACTAGAGGTCAAGTCTGCCGTAACTTTTTGTTTCGTAACAACATCAGCTGTTTTGATTTAATTTTTTCCTAACTCATATTATTTTGATGCAGCATATAACAACATCTGCGCACTGCTTTTTCGATATTATTCCATCTTTATCATAGAAATAATCATCGGCAGACTTTTGTTACTATGTGCACGGTGTTCTTCTTCATCAACCTGAGAGTCACACGATTCATTTAGTTTTATGACCAAATTATTTTTAGTATCGGATGAATCGTTCTTATTTGGAACATAATCCACATAATCATTCTGTTCAGCTGTGAACGGTACAACCTTCCTCCGCACCTTTTTCATGTTATAAACCATTATACTCCGCTTTTCACATGTTAAAACCTGCATCTGGACGCGAGTTACTAGATAGTGTGTTTATTTGTTTGTTTTCTAAATCTAGACCTAGTTGTAGTGACTAAATAATAATAAATAATTAAAAAAATAATATTTAAAAACAGTAAGAACAAATTTTAAAAACAGAGCATCTTCAATAAAAAAAAATATATGTATGGGTCTGGACAGACCGTATGTTTTACGAATGTGATGTGTGCAGTAAAATATTTAAATAAGTTTCCTTCTATATTCTTTCCAGGATACTTTTTTTGAATGCTTATAGCCAACTAAATTCTAGAAGCACAGAAAAAAGTGTTTTATCAATTAAAAAAATTGTTTAAAATGTATTTAAATTTAATTAATGTGTTTATTGAATCAATTATTTTTTATTTGAAAGAAAATAAAATATTTAGTTTTGATTTAAATAACATTTTAGTTGTTTTGAAAAAAATTTTTAATTAAAATTTTAAATTAATAAAAAAATATCTTAATTGACTTTTTTCGTTTAAAATAAAATAATTTAAACATGTAGTATTGTTGTTGAGAGTTGACAATATTTAATTAAATTAATTAACACATTGAACTAAAAACGTATGGCAAGTCTTTCACTAAAAAATTTCATTATTCATGTTGAGTGTATGGAGTGAAGATGTAACAAAAATATTTGATGCGATAGAAACAGATGCATTAGGTAAGGTAAGGTTAGGTTAATAAGGGTTGTTATGTGTTCCAGGGCATAACTCCACCCGGTCCAAAGCGGTCCATTGTAAATCAGTTTAATATAGATAAAGAAGAAAGAGATAAGAAAATAATAGAGGAATATATAGATAGAGATTAAGATAAATATTTGAGAACGATACTCTCACTTCAGTCTCCTCATCTAAAACAATCGTCCTATTTCCCTAACAAAACCAAGAAGTTCAACTTGATTATATCCAACGATAATCCCCAGTTCGATGTGAAGATTTTCTCCCAGCCATTTCCGTTTAAGACCCTGTATCCTAGGACAGTGGCACAGTACATGCTTAGGCACTACCTTCTCGCCATCCTCGCATAATCTGCAGGCTTCCGGTATGGTATTGACCCATTTGCTTGTTAAAGCCCTAACAGAATAAGGACCCGCAAAAAACCCTATAAGAGTCCTGAGACCACTACTTTCCACGCCCAATAGAACCTCTGCAGCCAATCCGGGCCACAACGCCGTTCTATTCCTCCAGGGATAGAAAGACAATCCATTCTCTCCCTCCAGGACCGGTTACCGGCATAGGGGAAACTTTTCCGGATCACGCCATAGTAGTAACATAAGAGGTGTTTTCCCCCTCGCCCCTCACCTCTAAGTCGAGGTCCAAACCCTATCTCGCGAGCTCGTCCGCTTCTTCATTACCATCTACTTTGCAGTGTTCGGGTACTCATACACTACCTTACTGTAAATTGCCCCATGAGCTCACTCAGCGCACCCGGGCTATCGGTATAAATTGTCACCGTCGCCCTCCAGATCGCTAACCTCTCAGCCTGGAAGACACTGTATCGTCCGGGAGTCTGAATGACCTTTTCAAGTTAGAGTCAGCAATATAAACACCGATACTATTTTCAGTGTCCATCTTGGACCCGTCCGTAAAGCATTAGCATTAATGGATTTGGATACGATTTTGAAGATGAAATAAAATCGATAGACTCAGTGTTGTCATTTAAAGTAAAGAAAATATATTTTTTTTATCTTAAAAGTTTATTGCAACAAATGTCAAAGCGTTTCTGAGGAAATCTAAATTTAAGATTTACAAACAGTTTGCTCCAAATACATGTTGAAACCCATTACGACAGCCAAATTTTAACTTAATTATGAATATAATGGAAATATTAAATATCAATATTTCAACAGACATTTATGAATTACAATGGAGTAAATTTCCGTTTGCTTATTGGACAGAAGTTAATAATTATCAAGATGCCATTCGATCACACCCATCTGAAGATTTTGCCTGTTTTGTATACCAACAAGACAGATTGTGTTGAGCGAGTTTTTTCGGCAGTGCACCAAATTAAAACAAAAATAAGAAATAAGATGCAATACGAAATGCTACAATCATTATGACATAAAAAGTAATTGTAAAAGTATTTGAACTTGTTGCCAAACGTTTGAACCAGCCCAGATATGATAAATCTATTTAATTCAAGAAATATGTACCAAAAAATTGAAAAGAATGATAAATTTGATTGTGCACCTTGACTTTCTTAATCAATTTAACATTTATTGAGTTGATGTATAACTTAAAGGTCAAATAAAAAAAAATGTACACATTAAATCCAATTAAGATTAAATGAGGTTTTTACAATTTTGGTATAAAATTTGCCTGTATTAATTCGCTTTGCTTTAAAACAATTGCTTGTACAGAATACAAATTTATTTATTCCGATACATTTTGTAAATAAACGCAGAGAAAAAAGGTGTTTAAATACGATCAGAGAAAACTCAAGCAATTAATCATGAAAACTATTGTCGCAACCATATTCTTATTGCATCCGTCTCTTACATGGCTTTATGTCTTTCTACAATCATATGTGTAAGATATTTTTATAATAATTGATTTATATTTAAAAGCGATTCTTCACCAAAAAATTTTTACACTTTTTAGAAAAAATTTGTTTTTGGTCGAATATATTAGCAAAATATTTAATTGATGCGATGAACTATTTGATGCCATCAGACTACAGTGCCCAATAGAAAAAACATCGTTTTAGTACAACAGCAAACCTTATAAGAACTATTTAATTTGCCAAAAGTGAAAAAGGGCATAAAACAACAACTGAAACAAAACAAGAGCCAACGAAAAAATATAATAGAATCAAAAAACTACTTTATATACATCTAGTAATAGTTAGAGAGTCAAAAAAAAAAACGGAAAAAAACTATTCAAGAGGCACTTGGTCAGATAGCTGCCATTAAATTACAAGTACTTCATATTTCCGTTTTTTCTGTTATCTTTTGTTTTATCTGTGTGACCAACTTTGTACAGCATTTCCGGTTCTTTGCAAATAAAATAGCGCTGCCATAGACCTTAGGATCCACCGAATGTCAAATAAAAATCTAAAGGCCGTAATTTGGTTAATTTGGCTTAAGCAAATGTGCGCTAAGGAAACTTTTTGTTAAGTGTTATGAAATTGTCATTTGCTTAAGTAAAGTGCAAAGCTGATCGCACATTCCGTACGGAATCAAATGTGTTTTATTATTTTTTTTTTTTTTTTTTTTTTTTTTTTTGATAAATTTTTGAGAATAGTTTAAGCAAGGCTATGCATATTATGGTTGGGCCTTAAGCATTTAGTATAATTAACGAACTTATTTTACTCATGTGGATTCATTTCTCATTGTTCAATATTAAAAAAACAAATATTCTCGGATTTGTATTCTCTGTTTCTGTCCTTCACTGCACAAACAGTGACCGAATGCTCGAAACATCTCTGTTCTTTAACTAAATTTCTGTAGTAATTCAAGTCATAGTTTCTGATCACTGAGTTAGTTTTTTTTTTATAAATTTTATTGTTATTTTACTTATTTCTAGACTCATATATAAATCAACTATTGAACAGTTGGGGATTATTAAAACAATTTTCACCAATAATTTTAGGCACAATAAAATGCACCAAAAGAAATAAAAAAAAACTTACATTTAAATCATTTAAGGATCTTGATGATTTAAGGCGTTTTGTTCCATAAAGGTTTAAATCAATAATAAATGAATAGATGGTCTAATAAAAATAAAGCAGTTAAAGTACTATATTCGGCTGTGCCGAATCTTTGATAATCCTCACCGAGATATATTTTTGGAGTGGCCATTATATGAAATCTAAAAATTATGAACTACCTGACTTATTTGGCCTGAGTTGCCACCTATTTGGGTCAGTGGTCGAGCGTAAAATATTTTTCCTAGCGATTCGATTTTGTGCGCAACTTCTCTTATTTCTTACTCCTAGCTAATTTCGCAACTTCTCTAATTTATTCTCATGAACCTGGTATTTCCAGCACTTGGACGTCCTCTTCTTCGATTTCCCTCGGGATCATTTACGGGCTTCTTTCTTGCTGGAGAACCTTCATCTGTTCGCACGGCCTGAGCAAGATAACGTAGACTTTGCAGTTTAACATGTTTAAACATGTCGATGTCAGCGTACAACTGATGGTTTATACGATCCCTATATTCTCTGCTAACGCAGAAAGGTCCATAAATATTACGAAAAATCATTCGCCCGAACACCCCAAGGATAGCTTAATCTGCTTGCGCACGCACCCATGCTTCAGCGTCTTGTGGTGTTTAAGTTTTATCTTATATATAAACTACTTGCTTAGGCCAAAGTAAAATCTGGTGCTAGTATTACTCTTTGCTTTATCTCCAAACTGATGTTATTCGTTCTATTTATGGCGGTACCAATGTAAATAAATGCTTGAACTACCTAAAAGTTGTAGTTATTTACGCTCCCTTGATGTCCAGTTCTCGTAGCCTACTTCTTCATAGATAACGTAAACTTAGTTTTTGCTTCTTTAAATGTCAGACCCATTTTCTTTGATTTCTCATCAATGTTTGTGTAGGCAGTAGTTACCTCTCGTAATGTGCATCCCATAATATCGATATCGTCAGCATATTCGAGTAGCACGTGTTTTCTGCTGTAAACTGTGCCTGCTGTGTTAAGTGCAGCATTGCATTTTACTTTCTGCAATAGTATATTGAAAGGATTACACGATAACCTATCACCTTTTCGGAATCCTCGTTTGGTAACGACGGATCAGAGATGTTCTTGCCAACTTTAACTAATGATTTTGTTTCAGTTATTGTCACCCTTCATAGTCTTATATATCAATTTCTCAGGAATACACAACTCAAACATAGCCACATACACCTTCATGCGTATCAGGCTATAAAATTAGGTTTTTTAATTAACAAAGAGGTGATTTGTTTTTCTTAGGCATTCTCCTGGACTTGGCATAGTGTGAATATTTGGTCGGTGGTAGATCTTCCAGGTCTAAAACCACATTGCTATGAACCAAATAATTCACTGACCCTACTCTTAAACAATCCTCATCATACCGTGAGTTTTTCTAGGGGAAACCAAAGTGCGGTCTTGACATCGGTCTTTATGGAGTGGGCAATATGTTGCCATTGTGTTTAAATATCGTTAGGAAAAGTAGTACTATCTCTAAGCAATTGGGCTATTTGTGTGGAATAAGCGGTGGTTACATTTTGTGTTCGCAGCTGATTGACGTCAAACTTTGTCTGCCTGTCGATTTGTGCTTTACGAAATGCCCTTATACGTGAACTTACCTTGTCTGCAACAAGATAATGGTCGGAGTCAATGTTAGCTCCTCATGTCGAACGTACGTCTTACACGTATTTCATCGACTACCATATGGTCGATCTGTAGCTCGTTTCTGTATTTCTCGCATTGCAAAATTTCTCACATTAAGTGTGAAACAAAAAATTCCATCGTTTCTCGATTTGTGAGAAAAAAGTGATTCTGTATTTGATTGCGAGAACAGACAACACAGATTCTGTTTTAACTGGAATACTTCCAGTAATTAAGTGTCAAATGCAAGCGAAACGTCAACGAAAGAAATAGATATAATAAAAATAGGGCTGCCAGATTTGTCGATTTATCGTCATTTTGACAATTTTATGTTCCCAAATTGGCAAAGTGCCGATTTGCTGATTTTTTCTGGTGAAAATAATTTTAATTAGTTTAGTATGATTTTATATTCTGCACCACAGAAAAACGATATCTTTAAAAACATGGCAGCTTAAAAATTTATGGGCAAAATCAAAATTTCGAAGGAAAACTGTTAAATTTTTATTTCCTTAGATTATTTAATACATTTGTTTATGTGGTCAATACATTAAACTATTACACCATTTTTAATCAATGCACTATAGGAAATTTTGCCTTTTTTTTTGGCAAGTTCAATATGATATTTTGTTGCGCCTTTAAGCGATATTTTCAGAAAAAAAACTGAAATTTTAAATTGTTATCAGATTAAAGAGAAAAATAAAATAAATAATTTTATTTAAATAGACCTCAAGTTTAAGTATGTATGTATATTGTATATGTATAAAATATGTATTTTACCCATGAACTTTACCAATTTTTTTGATTATGTTTTAATAAAAATCGAACAAAATTTGTCAAAATTAATTTTAAATTGTCCGATTTTTTTAAACAAATTAGCCGATTTTTTTTTATTCTTTCTTAGGAAATTAACGATTTTTTCAAAAATTTATCTGGCAGCCCTGCATAAAACGAAAGCAATGAAGGGCTTATAAAAATTAAAATTACAAAATTTAACAATTGTGTTTTATTTATTTTCATCATAAAAATTCTTTCCCTTCAAATAAAAAAAAAAATAAAACACATACTTGCGTACATAGATACATAATTTGTGCTCCATTTTTTTAAATTTTATTTTTCTCGCATCAATTTTAAATGTAACTTATTTTGAAAGTTCTTGTGAGAAACTTTTAGCAAAATATTAATACAGAAACACTTTTTCTCACATCCTTCCAATAAATGCTGAAAATTATTTAAATGACAGATAATTCTCCCAAAGTAAATATACAGAAACACTTATGTGAGAAAAACCATTTTTTGTTTCATATTGCACTGTTTTTGTTATAATTCATTTGTTTCATGCGGGAAATTGTACGATGCGAGAAATACAGAAACGGGCAACTGGTTTCTGGTAATCAGATGAGATTTATACTGTTCTTGGTTGTCTCTTCGCGGATGCTGTATTTGCCGGCCCTTGGCTTAAATTTACTTTCCATTCCTTATTTGGCTTTAAAATCGCCTACTATTATATTAACGTCATTGTTGCGGCAGCTTTCGTATGTTCTTCTAGGCGCTCGTAAAAAGCTTACTTGACTTCGTCGTCGTTTTCCTCCTTCGGGGCATGGCATTTTTTTAAAGCATTTTGCCTTGATGTGGATTGTAGCCAGCATTTCATTCACAGGAGTGAACTTTGATACCAGGTGACATATTACCTGCACTATCTCACTTCATGGTTGGCAGTTATGTCTCATTTGTAATTTTGCAGAAGATTCGCCAGTTGGATACATGCACCTTCCGGATTCTGTAGAAAGCAACAACAAAATTACAAAATATTTATGACATTGTTTTTGCTTTCAATGTTATTCTTTGGCGTTGCGTTTAACATGATTACGGCCTAACTGCCGTATTCATAAAAAAACTAAATTGGATATGAAATCTATTTTAAGGAAAACTTGTATGGAAATTTTGTTTTAAAATACGTTTGAAATCTATTTTATTTTTTATGAATACGGCAGTTAGTCTTTCAAATTTAAGTGCGTTTTCCACAGACGGAGATATATAAGGGCAGACAGACAGACATGACTCTAAAATACTTGTGTCCCCAAAATATATTTACTTTATTGGGTCTTTGATGACTTATTATACCTTTTTCACAAATAGCTGTGGAGATTATACGAATTTCTCTGATATACAAAAGATATTTACAACTATATTGTCGGTCCTTTTAAGCATCTTGGGTGACTTTGAATTTTCACCATACACTTGGTATAAACTAAAATCGTAAGCAAAATAATTGAGAATAGAATTTACTTAATGCCATAAATTCATACAAAGTTACGTACAGACATACTTACATTGTTTTTATATACAGATATACATCTATTTATTTATACACATTGCCACACGTTATCGTATTTAAATCCGCCCTAATGAACAAAAAGATGTAGAAAATCATTTAAGTGCTAAAGTCAAGTTTTTATGTCAATGCCACTTAAAATTTGTTGCAAACCCCTTTCGTTTTCTCATTCTGAGTTTTTTGTATTGCTTGGTTTTAAACACAATTAAGACGTAGCTTAAGCTGCAAATAGAATAATAAAAGTATTAAATATAGGAGGAACTATTGTCCCAAAATATTTAAAAAAGTTACTGCCCGTCTATACCAGAGATAAATATTGCGACATATATTGCAGTAAATACAAAATTTGATTTCTTGCGAAAACAATAAAAGCACTTTGTTTTTGTTTTTAATATGTTTTTACTTTACCCACTTACAACTACAATTAATGTTGGGAGAATTCCAAATACTTGTAGTGGGGAATGTAACAAAGGATAAACTCATCCCTGATTTATTGTTTGGTATTTGGTTTAACCCTTAGAGTACGTAGTGGGGGACTTTAGGTCCACCAATGCTAGTTTTTCTTTACTAACTTCGAAAATAATTTCTGGCTATCTTTTTCGTCTTAGGTAGTCGAGTTTTATTTTGAATAGTATACAAAAACTTATAAGTGGCATAAAAATATTAATCAGTTCGTAATTAGAAGGTAAGTTATTCGCTTGGGGGACCCAAGTTACCCCACGTCGTACTTTACGTTACAAATATAAGTCTGATGCAAGGGATAATTATATTTATGTTATAGGTGTTGAATTATTATATTTATTTTATTTTGTATTTTTTATTGTTGAGAAAAGAATTGAATTCCTTAGTTTGTGTTTGTTAACAGTAATTTTAAGTTTATTTGAGGTCAAACATAAAATATTTGAAAATGAAAATTATTTGAAAATTAATACTATTTGATGCGATTTTTGAAAATATATGCTAAAAATTAATAAAATAATTCTTTTTTACTTTTATAATAATCTTTTCTATACAAATATGCAAACCTTTATACCATATAATCCCATTTTTCTGTGGGGCACCTTAGTGACCCCACTCCGTACTCTGTGTCAAAAATTAGGCTTCGTACTCTAAGGGTTAAGCTTTGATATCGTTGCAAACAAGACTTTTTGAGTGTTTGTAGGTAATTTTCATTCCCTCTATAGTCTTGTTTGCTGATATTGGTTGGCTTTTCTAAGATTATTTAGGAGAACGTTTCCTGTTGATCTGGCCTAAGCAACCAGTGAAATGCGCATAGGAACAGCTTATCCTCCAACAATAAATTTCAGTATTATTAAAAAAAGGGAATTAAGCACAACAAACAAAATCTTTAAAGAAATAATAGTATTCCCAAAAATAACTTTGATAAAAAATATTTATTTTATATTAACAAAAAAAAAAAAAAAAAAAAATAAACACAATACTAAATAATTTTTTTTAATGATTAAAAAAAATTAATATACATTTAAATAGTAAAGGTCGAATAAAAAAAAATGTATATTGTTAAACATTAATTTTGTCAGATGGCATGACTTTTTACACTGCACCTTCTTCCTTGATGCTTTTAAAATTATGACTTAACATAAATACATTTCCCCATGCCTTTAACATGAGCTGAGTAATAAGAAATATTGCTGTGTGATTCTGCTGGCGTTATTGCCAAATTGCTGAGATATTTATCTTTGGTGTAGACCTGGTCTTAATCTTAAAGAAGTAAGGACAAGTGCAATCTTCTCTGTTTAAAATTAAACCGTATCTTAAAACTAGTACAAGCATTATCCATCAGCATTTTTGGAATAGAACAGTGACCCAATAATTCGAAAAGGGCATGTTGAGTAGATCAGTTTTGTAGAATAAGCTTATGGTCCAGCTAGTCTGAGTGTTTTTTTAACAGTGTGTCAAGGTTTTCGTTTTTTTGGTCGAGAGCAGAATTATACTAAATGAAACAAATGTGTAAGTTAATGTCTGAAGGAATTCTTACTAAGTTATGTTGTGGAATTTAAACTTTTAGTATAATATTTGTGGAAGATCTTAACCCTCTAGCTCCTGTCGTTATGGATCAATTTGACTCTTTTTTTACAATTAAAAATTATATTTTAAGATTAAAATTTTCTACGAAAATATCAGTGGGGGTCATCAAAGATACCAACGTTATAAATAAAGCCCATTCGCTTACATAGCAAAATAAAACCCAACTTTTACAAAAAACTACTAAAATATATTATCAAAGTTTGTTTTTTGGAATACAATTATTTATTAAAATATTTAATTTGTTGTGCTTAATTCCCTCTTTTTATTCTTGATAAAACAACTGAAAATGTATTGTTGGAGAATAAGCTGTTTCTATGCGCATTTCAATGGTTGCATAGGCCAGATTATTAGGAAATGTTTAGTTGTTTTATCAAGAATAAAAATAGGGAATTAAGCACAACAAATAAAATCTTTTAATTACTATATATAATTTTTTTTTCCAAAATAATCCATAAACTTGGCGGTTATATGTAAGCCAGGCACTGCCAGGTAGCTGTTAAAAAAGTTAGAACTCAAATAACTTTTGCCTGCATACTGAGTTCTCGAGTCTAGACACCTGTGACGTACATATCCCGTGTGATTGTTACTAAAAAAAAAAGGATTAAATAAATAGAAAAAATCAAGCCTAATGGAGCTGAGACTAAGAATGGCTGAGTATGTATGTAAATAAACAGACTGGTTTTGTTTTGTTTGTGGACATTTTACTCACCACCAAATACGAAAAATTATCCCTACATTAAAGAACCATAATTTCCTTTCTTTGAAAAACTGTATGTACAATTTGCGAAAGTGTTCTATTGACCTGTTACAAAAGCGGTAAATAAGCGCAGCCATTTTCTACGCCAACGGTATGGATTTGTACCTGAAGCTATGCGTAAACATCAAATTTAGGTAGATGTCAAAGGCACTACGATAAAAATGACACACAAAGCAACAAATAATATCATTTTACCAGAAGTACGCTTTGAAGGTGTTCCGGCGCCAATACCACCTACACAAATATTTCCGGCCAATATGGTACATTCCAAATTTGGAAACTTTTTCTGTAACCGTCTTGTAAATATCTGATCAAACATGTAGTGTATTTCGTGTTTACCACGATGGCATATACATAGTGGTACTGCCAACTGCACGTGAATAGTGGTGTGTTGTATTTTGCCGGCTGTTTTTGGTGCTGCCAACTTCTAATGTGTTTTTGCATCACCTGTTGGTGTTATTTCTTTTTCTGTTTTTTAATGAGAGGTGTCACGCCCGCAGACAAGCCACAAGGATTCGCGGGTTCTCAACAAACTCCTGCTTCCAGAAACAGTATTGTAACCGCAGCAAAAGCGTTTAAATATTTTGTAGTTATGGGTATCTTAATATTATTTTTGCTTCTCTTGAAAAAATTAAATTCCAAATGGAGCAATTATAATAAACCATTAACTATCACAACAACAGTGCACAGTACAGATTTCGACCCAAAACCTATAGCTTTGTTATTTCTTTTCGTAATGCAATAATATTTAGTACGTGGGTGAAGTAGCTAAACCCCGTTTTACTGATGTTTGTCACGCCCATTTATAGCACCCCTTATAATGTAGTACTCTCTGCGCCATTGTAAATGATCTTAATATTAGTTATTCTAAGACCTGTGGCAACATCACTGTTGATTCTCGTATAACAAACCAATTTTTCATAGGTAACCAAATTATAATTTTTTGTTTGTTTTGTTTAATAACTATTTCATAAAGCTTTTTAATTTTTTGTTCTTTCCACACATTGAAAAGTTTAAAATTTGTAATTATAGGGACCACTAAAAAGATAATAATTCAAAAATGTCGGCTTACCTTGTGGTAAGGCCCTTCAACCTCTTAAGAAACCCCTAAAAAATTACCAAACCTTGCACTTTTTTTTATTGATGTTATATTTTTTGTAAAAAAAATTTTATATCAGAAATCTAATATGATCGATGTGGTCAAAATTATCAAAAATATTGTGATTGACTTAACGGAGTGTCAGTTTTCAAAGGCCGAAGAAAAAATTATATTTATTTAACAAATATCAAAAGTTATCCTACCTCGATATCGTTGCTCAAAGAGCAAAATAATTGTATTAAAGGCTAATAATGCAATATAATAACCTCCGGCACTGCTGTAGTCAAAGAAGTGTATCAAAATTTTTTTTAAAATCCAAATAAATTTTTTTTTTGAGGTTTTTGCCGAAATGAACATCTGTATATTGGCTTAAAAATCAAATCATTTGCTACCCAGCAAAAACTTGGTAATGACTTGCAATTACAGAAAAACGTACTTTTCAATGACTACTTTATACCATCTGCATTACATAGAAGTAGTTTAGAAATGGCTGACATATAATCTGATACATAAGCACTTGTTTATGAGCTGATTAACGAAATGCTTAATTAATTCATAATAAAATAAATTTGAAGGTTTTATTTATTCAAATCTTATACAAATTGATTTAAAATACATATTTCTTCTTTTAATTTGTTTTTTAATTTGTTAAAAATGAGGAATAATTTATTAAAGATTTGAATATGAAATATTCAAATACTTAATTGATTTTAATTTGTACAGTCGAACTTCTATATAGTGAACTTCTATACATTGAAGCTCTCCCTTTTACGAAATGATTTTAAGAAGACAGCTTTGACATTTAAATTTTAGTGTAATTTGATCACTTTATTATGAATTTCCATACAGTAAATTTTTCTTTACAATGAAAAATTTTTTCAAATATAAAATTTACTTTCATGCAGTTTTGTCTCCATATAATTTATTAGTTTAAACAATTTTGACAGCAACCCCTGTGCTTAGTGAACTAAAGTTTCACACCAAAGAAGCATATCTCTTGAAAAAATTGGTAGTATTTAATAAAGTTGAAGAATTAACAACAAACAAAAAATAGAGCCAAGCAGATTGGGATTCTTCCCAGCACTTTATCAAAAGCAAAAAAACAAAATGCAGTTATTCTAAAAATGTAGAGGATAAGCTGTTAAACACTAAACACAAAAGGCTCCGATATTAAAATGGATAACCGCCGCACGTTAAAGTGTGTAATCCAAACTAAAACACAAGATTATTTAAAAAAAAAAATGGAAAATATATAATTTCTTTATAATAAAGTTTCTCTACAATGAAGTGATTTGACGGTCCCATGGAGATTCATTATAGGAAAGTTCGACTGTATTTTAAAATTAAAGTTTTGAATAAAAACTACACTACCCAACGATATAATAACGATATCGTCTAGGTGATATAAATTATAATATATGATTATCGATCTTGTATCATAAACGATGGTATTTAAATTGTCCCCTTCCTTATAATATCGTTTTTCCATGAAAATATCATATTTTTTTTTTCAATCATATCGTTCTCTGGCTTATTGGGTATGAATCTGTTCTTAATACACGGTAGTCAAATTTTTCATTAGAAAGTAAATTAAATTAAAAACACAATTTGTTTGATAAATTCAGTTTTGTTAATACAAACGTGCTAATGACTTATTAAACTCCCTGTTTGTAAGCGAATGTAATAATGACTTATTTAAATCCCTATTTGAAGCGAGGGTGGAAAGTACTTGCCTCCAATGGCATCACCGTATTAAAATAAAGAGTTAATATGCCAATGACACTGATACTACCCGTACTGTTATATGGCTCTGAAGCATGAATACTTGCAAAAGCAGACGAGGCTGGACTTGGAGTATTTGAGAGCACAATTCTTCGAAAAATCTATGGACCAATCTGTGTTGATGGAGAATATCGGTGTCGTATACCAAGAGCTCTACGAGCTACATGCCGGCATCGACGTAGTTAAGCGTATTGAATTGCAGCAATTACTTTGGCTAGGTCATGTTTGAATAGGAACATACTGACGGTTCACGCAGAAGGGGAAGACCAAAACTCTGGTACAAAGATCAGGTGTTGGAAGATATCTCGAAACTTGGTGTCATAAACTGGAGAAGAAGCGCATAAAATCGAAGCGCTTGGAAATCTATTCTACGGTCGGCTGCAGGAACCAATGTTCTGTAATAGCCGGTTAAGTAAGAAAGTAATATGCCCATGTATAAGTAGTGAAGAGTAGTTATATTAGCTTTTTAACTCAATACTTTTCAATGTAAGTTTTTGCTGGGTACTTTTACACTTGAAATTTATTTTTTGATTAGATATACAATTTAACTTGTAAGAAGTAAATAGCATTTGCTCAGATAACAATAAAGTTTGTTTTTGAAAGTTTTTAAAATATAATAAAATAGTTAAAAAAAAACAGCACTGAAAAATTTGTTGTGTGTAAACGCCATAAGCAAAGGCTTTGAAGAAAGAAAATATTGCTCCACTCTCTTCATCGATGTTTCTCAAGCTTTTGATAAAGTCTGGCATGAAGGCTTATTACATAAATTGAAATTAAGCTAACCAGTAAACACACACAAGCTGTTAGAAAACTCTAAGTCGGTCGAGAGTTTATTATCAAAGAAGGGGCTTTTTAAGTTCTACTCAGCCAATTGACGCTGGAGTCCATCAGGGAAGCATCATGGGCCCACTGTTATACTTAATATATACCTCAGACATGCCAACAAATAACCACACCCTAACTTCAACATTTGCTGATGATACAGCTTTTTTAAGCGTACACGAAAACTGTCATGAAGCATCTCGTTACTTGCAGGATCATATATTTGAACTGGAAAAGTTGTTAAGGCAATGGAGGATAAAGGTCAATGAGCAAAAATGTGTACATATAACATTTAACTTGCGTCGGGAGTCATGCCCCCTATTAAAATCAGTAATCAATTATTGCCCCTAACAATCGCATGTTAAATATCTCGGTATTCATCTTGATAGGCGTTTAACATGGAAATGCCATATAGAAGCAAAACTAACACAAATGAAACTAAAAGCAATTCAAATTTATTGGCGCGTTGGAATAAATTCTGTTCTTAGCCTCGATTGCATACTTCTACTTTACAACTCTATATTTAAGCCAATCTGGTGCTGCGGTATTCAGTTATAGTGCTCTGCCTCGGTTTCTAACATCGAAAAAATTCAAAGGCGCCAAAATAAACTTCTTCGAATAATCAAAGCCGCTCCCTGGTATGTTAAAAACTCAAAGATTCAAAAGGATCTCGAAATATTTTAAATGAAGACGGCCTCTCTAGATTAAGGAGAAGAGATACTGCAGGACTCATCCGACGAGAAGAGCGCTAAACCTCAACATATGTAAACAGAAACCGTGATGACGAAATCTTTTTTGTCTGGCACTGGCAGGACATAAAGCAAATATTAGGATAAGATTTGAATAATTATTGTTAGTTCATAATTAATATATCGTCGGTCACAGGTTGACAACTCTTAACACATTTTTTTGTACTTTTCAGGAGAAAAAAATACCTTATTACTCCGTTACTAAACCGTGTTGGAAGTAGATAAAAAAAAACCAAAATTGGTAGGAGATATTTATTGTAAGATGGTGTAAAGAAAACAAAGGTATTGAAATAATTTAGATTAAAAAAAAATTAAAAGAGTTGACAATTTCAAAAAATTTAAAAGTGAGTTAAGAGTTGTCAACCTGTGACCGACGATATGAAGATTAAATAAATAAATACTGAAAAAAAACGTTCGTAAAATCGAGTTTCCTGAAATGATTGCAATAAAATAATTTTTTTGTTGTTATTTTTATATATTCATAGATACTTTATTTCTACATGGTATGTTGCGTAATTGCTACATTTTATACTACTTCATTGCTACTTATAATGCTAACTCACACTATACGTTATAGCTGTATTTTGTATCTCTTATATTGATTCTTCCAGTTATGTGCTAAAGATTTTAGTAATTCTACATAGCAAAAGCAAATTAATTGTTTAAACTCTGCTACTCTAAGAATTTAATTTTTTCTGTTCCGACTGCAACTATTGTAATTTTGAAGATGTTTTGTTAGTTCAAGTGTGGTGTCTGTGAATATTGGTAAAAAATCTTTCTATGTTTTAACTATTAAGCCCGCATTTAAAAAGTAAAAAATATCAAATTCATATTAAAAATTTACATATTTTCTAAATATTTGGGTTTCGTTCCATTTTATGAGGCATTATCTTTGGGTAAAGGCTACAAAAATTGTAAGCTATTTTAACCCTAATAACAAGGCATCACAATGGACCATATTGGTCTCTGGGTGAAGGTGTGAAGGTGACTTCACACCATCCTTTCTACCTACCTACCCCTTTTAGCCTCTTCAATATTACCTTAAGCATCATATACTTCAGAACACTTAATTATCTCGAAGTAATAAGAAAGTCATAATTTGTCACAACGTATTTGTTAAAACTATTTGAAGTGTAATCTGTAAATTAAATTCTTCATTTTTCATCGCATAGACCGAATAAACATACAGAAACTTTAAGTCATTTCGTTCTTGACGTTTGTAAAGTCGCCAATTAAAATTTTTATATTCTCTGTACAAACATACTCATTATAATACGTTATTAATTATGAAATTACCGTTTAAAGGCACTCGACTAAGAATCTACATACATATTTTACATGGTCTTAAGTAAAAGTGTAAGTACAAGTATCTATAAGTAGCATGAAAATAGGGGTAACTTTTATTTTATGTAAATTTCTTTTTTATTATTTTCATGTACATTTTTTCTTAGTTCAACGTCTGTTCATATCCTTGAAGTGTGGCGCACGTTGGAACGACAACAACTTCAACTTTTGCCATAGTTGTTTATATTATTAAATTATTATTTTGTCTTTTACAAGTTGTAACGAGAATTTTACCGCTTACGCTTTTGTTTTGTTAAGGCTTATAAAGAATCAAGTCTTAAAAGCAAACATTATAGCGAACGAAAAGAAAGAGAAAATTACTTATATCCTTAAAGCAAACGGTGGTATTATAAGTTTGTATTGGTATTTCCGGAAGTCAGAGGAGAAGAACTGTGGAAGAGTATAAAGAACAACATAATACTTAAATAGGTTTTGTGGGTGGGGCATGCAATGAATTTGAATTGATTTCCCGATTATTACATATTTTTATTTTATTTTTTGTCTTCTTTATTTTGAATGTAAATATTGCGTTGTATTTTTTTTGTAACATTTTTGTATTAATTTAAAAACTAATAAAAAAAACGTCCGTTTTATTTTTCTAGCGTTTTTATTGTGATAGGAAATTGAAAGATAAATCTACTCTTATTAAAAAAAGCTTATGCTATTTTTTAATATTTTTGAAACGTTCTAGAAGATAAAAAATATAATTTTTTCTCAAATTAAAATAGGCATAAGTCCGAAATGCTTCTTCTCTAGTAAGTTTTTCATTGTTCTTTTTAACTTTTGCAACAAAAATAAGCAATTGAAAATATAAACGCATTAATTACAATGTTGTGTAAAATTAATAAATATTGTATGCATTAGAGGCGGCCCACAGTGCTCCGTCCCAATATAGTGAATCGGCAAAACTAAAGTTCTTATTGCAGATCGACAAAATGAAGTATACTGATACTTAATGTCTAATTTGAGAAAAATCACTGCAAGGATATGCCTACCTCCCATATATCCTGAATTAGAAAATTTGTCTTTAAACCCCAAATTATATCAGATAGTGTAAAATTTCACATTCTAGCGTCGTGGCAATTTTTTTTTTGCATTTTGTGCTAGGACATGCCTACCTCTCATATATCCTTTTTTTGAAACTATGTTTTAGCTGCATTTATTATTAGAATGCACTAAAAATTCATAAGTTATTCTAAAATAATGCGTTGTAGATTTGTTGTTAATTTTGGTTTCATTCGGTGCACCATTTCTATAAAAATGCGAAAATATTATGGTGGTACTAAGATAAATTTAAATTAAATTCTATTGCTTTTGCTTTCCGATTTCAGTTTTATATGGCCTTAGATTTTTATAATCAATTGGACTATACATTATTTACTGCGGTACAAAACATCTTCCGAAGTGACAATATTTGGTGATAAACAATAACATTTTTATAAAATTTTAGCTTCGATCTACCATAAATCAGGTTTTTTTTTAATGTAGCATGATTAAAACAAAATATAATTATTTCTAATTGAACCAACCAACAGGCTCTGGATGGCGGCTGCAAGAGAAGTATAAATCTAAAAACACAAATGTACCGTGATGTGATATATGTGACGTGGTATATTAAAACGAAGTTTATACTTGCAACATATAGAACAACATCTACATTTTTTTAGGAAATTATGTAAATAATTTTTGCATCGCAATCCTGTGTTTTCTGAGAGTGTAAAAAATACAAAATTTCAATTTTCCGGCAGAAAATCTGCAATATTTTTATTAACGGTCGATAGACATCCTAATGTTGTATCTAAATCAAAAATAAAAAAACACTAATTTTTTATTTAATAATTTAGAACTAGGAAATAAAATTTTGCAATTAGACTTTGTTTAAAACAAAAGTTTCTTTTATGTGAGAACAAAAAAAAGTAATGGTTTTAATAGAAGTGTTTTAAGCCTTTCGCACGTGAGCGCGTGTGACCAATTTTTTTTTTCAAGTATGAACAGGCGTGTGTGATAATATAAAAATTTTGTTCCTTGAGAACGCGTGAGCACGCGTGACCAACTTTTGCCCGTGATAGTGCGTGAAAAAAAAATTATGGGCCTTAAGAGGGAGGGAGAGTTCCAAAAATCGAATCAAAGGAATCATGTATTTTGGTCCAGCCATTTGGCTAAAAATTAGTTTTGGCCAAAAAAATGGAAAAATATCCTATAGTGCTACGGTATAAAAAATACCGGCTTCGCTTAATAAAGCATCTCTGCATAGCCGGCATGAATTTTCTCCACTTTGGAAAAAAATAATGGGACTTTGATACTATTCCTAGGAATTTTTTTTATAAAATTTTACAAAATTTATATAACATTTTTTGGGGTAATTTTTCATTTCTTAAAATTTACAATTAGTATAAGTAAAATAGCCCCAAAGTAAAAATTGTGATTTTATTTGGGTCATTTTTCGTTCCGTAATATTGGTGTAATTTTGCGTTTCACTTAAAATGCAAAAATTCCATAACGAAAAAATGAAAAAGAGCCCCAAAAACAAAAAATTGCCCTAAAATCGAGTGTCGTTATATCTCATTTACAATTTTGGGGCCACTTTTCATTTTCTTTTTGCGGCCATATTTCCTGGGGTCATTTTGCGCATCGCCGAATAATAATACGGAAATGGTAAGGATTTTGTTCCGAAGTGATTTATTTAATTTTTAATTTATTATACCCTCCACAACTAGCTGTGAAGAGGGTATAAATATATATGTACTCAGTTTTTCATTTCGTGTGAAATTTTTTTATATGCATCCCTGTCAACCACATCGTCAGCTTAATATGCAAACCTGCCAAGTCCACTTTTTAGGTAAATTGAGATTTTAATGCCGTTTGGTAGAAGAAAAACTACATGCTACAGGCGTTGAGTCCTGAAGTGTGAAAAAAGGTTTGATAAGAAAAACTGCTCTCAAGCTGCAAATATGATATATAAGAAGTTTTTTGTCTCTTCTGTAAAATGTGCTGAAAGGGAGTTAGCAGGTTTGCATATTGAGCTGTGTCCTTCAGTAATTTTAAGCAGATTTAGGCATGTCCATCTAGTTCAGTACGCCTAAAGCCGCAAGGAATAATGTCTTAGTAGCAGAATTTTGTCGAGAAAGTCGGTACATGATTTACCATATTCCCCATATAATGCCCACTCTGGGAAATTATTAAATACGCCTAAAACCGTAGCAGATATTGATGTTGAGGTAAAATTTTGTCCAATTTAGCTCCATATGGCCGTCTAGCTAATTTTATTTTTTGTTATTTGCGTCATTGTAGGTAAATTGTTTGCAGTCGGTAGTAGCTCCGCATAAACCAATGATAGTCTGCCCATAAAAAATATAAACGTGAAGAATTTATTTTATAAAATAGAGAAACGGAAACATAAAGAAAACCAAAACTCAATAAATAAAAAGAACAAAAGAAATTAAATTATAGTGCAGATCTTCCGAGCAGTTTGTACACATTGGACGATAAATGGAATGCTTAATTATTGTCTGATGACGGTATTTTTGTAAAATTAGTGCGCCCTTGTAAGAAGTAAGAATAAGAACTGTCATCTAAAAACCATTTTCTACCACAAGAGGTCTCAGATAATGGGACATCTTATCCTGCAATTTTTTCAATCTCTTAGTGAAAAAAAAATTGGAATAACAGGGCAACGCTGAAGACAAAAGTCATATGCTCGTCGCTTATCCAGATGATATTGGCATCGTTGAAAGACACATTCGAGATGTAACTGTTGTATAATAGAAGATTGAGAAAGATTCAGCTAAAAATGGTCTGGGTATAAACGACGATTAAAGAATGATATGGATTTTAACTGCAGAAAAACTAACGCAAATAAAATATAGCGACAAAGTTCAAGCATACAGTTTAATTTCGATATAGTAGAAGAATTAATCAATCAAGATTCACTGTAAATAAGGAAAATAACATCATCCTTGAAATAAACCGAAGAATAGTGTTTGCAAATATGTATTATTATGGACTAAGCAAATTTTTTCAAAGCACATCCATCAACAGGAAAACGAAAACCACTTGTGATATCCGTTTCGAAACATAGGTACTCGCAAAACCCGATAAATATTTGTTACGCATTTTTGAGAGAAAAATTATTTGTAAAACAGATAAACCCATATGCGTTGACAAAGAGTGTAGACGACGAATAAGTCATTAGTTTTATGAGATTTGCACCACTGCGAACTTGGTAAGACGTATACACATACAACGATTGCTCTGGCTTAGACACATCGGAAAGCTGAACGCAGAATAAAAGACATTCGAGAATCAATATGAAAGAAAGCGTAAACGGGGAAAACCTTTACTGATGAATTAAACTTGAGACAACGTACAAATAATTGAAGCGCATGGAGAATATTTTTTAGCCGGCGGAGACCAATATCATATTCTGAGTGCAATCTCAGGAAATAAATATATATCTTTTGCCAAGTCTACTAATATTTTAACTACTAACTTTTTAACTACATACGTATTTTGCTTAAAAGCGCTTGTTTTCTACGTATTTTTCATGTAGGTACACTGTTACCTTGTCACGCAATATAAGGTGTTTTCTTAGCCGCGCACACAAGGATAAAGAAAGATTAAACTATTTTGTAATATGCGCAGTTGTTTTAAAAACATCTTTTTTCTCTGGCAAAAAAAAAAAAATTATTGTTTAGCTAAATTTCGAAATTTGTGTCTTTTAAAAAATTATAAAAAAAATTGAAAAATGAATAAATGATTTAAATCTGTTTACAACTTTTAATTTTATTTACAAAAGACGAAATATTGTAATTAAATTTAAGAATTTCATTAAACGCAATATTTGTATGCCCCCTAAGAAGTGGAGATAAAGTGCAAGTATGTTTTTGAAAAATGTGAAGAACAAAAAACTAATGGAGGTCGGTCATTTTATTCCCCTAGGGGCCACTAATTGGCAGTAATGGCACTTTTTCTTCAATGAATTTCTAGTAGAGTTAAGTGTGTTAGAAGCAAATGATGGGGATGAAAAATAAAGTGGGATTGATCATACATTTGACCCGTCGAGGGGCGTCGTGGGTGCTGCAGGGATCAAATTTTAGAATTTCAAACACAAATATGGCGGTCTAATGAAATTCTAAAATTTGGCCCGTGCAGCGCCTAGGATAAAACACGTCTATGGAAAAAACCAAGTTTCAAAAATATTTTCCATATAAAATGCTATACGATGGTTTATACTCAAAATATTTGCACAGCTGTTTAGTGTTTAAAAATGTCATAAATTACTCGTAATACAATTTTATATTATTTAAATTCGACCTTAAGCTTTTGTTTTTTTATTGGAAAAAATGTAGGCATCAGTTGATAAAACAGCGGTACTTCTGTAAACGAGACCAGTACCCATGTTCTGTAACTTTGGTGAGAACTTCTCGAAAACATGTGTAACAAAATATTCCATCGTTTCTCGAAAAGTGAGAAAAAAAGTGTGTCTGTAACTCATGTCGAAAACTATCAAAGGAGATTACGTCGTTACGATATAAATGTTATAATATTCCACTCGAAGGCGATATTAAATTGCAGATGTTGAGAACGCCAGTCAAACCTATCGTTGACGGCGACCAAAATTTACAAAAATTGAAAAATTCGGCTATACCAAAAAATGTAAAGTGCGACTTTAATGTTTGTTGATTACAAAATTTCTTTGGAAACATTCATATATTTTTCAAAAATGTTAAAAGCAAAATAATTAAACAATAAAAAAATCTGCCAAGAACAAAATACTTATCTCTTCCGTGTTCATATTCATTGCAATTTGCATTTTAAATCTATTTTTTTAAGTGTTAAAATTTTTTCTCACCCCGTTTTTATGCGTGAGTTTATTTGACAGTTCAAAGCGGGAACTTTCTCACAAAAATTTTACAGACACACTTTTTCAGTATATTGGCGAGTAATTTCTTTACGTGACAGCTATTATTCGTCAAAAATGTTACAGACGCAGTTAAGTGAGAAAAACAGCTGTTTGTTTCAATGTATGGCATTTTTGTTTCATTTCTTACATTTCAATCGAAAAGTTTCTCGACGCGGCAGTTACAGTTAAATAAAAAGAGTTAAATAAAACATTTTGATCTTCTAATAATCTGGATATGACCACTTACGTGTTCAGATTCTCATAAATAATATTAAATTTGGAAATGCCTTAAAAAAAGCTATAAAAATAAGGTGTTGTTCTGTATCATTTGTAACCCGTGTTTAATAAATCGGCAAAATTGTTTTTCAGCTAAGCCTAAAAGATACCATTTTGTTCTTTACTTCGATATTGGTTCATTTTATGTACTATTAAATGGGATTTTGGTAGCGATTTTACTACATTAAAATTATAAGACCTAAATGAACTATAGAACAGTTTCAATAAGGATCCAAACGAAAAAGCGAACAATTTTGCCTAGAACTTTGCAATATTTTGTTGACAGAGGAAAAGCTACAGGTAATAAACGACAACAAAAATAATTTGAATGTTTGTATGTATATTATTTTTCTTTAATACTTCAAGAAAACTGTTGAAATATTTTCATTGGAATTTTATGTAATACACATTTATACAAATTTACAAGCATTCATACAACGCATACATATAAATGTACGTATAAATAAAAATATTCTGATGCCGCACACAAACAGCAATGGAATAGAGAAGTCTTATGACGGTTTTATATGAATTTTTAAGGCTGTACTTTATTAAAAAATTTTGTAGTACATGCAGTACTTGACTACATTTATCAAATGTCAAAGAACATTAAAAACACTCAATGTTATTTAAATACATCCACTGTGATTTGATTAAAAGTTAGATATTTTTCAAGCCACTTGGATTTCAGAACTGTTCTTACGAACCGGATTTTTTTTGGAATACATTTGATTCTTCAATAATTTTTTAGCCACAAATTTTTATTACCGACAACTTAAATCAATTTTGTAATTTTTTTTTTAGGGACCTCATGTCTTCATCTCTAATAGTTATTCTTGATCAGAGTAATTCACATATTAACCCATTTAAAGCCAAGTCCAAACATTAATGAAAACTTTAAAAACTTCTTTATTTATATAAAGCCACAATACTAATTATTGTTAACAGCTAGGGCACGAGCTATGTTTACATTTGTCCTTCAAGTTGTGCTGAAAAAGGTCAACAAGAAAAAAAGACAAAAACATGAAAAACAAAAATGTACTTTGGATTTCAAGAAGAATTCTTGACAAAAAGTATGAAAAAACAGAAGCTAGGAAGAACATGTAAATCAATTAAAATAGATAATCATTCATTCAAAAGCAAATTTCGATCTACCAAGGTGAAATACCATTTGGTTTAAAGATTGATGTTTGACTATTGACGTTATCCGGCTGCAATAGCCGAGTGAGTAAGACGGCAAACCCCACTGAAGAGATTGTGTGGTTACAATCGAAACTAGTCTGGGCAACCTGTCCGTGAACGCCTGGGTTCAAAGCTCAGCGTAGTCAAGAATGAAAAATTATCAATAAAAATTTTAATTAATTTCATGTTGTAAAATTCCTGTCTTCATAAAAATAATTTAATGAAAATTAAATTCAATGAACTTAAGCCTAATTAAAAATATCTAAATTTGGATTAAAAACCATTAACAGTTCAATCAAAAAACCACAATACTAATTATTTTACAATAATTTAAATCTTCTGAAGATAACCATCGATGTATGGTCGATATATCGGAAGGAAAAATAAAAAAACAAAGTTTAACATACAAAAATTTGTGAATTTTTTATATACATATAATTTTTTATGACCTTAAGCCAAACAAATGAATTACAACATATCAATATTTTTTTCATTTTTTCGACAAATTAAAATGAATTTAAATCAACAAAGATTTTTATATGATACTAGCTTAACCCGGTGCGCTTCGCTACACTGACCCCGCACATTTTTATATTGAAATTTATAGTTTACTATAATAGTAGCTTTAACCACGTTTGAAGACTCTCCCTTTAATAGTTCTTCAGTTGAGCGATATTTAATGTATGCATCCTATGGGAGGTATTTCCCCCCCTGCGCCTACCCGCTTTATTTTTATTTTCAAAAGTGTAGTATACCATAAGAGTGACTTTTAGAAAGTTTGAACATTCTCACTATTACAGTTCTTAAGATATGCGATGTTAAACATTGGCGTCCTATGGGGTATTCCTATACCCCCGATGCTATTTTATTTCAATTCCGGGGCTCAGAAGATCCTACTACAAAAAGTTCAGCAAAATGCGTGCAGCGGCTCTTAAGATATGCGATAATTAATATTGGCATCCTATGGGGGGTACCAATTCCCCTGCCCCTATCGAAAAAATAAGTAGCCTATTTTATTTTTAGGGCTCACGTGATGTTACTGTAAACATTTCAGGAAAATCGTGCGATAATTAATATTGGCATCCTATGGGGGGTACCAATTCCCCTGCCCCTATCGAAAAAATAAGTAGCCTCTTTTATTTTTAGGGCTCACGTGATGTTACTGTAAAAATTTCAAGAAAATCGTGCGATAATTAATATTGGCATCCTATGGGGGGTACCAATTCCCCTGCCCCTATCGAAAAAATAAGTAGCCTATTTTATTTTTAGGGCTCACGTGATGTTACTGTAAAAATTTCAGGAAAATCGTGCGATAATTAACATTGGCATCCTATGGGGGGTACTAATTCCCCTGCCCCTATCGAAAAAATAAGTAGCCTATTTTATTTTTAGGGCTCACGTGATGTTACTGTAAAAATTTCAGGAAAATCGGTTCAGTAGTTTCGGAGTCTATAAAGCGACAAACATACAAACATACAAACATACAAACACACATAATTTCATTTTTATATATATAGATGGAAATAAAACATAAAAGTTTTCGGGTCTCTGTCAATAAAAAAAACACAAACATTTAAAAATTTGATTATATTTTTCTCTGATTTTCATTTTAACACGTCACAGCATTTTTCCTAAACAAGGCAGTACACTTGACAACTGCTCTCATGTTATCATAACTGCGATCTTTTGTCTTGCACTTATTTGAATTTAATGCTGTGTATAAAGAAAAAAATATATGTGAATGTTGATATTTATTATGCATTTTTGCATACCACTATTGGTGCGCCTCTGAGGCAACATCTAAGCAATACAAATTCAAACCCACACAAGCAGCAAATACGTATCCATATACGGTACAACAACATCAAAGTTTAATATGAGACTGTAGTCAATAGTAGATAGAAGCGAACAGATACACAAAAACTAACACATAATTAATATATGTATGTATGTATTGCATAAAACGTTCTGTTCCTTATAAATATTCTTTAAAAGCAGCCGAAAAAATGCTATAAAAAGCAGTTGGGATTAAGATAATGTATGAGTATAAAGGTAAGAATTTAAGAATTTTCAAATAATTTTATTTTTTATCTTAATAAAATTTTTAGTTTATTTCATGCCTTTCGTCCCATTCGATTTTCCATAAAGCCGAATTTTTTGGAACAAATTTTCGTTTTGTTACAAAATTAAAAGCAAACCGAATATATTTTGTAGAAAAACTATTGATGTAGAAAAACTTACAGCTCCATTAACTTGATTGAATTTCATATTATTGGTGATGACTTAACGTCAAGGAACGCATGTATTTTTAGACAAGAGTACTAAGTAATTTCTAATCTATTTTTTCTTTCTTTTGTATCTACCATATTGACAAGTGAACACATTCGCGTATATCCTGTCTTATAAAAAATGTTTGTAAAATATATGAAAAGCTTATTTTATTGTATGCTAAGAATGTTGTGTGTGGAAAATATGAAGTTCGAAATTTTAAGCTTTCATATGCAAAGCAACTCCCCTTTTCAAATGCATTCTACAATGCAACCGCGAAGGATTTTACAATGTTATCTGTCTAAAGGTGCACCCAAAAATATGCGTACACAATAATCAAACTGTTCATCGTTTAACTTGGTGATATATTTTTGACTTTGTCTGCAAATTATTATGATGTTTTGGAATTCAGCCAATCTTACACATCCAGTGCTATGTTCGCACGGCAGTTTGTTCGTTCTTTGAATTACGAATGCGAATTACGCAGTTCACACGGTATTTTCAGAATCATTGTTATCAACTTTTCAATTCACGCTTTAGAACCCGCTTTAAAGTCTGGTACTCTGTTCAACATTTCACGTGAAATGCTGTCAAAACTCATATGAAAAAAACTTGTGCGGAATTTCTAATTATGTTGATAAAGTTGTACTCTGTTTAATTTGTGAAAAAGTTGCGAAATGTTTCTAGCAACATGTTTTTAACAACTGCGAAATAATATAAGCTGCATTTATTTCACGTGGAATTTTAAGCAAATGAAAAATAGTTTAAACTTAATATTAAAATGAGAACTGTAAAACATAAAAAACACAACCGGTAACAGTTTCTCATCCATATTTACTTAATTTTTTACTTTTTAGTAAAATGCATGTACATTTGTTTAAATATGCAAAACAATGTTGCATACTATGAAAGATTAAAAACGTCAAATTGTGCAAACTCTCGAGCTATAATAGATGTTGCTGAACATTTTTCACAAATTGGAACAGAGTACTAGACTTAAACCGCTAAATTTTTTATTTAGTTTAAAAAGTTTTCAAAATATTGCTAAAATTTAAAAATGTTGCAAATTTCTTATACAAATCTAGATATATGGGGTAAGTTAAAATTATATAGTAAGATTTTTAGTTTCCCTGATTTTTTAGTCCTGGGAAAGTACAATATTTTTCTTTTATAATAGTGCGTAAAATATGATTAGATTTACGCTAATTTTGGCAATTAATTGACATTTAAGGCAACAAAATGTTTCCAATCAGAAGAAATTAAGGGATTTGTATTGCGTAAAACCTTTTCAGAAATTCGATAGAAATGTCTCACCTTTTGGTCTAAAATGTTTAGCATTAACGCATAATCTAGAATAATTAAGACACCGCTAAATTTTTTATTTAGTTCAAAAAGTTTTCCAAATATTGCTAAAATTTAAAAATATTGCAAATTTCTTATACAAATCTAGATATATGGGGTAAGTTAAAATTATATAGTAAGATTTTTAGGTTCCCTGATTTTTTAGTCCCGGGAAAGTACAGTATTTTTCTTTTATAATAGTGCGTAAAATATGATTAGATTTACGCTAATTTTGGCAATTAATTGACATTTGAGGCAACAAAATGTTTCCAATCAGAAGAAATTAAGGAATTTGTATTGCGTGAATTCAGAAATTCGAGATCAATAGAAATGTCTCACCTTTTGGTCTAGAATGTTTAGCATTTACGCTTAATCTGGAATAATTAAGACACATTAATCTTGAATTGGCAATGATGCCAATTAAATGAAGATTAAAGAAAAAAATCATGATAGAAAAGACGGAAATTAAATGTGAGACAATCGATTTTAAATCTTTGGTATACATACATATGTTTCATATAAACTTATAACCAGGGAGAGGGGTTTTATGCAAATGCAGGTTTTTCCCTTAAGCCTGGTACTCTGTCCAGTATTTCGTGCAAAATATAAACAAATTCAATATAAAAATAATTCCTCTGAAATACAAACGAAAAAATGTTGATAGAGTTGTACTCTATTTATATTACGAAAAACAATCAAAATGGTTATAGCAACATTTTTATTTTCCGTGCGAAACAAGTTTAGCTCATATTAATTCGCACGGAGTTTTAAGCAACAGCTTATAATTTTTTTAAGTTCTTACGAGTATTTTGTATTTGTAAAGTTTCACAAAGAAAAATGTAGAAAAGTGCTAAAATTATTTATTTATTTTTGATTTGGGAAATTTTGTAAAAATAATATTGTTTTTTTTTTTTTTATTGACAATTAAAAACATGATTTTTGTTTACCTTCGCAAAACAATGTTGTAAACTAGCAACTAATAAAAACGTTAAGTTTTGTAAAATCGAAAGATAGTTAATATTGATACATGTCAACATTTTCGTGTGAAATAATCAATGTTGCTCAAAATTTTCCGCAAGTTCGAACAGAGTACTAGGCTTTAAGCAAGATAATAGTTAAACCTAAATATCTTAATGAAACTATGAGTTGGCTTTAAAATTGCATCGAGTCGAGTCAATAAAGGTAGACGTGATAGAAACAATCCGTGAACAGATTTGAATTCAACACGCTAAAGTCAATTAAAGTCACATAACAAAGTTTTGGCTATCGATTTTTTTAATATTTGTTTTTTTTTTTTTGTTTTATTTTGAACGTTGATTATTCTGATTACACTCAACATTCAGTTTTAGCTTGCACTCAACGCTCAGTTGACAAAAACTACACAAGTTAAAAAACCGTGAACATAAGAAATTATACAAAATCTGGTAAAATAAAAACGTTGTAAAATGTTTTTATAGCGTAAACCAATTTAATTAAAAAAAAAAATTTTTTTCCCACCTTGTCATTTCCATTAAAAATAAATATTATAAATCTTTTATTATCAAAGTTGTGCTTAATTCCCTTTTTAAATAATTGATAAAAAATACTGAAATTTATTGTTGGAGGATAAGCTGTTCCTATGCGCATTTCACTGGTTGCTTAGGCCAGATCATCAGGAAACGTTCTCCTAAATAATTTTAGAAAAGCCAAAGCTATCAGCAAACAAGACTACAGAGGGAATGAGAATTACCTACAATCACTCAACAAGTTTTTTTTGCAACGATATCAAAGCTTAAACAAAATACCAAACAATAAATCATTTACTATTGGCAAAACTGTAGTGAATATATAGTGATATTGTTAGTAGTACTACTCACCAAGTGTACCCCAGCCAATGTAATCTTCTATTGACATTTAGCAATAGCTTGTCATTGCAAATCCACCAGTAGACTGTAGCACTACTGACTAGGTAGTTTTTTGTGATCACATGGCGACATTTAAACCAAAAATTTACTAGGACATTTTATTTTTTCTCGGTCAATGTCAATAGTGAAATTGTAATTATTTTCTGATCAAATATTATCTCTACCTATTGAGTACACAGCGTAATAAAAAAAAAATAACTGTTGACGCGTTCGTTGACAATGTCACCAGAAATACACTAGTACGTTTGTCTATAACGTATCTCTACTCGCGCTATAAAGGAAAGCTGGCGACATTTTAACTAGTGCAATTGTCGCTAGAGATAAATGTGGTGACAAAGAGACATATGGTTCTATGCTGACTACAGGGATATTTGTGGTTTTAAATTTCAAAAAAATGATTTGGTTGTAGTTGGCATAGTAATTAAAAATGAATAACGCACAAATCAGATAGTTCGCTCTTAAAATTTTGTACGACGAATTATGTAATTTGGATCATAATTGGGCTTTGAATAACGAAAGAGAGAACGAATTACGTAAAAACGCAGTCGTGCGAACATAGGATAACCCACACTTAGACCGCATTTAGATTATGCGATTAACGCCGAGTTTTGTCTCTATTCCCTTTTAATGTTGATACGAAACTCTTTTTACATTTAAATTTAAATTTTTTCAAGCATTTATTTAATCAAATGTAAACAAAACAACTGTGTTGTCAACCAGTCATTTTTTAATCATTACTGGCAATCGCAACTTTTTTTTGTTTTTAAACTTTGATTATTATACAATTACATTTGTATGTATGCATATATAATTGAGATTTAAAACATTCTCTATAATTTATATTTAGTTATAATTAAAAAATTTACTTCCTGAATAAAATACTTTTATAAAAAATGTACTTTTTCAAAACTTACTATTTTTAGAAAGGGGCTTTTTGGAAAAGTTAATTTTTTAAGAGATATGTATATATTTACTCTTTTAAAAATATGTAATTCTTTTAAAGATATCTTTGAACACACATACTTGAGAAGCTCCACGCCAGTTACAAGAAACTTAAAATTTTATATTTTATAAAGAGTACAACATTTTGGTTCCTTTTTAACTCTTTTATTTAAAAAATAAATAAAAAAAAAATACAGTCGAGCCTTTCTTTTTGTTTGTTTTTTAAACCATTTTTAAATATAAAACATTTTTATGAAGACGGCGTTTTTTTCTTCGTGACAAAAATTTACAACATTTAAAATAACACAACAATAAAAACCGAAAATAAAACAAAACAAAAACGTATAAAATTCCTATGCATGAGTCGTCGTGCAACTCTCTCAACCTCGTTTCCTTCCCTACACCTCGTACTAACAAGCAAAATTTTGCATGCAAAAGTTGCGGCGTTAATTGCATCGTGTAAATATGATCTTACTAACTAAAGCTTAATCTGGACCGCCAAAATGCTTAAGAAATTCGCGGGCAAATATTTTGGCAATAACGCCAAAGTCGAATCGCTTAGGTAAAATTTAATATTTTCGCCCATCTATAAGCTCTTAGTAATATAATTCCTTTCTTTCAAGACTTGAGCATTCCTAATTACTTTTAAATTACCAAAAACCAATTAAACATAATACTTATTAAATTTATGCCAATAACAAATTAAATTACATTATTTTATTTGCAACTATAAATTAAAAGTAATTACTAATTTCCCGTAGTTGTAATTGGCAATCACCAAGTGCACGAAGTTTGTTATTCATTATTAACAATTAGTTATTGCTTTTATTTAAAATTGGAAATTAAAAAAGTACAGCTAAAATATTGCTAACTAAATCTTAATATCTCTCAATTATTATCGGGTACCATAGAAGGTTTCCAGTCTCAAATTATAATTATACTTGAATTCAAGTATTAACCCATTAGATCCCAAGCATCTTTAAATTAGAAATACTTATGTTTTTCAATAAAAACTGTCTTGATATCTAACAATTAAAGCATTAAAGTATCAACACTAAAAAATTTAATTTTGAAAAGGTGTTTTTTATTTAAAAACTATTTTTATTCAGATTTAAACAATTTTTTAGTTATATATAAGACTAAAAGATTAATTTGTTATTATATATTAATATTTGTATGTGATTGGGTATGGAATTTTTTAAAGCAGTCTTTTTCTACGAAAAGTGCAACGTTGCAAAGCTCGCAAATCCACTAAATTCTACACGCAGAAAAAAAACTTGTTTAAATATGGTCACCTCCAACAAAACTATTTTTAAAGAAAATTTCAAACATAATATGTTTAAATTTAACCATATTATTATCACCGACAACCATATTATGGTTAAATGTGTCCTCCATCAAGAAGCCACAGCCATATTATGGTTGCTTCTAAACATGTTATGGTTAAATATGACAATAATTTGTTTTCAAATTAACAATAGTATTTTCCTCTTCTCCAAGAGCAACAAGCTATGGTTGAAAACCAACAATGCTATTATAAGTGTTAAACATATGTATTTTAGTTATTATTGACCAAAACATGTTCAGAGGCAACCATAATATGGTTGTGGCTTCTTGATGGAGGACACATTTAACCATAATATGGTTGTCGGTGATAATAATATGGTTAAATTTAACCCTAATATGTTTACAATTTTCTTTAAAAATAGTCTTGTTGGAGGTGACCATATTTAAACATAGTTTTTCTCTGGGTGTACTGTGACAAACTTTGCATCTTATTTGATTGAAGTGCGTTTTGGGAAGTGATTGACTGCCGATGTTGCAATTGACGTTGTAGTTGTGCGCCTTGGTTCTACTTCAACTCTCGAACCTAATGGTAAGTGTTGACATTGTGTGTCAACCACTTTGGCGCCACAATAAGTGTCAAACTGATACAGATAGCCGCAGCTACTGGTTAGCATCCAATTTTTTAAAACCAAACCTAACAGGTTTTCCTCTCATAATTTGTTTGGCCGAATGGCTTCCGAAGTATTTGACCATGGATTCATCAATCGAGAGATTTTGGTGTATGTATGCAAACTCACAAAACTTTTTACATACAATTTTTGATAATGGTCTGATTTTCGCCATTCTATCACTCAAATCGAGTTCCGAGTTGTCGGCAAGATATAATGAATGATAACAGCTGAAGAGGATAATTCCAATAAACACCCTTAGCTCTTCAGCAGTAAAGTTTAATATGTGCATGTTGTGCTGTGAGGCGTATTTCACCGTTTGATCAACTATTAGCTGCACAACATCATTATCAAAAAGTGTTTTAAATACTTCAATTGCAGATTTGCCTTCTAGTGAAGTGTTCATGTTATTTTTAAAAGATTCAACAAATCTAGTACAAGGCATATCCATGCTCATGGCTCTTTTCCTCCATTTTATTGCCGATGGCACTAATATTGATTTTTTTAAATCAGCGAGTGGAATATCTTCTCCACTGTTGCTTTCTCCAAACAATTTCAATTCCCCTGAAAGGTCGCTTAGCAAATCATTTTCGTAATAAATTAACTTCTTCAATTTCATCCTCATCTGATTCTTGGTCGGCATTAGGAGGAATTATTGTAAAATCAAAATTTTTACGATCATTACTACTAGCAAAATCAAATGCGGCAGCAATGTTTAAACATTTTTTACCATAAAACATTTTAGCATCCATCGCAAATAACTTAAATTTATTTAAACATTATCCCATTGTACTCGAACGAGTACACCAATTTTTATTCTTACCAAAAAATACTTTTTTAAACTTTTTCAAATAAATTTTTTTAATACTTTTAAAATTATTTATGTTTGTTTATTTGTCACAAAAACTCGTCCTCGCTGAGCTTATTACAAAAAATATATAAGCCAAAATTTAATGATAGGTACAGAATATTGAAAAAACGATAAACAATGTTTATGAAAAGGAGAATGAAAGTTTACCGTTAGACATTTTTTGCTCACTTTTGATACATATATATTGTTTACACTCTGAAATAATATTTGGAAGCAAAAACTATTAAAAAGTAAGGAGATGATTAGAGTTTTGAAGTCATAAAGTTGATTATTTTTTTGTACTCATGCGAGTACAGTGGGATCAAATAGGTTAAAGGCAACTATTAATCATTCATATAATAGCAATGACAATATATCGTAAAAAATGGTGTATGAAATTCTTTATGATCATCTTAAGGATTTTAGAGGTTTATTAACATTTTACTAATATAAAATAATATATTCAATATTTTTTATTGTCCGAATTTATTCTATGAGTTAAATTTCAGTTATGTATTTTATAAAGCTTTTTGTAAATTTTTTATGTTTTAGGAATAACTTTATACACTAGCAGACTATTATCTTGTATCTTGTTACATTTTACCTTAGCTTTCAATTGGATAGCAATGACGTATATTGTATGTACAGAAAAATTTACAATTATTAGACACCAGAAGAATGTAATGCATTTTCTGGCCCGCTACGGCCAGATAATAGTCTGGTATCTTAGGCATGATATATCATACTTTTTTTTTGGAAGGGAACGGGTTAGAGAAGCAAGAGGGGTAGACAAAAAGACACGATTTCGTTACTTAATATTTAAAAATCCGACTGTAAATGCTGACACTCCTGCACGAATTAAAGTTATTCTTCTTTTGGCAAAACTGTAATGATTTTTAGCAAGCTTTAATTTTCTAATTAAATTTAAAAATGTTTTTGCTGGTATTATCGAAATACTTTCATTGCAGAAGTTTAACATTTTCTTGCGAGCTTTATTTTTCTGACATTAGGGTGGTACATTAGGGTGGTACGAACAGCGATCTGGTGGATAAATACTAGAACTAGATACTTGAGGTCAATGGCCCCTAAGGGAAAAACATTGAACTTCTCGAGACAAAACATTGATATATCATACTTTAAGATCGGACTATAAGTGTCTCAGATGTAACGAAAAATGTAAAAAGGCGACCCCTACGTTCGGCAAAAAAAAAATATTTTTCGAAACCTCCTTGAAAAAATATTTTATATTAAAGGTGGTACGGCGAACTTTTTTTCCTTGTAAGGTGGTACGCTCTAATGCACATATGTATGTGGTTAATTCCACGTCAAAGCGATCAAGAGTGGGACCCGACTCCTTTCAATTTGAGTGAAATTTTGTGAGGAGGTTTCTTTCATCATATAAGGAACATATATCAACGAAAAAAAAATTAACTTTTTTTTTCCAAAAGTTACGTCATATTCAAAATGTCAAAATTTCGCCGATTAAGCCGAATGTGTTGAGTTTATTTTTTCAATATCTCGAAACCTACTTTAGATACGAAGATCATTTGTACGTCATTTTTAAGAGAATACTTGGGGCTACAAACAATGTATTGATTGCAAAGACGAATACTATGAACGAAAAACTGCCATTCAGATACCAACTTCTTAAATCTTATCGTGATCAGGATTTTATTTCTTCTTTACTGCGTAAAAGTAACACGTTCAAACAGATATGTCGGCTCGCTGGTATAGATAATTTTATGTAAAAGAATTAAACATCAAATATTTAGCATGTCTGAAAAGCACACACCATAAAGTTTAGTTTCATAGGGTGTAACATGCGAGAAACGGCCTTAGTTGAAGACATATCTCAGAATGACATTATATGTTGATTGTAATTTCCTGGTGCTTTTTTGGTCACAGCTTGCAAAAACCTCGCTACCATATATTAAAACTGGAATAAGATATGTTTTAGCCAAGAGCATTCGTATGTTGAACGGGGTTGAGTGTTGAGTAGCCCAAAGTGAACGAAGCACCGCAAATACTTTCCCTGAGGCAGTATTGACATGATCCGACCAAGTGAGTGAAAAATTAAAAATAATGCCAAGGTTTTTAGTCTTCTTGACAATTTCAATTCGCTGTGAGTTCAAGATTATATTGGGTTCCATAGTTATTTGTGTATGGATCCTGGAAATTACAAGGCACTTAGATTTAGCAGGCAACGGCAGTGATTGTTTGTTGTTTGAGATTACATATTGATAGCGGTTACCAAGATATGATGAGATGAGATCAGCCGCAGGTGGTAAAATGGAATAGCTTAGTTAGTTTAATACGAAGCATGGCATGATCAACCATATCAAATGCTTTGGAGTGATCCAGAAGCACTAACAAGGCAACATTTCCGTTATCTATATATCCTCGAATTTCCTCCGTTACTTCAATAAGTGCTGTAGTACAACTGTGTTTGGTTCGGAAACCAGATTGCATTTTGGTTAATAAATTATTTGCATGAAAGTAGCCACCCATTTGTTTATGCAAGAGCCTTTCGAATACTTTAGATAAAAATGCAAGGATAGCTATTGGACGATATTCATTCCTATTTTTAGGGATGGGAGCAATTTTTGCACACTACCATTTGTAATTATTATGTTGAATATGTGTGTGATTTGTGGAAGTAAGTAAGGTAGAAGGAGTTTTAAAAATTTAGGGTGGGTTTCATCCGGTCCAATTGCATTGGATTTGACACTATGTGATTTGTGGAAGTAAGTAAGGTAGAAGGAGTTTTAAAAATTTAGGGTGGGTTTTATCCGGTCCAATTGCATTGGATTTGACACTATGACAAGCAATAAAGGTATCATCCTGAGAGACGCAGTGAAAGGAAAATGGTGATACGGAGCTATTATGTGATGCACTGGCACTACAAGAATAATAACTAGGAGAAATGCTCAAGTTTGGAAGTCTAGTAAATAGCTCGCTGAGTGAGTCAACATTTAATTCCGAAGAGTCTGTTTTATTTAATTTTCCGATGCCAATATCACGAATAATTTTCCAATTTTTGTTTGAGTCCACAGCGGTTGAAAACAAGTTAGTAAAGTCGAGAATTTCGTTCGCTTAATAAGTTTATTAACTTCTTTTCTGGCATTAACAAATTGATCATGCAGATCATCAGTTTTAAAGCGTTTCCAACATTTAAATACATGATCTCGTTGGTTTATTTTTGCTCTAATTTGTTCATTGAACCAGGGCTTAGTAGTACTTTTCTGTGTGACTGTTTTTACAGGTACAGATTTTTCAAAAATATTGGCAAGATTTTTCTCAAGAAAATTAACTTGGTCATTAACATCAAGCATGAAGTAAATACGATCCCGATCAACTATTTGAAGCTCATACATCATTATACTATAATCCATTCTTTTAAAATCATAATATGTAGTCTCTTCCCTCGTATATTTGGGTCTGAAATCGAAGCATAAAAATATAAGGTCATGTTTTGAGAAACATGGGACGCTAATCTGATCATATAACAGGACTTTATTTATGTAATTGACAAAAAACATATCCAGCAGTGATTGATTTGTAGTGGTGAAATGCGTTGGCGATAGAACATTTGGTGAAACTAAACCAATTGATTCCATTACGTCAAGTAGTTGTGACTCGCATAAAGCATTTGAGTTAAAATCTCCAGACAGAATAACGTTTTTATAATTTATGTTTTCGGGGTTTTGATGTTATTCGCCCAAATCTATGCGCTTATTGGGTCTATAAATACATCCAATGAGAAGTTTCTTCCCCATCGATGCCACTTCAACAAATATGTATTCAATTTTTTCATCAGGTAGATATTTAAGTAGGAATTTACTCATCTACCTCAAACTGTTTAAAAATCCTGAAACTTTGAAGGAGGTATTTTTTTCTTTTTTAAGATTGCAACCTTTGAAAAAATAATAAAATAAAATTGTAATATTGCAATTTTGAGCAATAAGTATTTATTAAATCTAATTTGTTTGTTTTGAGGTGTTTGAAGAAAAGTTACGAGACGCCATTGATAAAAAAGCATTTGGTTATTTGTTGCATTTTTTGTTGGAGCTCAAGGTGGGTACTTTTCAAGAAAAGTACACTTTTTGTCACGTTACGTCTTCAGGAAATTAAATGAGTTTTATGCATTTTTTTTTTGTTGAAGTCGTTTTTTCCTTGTATCTTTTCCTACCGTTCCTGACATACTGGCATTCCTATTTCCAATGAACATATTAAAATAAAAACTTTGTTGTTATATTAAAAAAACTCATATCGACAGGTTTCTAAATGAACCAGGCTTTAAAAACTAGTAAAAAAATAACGTTTTAATTGTAAAAATTGGATACAAATACATTGAATTCTGCTTCTACATCCATATAATTTTATTTTCTTTTAGGTTAAGAAAAACAGACAAAAAAAAAACGACTTCGCTATAACCAATATTTATATAGAAATGGAACGGTCCATGTATGTAATTGTATCACGTAAGAACGGCTGAAGCAATTTGGCTAATTTTTGTTATTCGATTCGAAATTTTCAGGAGATGGTTTGTAAAGAAAACTAAATTCCTGGTAATACTCGGAAAATTTAAGTTTTTAATATATTGATTACTATTCACCTCTCATTTTTGTAAGCACAAGCTAATTTAAAGGGAAACGTTAAATATTTAATATTTTTCTATTTAAGTATGAACATTTTTTTTTGAGAAACCCGAAGAACTAAACACATTGCCTCCTTTTCATTTCTAATTATTAAATTAACTTAATATTTTGCAGATATTACATTTAAAAAAAAAAATTTTTTGTAGCCCCAAGTATTCTCTTTAAAATTACATACAAATCGTCTTCGTATGTATAACATTTGGAATATGACATAACTTTTGAAAAAAAAAATTTTTTTTAAGTTTTTTTGGTTGATATGTGTTCCTTATAGGATGATATGAACCTTCTCACCAAATTTCATTCAAATCGAAAGGGGTTGCGTCCCACTCTTGGTCGATTTGACATGGAATTACCCAGGTATATAAGAATTTTTTTTGAAGACCTCGTTTCGTTTAATTTTGGGGAATCACCACATTTTAAGATGCATTTACACTAATAAATTTTTCCTCAGAGTGTAACTTAAAGTATTCACACATTTAAAAAATTTTTGCTGACATTATTTATGTTGATATATTCTAAATTTTTTTCAACAATACCAGCAAATTTGCATTAAAGTTTTCAATTCAATTTTACTTTAAACAATTTGCAAAAACAAATCATTTGTTATATAGAAAAATATACAACCCATAAATGTCACTTTAACAACAATATGCAAATATTGCAAACAACAAACCATGTTTGAAAATAACAATGATAAATGACTTTTTATTAGAGTTTTGTTTTCAAAAACACTTTTCTGTTGACAGAAAACCCTGGTATAATAAAACAATCCTCGTATCGTATTAAAGCAACGAAAATAATAGCAACAACACTGGCAACAACTACAACTGCAGGAGAAATGAAAGGACGAAACAAAATAAGGAAATAGCCAACGAAACTGTTAAGTGATGTGTCCTAGAAAAAATACATTTATACGGAAGGGAAGAAGAAAGAAATTAAAATAAAATAAATGTGTGGAATACTCATACGAGTTACAAAGAATTTAATGTATTCGTTTGTATCTCACTCACCTTGTCAAGGTTTGCTTTTGAATTTGACCAGCATAAACTTTAAATTTTTAAGAAAACTTTGTAAATTAAAAATATTATAAAAAAAAACAACCAAAAAGAAAAATATTTATGGGAAGGCAAGTTTAAATGACGATAGGCGCATTTTTAAAACTTCTACTTGAATCTTTTCTAGAAATGAAGCAAGCATAAGTACCTATATTTTCAGTAACAACCAAATCTTATATTGAAAATATTTACACTATACCTTCTAGATCGTCTTGTTTGTTCTTATTTCTAGAAATTAAAGCTAAAAAATAATGGACTTACATTTTTAAAATTTAAGTCAAGCAACGAGTCCGCATTCGTACTAACCCTAGAACGTCATTCTTATTTTAGTGGATCAGTCAGATCATTCTTCGTCAAATCAGCAACGGTATACAAGATGAGTTACCTTCAGAAAATAATTTAAAAATTGCTTAATTCATTATTTTAATGTTTTTAATGTTATTTAATTAAAGAAATGATGTCACGGCACTAATTCATATAGATTGTTTTATAAAAGTTAAGAAAAATAAATAATTCAAAGTTACATAATTCATTAAATTTATTTGTGTCGGAGTGCTATATTCGGCTGTGCCGAATCTTTGATATCCTCTACCGAAAGTTGGAATATTTCATGAGTGAGCTCTATATGATATCTATATATTACTCTTCCAATTAATCTTAATGTCCAGGGCGCTTTATTCTTTTATTTTTAGAAATTTGAATTAACTTGAATAAAATATCGTGATTCGTAACAGTTTTAACCGAACTAAAATGTTTTCTGGAAGGGAGTTTATATTGGACCCATAGTAAATTATAAACCAATCATCACAAAATGCTGTAGAGTGATTGCTGGTGTTAGAAAACATAAATTATAATAAATTTGTATACAGCGCACTGTGGGTTGAAATGGGTCGAAAGTGACGCTTAATTGAATTTTTAAAATGAAGTTTTTGTATCAATATTTAGTATCGGATAAAACTAGATAAAATTCTACATCACTATGTAAATTTTCAAGCATCTATCTTGTCAGCTGACTCCGTAGTGAGCTGTCAAAGTTAAAAATTTTTTGTAATTTTTTTTAAAAGCGAAAAAAGTAAAATTTTGCATTAAACGAGTCCGTAATTTCCAAATTTAACGTTAACAAAGTGTTATTTTAAGAATGGAACCTTCAACTTCAGGTATTTAAGTGTATAAAAATGATGTAGTGTTTTTAAAAATATGTGTGAAAATATTTTTGACGATTTTTTTAAAAAAGGTCTAAAATTGGCCTATTTTTGATGTTTCGTGAACCATAACTTCTAAGTTAGTTAAGGTTGGGTTTTGAATCATATATTTCCTAAAAGTATGGAATCTTAGCTTGATAATACAAGAAAGAAAATTTGCGGTATTATTGCTCCATTTTTTGCTATTAACATTTTTCTGTTTGAAGTCGTGGTTTTTTCAAAGTCATGTATTTAACAAAACTAACGTGTATTTTGTTTATCTATAGTCATTCGTTCAATGTTTACTATTGTTGTTATTGTTGTCGGAGAATTTTAATTTCAATAGAGATAGGTGGGTGAAATAACGAAAGTTGGCCTTAATAAACAAAATGCGCACAATATTAGTTGTTATTTCCTGTGGTTACGAAATCCACCTAGAGAATTTTAATTCATGGTCCCGAAATCATAAAATATGCCCTTTTACCGATTGGAGAACTTTCAGAAGAAGCTCAGGAAGCCAGAAATAAGGATTTTAAAAATTATAGGGAACACTTTGCTCGCAAATGCAGCCGAGAAAAGTCGAATGAAGATATTCTAATAGATGTTTTCTCAGTTCAGATTCATTCATATCTAGTATAAATAAACAAATTGAGCATAAAGAAAAGCAACAATTATCAAATTCCGAACTACAGCTTTTGCTATCGCCTATTATTTCTCAAGAAATACATGATAGTGAGAGTAATGATAGTGAAGATTATGATGATGAAGGTGAGGATGAACATAATGATACAGATGAGGAAGATTATGATGCAGATTGTTAAAACAATTAGTGTATAATATATAATTTTTTTCTTAAATACAAACAAAATGCATAAAAAAATTAAAATATTGTTTTTTATTAACATTTTATACAAATTTTAGAATTCACGAAATTTTGTCCTTAGGACAAATAGGAGTTTAAATCAATTATGTAGAAATATTTATATATGTATATATTATTTTTAATTTATCTTTTTAATAATATATTCAATATATTTTAATTTTAAATTTTATTTAATCATTTATAGCTTTCTATTTTAAATTTACAATAAAATTTGTATATTAAGCCCATTTTCCACAAAATTGAACAAAACATTCCCAAACAGACAAAAAAAATTTTTTTTTAATTGTTTTTGTTTAATATGGGTTCATTTTAAGTGTATGTCATTGATAATACATTATTGATAAGCAAAAAAAATTATAAAAATTTATTTCGTTACTTTTTCAAAAAAGTTGTAAAATTCTCGAAATCCTTCAAAACCCAAATTCAGACTTTAAGTTAAACTTATGTTCATATTTATGCAAAATATATATTTATTTTTTTATTTTTTATAAAGAAGACAATATTAGCTTTCGTTTGCATCTCATTTTTTTAAAAAATCACTTTCTATTTTAAAATTACGGCGAAAATTCTGCAACAAACTATAATTTTCCGAAAAATAAAAATGTCTATAAAATCGTAAAAAAATTTTTTTTCCGTGTATCTTTTTTTCAGAATATGTCTATTTATGTATATTTAACGATTTGAAAAAAAAAAATTTAAAAACATTTAAATTACGGCTCCCATGAATTAATCGCCACTTTCGGTGTCATCGAACCCACTGTGCAGCGGTGAAATAAGTTTCAGCGCTTAAACTGAATTTTAGAATGCTGCTTAATATGGAATCTTAGGTAAATTATGGAACGTATATCACTTAATTACATGACATGTTTTCTAGACATATAAAGCTAAGTTGGAACAAATCTTACCGCAATATATATATATATCGGCTACGGTTTTAGGCGTATTTAATTAATTTCCCAGAATAGGCTTTATATGAGGCCTATGGTAAATTATGGATTAATTATTGTCTTAAACATATTATTATATTCAGAAGAAAAACGCAAACGATTTTTCAAACCATGTTTCTATACGTCCCAACACCATGCAAAATGTGTTTTTCAACATGCTGTATGGTTCTTACAATAAAAACAATAAAAAATTTAATTTCAAAAATTTATGTTTTATTACAAATACACAGCATAATAGCTTTGTGTCTTTACTTTTTGGGTAAAGTTCGTGAAAATGAGAGCAAGCATAAATTTCTCTCACAATGATACAAAATTACACAAAAGTACGGGAACAGAAAAAACCACTTTAATCACAAAATAAAAAGTCAAAGTGTTTTGACAGTCTTAACAAACTAATAAAAGATTGCGCCACTTTTGAAAAATCGTATATTATCTGTCGAAATAAACTACTATTAACAAAAATAGAACAATACAAACACTTTTCTATTTTATCGGATTTGTCATGCCAACGTACACATGAAAACGTATTAAGAAGGTAATGAATGCGTGAGAGCCGATGTTTATAAAAGAACGGAGAAAATCCATTTTTTTCTTCCATTGGTGTCTGTTAGACAACACCTCAGTCGTAGAGGGTTAATCGGCATGCAATAACACTTTTTAATATTTTTATCCGTGCACTTAAGAAAAAAAGTCAAACACAAACTTACCTTTTATTTCTTTATGAAATCAACTACATACGTATATCATTATACTTTTGAACAGCTTTGAAAAAATTCTGGGCATATGGCAAAATGATGTGTCTAAATTTATATGCCAGTTTCAATGTTATAGTTTTTTTTTTGGCTGCAAGAAAGACAAAGTAATTTCATATTTATATATGTTTTTATAATCTATATATAAATCGGCAAAGGCAAAACTGTTAAGAACACTTTCCGTCTCTGTTTGTAAACCGATTTAAACAAAAAATTCACCATTTAAAGGGCATTTACCTACAGAAGTGCACAATGTATATTTTATTAAGAGTGTAAAAAGGGTAAAAATTCGGTGACTTTATATCCCCAAAACTAATAGAAACCCCAAAAAAAATGTATACTTATCGTTGCTCATTAAAAAACTAAGCTGACAGGTGTCTGGTTGTCTTTGCAATTCGGCCCTTTCAGAGAGTAAACTGGTTTAACCTCTATTTTGGAACTTTTGTGTTCCCCATTTAGCTTTTAAACCAATAAGTATAGGAATAAAGGCTATACCAAATTTGTATCTTATCTAAAAAATACAAATATAAATGTGGTACTTTTTCGAAATTCGGGAGAGGTAAGGGAGAGGTTCTACAACAGGTACTTTTTTTAATTTCCTGTAATATTGGACCTAGAAACATAAAACTAAGCCTGCAATGTCCCGAATGGGTGATTTCTATGAGGGAACTTTTTTGGTCTTAAAATGGTCCTTTTTGCATTTCCGTTTGTATTGGACCTAGAAAAATAAAATTTAACATGCATGGCCTTGAGTGAATAAGAATCTGTAAGGAAGAGCTTTTTGGTACTTCTCGTTCTTTATCTGGTACTTTTTGAATTTTTAATAATACTGAACATAGAAACATAAAATTCAGCATGCAGAGTCCTGAGTGATTGAGAAACTATACTTAAGAGGCGAAATTTTAGTACTTTTTCTTTTTCAATTGGTACTTTCTGACTTTTTTAATATAATTCAACTTAAAAAATAAAATTTAACATTCACGGACTTGAGTAGAAGAGAACATTTGGTTCGGAGGTTGGAACCTAGCCAAATCTATCCACTAAGACGAAAAAAACGAATTCTCTAAACATTTAAATTTATATATACTTATACATATGTATGTTTTCTTCATATTTGCAAAAATAATTATGGTCGAATTTCGACCAGTTGGCAAACTCTAGTTATATTTAAATAACTTACATACCTGTTTCAATAAACAAATAATAATTTATTTCGTTAGTTTTGCAAGGCAACATGGCATTTTTCTCCCCGAAAAAGGTTTTAATTATTTTGTCATCATTCATTTTTCCTGATTAAATGACGTTCGCGAGCGGAGATAATGCCATTTTATTTATAAGCACACACTGTTTGTTTTGACAATAAATGTTTGCTCCTTAAGAGAATCTGTTTTCAAGCAAACAAAAATTATGGTAGTAAACATACCTTGTAAAATAATAAATTTTAACATGATATTACGTTTTTACGTTATACGGTTTTAGATGTAATAAATTGTTTTCCGGAAGTAGGGTTTATATGGGGTCTATAGTAAAATATGGAGCGATCTTCACGAAATTTGACGCTGTATTTGCTAGTTCTATGAAACTGTGAAGTACCAGACTTCATTAGGATTGCATTATTTATTACGGTCTTAGGTGTGCTGAGCTGTTTTCCGAGTGTAGGGTTTGTATAGGGCACTGATCTTCACGAAATTTGACAGTTTGATATTATTCCGTGCATTATTCCACCATTCATGTTAGTTTTTGTAACAAAATGATCAATTTTGAGGTTGGTGGTTCCACATTTTGGTTCATAGTTCTGATGTTACTGGATTTCGAGCTCAAACTGCTTAGAATAACTACAAGCAATTTGACACACAATGCCGATCTTTGGAGATTGACGAACGAGGAACCTATAAATTGCCAAATAACAAAAAGAAAGTGGAAATGGATAGGGTACACATTAAGAAAGCCAAACGGTAGCATCACGAGGACTGCTTTAGAATGGAATCCTCAAGGCAGCCGACGCCCCGGTCGTCCAAAAAACTCTTGGCGCAGAACACTTAACCAAGAACTTAAAATATTAAATAAAACTTTTGATAAAAATTAAAATTATATGTAACGATAGATTAAGTTGGAATAATCTTGTAGAAGCCCTATGTTCCCAAGTGGAATGAATAAAGAAAAAAAAAAAAAAAAAAATTTGACACTAACTTTGTTCTTTTCGAAGGTGAGCGTGTTTTCAACAGACGGACATGGCTAAATCGACTTAGAATTACTCAAGGAGCTAGAATATATTTAATTTATAGGGTCTTAGATGTATAATTAAAAAGTTTCACATGGACTGACAAACTTAGTACACCCTCATTCACCACTTGTGGAGGTTTTTATAGTTTAACCCTCATATTCATAAAAAATATTTTCGATTAATGAAAAGTTTAATTAACCAATTTTCATAGAAAATTCGTTTTATAAACATGCTAGAAACCTAAAATATTTTTTATGAGTTTTTAAATAATGCAAGAGTCAAACAGTTTTATTTTGTGCTCCCAACATAAGCTTTTTTACTTTTTGAGCACACTGATTGAATCGGTTGTTTCTACGTATGAACTTTCTTTAGTTTCTAACTCCTCTTGTGATATATTCATACTGTAAACATTTTTACTGTATTCCTTTTTTATCACTTTCTTTTATTTCTCCATCACAATATAAAATAATTTTTTAATTTCTTTTTTGCAAACATGCTTTATTTACCATTATAAATATAAAAAGCACTAAAGGATTTGTTTCTGACAATCACACGATTTGAAACCGCAAAACGACAGATTTATTTTACGGTGTTCTGAAACTCGTGCATTTTGCTAGCGATCTGCCATAGTTTCTACCAAATATTTTAGTTGCTTTTAGCCAACTTTAGCAATTTAAGTCGCCAAAATTCTTGCTATTGAGATTTACAGAATATTAATTATGAGATTTCAATTCAGAATCGCTAATCCTAAACGTTTTAAACTAAAATAAAACAAGTAAAGTTCTACACGGCCGAATCTGATAACCGTTTCCCGTACTACTGAAAATCCATATTTGAGACCAATTTAGCTGACCCAGCTTCTTTTGCATGGGCCCAAACCCCTAATTCCAGAAGACACTTATATGGGGACCAGAAGTAATAATTGACCGATTTGGCCCATTTTCCATATTAAGCACTCTTGGTGCTTATGAAATATACCAGCCAAATATTATCCTCCAGCTTATATCGAACGGGCGCTATTGGAAAAGAAATTAGTTATTAGGTATTTCACGTAAAAGTAAAAAAGTTTATATTAAAAGACTAAAAACTAGCTTAACTCCATCGAAATAAAATTGGCAAGACTTTTTTATGAAGCGAAGATCTTGGACTAAATTTGGATTTTAATCGTTCAACAGATATACAGAAGTTTCAAGTGTCTTCGTATGGTTGGTGCCATGCCTACTTTTCCCATCGAACATACCTTTAGAAATATGTTTTGAGTTATTTCCTAAGCTATTTGTACAAAATTAGAATACTTTCACTATTGCAGTACTCCAAACACGTAGAAATCGTTATTGCTATTGTATGGGAGGTGCCACGCCCGCTTGTCTAATCCAGCCGATATAGTGTAGTGATAACGAAGTTATTTGTTTCATATTGGAAAACTCTTACTGTAACCGTGCTCCAGATATGAGGTTATTCATATTTTTATTGTATGGTTGGTGCCACGCCTACTTGAAAATTAAAATATATTTATAGCCCGCCATTTTTGTTTTTGAATTTATAGTTTAACATAATAGTGGTTTTAACCACATTTGAAGACTCTCGCTGTAATAGTTCTTCAGTTACGCGATATTAAATATGTGCTTCCCTATAGAAATCCCTGCGCCTTACCCCTTTATTTATATTTTTAAAGGTATAGTTTTCCATAGGAGTGACTCCTACCAAGTTGGAACATTCTCACTATAACTGTTCTATAATATGCAATATTAAACATTGGCGTCCTATGGGGGGGGGGGGGGGGTAGCATTTCCCCTGCAGTTATCTTACTTCAATGTCGGTGCTCAGAAGATCATATTTCAAAATATTCAAGAAAATGGGCGCAGCGGCTCTTAAGATTACCGATACTTTATATTGGTGTCCTATGGGGTGTACCACTGCCCCTACGCCTATCGAAACAGTAGGTGGCGTATTTTAGTTTCGGGGCTCATATGATGTTACTGTAAAAATTTCAGGAAAATCGGTTCAGACGTTTAGGAGTCTATAAGCCAACAAACAGACAAACACAAACATATTTCATTTTTATATATGGGGGATTTCATGTCAAGTGACCCAACTTTTGAAATCAATGTCTTCCGATTTGGATAAAATTTGCACCAATGTTAGGGTTATTGGATAGTAGTTTAGACACCAATTTTCAACAAGATCGGTCAAAAATTTTCTGAGTTAGAGGGGGTCAAAATTTGACATTTTGGCCAAACCGGTGTTCTTTCTCGTCCATGTAACTTATTATCTAATGGTGTAAGCAAAATTTGTCCCAAACAAATTAGATAGCTATTTCTTCAAGCTATCAAAAAGAAAATTTTTTTGTATTTATTTAAATTTTTTTTTTTTTTTTTTTTTTTTTTTTTTTTTTTTTTTTTTTTTTTTTTTTTTGCTCAAAAGAAAGCTTATGTATTTTTCTGTTAGGTATTTTCGGTTAGGTGTTTTGTCGCTTAGTGGGATGAGAGTGGGATATGTATAAAAATAATTTCTAACTCAAGACGAGGGTTTTTCAATTTTTACCATATGCACTATTTTGAATTTTTTTCCTTTTTATGTGTAAGTGTTTCTAAAATCTTAAAAATAAAACTTATGCTGAGACCCCGAACTAGCATTTCATTCCCTCGATACTGTAATGCCCACAATATGTTAATCCCAGGAATAAAATCACTTTTTCTTTAGAGATGTTGACAAATTAAATCTTTTTATTTATTTGTAATAATAATTAAGTTAATATAAAATAATAATAATAAAAACAAAAAGATAATTAATCTAAAAAACTTAATCTCAGTCACATAAGTCCTTTAATATTTTTTTTTTGTTTTTTTTTAAATTTTTTAAAAAAATTTTTTTTTTTTAAATTTAAAACTATTTTTGTATTTTTTTTGAAAAGGGTATTTTATTTTTATTTTTTTCTTTGCTCAAAAGAAAGCTTAGGTCTTTTCCTTTAATGTAGTTGTGGTCGCTTAGTGGGATGCCAGTGGGATAAAAGAAAAATACATATGCTTTCTTTTGAGCAAAAAAAAAAAATACCGTTTCCAAAAAAAACAATAAATAAGTTTTAAACAAAAAAATATTTTTTTCGATAGCTTGAAGAAATAGCTATCTAATTTGTTTGGGACAAATTTTGCTAACACCAATAGATAATAAGTTACATGGACGAGAAAGAACACCGGTTTGGCCAAAATGTCAAATTTTGACCCCCTCTAACTCAGAAAATTTTTGACCGATGAAAATTGGTGTCTAAACTTCTATCCAATAACCCTAACATTGGTGCAAATTTTATCCAAATCGGAAGACATCGATTTCAAAAGTTGGGCCTCTTGACATGAAATCCACCATATATTTGACGCGCAAAAAAGAAAGGGACCTAAGGGTTTTGTTCAGGAGAGCCATATTAAAGATTTAAATACGTGTATCTTTGGTGTACCATCACTGAGCGTGTGATGGCGACACATCTCATGACGTCAGGAACGTGTTGGTCAACCTTGAAAACGCGCGTAGGTCATCCCTACCTCTTGTTTTGTGTAATTGGTTTTTACTGTTCCCTTTACCTTACTGGTCCCTTTCTCTATGCGCGGTCACATAAAGATTTAGAAATTAATGGGTGAACATTTTAAAAAAATGTGAGTTTAATTCATATCTCGGCTATTTGGGAACCAATCTAGTAAAATTTAAATAACAACCAGATCTGGACTATATGTGACATAAATATTACACAAGCTGTGCCCATGTTCTGTAACTCTCGCCTCGAGATAATTTTAGATTGAAATGCGAGAAATGAAACAAAAATGCCATAAATGGAAACAAATAACTGTTTTTCTCACTTAACTGCGTCTGTAACATTTTTAGCGAGTAATAGCTGTCACGTAAGGAAAGTTCTCGCCAATTTACAGAAAAAGTGTGTCTGTAAAATTTTTGTGAGAAACGCATATAAACGGGATTAGAAAAAATATTACCACTAAAAAATATATTAAATATGCAATATGTATTTACTACATAACAGGGAAGAGATAAGTATATTGTTTTGATTGATGTTTTCATTGTTTAATTATTTTGCTTCTAACATTTTTGAAAAATATACGAATGTATCCAAAACTTTTTATTAAACAAGAAACATTAAAGTAGCACTCTTCATTATTTGCTACAGCCGACGGTTGTATTATCGCCGCCGTCATTGACACTTTTTCAATTTTAATAATTTTGGCCGCGGTCAACGATGTGTTACTGGTATTCTCAACGTCTGCAAGTTCACATCGGCTTCAAGTGGAATATTAAGACATTTATAACGTAACGGCGTAATCTCCTGTGATAGTTTTCGACATTAGTTACGGACACACTTTTTTCTCACTGTTCAAGAAACGATGGAATATTTTGTTTCACATCTTTTCGATGCGAGAATTTCTCAGCAAAGTTACAGAACATAAGTACTGGATCTCGTAATTTCTGGGGTCTTCCGGAAACCATTTTAACTTACATACGGATAGATGTACATCGTTTAATAACTTCGCTACTCATAAGGACACAATATATTTATATATATATATATATATATATATATATATGCACAGCGGATTATATAAGGACACGAAAAAATCAAGGTTTTTATACCTTTTTTTGATCAATTCCGGAATACTTTTACTGTCTAAAATCATAGTATGTAACATGGCCGGGTTAAAAGCCACAAATGTCCAATTAAGTATATATCGCAACAATTGAGGACAGCTATATACGTAGCGTAATGTTTTAGCCCATGTACTCATAGTACATGCTGCGTATAAGACAATTATTGTTGCCATGTCTTACATATATTTTAGAATATTAATACGCCGTTCTGTTTTTTTTTGCCACCAACTTTGAAGTTCGCATATTATTTTATTAGTGTTACCAACGCAAAAAATCCCTTATTTCAACGCTAACTTTGAACATTATAGTGATTTTTTGCAAGAAAACACGCTAAAACAATTCTTAATTGTAAACTTTTACGACACTTAATATTTACTTAAAGCTATTAAGGTCAAGTGATATCAAAAACCATTAGTGTGAGTGACCAACTATATAAACGTAACTACTACATATGATTAGGGTTGTCAGATTTTTTTAATATTCATCGCAAAATAGTGTATCGAAAATCGTCAAAAATGTCCAAAATTAAATTTTTTAAAACTTTTGGTAAAAAATATTTGTCAAATAACTACTATGTACTCGTATTTATATAAAAAAGTATACAAGAGTAATTTTACCTTTATTAAAATTGTCTAAATTTAGCCGTATTCTAGTAGATTGTTTAAATTGTAGTATTTTTGACGTTTTAAAATAAATATATTAAAACTAAGGATTTGTAAGTTCAGTAAATTGAATTCTTCAAAAATTTAATGGAAACCAGAGGCCTTGTTCTGACAGTCATGCTGAGGACTTTCTCGATTCGAAAGCAATTTTATTTCTAATTCTTTCAGTCGATACTGTACGAATCGAAATTATTTTTTTAGTGTTGTGAAACTCAAATATATGTTTTACAACTGAAAAAATAATTTCGATTCGCTAAGTATTGATTGAAAGAATTAGATATAAAATTGCTTTCGAGTCGAGAAAGTACTCGATCACGACTGCCAGAATTAGGTCCCAGTATGCAAAATAAGTGAATTTGATAAAAAAAAATTTTTTTGGCCTGATTTTCTATTTGAAAATAAGTGGATATTTTGTAATATTTTTTCGATTTAGTTAATTTTTAAATTTTCAAACTATGCACATATGAAAATTTAGCTTTCCACTAATACCCCGGAAACGATTCCGCGCGCACAAATCAAGCTAGTGTCAATCGATAGGGCATAATAATCTGAATCGACGTCGCTATAGCTGATTTTCTGAAAGACTTGGGGGAAAAGTTATAGCGCAGCACACTTTTTAAATTGTCAATCTATGCATATATATAAATTTCGGTTCCCTTTTTTTACTATTTTCAATATATTCGGCATACTTTTAACCAGTATTTTCCAAAAGCTAGGTTAAATTTTATGTAATTCCTCCTGAAGAGCTTTTTTACATCGTCGTTTTTACATAGGTGGGCATTTTCCTGTCGATATAACTTTACAAATTTGCAATGAATTACATAAAATTTTACTTAGCTCTTTCACAATACTGGCTAAAAGAATGCACAAAAAATATTAAAATTTATAAAAGTTTAAACATTCTTTAAACTTTGAAGTAGTGCAGGAGTTTGACTTTAGCGTTGAAATACGCATTATTTTATGTTTTTGTTTTATATCAATCTTAATAGAACTAAAAATTTTGTTTTGTTTGTAATTTCTTCTTCTCAATCGCATTTTTATTAAATATTATAAGACCGAAAAAAATGTACTAAAAGTATACGAGTTTCGCTTGGAGTAACTGTATAAAAATTAAGTTTTTCACTAATAAATCTGGGTTTATACTAATAACTCGAAAACTATTCCGCGTGCACATAGTATCTAGCTAGTATCAATCGATAGAGCATAAAAATCTGATATCGTTACAGTTTATTTATATATAAAAGACTAGAGGGGAAAAGTTATAGCGTTAGAAATTTTTAATTATAAACGTATGCATATATATTTATAATATTTGTCTGTCCAATAAACTTTGTAAACAAAAAATGTACAATTCAAGCAGGGTTGCTAATCTATTAATATGCTGTCAAATCCAGCGATTAATATAAAAGTTTTTTTTTCTATTAGTGGGATATCTAGGGAGTTTTGCAAAATATTTTTAAGACATTATTTTTTAACGAAAGTGATAAAAACTTGAAGTTAAAAAACAAACCAAGAACTTAACATTAGTAAAATTAAGTTATTTATAAGATACACAATAATTTTTAAAAAAAAATTAACCGACTATAATTGATTATACATACTATAAAAACGTAGACTTGCCGATATAAGTGATCAAACTTGTTAAATTTCCAAAAAAAAAAAAAATTATTTAGTTTTGTTGTTCATAAAATAGAAACGATTTCGCGTGCGTTCATGTAGGTAGTACCAATCGATAGAGCATCATGATAGAAACATCATGGTGACAATTATTGGAACATGATCTCCTATATAGAAATATTGTAGGAATCGGAATATGATGTTGTCACTTTCGAGAAATTAACCGTTTATACCCAAAAAAGTTTAAAATTAAAAAAATCCATAAATATATATGTAGTTTGTTACTATTTAAAATAGATAAATTTCATTATAAGTAATATTCAAAATTAATATCTTATTTCTGCTAAGCGAAAGAACTTTTTCCTTCGCACAACTACATTTAAAATAAAAACAAAATTAATAATTCTTTCACACATCAGAAACAGGCAGTAAATTTTAAGTAAACAAAAGAAATACTCAAATCACATAAAAATTATATCATTAAAGCAACTCTAAAAATTCTTAACGCAAAAGAATACATTTAAAAAAATTATGCCTGTGTTAATAAAAATGTTTTTTAATTTAATAAAGGTTTACAAAACAAATTTACAAATCAAAAACTTAAAATTTTTTTTTTTTGAATGGAGAGCTTTTTGCCTAACGATAGAAAAATATTAAATAAAAACTATCTTGTCTCAAGCAACAGCTGCCGTATTCATAAAAATATTTGGCTTAAATATTCTGTTTCTGGGTTATTAGTAAAAACCTAAATTTACATGTGTGCATAGTTTGAACATTTAAAAAGTTTGATGCGCTCTAACTCCCCACCCCCCCAAGTCTTTAAGAAAATAAGCTATATGGATATCGATTCAGGTTTTTATGCCCTATTGATACCACCTATATATGAGTATGCTTATTCGTTTTTATTTTATAAGCGCAAACCTATGCATTTATATTATTTATGCAAAACAAAACGCAAGTGATACTAAATACTACTTTATTATCAACTCTGGAAATAGTTTGCCAAAAAACAAAAAGTTTGTTTTGTTCTTGTGCGTTTAGAAACTTAAGGCCGTGTCCGATACAACTTCGTCGCTTTGCGTGACGTTTCTAATGCCCAATCCACACGTTGCAAGTATTATTGATCAGCTTGCTACTTTAAAGGCGAGAGAGACGAGGAAAGAAACGATTCGCTGTCTCTCTCTTTCGTCTGTAAATTAGCAATAAGATCAATAAGAAAAGCGCAATGCAAAATGTGTATGACACAATAAAGACTTTGAAAACACTCACGCATTGTTTTTTTTTTACCTGTTATAAAAATAAAAGTTAAGAATGTTATTGGACGATTTATTGGAATCAAATTGGACGAAAAATAAATAAAAATAAACGAAAATTATACTAGCTAATTGTCAAAGCGTGCAAAAAGATGACAGTAGCCTAACTTTTCGCTTAACGCTGCGTTAGAAGTTCTTTATATTACATGTTTCGTATATGTATGTTTATTTCATCTTAGATGTCAAAGCGAATCTGTAACGCAACGCGAAGTAAAAGTTTTATTTGACACGGACTTTATGTATTCTCATCACACCAGACGTGTATATTAAAGCAATCATTGGCAACACTACCAGAATATATTGATCAGCGTTGTCAACGTTCAAATTTCAATACGCACCAAAATGGAGTAAAAACGCACCAAGTTTAGACTTTCTTTTTTATTTAAAATGTTGATTGAATAAATTTTGCTTAAAACGTATAATATTTTTATATTTAAAATATAAAATAAGTGTTTTTAAGTTAATTGTTTTTAGAAAAAAAAAAAAAGAATTAAACATAACAAAAGTAAAACAACTAAGCAAATTTGTTTGTATTCATATATACCAGATAATACATTTTTTTTTAATTTCATAAATTCTATACAAAACTTTTCAAAAAGATACCAAAAATTAATAGTAAGGATACAAAAATAATAATAGTTCAGTGTTTATTCTTTTTTTATTTTAAAATTGTATTTTCTATCAGATGTTTATTATTTTCATATCTATGCATCACCTGAGAACGGCTGGAACGATATGGCCGATTTTTTTTTCAATCGATTCGAAATTTACAGGAGTAAAGAAAAATACCTAGTAAAACACGTAAAATCGGACTATTTAATGTATTGCATACTATTCTCTTTACATTTTTTCTAAGTATAAGCTAATTTTAAGGAAAACGTTAAAAATTTTATATTTTACCTCCTTCCACTTCTCATTTTTCTAAGTTTGCGCAAATTCTAGGAGAAACTCGAAAATTAAACACACTGCCTTCTTTTCAGAGCTGCCTCCTATTACTCCTCACTTTCCTTTATAACAGAAAATTTAAGGAGAAATTTGTTTAAAATTTTTGAAAAGAGATCAAAAAATTTATAATAAATAATAATAAAGCCAAAAATAAAGCAAATTTTTTTTTATTGCTTTTTAATAGTAACGTTTAATTATTTCGATATATCTATAAATATAAAACTGAAACGTTATTGACTAACTGAATGATTCATTATCGCACAACCTAATCGACTGAAGCTCAAAACATCAAATTTGGAACGGACGTTGTTCTCTCGCCAAATCGATCCACTAAGACGACATTTTTCGAAATTCGAATGTTAACGGGATAAAAAAGGGTAAAAACATGTAAATTCGCTTACCTTATCATATCTAATAAACTAAAAGAGCTAAAAAAATTAATACTTATCGTTGGTCATTAAAAACAAAAAACGACAGGTGTCTGAATCAATTTCATATAAATTTTTTCTTTGATTGAATAAAAAATATCATATCGGGAATAAAATTTTATAAATTTAATAATGAAATTTCATTAACACACAAGGCAAAATAAAAAAAAACTGCATTTACAATATACCATTTAATAAATGAGGGTCTATAATAGTTTTTATAAAAATTCGGTTCCATGGATAATTATGTTATAAGTAAAAAATATTTTTGTGCATTCTTAAAGCCCAAGTTTTCTATATACCTATATAGAAAAAAATCGTGGTTTGTTCGACAGTTTGAAATTTGAAAACGATTGGATAAATGGGATACTTCATTCTGCGGGTTTGTTTGCAATTGCTACGCGAAGCTTTTGAAAAAAAGAAAAATCCACAAAATAGGGTAAAAAGTCGTACCCTTGGGTACTTTTTTTAAACACATCTTTTGCAAAATAATATTGCTTAAAATTAAAACCTATGTTCTTAACTATAAAGACAGTAAACAAATAAAGTATATTCCAGGGCAGAACTTGGTAAAAATTCATAATTTTGGTACTTTTTGCTTAAACGTTCATTCTGAAATATATTTTTTTGAACTGGAGACATTTGTTCTTAAACATAAAGGTGGAAAGCAAATAAAGTAAATTTGAGGTCAAAATAGGGCGAACGTGCGCACTTTTGAGACAGTTTTTGTTTATAGAAATATTTTAAGATAAAATAAGTATAGAAAACTAAATCAAATGTCTGTATTAATTTTTTTTTTTTTTTTTGGATAAAACACTTTCTTTAAATGTTGCATTAATTTTCACGTGAACGAAGTTGCGGGTAAAAGCTAGTAGTCCTCATCCTTTTATGAAACACTTGCTGCAGAAACTTTCTTCAGTTCTCTTTTGAAACTGCATTCGTGTCCATACAATATAATTATTATTATTGGTAGTGTATAAAGTAATTTCTAAAAAAATTTAAGGAATAGAGCTATTACAAAAAGCTTTATAAAATACATAACTGAAACTTAACTCATAGAATAAATTCGAAAAAATGAAAAATGTTGAATATAATAAAGTTGCTTATGAAAAAGAAATAATTCCCAATATCTATTTGTTAAAATAGTTGAGTTAAATACATTCAATTTATAAAGTATCACTATCCAGTGTGACACAAAGAATGCTGACGAAGGCCGTAGCGGGCTAGAAAATGCATTACATTCTGCTGGTGTCTAATAATTGTAAATTTTTCTGTACATAAATATACTTCATTGCTATCCAACGGAAAGCTAAGGTAAAATGTAACAAGAAAATACAATATAATAGTCTGGTAGTGTATAAAGTAATTTCTAAAAAAATTTAAGGAATAGAGCTATTACAAAAAGCTTTATAAAATACATAACTGAAACTTAACTCATAGAATAAATTCGAAAAAATGAAAAATGTTGAATATAATATAATTATTATTTTAAGATATTCATTCATTTTCTATGCCTTCTCTCTTTCTTTTAATAACAAACTCACAAAAATTTATTGTAAACGAAACAAAGTACACTTTTCCATTCGTCTTTCTCCTTTCATCATCAAACTCAGATGTTTTGCAGCAAATGCTTCACAATGTGGAATGGGATATAAGAGTAGTTAAGAATAGTACACAAAATCAGCTTAAGTAATCTTTTTGATATGTATTTTTGATGTTTGTTACAATTTATTTTATTAAAAAGTTTTCAGATGTTATTGATATTGTCATCCTTATATATCCGTTTGAAATTCTCGCATACATTTTACCGAATGTAATGCAAACAATAATATTCAGCGAATAGCTCGCAAATACGAATCCGAATATTCGCCGCACCACTTACTATTTTATACAAAAGGAGCGAATTAATAATATAATTTTTATAAGCCATGCGGGTTGATAATGCGTACCATTTTATTAACACGCTTCTTTTAAAATAATTCTACACAAACTTGAAAACTATGTATGTTCCATAACATAATGGCAGGCAACAAGATAAAAATTCGTACGTTTATCACTTTTTATCAAATAGGTTATATATTAGACATTTTTGTTTTGCAAACTTTAAACATGTTTTTAATTAGTAAATGCAGCAAAAAAATAATGTACACGTAGTAAGTAGCAAAACTGGGTAAAAACTATATCTTTTGGTTCTTTTCATTCATACGATTTGTTTTAGAAAACTGTGCATAAACTTTAAACCCATATTCATTAATAGGAAGGTATGAAAGCAATGACGTACATTTAAGAAGCGAAAGAGCGAAAGATTCTTACTATTGGGACTTTTTGTAAACACGTTTTTTAAATAATTTTTGACAAAATGTATTTGATTTATTTCATGTCTACCAACTTTGTTGCAAAGAATATCACTGAAACAAAATAAAAATAGCTAAATTTTTTAAATAATAAACAAATTGTTAATTTTAAATAATAAACAAATTTAGCGATAAATCAGTAAAAACAACCTATTTTGAGATAAAATTATTGATCTATTAAAAACTTTAGCGATAAAACGCTGAAAAGTTTTATTTGTAAAATTTGATTAAAAATCGCGGAATTGAACGAGAAAATAGCTAAATTGGCAGCAGTGTTGAAAGAAACACAGAGTTACACTTGTCAGCGTTACCATTGTCATGTTTTCCATTTTTTGAAAGATGTGAAAATGTTTACAATTTTTATAGATATATAATCTAAAATTTTAAGTATATTGGATGAAAACATTTAGTGATGTATTTATATAATAAAGCGATCTTATATTGTATCTGTCCTTTATTATTGCAACGTCCAAAATATATGATTTGATGTGCTGAAGTATATGAAGATTATGAAATCAACAGAGTTCACTGTTCAAAGTTTCATGTTGAACTATGTAATGTTCTGTTTAAAAGTTCGATTTTGATAAGGACCTTCTGAAACACGTTGCAGTTTAACTTTTTAATATTTTAAGCACTTTTTCTTCTGCTTATATTTTATTAATAATAAAATATGTAACAAGGGGTTTCTTATACACTTATTATTTATTATTATTATTATTCCTATACTAAATCCCGCGAAGCTTTTTTTGCTTGTCTGCAGGATACCAGAGTCTCTGGCGGGAATCGAACCCACAACCTGGTACTGATAGACTAGCTCACTACCAGCTAGCCTACCGGGGCACCCTCTTACATACTCTTAATCTCGGAAACCAATAAGAATATTGTTTTCCTGTCTTCACCACAATCTAAGCTATAAACTGGATAAAGGAAAAAACTGCGTTAAGTGCATTAAAATTGCCAAAGTATTTAACTTTTATAAATTTTTCAACCTTTTTGGCTCATAGCTCAAATTTTTTGAGTCATCGAGTTCAAACTCTTTCTCGTATGGAATTTCTCGAAGTATGAAACCCTTTCTGCGTTTTGCTAGTTTTTATGTTATTTTGTTTATGTCTATATCTCGGGAAGCAATTATCTTCGCCGCAATTGTAGCTATAGACTATTAGAAAAAAAGTAGAACAAATTAATCAGAACAAAATGCATATAATGCCACACATTGCTAAAATGTCGAAAAACTTTAATTTCTTATCTTTTTGCACCATTTTTGGCCCGTAGCTGCCAAATCGTGGGAAATTCAGTCAAGTAATATTCAGAAAAAATATATATGATCTTAATCTAATTCATAATTCCTCAGATTATATATAACCACTGCGAAATGCATTTTTTCTCATATTCTAGCTGTATTTTATATCGGAAATTTATGAAAGAAATATGTAGCAAAAGGTAAAAGCGTATATTAATTAATATTAATTTTTCACACATATTTTGAATTTTCGATGTTAATGCTGCTGAAAAAGGTAAACAAAATTTGGATTATTTTTTCTGAATATTGCTGTCCATAGTTTGGCTACTGTGGGCCAAAAATGTTGAAAAAATATATTAATTCAAATTAAAATTTTTCGATATTTTAGCAATTTTATGGCATTTGCTGCAGTTTTTTCGCGTTTGCTTGTTACACACTTTTTGCTCCTAGTCTATAGCAGTAATTATGAGAACTAACCTGTAATTGGTTTCTGAAAAAGTTGCATGTTCTTCGACAAAAACGGGTTTTAGCTAAAATTTTCAATAGGCCATAAAATCCGAACGGCAGCTAAACTCATTATATCATTAGATATTCGGTTTAAATATTCGCAAACATTTTAGCGAATGCAAATAGAAAAAATCAACGTATAGGTCGCAAATGAGAATCCGAATATTCGACTCACCCTAATAGATATATGCGGTATTTAGAAGCGCTTTTTACTGATACACATATTTGTATCAAGTGTGTACTTAAATATATATGCATAAAGACTTAAAACATTTTAAGGTCCATAACTCCTAAACTAGATCCTTGGGCGCAAAAAAAACGATATCAAAATTTTTTTTTTTCAAAGCACTTCTTAATGCTTTATATTTATATACATGTATAATGTCTTCTACTTTTTTTTACTAGAGCGCCGATATCTTTACGTATTGGCGCTTTCATACAAGAACGTTTGCAACAAGCAATACTAAGTGCATACTCAGAACAAAACGAATTTACAATTTACATACATATATACATGAATGAAGAAAAAATTATCTCTTTGTTGCAAAAAAAAAAAGAAATTTCTTTCTATTAAATAACTATCATCATGACTCTAAGAAGCCGGAAAAGAAGAAAACTGCATGGAAAGAAGTTGGAATGGCAATGGATTATTTTGGGTTTATTTTTACTTCAACACCATATGACACGTTTATGTATTTTTTACAACTACCAGCCTTTGAAGTCGACCGCAACATTTACGTATCCGAAACATAAGAGTAATAAGGCCTTCATTCTATTTTATACGACGGTTGCGACCGTATGGCCATAGAAAAAGCAAAAATTTAAATTACATCATTTTTGTGTTTTCAAATTGAATATTTAAGGGAAAAATAAACAAAAATTTTAATAAATTAAGATTTTTCTAAGAATATTTACAAAAGAAAATTAAGCACGTTTACGACGGAATTGTGAGTAAATAGATTGCGTTTTAAGAAATGTACGCTCGTACATCCTAGGTTCTTACGACGTACTTATTTCTTTGCTGCCTTTATCGTAAAGAACATACGTTTAAATTTTAAGCAAAATTGTTTTGAAAAAAACGTGTTTACAGAAAGTATCCAAAAGTTGGATATTTTACCCAGTTTTGTCGACTTTTCTTTATTCCTAAGCCTTTGCGTAGCTATTACAAACAACCACACAGAGAAAATTATCCAATTTGGCCTAGACGTTTTCCAATTTTAAGCGGTCAAAAAAATCACATAAAAGGATATAAGAAAATGAAATAAAAAAATATATTTTCTTAAAAAAAAAATTAGTTTATAAGAAACTATTTATTTAAAAAATAAAAACGTAAAATAAAATTCATATTAGCCGATCTTTAATCCCAAATTTTTATCTTTTCACTTTTTGGCAAAACTATAAATATAAAAATATAATCTACCATCTGTAAAAATATCGTGATATTATACATTTTCTTTTATTTACTTTTTGTACATTATCTTATTATTCTTTGAATTGCTTGAACTTTGTATCTACAGACCCATTTTTTGTTTTTAAAAGAATTTTGTTTTTAAAATACCGCAGAAAGTTGAAATTTTGAGTTTTTTTCTAACATTATTTCTGTTTAAATTTATGTTCCTAAAAATGTTAAGGGCGTAGGTCAATCCACTCATTATTTACTTCTTGAATATTCTTCAAATCTACTTAATTCGGCACAATATCACATAATTGAGAAACACTGAGCTGGATTACTTTGCTATACTAACGGCCCTTTTCACAATATATAATTATATTTATTTAACAAGATGTACGTTAGGTTAACAAACACTTCTTAACAAACGGTTAAGAGTTTCGGTTTCACCACCTTTCGGTTACATAATAAAAACTTTAGATAGCATGTGTAGCAATACCATCACCGCTTGTTTACGAAAAATCGTGTTATGAAAAACAAAAAAATTGATTTTCAATTGTATATGTTTTTTTATAAATTTTAATATCATAAATAAAGTTTTTGTTTTCAGATAAAGGAGCTTTACTCTACGCAATAAAAGCGAACATATGAACATATTTGATCAAAAGATATGTATTGATATGTATGTATGTACGTCTGTGGAAAAATTCAATAGCCCAACATTTTTTGTAAAAGAAAATAATAATGATACAAATTTGATCTTATTTCATTATAAGGACCTTTAATTCTTAATTATTATAAGGAGTAATAATAATTACATAGCTTAATGATTTTTGGATCAATGGTCATATTTGTGTGTGTTTTTGAAACGAATCATGTCCGAAATAAAAGGTACATATTGGCAACAAATACTTGCGTTAAACATACAATAATTTCACAAGCTTTTTAATATTTTTCAAGATATACCGAGAAATAATAAGAGTTCCAATTTTTAAGAACATTTTTAATTCTCGTTTTTACACTACCTAAAAAATTTTGTTTAAATGAAAATTTGTATTGCTATTTTTCTATTTTCTTTTGATTTTTATTTTAACAAAAACTTAGCCGGGATATTTTCTTCGGTTATATTTAACAACTTTTTCGTTAACTAGTGAAAAGTAAATTTTGCTAACTTACGGCTAATGTTTCAATTAATATTTGATCATAGATTGTGAAAAGGTGTTAAAGCTTCAATAGGTTTTAGAAGCTCGTTATTAAAATCGAACATTTTTACAGAACATTAAAAAATGCAGCATAAAACTTTGAACAATTAACTCTAAAGTCCAATTCAGCATCTTCATATACTTTAGCACCTAAATAAAATATATTGGGGATCTTTAACACGTTCAAGATTTTCTTGATAGTTTCTTACATTACTGTTTGTCAAAATTTACAAAAATTTACGTAGGCTGGACACAATTTTTAAGAAATTTACTTTCAAGATGGCAAACAATTTAGAAAGACACACAATAAATTTGCTCACTAAACTTGTAATCAGCTGTTTTCTTGAATGTAATGAAACACTCAACTTGAAATAGAATTTTAAAAGCAAGTTCGGGTCAATTTTTAAAAAGGTAAACCAGTGTGAGTGTATTAACACTTGAAACACAAAACCTGATCGTGTAACCCTCAAATAAGGTATGTAGTATTAAAGGGGTACACAAAATTAAACAACCTTGCAATAACAAAGATCTGTTAGTAGCAAAAAATCAACACTTAATATTTTCATCTAATATACAGCAAATTAAATTACATATTCGTAAAAAATAAAATAATATGAAATGTGTTTTAAGGCAAAATTTTCATACAAATCTTTCTTACAATATAACTCAAATCCACTGTAATTTTTATGAATACGGCAGTACATTTATAAAAACTTTATATTATTTTAAAACTTCTTAAATTAACCTGCCAAAAAAAGGAAAAGTTTTTCATAATGGCAACGCTGGTAAAATGCAACTTTTTTTTATTCCAAAAATATTTATAATTTATAAGAGTTTAATTAAACAAATTTTCATTCAGAATTCGTTTTATAAACCAGAAATATTTTTTATAAATACGGCTTCAAAAGTATAATTTTTAAAAACATTAATACTAAGTTTCATTAAACAAACAAAAAATTAAATCAAATTGCAAATGTCGTATTCAAGATGTGTTTATACACATGTAGGCAGAAAATACTACAACAAAAACAACAGTTTTTTTGTATTGGATTGTTAGCGCCTACTGTTTGAAATGTCAAACATTTCTAATAAAGCATTGTAAAACCAAGACATACTATCGGTTTGAACTGTCAAATTCGCAGCCACCTAATATAAATTTGTTTTGGACATGCACGAGTATAAGAATATATTTGCTTCTTTCACTCTTACTTTTACAACACTTAATATTTACTTAAAGCTATTAAGGTCAAGTGATATCAAAAACCATTAGTGTGAGTGACCAACTATATAAACGTAACTACTACATATGATCAGGGCTATCAGATTTTTCTTAATCTTCATCGCAAAATAGTGTATCGAAAATCGCCAAAAATGTTAAAATTTTATTTTTTAAAACTTTTGGTAAAACAAATTTGCGAAATAACTACTTTGTACTCGTATTTATATAAAAAAGTATACAAGAGTAATTTTACCTTTATTAAAATTGTCTAAATTTAGCCGTATTCTAGTAGATTGTTTAAATTGTAGTATTTTTGACGTTTTAAAATAAATATATTAAAACTAAGGATTTGTAAGTTCAGTTAATTGAATTCTTCTTAAATTTAATTTAAACCAGGGGCCTTGTTCTGACAGTCATGCTGAGGACTTTCTCGATTCGAAAGCAATTTTATTTCTAATTCTTTCAGTCGATACTAAACGAATCGAAATTATTTTTTCAGTGTTGTGAAACTCAATTATATGCTTTACAACTGAAAAAATAATTTCGATTCGTTTAGTATTGACTGAAAGAATTAGATATTAAATTGCTTTCGTAACGAGAGAGTGCTCGATCATGACTGCCAGAATTAGGTCCCAGTATGCAAAATAAGGCCTGATTTCTATTTGAAAATATTTTTTGTCGATTGAGTTAATTTTTCAATTTTCAAACTATGCACATATGTAAATAAAGTGTTCCACTAATATTTCGAATACGATTCCGCTCGCAAAAATCTGGCTAGTGTCAATTGATACGGCATACAAATCTCAACCGATATCAATATAGCTGATTTTCTCAAAGACTTGGGAGGAAAGTAATAGCGCATCAAACTTTTTAAATTTTCACTATGCACAAATATAATTTAGTTTTTCACTAATAACTGGAAACTGTTCCGCGTGCATATTTCTAGCTAGTGGCAATCGATAGGGCATAAAAATCTGAATCGATATCGATGTAGTTTATTTTCTGAAAGACTTGTGGGGGATAGTTATAGCGCAGCAAACTAACACCTTAACACCGTAAGTAAATTTTTAAAATAATATTAAACAAAACCGATTGAGAAAAAGAAATTATGGAAAATTCTGTAAAATATTAGTTCTATTAAGATGGCTATAAAACAAAAACATAAAATAATGCGTATTTCAAGGCCAAAGTCAAACTCCGTGACTACTTTAAAGTTTAAAGAATTTTTTTGCCTTTTATATATATCAATATTTTTTGTTTTTCCCTTTATATTTTAACTATTTTCAATATATTCGGCATACTTTTAACCAGTATTTTGCAAAAGCTAGGTTACATTTTATGTAATTCTTCCTGAAGAGCTTTTTTTTTGTGCTCATTGCAATTTATAGTGTGGTGGGCATTTTCCTGTCGATATAACTTTACAAATTTGCAATGGGGTTAATATCTCTTCAGGATGAATTACATAAAATTTAACTTAGCTCTTTCACAATACTGGCTGAAAGGATGCACAAAAAAATATTAAAATTTATAACAAACTCACAAAAATTGCTTGTTCATGAAATAAAGTACACTTTTCCATTCGTCTTTCTCCTTTTATCATCAAACTCAAATGTTTTGCAGCAAATGCTTCATAATATGGACTGGGATATAAGAGTAGTTAAGACAAATGCACAAAATCAGCTTGATAAATCTTTTTGATATGTATTTTTGACGTTTGTTACAATTTATTTTATTAAAAAGTTTTGAGATGTTATTGATATTATCATCCTTATATATCCGTTTGAAATTCTCGCATACATTTTAGCGAATATAATGCAAACAGCAATAATCAGCGAGTAGTTCGCAAATACGAATCCGAATATTCGCCGCACCACTAATTATTTTATATAAAAGGAGCGAATAAATAATATACTTTTTATAAGCCATGCGGGTTGATAATGCGTACCATTTTATTAGCCCGTATAAATAATAATAATTAAAAAGACTTCGAGCTCAAGATAAGTTCTCTTATTTATATATCGCTCATTTCGTGCAAGGCCGTCACAACTCAAAATTTGGCATTTTCGAGTTAGTAATGCAGAAATGTTCTTCTCTTAAATCTCTACAAATTGATCTAAGAACGGAGAGAATTATCGAAAAAATAACGGTAATACAGATGCTTGTGACGCTATGACCTCTCGTAACAAACTTGAGCAATTAACATCAACAAGGTCACATTTCAGTTTGTGTTTGGCATTCCTCTTGTACATGTGGTTTTCTTTGTAGCAAAAAAGAAACATTTGATTTTATAACTGTATTTTAGTGAAAGAGAAGGTAAAAAAATAATAGGTTGGAATCTTAAAAAGGCTCTCCTGTAAAGTTTCAAATTTTGAGTTGTGACGGTCTTGCACGAAATGAGCGATATTATAAAGGTCGAATAAAATACAATATAATATTTAATAAACAAATTATTATTTTTAAATAATAAGCAAATTTAGCGATAAATCGGCAAAAATGACCTATTTAGAAATAAAACTTTTGATCTATTAAAAACTTTAGCGATAAAACGCTAAAAAGTTTTATTTGTAAAATTTGATCAAAAATCGCAGGATTGAACGAGAAAATAGCTAAATTGGCAGCAGTGTAGAAAGAAACACACAGAGTTACACTTGTCAGCGTTACCATTTGTCATATTTTCCATATTTTTGAAAGATTTTCAAATGTTTACAATTTTTATAAAGATTTTTATAAATATATAATCCAAAATTTTTAGTATATTGGATAAAAACATTTAGTGATGTATTTATATAATAATGCGATCTTATATTGTATCTGTCCTTTATTATTGCAACGTTGTTTAATTTTACTTTTTACTATTTTAAGCACTTTTTCTTCTTTATTCTTCTTATATTTTATTATTAATAAAAAAAGTATCAAGGGTTTTCTTATACACTCCTTACATATTCTTCATCTCGGAAACCAATAAGAATATTGTTTTCTTGTCTTCGCCACAATCTAAGCTATAAACTGGATGACGGAAAGCTTAAAACAAACTAACCCGAAAAACTGCGTTTAGTGCATTAAAATTGCTCAAATATTAAATTTTTAAACATTTTTCACCATTTTTGGCTCATAGCTCAAATTTTTTGAGTCATCGAGTTCAATCTCTTTCTCGTGTGGAATTTCTCGAAGTATGAAACCCTCTCTGAGTTTTGCTAGTTTTTATGTTATTTTGTTCATGTCTATATCTCGTGAAGCCACAATTGTAGCTATAGATTATTAGAAAAAAAGTACAACAAAATGCATTTAATGCCACACATTGCTAAAAGGTCGAAAAACTTTAATTTTTTATCTTTTTGCACCATTTTTGGCCCGTAGCTGCCAAATCGTGGGAAATTCAGTCAAGTAATATTCAGAAAAAAAATATGATTTTAATCTAATACACAATTCCTCAGATTATATATAACTACTGCGGAATGCATTTTCCACATTTTCCAGCTGTATTTTATATCGGAAATTTATGAAATACATATGTAGCAAAACGTAAAAGCGTAAATTTATTAATATTAATTTTTCACAAATATTTTGAATCTTCGATGTTAATGCAGCTAAAAAAGATAAAAAAAAAAATATGGAAAGATTATTTTTTCTGATTTACTTCTATTAATTGTCCATAGTTTGGCTGCTGTGGCCCAAAAATGTTGAAAAAAAATATTAATTCAAATTAAAATTTTTCGACATTTTAGCAATTTTATGGCATTTGCTGCAGTTTTTTCGCGTTTGCTTGTTACACACTTTTTGCTCCTAGTCTATAGCAGTAATTATGAGAACTAACCTGTAATTGGTTTCTGAAAAAGTTGCATGTTCTTCGAAAAAATCAAGTTTTAGCTAAAATTTTCAATAGGCCATAAAATCCGAATGGCAGCTAAACTCATTAAATCATTAGATATTCGGCTTAAATATTCGCAAACATTTTAGCAAATGCAAATAGGTCGCAAATGAGAATCCGAATATTCGACTCACCCTAATAGATAAATGCGGTATTTAGAAGCGTTTTTACTGATACACATATTTGTATCAAGTTTGTACTTAAATATATTTGCATTACGACTTAAAACATTTTAAGGTCCATAACTCCTAAACTAGATCCTTGGGCGCAAAAAAGCGATATCAAAAATTTTTATTTTCAAAGCACTTTTTAATGCTGTATATTTATATACATGTATAATGTCTTCTACTTTTTTTTACTAGAGCGCCGATATCTTTACGTATTGGCGCTTTCATACAAGAACGTTTGCAACAAGCAATACTAAGTGCATACTCAGAACAAAAAGAATTTACAATTTACATACATATATACATGGATGAAGAAAAAATTATCTTTTTGTTGCAAAAAAAGGAATTTCTATTAAATAACTATCATCATTACTATATTATTTGTTATTTTGAACACACTTCAACACCACATGACACGTTTATGTATTTTTAATAACTACCAACCTTTGAAGTCGTCCGCAACATTTACGTATCCGCAACTTTTACGTAAGAGTAATGAGGCCTTTATTCTACTTAATACGACGGTTGCGACCGAATTGCCGTAGAAAAAGAAAAATTTAAAATTTAAATTACATTATTTTTGTGTTTTCAAACTGAAAAAAACAAAATAAATTAAGGAAAAATTAAACAAAAATTTTAATAAATTTGGATTTTTCTAAGATTATTTTCAAAAGAAAACTAAGCACGTTTTTCGACGGAATTGTGAGTAAATAGATTGCGTTTTAAGAAATGTACGCTCGTACATCCTACGTTCTTACGACGTACTTATTTGCACAGATTACACACATATGTATATGTAAAAAGTGACGTGTGAAAAAGGCATAAATCAGGTGCGATGGCAGCTTTCGAAGAAACAGACAAAAAGCGTTTTTTTGTAGTGAAGTGGCAATGTGTAAAAACAGGCCGCTAAAATCAACACAAATTGCTCGACCAAAACAAAAATAACAAAATACAAACCACGTTTAACAAAAGCATTAGTTCAACAAATGTTATATTTTGTGCCAAAAAATGTATTTAGTATTATTTTTTTGTTTTATAATGTTATTTACTTACTTAAATATTATTAACTAGTGTTGCGATATGCTTAAAAGTTAATTTTTAGAACAGTTTTGCAAATAAATCTCAACTAAATAAATTTTTGTTCATTGTATTGCGGCATAAATTATGGCTCAAAAAGAAATGAAGAAGGGCAGCTTTCTAAGAAAGAGACAACAAATCTTCCGTCTCGTGACATATCTGTGGGTAATCTGTGCTTATTTGTTTGCTGCCTTAATCGTAAAGAATATACGTTTAAATTTTAAGCAAAAGTGTTTTGAAAAAAACGTGTTTACAGAAAGTATCCAAAAGTTGGATATTTTACCCAGTTTTGTCGACTTTTCTTTATTCCTAAGCCTTTGCGTAGCTATTAGAAACAACCACACAAAAAAAAAATATCCAATTTGGCCTAGACGTTTTCCAATTTTAAGCGGTCAAAAAAATCACATAAAGGATATAAGAAAATGAAATAAAAAAATATATTTCAATTCAATTCAAAATGTTTCAATTAACATTTGATCATAGATTGTGAAAAAGGCCGTAAAAGGTGCAAAAGCTTCAATGGGTTTTAGAAGCTCGTTATTAAAATCGAACATTTTTACAGAACATTAAAAAATGCAGCATAAAACTTTGAACAATTAACTCTAAAGTCCAATTCACCATCTTCAGATACTTTAATAAAATTTACAAAAATTGAAAGAAATTTACCTTCAGGATGCCATCCAAAAAACAATTTATAGAGACACACGATAAATTTGCTCACTAAACTTGTAATCAGCTGTGTTCTTGAATGTAAATTGAAACACTCAACTTGAAATAGAATTTTAAAAGCAAGTTCGGGTCAATTTTTAAAAAGGTAAACCAGTGTGAGTGTATTAACACTTGAAACACAAAACCTGATCGTGTAACCCTCAAATAAGGTATGTAGTATTAAACGGGTACACAAAATTAAACAACCTTGCAATAACAAAGATCTGTTAGTAGCAAAAAATCAACACTTAATATTTTCATCTAATATACAGCAAATTAAATTACATATTCGTAAAAAATAAAATAATATGAAATGTGTTTTAAGGCAAAATTTTCATACAAATCTTTCTTACAATATAACTCAAATCCACTGTAATTTTTATGTATACGGCAGTACATTTATAAAAACTTTATATTATTTTAAAACTTCTTAAATTAACCTGCCAAAAAAAGGAAAAGTTTTTCATAATGGCAACGCTGGTAAAATGCAACTTTTTTTTATTCCAAAAATATTTATAATTTATAAGAGTTTAATTAAACAAATTTTCATTCAGAATTCGTTTTATAAACCAGAAATATTTTTTATAAATACGGCTTCAAAAGTATAATTTTTAAAAACATTAATACTAAGTTTCATTAAACAAACAAAAAATTAAATCAAATTGCAAATGTCGTATTCAAGATGTGTTTATACACATGTAGGCAGAAAATACTACAACAAAAACAACAGTTTTTTTGTATTGGATTGTTAGCGCCTACTGTTTGAAATGTCAAACATTTCTAATAAAGCATTGTAAAACCAAGACATACTATCGGTTTGAACTGTCAAATTCGCTGCCACCTAATATAAATTTGTTTTGGACATGCACGAGTATAAGAATATATTTGATTCTTTCACTCTTGCAAGAAGCATAGGCAGTATCAATATACTGTATAATATGAAGCCAAACTGCTAACTTCAAAGTCGCACATGTACAAAGATTTCACAGCTTCAAAAAATAACATTTTTGTAAAGAACGATGGCAACAATACAGATCTAAATTTAGATAAAAATGTTAAATTAATACATTTAAAGCGCATATATCGAACTTTTTATCATATTAGATCAATATATATGCACAGCGGAATAAATTCAACCAAAAAAAAAAATCTCCGTTAAAAATGTCCTCAATCTACGATGTCCTTACATTAGCCGCAAGGAATATAAAATTTTGAGGACAGGCTTCATAGTATGCAAAAGTCCTCATAGTATGAGGTGCATATATAACGTGTATGCAAAGTATCAGCTGTGCATATATATATATATATATATATATATATATATATATGTTTAATTATATTAGGGTGGGTCGATTAAATAATCGCCCAAATGACAAGGAAACCCGTATTCTAGGGATCAAAATAAGAAAAGAGGCCCAAGGAACCATACCTCTAAAATGAGTTCTGATGTTTCTTATTTTGACCCAAAGTCAAATTTTGAAAAATCCCATTTTGACCCATTTAAAGTGCCCCAATCGAGTCTAAATGTATTACCGACCCCGCTAACTTTGGAGGGCCGACCCACCCTTGTCATTTGGGCGATTTTTAAATCGACCCGTCCTAGTGTACATATTTGTTATCCATTTTTTTTTAAAGAAAAATCTGCAAGAAAAACATCTGTCAAATTACTTGGTTACGTATGATTATTATTTAATTCCAATTTATTAACATGCATACGCCATGTGGTACAACTGATAAATCAAAATTTAAAAAAAGCAATTCAGTTTTTTTGCCGGGCACATGCAAATTTATTATCAAAATTTATTTTGAGGAATAAAAAATTAATTATTAATAAGATTTATTGATAACGTGCTAAATTCCCAAAAAATTTGGTTAAAAATTTAATCAAGTGTATTAAACGCTTAAGCAAGTGAATTAAACGTTTTATCAAGTAAATCAAACTTATAATTGATACTATTAATTTCTACACTTTATAGGGTCTAAGATTAATATTGAAGAGATTACAAACGATATGAAAAACTTATATTTACCTATTCTGTGTGTTTAGAAAGAATTTAGTACATAGCTGCTTGGATAAAAAATCAAACAATAATGCAAAAGAACATATGTCAAATTTCAACAGAAAACAGGGACTTTGGCCAACAGGAACACATTCACCTCTTGCTGCGAGACACCCTATTCGCGATTTTATTAGAGGCTTTAGCCATTAAGTTATTTTTAAAGAGACTTCACCAGTGATAAGCACAATGGTAACTTCCCCGTTTAAACTCTCTTCAACCGCTTTGTTGAAGATCTGCCAATTTAAGGCCAATCTAGATGTTAACCTCAAGCTGTTCCCTCTGATTATGGAATATATCTACTTCCCCCAAAATGTTCCAGTCAGTTTGAAATAAATAGTAATTGAAATAGAAGTCTTTTTGGGCTACAAAACGGATGAGTAAAAAGCCTCTTTCAAAATGTATGTAAATGTTTTTTCTGTAATATCAACATGCCGACGAGGGTTGTCATGGCTGACAATAATAGATTCATATCTAGTAAGGTTTTCTAAACGTTTTTTATGGATTTCTGTCTTCAAGTAAAATGATTTATCGCTTTTTTTGAGCTCCAAATTCAAAACGCGCTTTGCTTAATTTTAGATACAATAATATACGCCTTGATAGAATCCTTGCGGTCACAAATTTTATCTAATACCTTATATTCTTCCACTTGTTTTTATATTACAAACAATTTTTAACAATTTTCTTATATTTTTTCCTAAATATTAAAAAATTCGTGAAAGTATCTTACAACTACTTTACATATATTTTAAACAACTCAACTTAAATGTGAACATGTAAACCAAATAATAAAATAAATTGGTTTAAAACTAATCTCGTTATTTGCAATAACAATTTCAACCGCAATGGTTAAACAAATATTACAAAAAAGTCAAATTATACAGTACTCAACTGTATTAGCATAAAATAAATAATAGAATATGTCATTTTGTTGACATTTGCAATAAACAAAAGGAAAAATTCATTTAAAAATTCGTGTAACAATATTAAACCGATACGAAAAGTTTACACAATCAATAAATTCTACTCACATTATTGGTTAGTTTGAATAAATTTATTTTAAACAATCAGAATAATATAAACAATAAACAATTTAAAACTGTGTGTATGTTAAATACTATTTTAGTATTTCGTTAACTTAAAAGCAAACGGTCCTATTTAACATTTTGAAAATTTTACAGGAGAAGCAAAAAACTATTTAAAATAACAATTAAAGTTTCAATGATAAATTGCCTAACCAGTTGTTTTTCATGACAATGACAATGTTGCATTTTATGCAAACGATTAGCTTTGAGGTCCCTTAGAGCCATTACGGCCGTTTGCTTATTGCTAAAGAAAATCGCTAATTTTGTTCGGAAAATTCCAAAATTTTGTGGTCATTTGTGTTGACGCAATACATCAGAATCAATGCAAAAAACGTTTCTTAATTTTTGGTAAGTAAGGGCAGTTTCCGTTTTAAGTACCGATTTGTTCATTTGTATAAAATCAAATACGACTTGAAAAGCATTTTAAACTGACAAAAGGTTAATGTCGAATAAAAAATTTTTTTTTGTCAAATCTAAAAAGGGTTTTAAAGGATTTTTAAGGTATTGGCTTGTTTGCTAAGAAACTTAACCCTAGAGTACTTAACATATTTTTCGTACGTTGTAACTAATGACCGACGATTCGACGATGAATTTTGCATTTTTTTTTTTTTTGCCTATAACTTTGGCTTGAAACCAAGTAGGGTATTCATTCGGTTAACCGTTAATCGGTTAACCGATTAAATACGACCCCATTAACTGACCAGTTAAATTAAAATTGCATTTTTTCGATTAACGATTAAACCGGTTAATTTCAGTCGATTAACCGATTAACCGTTTTACATAACTTTTAATTTATTGTACGATTATAACATATTTTTTGTGGTCTTAATTATTTGCTTCGTCTCATATACAAAAGGTATGTGTTTAGAAAATATATTTTCATACAAAGAAGGTGTTCAGTGATCTTCATTTTAAATAAGTGTTTGCTGTCTACAGCTTTTTGTTTCCCATACTTTTTATATGTGTGTGATTAGTTATTTGTTTCTTCTCATATCTGTTCATATCAATCTTTTAACAGCATTAACCGAAAAAATTAGAAGTGTTAAAAATTTAAAAAAATTGAAACAGGACTCTAATGACATAATGGAAGATTTAATATGTTTTGTAAAATCCAGGAAGAGAACTGAGATATGAGATATTCTGTCTTATGGGCTGCTTTTGATTTTTCCAACATCTACGATAAATGAAAGGCTTCATAGTCAAGTTTTATCAAAACTAAAGAAAATATACGCTTAAATCGTAAACATATTAATCAAATTATTGGTATAATTTAAACTATTGAAATAACTAATAAAATGATCCTACATATATATGAATTATTCTTTTGTTTGCTCGTTTTAGTTCAAGAATTGTTATGTTTTTTATGTCATTGGGTATTGTTTTTACTAATAAATTGCAAATAATAAGCAATTTATGCATTTCTATGTATTGAAATTACTTAATTAAAAAAAAAAAATATTAATCGGTTAACCGATCAATATCAAAATTAACCGATTATTAACCGATTAAAGCAAAAGCTCGATTAATTAATCGAGCGATTAACCGATTAAAGCAAAAGTCCGATTAAATGAATACCCTAGTAAATAGGTGTGTTCATGTACAGAAAATTATTGCTTATTTTCAAAAATTATTAGTACTAAGTGTTCTCGTACCCGAAAAACTTGCAAAGAGAGAGTGAAAAAAGAGCATAGAAATTTGAGAGACAAAATTTTTTTTGAAAATTTCTGATAGTAAAATTTTTACTAGCAAGAATTATTCAAACACCTGTTTCATGTTTTTGTTTACATAAGAAAAATCATTTTCATTATTTTTAACCCTTATGTGCGCAGCAAGGTACCCGGGTACCTTTGGCATTTTCAAACCAAATTTTCTCATTGAAATTGATAATCTGCTTGTCTAAGACTTCTTGAGAACTAATAACTTTAAAAAAATTTTGTATTTTTGAAGCAGTCTAGCTTAATTTGTTTTATCATTTGCGTGAGAGACCAATTTACTCTTAACATTCTTAAAGGCGCAGCAAGGTACCCAGATACCTTGCCGTGCAATATAAGGTGTTTTCTTTGCCGCGCACATAAGGTGTATGGGTACACGAGGGTAAAAGATGGCTGTAGAGAGAATACTGGATGGTACTTACTGTGGGGGCTGGTATCTAGTTGAGTGGGGGCTGGTATCAAGTTGCTTGTAGTTCCGCGGCTGAGATATAAGCTGCTCGCTTTCACTATTTGGCGTATATTTTCTTGGAAGATTATTTTTCCGATCGACCAACGTTTCCGCTTGTAAACGTATTACGTTATATTTTCTTTTTCCGGTTGACAAGCTCTGTTTGAAAGCCTCTGTTTTCGACGTTTTAAATCGCCAAAGAGCTTATCTAACAAATCGTCTTAGAAAAGCAACGCGGACGCCCTTCAATTTGTTTTGTGTTTCCTTGTAAAATGTTTGCGTTTTCAATTAATTATTGCAACAATTAAACAAATCTTAATTCTTTTAAATAAACATGTATTTTAATGGGTTTTAAGTATTATTTTTTGTGACACTCAACGAAACAAGTCCACCACTTGAAATTGGTTTGCTGTTAGTTATTAAATTGTATTCAGTTAACTGGTTATAACACTTTTTCCTTTAAATCACCAAATCTAGCTTAAAATTTAGCAGCTTATTTTAATTGAAAAAAAAAAATATTTGCTACTTTTTGACAGATTTCGTTTATTTATTAAGCTTGAGGAAAAAAAGTTTAATTCACTTTGAAAGAACTCCACTGACTGTTTTACAAAAAAAAGTATTCAACTGCCTGCTGATGTTAAAAGGAAAAAAACTGACGAGTAAATATACTCGCTATTGCGATCCATGTAGGGGTTTCATGCCCTGCAAAACATGTAGGGTTTTCGTGCCTAAACATAAGGGTTAAATTAAAAGTTTTTCAATAACATCTGAACCCATTACAGCATAACGTCCAATAAATCGGACGCCAGTTAATTACGTATTTTCAATAAAAAACATACAATTTTTCTTGCGTATTTGATGGTAGCAGAAAGTTTGGAATAAGTTGAAGTTTTGCAACATCGCTCGTAAAGAATAAAAAAAAATTTAACAGTTGTCTTTTTTTATTATTGTTTAAAATGTTTGAACGCGGTTGCAGTATTTTGCAGAAGAGGTAAAATTAAGGAATTATTAAAAATAATGCTTTGCTTTTATAAAACAATTCTATTTCTACATTGAAGCAAACATTATTGTTTCCAAAAATTATTATTTTAATTTTTATATGTGGTTTTTTAAAAGCGTCCGACGTTATGCATTACAAACTTCTGAGTTTGATTATTTGTGGATCTTTTTTATTCTTTTTTGAAAGTGCATGAAATATTAGCTATTTTAAATTGTAAAGATGAAACAGAGTCTACAGAACGTTTAATTTATGTTAAACCACCTATTGAGCAGAGCGGACAGGAAACAGATGAAGTCTGACGATGAAAACGTGGGGAACTGTAGCAACGTTGAACAATTTGTAGAGTGGTTACCACAACGCTAAAAGAGCCTTTGATAAATTAAATCACAGTGTGATCACTGAGATGTTAAAACGTCCCACCTTTACTTATTTACTTATTAGGTATCTTTGCGGAACTGCCAACAGCCGAGTCAAACACGTTAAGGCGCTTAGTAGAACAATTAAAGTTGAAATTGGTGCCGGCCAAGAATGTGTTTTGTCACCATTTCTATTTAATATAGTCCTGGATACTATTCTCAAAACTGCGCTCTAGAACGGCAATGGAATACCATAAGGGCTGCAAGGTCATCTAGATTATATTGATGACGCATATGATATCTGTCTTTTAGCTCACAGCTTTTCAAAACTCGAATGACATCTGTGGAATATAACAGCGAAAACGTATGTGGCTGGCTTTAACGTTAATACAGTAAAAACCAAAAACATCCGATTTAATGCGAGGTCTCAGGAATTATTTAATACAGATAATAATTATTATTATAATGAAATAAATATCATTATTATCAATTATCAAATATTATCATGAAACAATTATCATTAGAATGAAATAAACTGTGAGCTTTTTTGTTATAATCGAAGCATAATTTTCAAAAACGACGGGTCAGGTAACGGTCTAAGATTCGGTCGTCTAAGATACATCCGGCACCCGCCTTTTCTTTCACAGCGCACAAAGGTAACCATATTTAGCACTGATGTGAATTCCACTCTCCTTTGCGGTTGTGAAACTTTAAACGTTGCACCCAGCGACATGCAGAAGATCCAGATTTTTGTGAATCAATGTCTTCGCTGGAGCTTGCGGGGGTTATAACCTATAACAGATTTTAGGAGCAATCCAATTAACAGCCTAAAGCCACAGAAATAAAAATTTATAAAGCAGAAGAAGAAGGGGACGCCCAGATCATATGTGGCGAAGCCAAATCCATGTACAAATAGCTGGAATGGATAAAAACTGTGGTTAGGTGAGGCTGTTAGCACAAGAGAGGAATATGTTCAACCAATTTATTGAAGACTACAAACATAAGATAATATAAACTGTCTAATATGCAAAATATTTTACGTATACCTTAGTGCAAATAGATAATTAATTAGAGAATTACTTAACATAAAGTCATGTAAATTGTCTTTCTAGTATAAAGCAACAACTTCATTTTCATTGAAGTAGAAGGTCAATAAACACTAATAACTCTGTAAACAAAAAGAAATTGAGCATTTACTCAGAAATGTAAAAAAAAATTCCGAGTCAATAAAAGTCTCTTGTCATTATAAAAATATTCAACTAAATGTGGTTAAAAACGTACAAACATTTGAACAGATTTAAACCGGAAAACGAGAAAAAACATAAACAAATAGACACATAATACTATTCTATGCCAAAATAAAATAGATTTGAAAAACCCCATGAATAAACAATAAAAGCATGAAAGCAGGAATACAAAATATGTACAAATTTACATTTTATGTGTACGGTCGAATGTCTGTCTGTGTGAGTAGGTAACTAGAAATCGGCAATATCAACATCAACAGTATAAAAAATAAAAACAGGAATAAAGTACTTAACACCAATGGCGGAAGAAACATTTAAATACCACTATACTCTAAACGCATACTTACAACAACTACTCAAAACTATAAAAACACAAAAATATATAAACAAACATGTATGCATTTAATACAAATACATTTAGCATATGTATGTATTGGTATTAGTAGTGTCAGTTAGTTAGTAGTAAAAGAAGCAATGGGGCAGCAATACTAATAATAACATCAACATCATTGTGTTTATTTTTCAGATCCTTTTTCCATTTTTTAACATTCACATGAGGAGTAATATACTGGCAGAGCTAAAACAACAAAATGAGTTGTGGAAAAGATAGGAAAAATCATGCATACAACAAATACACTAAACATGTTCTACTAAATAGGAGTAGTGAAGCAAAAAACAACAACAACAACAATACAAACAGGAATAGTAAAAACTAACAAGCCAGCCAACGAGCCAACCAACAACTCTAACAAATAATGACAAAATAGGCCTGATTTATGTTTACAACGCGAACGTGACAATCTTAGAAATACGTGCCAAATTGCCACAATTGCATAACTCTGCGACATTGTATGAATAAATCAATATTCCTACACACACACACACACAAAGCGAAATACTAAATTCGCAAACATACACATGTATATTTGTCGTAGTTTTTGAAAAAAAAAAAAACAGAGAAAAATACATACAGAGACATAAACTAACATTATGCTCTTGTGGACAGTATTGCGACTAACAATGTTATTTATTGTAAATAACGGTAACACAACATGATACTACAACAAACATTACGTACTAATACACACAGACACATAAGTGTAAATATAAAGTACGAAATATGTGTGTTTATATATAAAAACAAATAGAACAACTCTTAGTGTACATTTGTGTAGATGTATACACTACAAATACATATTTTAATGCGTAAATATGTGTATTAATATATATGGATGTAGGTATTTACACACAAAAGCATGTGTATGTTAAAAAGATAAATAAACGCTTACAGTTGTGTTGAAATTAATAGAAGACATATCGAAATACTGACCTAACCCTAACTGACCTAAAAATTAAATTTTGCAAAAATTTACAATAATTTATTTATCTATCTGCAACAAACAGAATAACGGCAAACAGGAGAGATCAAAGGGATGACACTTGGTATAAGTATATTAATTTTTATTGTCTATATCCGTCCGTCTGACTAGAATACTTATTAATTTTCGTACAAGCAGAGAAATAAATATATTTTTATATGGCCACGAAAAACCAAGCTATAGTTACATTTAAAAAAAATTTACGAAAATGCTGCGACAAGTTTACTTTAAAATAGCTCTCAATTAATTGTTATTGCAAACTTAAGGTATGTTCAGACCTAACATATTGGACGAAAAAATCAAAAAAGCGTGACCAGTAAATAATTCAAAGTTTAGCTTTATTTTAACTAAGGCCCTAACACGCAACGCCAAAGGATTACATTGAAAGCAAAAACAATGTCATAAATTTTGTGTAATTTTGTTGTTGCTTTTTACAGAAATTTATGTAACGTTTTAAAATTTTTAACGCCACAAGCTATGCAGCGTATGAAATTTTAAAACGCAATGTAAATTTCTGTAGAAAGCAAAAACAAAATTACAAAATATTTGTGACATTGCTTTTGCTTTCAATATTATTCTTTAGCGTTGCGTTTTACATGATTAGGGCCAAAACTTTATTTGTAAAAGGATATTTCTATAATGTAATTTATTAAGTGTTAAATGATATTTGATTTAGCCAAACGTTTTGCAAAAGCAAATACATTTTTAATAAAACTAGTGGTTACTTGTAGGATGTCAAATATTTAATAGATGTGAACATAACTTTATTAAGCATTTATTGATTGATTTACATTATTCTTAAATCAAGAAAAAACAAGGGGCTTAAAGCACAAGGGATTCAAGCGCCATATGTTTAATTTAAATTGTAAAAAAATATGTTAGATGCTATTTGAAATATTACTTTTTAATAAATAGATTTCCTGAGATATAGTTTAATCTAACAAGATAACAAATATCATCTTTTACATATACAAATATCCAAAAATGACATTGGAAGGAACAAAAGTCGCACGTTTACCCCTTGTGCTTTAACCTTTTTTTAAATTTCTAAATAAATGAACTTGTACCTGAAAAGAATGTTAGTAATACCTAATAAGAAAACCACATAGAATACTTTTTTTAAATATCATTTTATTAAGAACGAGCTTTTATGGTTCTTCGTAACATTTTTTAGTCGTCATTACCTGATATTGTTTTATGGAGGTTGTGGGAGTAACTGCACGGCTCGCCTAATAAATCGAGATTTCATGATTACTTTGGCGAAATTTTCTTGATCATTCGCCAGATCATCTTTGTATGAGAGATTCCAGAAGTCATCCTTCTCAGAGTGTAACCATTGCTTGATAATAAAATAAAACTAATACTATGTGCAATAAGGTAAAACAGATATTTTGAAAACATGTGCTACAATAAGTTGTCACATCTAGGCTCAGAAATGCTCTGAATTCACCCCATCAGTTCATGAAAAACGAATATTTGCTCTAACATAAGGGGCTTAAGTGCTCATATACCATTTGTGCTTCAAGCGAAGCAGGTATTTTAATGAGCAGTGCTAATATTGGTCACCATATCTGTCTAGCAGATGTTAATTCCATATTTATCTCTCGTGGTAACAATTCCATATGTAAACTTAATTTAAGAAAAAAAAGGCACTTACACCATTGTGATCTAAGCCCCTCAATTGTTACCTACATACGTATATAAAAACCAGTATAACTTAGTGGACGAGGGGAAGTGGACGCACGGTATCCATTCCTTAAAAGGGCTTTCTTACAACATTTTTAATACAGACTAGAAAAATATTGAAGAAATAGTTTCATAGCTACCTGGGACTCTCAACAAATTGATGTTATGATGGTTTCTGAAACTCATCTGACCTCAAGAAATACGTTTAAAATCAATGGTTATATATTGTATGATACAAAGGACCCTCGAGACAGAGCTTGTGGAGGTTCTGCCATTTTGATAAAGAACCGAGTAAAACACTACTTAATGAGTGATCATCGTGAAGATTATCTCCAAGCAACAAACATTTGCGTTGAGGAATTAAATCGAAACATAGTAATATCATCATTATACTCCCCACCTAGATTTTCTATATCAGAAAGCCAATATAATAAATATTTCAAATCATTAGGACCCTGCTTCCTGGCTGCTGGCGATTATAACGCTAAACACACTTTCTGGGGGTCACGACTTATTACACCTAAGGGTCGTGTTTTGTTTAACACAATTTTTAAAATGGATCTAAATGTGGTCGCGAGCGGACAACCAACATATTGGATTACTGATCAGCAAAAAGTTCCAGATGTCATCGATTTTGGAGTGGTTAAAAACATCCCCGCAGAAACGATTTATGTTGAAGCTTCCTTAGAATTATCTTCTGATCACACACCTACAATTCTTACTATATTAAATCCTAATAGAATTGTATCTCCGTCTGATAACTTAGTGACGTCAGCCACTCAAATTAATTGGTTAAAATATAAAAAATATCTCAGTACCCACTGCACTGAAAATATTCCGCTTAGTACACCGGAGAATGTGGATATTTCTATTGTAAATTTTGACAGTTATCTGAAACTAGCTGTTCGACATTCTAGTGTAACCCTCAAAAAAACCAAAAATAGTAAAATATATTCTGCAGATGTCGAGCGTCTCTTGACTGAAAAAAGGAGAGCTCGAAGAGAATGGCAATTGCATAGATCCCCTCAACTTAAGAATTTACTAAAAGAGTGCACAAAAAGGCTAAGAAAGTTACTGCAGTCTCAGAAAACGGCTTCCCTGGAAAAATATCTTAAGGAACTTGATGCAACTTCTCAATCAGACTACTCTTTATGGCGTGCAGCTAGAAATCTTAATAGACCAGTTATCACTAAACCACCATTAAGAAACTTAAATGGAAGTTGGGCACGAAATGATGAAGAAAAAGGAAATCTTTTTGTTAATCATTTGAAAAACGTATTTACCCCGCATACATCTCCCGATATTGCAGTCGAGTTGCCACCTGTTGCTGTTAGAGCTGCTGTTCCACTTAGATTTGAGATAAAAGAAATCGAAAAGGCTATTCATGATTTAAACCCCAAGAAAGCCCCTGGGTTTGATAAGATCAGCAACAAAATGCTTTTAGAGCTACCCAGCATAGCAAAGAAAATTATTCTCTTGATTTTTAATGCTATTTTACGCCTTGAATACTACCCACAAGAATGGAAAGTATCCTTAGTTACAATGATACCTAAGCCAGGGAAGGATCCTACAAAAGTTGAGTCATATAGACCTATAAGTTTATTGTCTAATATATCAAAGCTGTTTGAGAAGCTGTTAGTGTCAAAATTAACCCCAATTTTAAATGTAAATAGATGTAATCCTAACCATCAATTCGGCTTTAGAAGAGAACATAGCACAATTGAACAAACCCATCGTATAGTAAACGCCATAAGAAAAGCCTTTGAAGAAAAAAAATATTGTTCCGCCCTCTTTATCGATGTTTCTCAAGCTTTTGATAAAGTCTGGCATGAAGGGTTATTACATAAATTGAAGTTAAACTTACCAGTAAACACGCACAAGCTGTTAGAAAACCACTTAGTCGGTCGAAGGTTTATTATTAAAGAAGGTGATTTTGTAAGTTCTCCTCAGCCAATTGACGCTGGAGTCCCTCAGGGAAGCATCATGGGTCCACTGTTATACTTAATATATACCTCAGACATGCCAACAAATAACCACACCCTAACTTCAACATTTGCTGATGATACAGCTTTTTTAAGCGTACACGAAAACTGTCATGAAGCATCTCGCTACTTGCAGAATCATATATTTGAATTGGAAAAGTGGTTAAAACAATGGAGGATAAAGGTCAATGAGCAAAAATGCGTACATATAACATTCACCTTGCGTCGGGAGTCATGTCCCCCTATTAAAATCAATAATCAATTAGTGCCCCAACAATCGCATGTAAAATATCTTGGTATTCATCTAGATCGGCGCTTAACATGGAAATGCCATATAGAAGCAAAACTAACACAAATGAAACTAAAAGCAATTCAAATTAATTGGCTTATTGGAAGAAATTCTGTTCTTAGCCTCGATTGTAAACTCCTACTCTACAACTCTATATTAAAGCCAATCTGGTGCTACGGTATTCAGCTATGGGGCACTGCCTCGGCCTCAAATATAGAAAAAATTCAAAGGCGCCAAAATAAACTCCTTCGAATAATCACTGTCGCTCCCTGGTATGTTAAAAACTCTAATATTCACAAGGATCTCAATGTGCCGTTAGTAAAAACTATTATTACGAAGTACGCAGCAAAATATTTAAAAAGGCTTGAGTCGCACCCAAATCCACTAGCTCGAAATATTTTAAATGACAGCGGCCACTCTAGATTAAGGAGAAGAGATACTGCAGGACTCATCCGAAGAGAAGACCGCTAAAAATCTACATATGTGAATAGAAACCGTGAAGAGAAAAATTTTCGTCTAGCATTGGCAGGACAAAAATAAAGTATTAGTATAAGATTTGATTAATTATTGTTAGTTCATATTTAATATATGAAGATTCAATAAATAAATAATGAAAAAAAAAAAAAAAAAAAAAAAAAAAAAAAAAAACCTGGGACTCTCGCCTAATCATCCATCTATTTGGATCGTTTTCTTAACTTTTCAGTAAGAAAATAATAGACTAATTTCTGTTTAAAAAAAAAATAATGAAAAAGTTTTTAACTAAAATTAAATCATACGACTTTATAAAGATTTCTCTATCTTATCTTAGTTTTTACTAATATTAGACAACTTTTGCGTTTGCTACTTTATAAAACTATTTTTTAACTCAGGCTTTTTCATGAAAGTCGACCTTTGGCCCTTAGAATTAAAGAGTTTACGGAGCCAAATCTTGGAATGTTTTGATAAAATTCAAGTAAGAAAGTGTTTGATAAATATTAGCTGCAAAAGTAGATGATAAAATAATGCAAAAAACTTGTTTTAACATGTTTTAACACTTCACTTTTGTAATTAATTTTAAATAAGAACGAAAATGTATTTAAGACCCTCCATTTTTCTTATCAGTCGATTTTTACGTTTGATATGATAATTAAAAGGCCAAAGTGCCACCTACAAAACAAAAATAAAGCGCATATTCCAATCCAGTTAAAATTTATGGATTTTTGATCGGCTTGGGTTCGATGGTACCCAAAGTGGCAATTAATTCATAAAAGCCGTAGTTTTAAGATATTTTTTTTTTTTTTGTTGATGAGTTATTATAAGCAAAAAAAATACAGCAATTTAAAAAAAAAAAACTAAAAAATTTTTTTAACCCATTTTTCGCCGACCGGTGATTATAATCACCAGCACTCATACTGTTTTTTTTTTTTTTTTTTTGTTGCAATGTTTTGTTTCGCCATTTACTTAAAATCTTTTTTCGTTATTATATTGTCAGTTAACTTGGTGCGGCGATTAAGCACATTATTGTTCTTTGGAAAAAAATACCTTAGTTCACAATTTATGCTGTAACTTTGGAATAAAAAGCGATAAATTAATGAATAAAATTGGAAATGAAAGCGTACTTAATGTGCTTAAATGTACTTGAAATAACAATTGTATTATATGTATTAATATTAGTATAAATTTAATTTAAAGTCCAATTTTTGTTTTTCATAAAATTTTATAAATGTACAAATTTTTTCAAAAAAGTCACAAAAGAGAATATGAATAATCATAAATACATATAGTCAATTCACAAGGTATCCTAACATGTCATATTGTCAAAATGTCCTAATATTTCACAATGGTTTTAAAATATTGTTGTACGGCTCAGCCGCTCAGCGCTGGAGTTTTCTGATTAATTACGACAGCACAATAAACACAGCAAGCAACGTTCTATTTATTTAAGACACTTTTTGTTAACAAACCAACAACAATATTTTTAAACCATTGTGAAATATTAGGACATTTTGACAATATGACATGTTAGGATACCTTGTGAATTGACTAATAAAAACACAACTTTAAAAAAAATAAAAAATAAATTTTTTTTAACTTGTTAGCCGTTCCAAAGAAGAAGTTAATAATATGTATTAGCTTAAATTTGTATCCAGTTTTTGCTTTCACTAAATTCAGTAAATGTAAAAATTAATCTGAAAAAATAAATAATTTAAAACTTTTTGGGAAATCAAAATCACAAAAATGAAAATATCAAAAAGTGCCGGGCATTGTCTGGACTTGTTTCCTAAACCTGTATCCTGTATCCTAAACTTCTCTAAAATACATTAAACTAATTCCAACTCCTACTAAATTAATATTTGTTGGCCATTAAATGCGGCAATTATCCCAATTTTGGACCTTTTTAAAAAAAATTATTAAAAATATTTACAAATAATTTTTACAAAAAAAAAAAAAAAAAAAATAAAAAATTACTATATACTGATGTTGAAGGATCCATTATAAAAGATTTACTTTTAATAGATTTAATACTAATAATAAGCTCTTGAATTGTAAAAATTTTAAATTTTTTCTTTTTTTTTTAACAGTTAAAATTGGCTAAATTTGACCGCTTACTGACAACCAAGTATATTACTTACTTGATTGATTTTTACAGCTAGTGATGCAGAATTGTATCTACTTTTACCCAATAATAAAATTTATAATAAAATCTTTATTTCTAAATTTCAATTAATGGCCACTTTTATACCATTTGAACCCAATGTGCGCCGTGAAAATTGCCCAGAACTTTAATGGTTGAAAAAAAAATTGTACACTCAAATTATTATTAGTTTATTTATCTTCTTCAATTATGATTTTCATATTAATCCCTATCAGTAAAAGTTTATTTAACCAGCTTTATTTTATTGAATTTAAGCACTTGTGAATTTAACTGAATTTACACATTGAAAAATTATATTTACGCGAATGTAACAATGAATAGAGTCATTTCCAAGCGGTTTGTTTTCGCTTAATTTCATTGCTTAATAACATCACTTAATTAGGTCATGATTCGCGTTCTAGTTAAAAAAAAAATTACTTGCATACCTACATTTTCCGTCGCTGAAAAAGTTTGTTATAATCAAAATATAATTACATAAAAATACTGTTCAAAAAATACCTGCCGTAAACTTAAGTACTTATATTTTATTATACATACACACATTTACTTACCCATAACCCTATTGTGAAATAAAGTGAATTATAATGAAAATAAAAATATCTGCTTACCTTTTCTTGTTTCAACTGTGGCCCTAACAAAGAGGTGAGCACTAAGTAACTGGATCAGCGCCTTACTATACAATTATAATCCTTCATCCCCTCTCAGTGACATTGTCTTTAAAAGGTTTATACTCCTACAATAACTATAGTAGAGAGGAGTTTTACAACCTAATATTGACATTTCTCACGGAAATTATCAAAATTTTTCAAAGATAAATTAAATGAATTGCTCTTATACTGTGGTATACGGGTAATATGTGTCTGCTAAATTGTCATTATATTATTGGAAATGTTAAAAAGTACTTACCGTATAAATACTTATATAGTTGTATTAAGCCGTAATATGATTCTGGTGGCCATACCATGGCTTGTACAAATTTAAAATTATATTTGCACTTATTTAATCTTTAAAAATATTAGTTTCCAATGCATCGTTTTAAGTCAATATGGGGCAAAAAAAGTACCAAAAGTAATTACTAGATCGTCAGGTCAAGTAATGGATAACGAAAATGAATTTTTTGGTCGTTCGAATTAATATAAGATAAATTGAGTTTCCAGAGAAGGCTCTGTATGGGTGTCCTAGTAGACTTATGATCTAACGGACTACAGTTTGTTGTGTTTGTGTACCTAACATTTTTATGCTATTATTTTAAGCATTACAATTCTAGCTCGTGTGAGCCACGAGTCTGTACACAATATGTAAACCATAAACGTACGTATAATGCCGGTTGTTTTTCTTTTTATTTAACAAGGAGATCAAGCAGATGTACAAGTAGCACCAATAACACTAACACTACCATTTACAACACAAAGGATAATGCAATATAAGCCAATAAAATCTTAACCAAATCTTTCAATTTATTATATATGAAATTCTTTCGACTTTCGTTGTTGCTCCTATTATTTCATTTATGTTGTTCACTTTTTTCATTTTATTTGTGTGGTTATCAACCTAATACTGTGATTTTATTTGGTTGTTTGTAAGTGCTTTGTGAGGGTGAAAGTGTTTATAAAGGTTTTTGTGTATTTTGTTTACTTGTATCCCTGACGTTACTACAGTAGACTGAGTTGTGCAAGTAAGGATTTATTTTTTATCATGTATTGTATGAATGTATTAAGTTTGCATGTATGTGAGTGTGTCTGGGAGCTTTTAAGTGTTTCACTTTTCTTGAAAGTAAAATCCAAAAGAAAATAATCATGTTCATGTGTGGGTCTTAACTGACATTGTATAAATTCACGTAAAGTAGATAAATTTTAGGAAGTATCATAAATTAGCAAATGATTTAGAAAGTTTTTATGTGACGCTAATCATACAGAATACAATTAAATGAGGTCTTAACATTTACAAATATACTTTGCACAAAAGTACACATTTACATAAAGAGTTCCCTAAAAATGACTTAAAAAAATTAATATTGAAGAAGTGGTTTAATTTGTATTTGCGACATGTAGCATTAAAATGCTTCATTTATAAGAATAATTTAAAGACTTCTTTAAAATAAAAACATTCGCAATTCGTTAATAAGATATGAATGCAGTACATTGCATTTCAGAAAAATTTAAGCCGTCACTGACTACATATCGCCCTTGTTCAACAATACTGTATTAACTCTTACTCTAATTTTAAAAATTTTCAGTAGAAGCAAAACAATTTTTAATTTTACATTAAAGGCATATGAAAAAGCATTTTTGAACCAACCGTTTCATTACCAAAAATCAGATAAAAAGCACAATATTTTAACAGCGGTTAGATATGAATATTACGTGTTGGTCTTGATCTCTCAGGTGAAAAGGATGTTCATAACCCTTCACATGTGGCTTTAAAAGGCGGAGTGCATAACAATAGATATATCATAATAATATAAATTTCTGCATCTGGTCGCTCACTGTAGGTTTTATTGGTGAAACGCCAGTGATTATTATGTATTTCATGTCGATTTTTTCTAAAAAGTGAAAAAATTAAAAATTTTGAATTAATACACAATTGTTGAAAAAGTGCGATTTTTAATGTTTGGGGTGTTTTTTTTTAGCATGAGAACTGAAAATGATAAAACAAGACAGAAATATTGTTGGAGTGAAATAATTTTTTTTTTATAATCTTGTAAACAATTTCATTGCATTTATTTTTAAAATATGAATTCCGGATATGTGCGCCTTGGCTACGAGATACGTGGCCCATTCGATTAATCCAATTTTTGACTTGGTTGTTTGGTTAACGTGGTTGCATGCCCAAAACTAGGCGAGCTACAAGTAGAGTCGACAGTGACTCCGTTTTGCCACCTCACAACTCGACAATAAGAGAAGTCCCGGATCAAGTGTGACCCAGGATTATACTGAGGTGGCTAAAGACATCCCGTGGTGTTGAGATATTTCACCAAATTGCCGAGGCTCACTGCGGTATCTCAGAAGGTAATTCCCAAATAATCCATGTCGTGTTGATTTAAGCGTAGGGCAATCACATAGCAGATGAAATATTGTCTCCTCAGTGCCAGGTTGCCTGCAGCTGCTGCAGCAGTCATGAAAAGGGTGACCAATCGTCCAGTGACCAGTAAGTACGTATACCAGTCTCGACATGTCCTCGCGACTGAAGTAGAGAGGTCGCTCAGAGCGAAATATGTTGTAAGTGGGCCACGTTACTTTGGTAGCCTTGGAGCTATCTAGTTTCTTCCATTTACCGTTAGCCCTATACACATAGTGTACGAAGATTTCGCTTCTAATAGTTCCCAGGGGTATTGCGACTGGTACACCCTGTGACATATCAAGAGCAGCTGCAGTCTTGGCCAGCCCATCGGCTTGTTCGTTGCCTTAATGGTTCCTATGTGCAGGGATCCAAATAAGACAGTATCAGATAGGCTGCCCAGTCTGGATAGTTCTCCCTTACACTGGTTAACGGAAATAGACGTTGTTTTATGTGATTTCACTGACATCAGAGCCGCCTGGCTATCAACAAAAATGCTCATTTTGCCGCTGATATTCCAATTTTTGACTACTTTTACTAATACATTTGGAAGTATTATATCAATGGTGGCTTGAATATTGGCTTCCAATGCTTCAAAAGTTTCTGGTTTTCCTAAGCCTAAGCCTATGACTTTACATAGTCCCATAAAATGTAATCTAAAGGCATGAACGAGGAGGCCATTGAATATGAAATAAAGTTATCACCAAATTGATTTTGCAGTAAATCTATTGTTGAGCGCACTGCATCGCAAGTTCCGAAATCTTGTTAGAACTAAATATCGTTGATATTTAGCTGATTAATTATTGGAAAAAAGAAGTAAGTCAGCATGGCTCGACAGCCACTCACCGTAATGGCAGCTCCTTGCTTAGTTCGAAGGAGCGTGTAAACCTTTGTTGAGGTCCAGTCCATTATAAAGGATGTTATCGTGATTTGGCTTGAGGATTGTCTTCGCTCCAAATACATTTAAATTGCTTACTCACGTAGCTTTTTAATCAGAATTAAGCTTCGTAAACTGGACAAAGTACTCGACTAAGTTCGCGATATTTATTAGTCTGCACAGTAGTTTCAGAGATATCGTAAAAGTTTTTGAAAGAAAAATAATTTTTTATAAAAGTTTAAAACATTTTTGTTTTTAAAACTAAATTAATAAATAAGCCAGTTTATTTTTTGTCCAGTAGCATGTGGCTAAATATGTTTCGAAGGAATTAAGGCTTGTTTCATTGAAATTAGTGCAAAGCTTTGTATTTTATTCACAATTTAGAACCAAAGTTGTTCAATTTTATTTTGATTATTCCGACACAAATATCAGATCGAATAATGAGCGATGAGGCTCATTTTCAACTCAATGGTCACGTGGATAATAAAAATTGCAGAATATGGGCCACCAAGAATAATTGTTGAACATCAAGCGCACCCACTTAGATGCACCTCAGAAAATATCATTGGACCATACTTTTTCGAAAACGACTAACAGTCTGCGTTTCAGTCTGCGTTTAATGTGAATACCATTTAATGGACAATGATTGTAACATTTTTAAGGGCCGATGTATAGAACAATCTAGAATTATGATTCCAACATGATGGATCCACAGTTTACCCAGATCGCCCAGCTCTGGCTCTCTTTTTTTAAAGTTCGAATAATATCACGTTTTTCTGATTTTAAGTGGCCATCGCGTTTTTTCCTTTGAGGTTACAAAAATTGAATTAAAGCCAGTCAAAAACTCAAAATTATGTGACGTAATACCTTTTTGCTTAATGACAAAGTTATATTTATTTATTAATCGTCATCAACGGGTCATAAAACGGTGTTTCTGAATTACTCAGATCTTTTATAAGTTTGATTTGAATTAATTTTCAGGCAATTTGTAATTGAAGCAACAAACTTTTTCTTGTTTTTTACCATAAACAAAGTCAATTTCTAATCTTTGGTTAAGAAATGCAATAACCCAAAAATGCAATTTCCATAAGGAAACGAAAGTATAATAAAGTTAGCTAATCTATAAAATAGCAACAAAAATAATAGAAAGTGTTAACAAAGTTTAATATTTAAATAAAATTAAATCAAAAAATGCTTAAAAATCTGACATTTAAAGTGCTTTGCATTGCTTGTCGTTTTAAAACTATGAGGTAAAGGGTTCCAGAGACTAATAGTGTTAATTAAAAAGTATTTCTTTGATTTCTTATCACGATGTGGAATTCTGTTTATCTTTTTCCCCCAATTTGATCTGAAGAAATTGAGTCTGCAATACAGGTAATTCGGCTGCTCTGTGTATATAATCTTGTGTAGTAAAATTGACGAACGGCACTTTAACAGGTTATCAAATGATATATTGTATATTTTCTTTGAATAGCGTGAAATTCTAGAAAAGCGTTTCAGTCCAAAAACATAGGCGATTAAAACGATGTGTCGGTTCTTTTTCATATATAAATTTGTGCAATAAAATAAGTATTCTGACATGCATTAGTCTTCGCAACGATAATCCATATCGTCATATTTACGCAGACCAAATACATATGTATATTAGCATGTTGTTATAACCCTGGCTTAATTTATTTGTACCTTTAGAGTGACAACTGGCGAAAACTTCACATTCATACAACAAACGGGGTATAAGTTAAGTTTTAGCAAATACAATTATAATGTGTAATGTTGTAAAGTACTGTGTAGAGCATAATGCACGATGCAAGATGTGTATGTTTTCTACTTAACTGTTCACGTGGTTCGACCATTCCAAATTTTCTTAAAAAACAATTCCCAAATTCTTTGCAGAAGAAACAATATCTATACGTTGATTGTTTGACATAACCTTAAAATTTGTTTGCAATTTCGTAGATTTTTTAAGTATTACAATACATTTTGATTTATGTGGATTTAGTAGCAATTTGTTAGCAATTGCCCACTGGTATACGCTGTTTAAATCATCATTTAGCTTTCTAAATATTTTCGGTTGTGCATTCAATGGAACTACTTAGATAGAGCTGGACATCATCCGCATATAACTGAATGATAGAGTGTTTGGGACAACGTTGTAAATCATTTACATATATAGAAAAAAGTAGAGTTCCTTAAATCGACCCTTGTGGGACTCCTTTGGGAACAGGCAAAGCAGTAGAATATGTACCATTTAGAAAAACACATTGAAAGCGGTTGTTTTATATATGATTTGAGTAATGTGTAGGGTATTCACATTACTCAACCGTTAACCGTTAATCGGTTAACCGATTAAATACGACCCGATTAAATGACCGGTTAATTTAAAATGGCGTTTTTTCGATTAACGATTAAACCGGTTAATTTCAGTCGATTAACCGATTAACCGTTTTACAAAATTTTTAATTTATTGTACGATTATAACATATTTTTTTGTGGTTTCAATTATTTGCTTCGTCTCATATACAAAAGGTTTGTGTTAAGAAAATATATTTTCATACAAAGAAGGTGTTCAGTGATCTTCATTTAAAATAAGTGTTTGCTGTCTACAGCTTTTTGTTTCCCATACTTTTTATATGTGTGTGATTAGTTATTTGTTTCTTCTCATATCTGTTCATATCAATCTTTTCACAGCATTAACCGAAAAAATTAGAAGTTTTAAACTTTTTAAAAAATTAAAACATTACTCTAATGGCATAATGGAAGATTTAATATGTTTAGAATCCAGGAAGAGGACTGAGAAATGAGATATGGGCATTTCCTCCGAATGGTCAACCAGGCTGGAAAAATAATATGTCGATAATCTTCGTGGTTAATTGTTTATAATTAAAAAAAAACTTTGTTTTTTGTAATATAATGGTATATATGCTATGCTACGATATCTCAGCTGTTTTACTTGAGGAAATTGGGCTGGAAACTGGAAAATTTTATATTTTCATTTTAAGCTACTTCTAAAGACATTTTGATATACAATTATTTAACCTGCAAAAAAATTTGATATGTTTGCACTCTTTCTTTAAAATATCTCTATAACAATCAACTAAGAAGAGAAAAGTATAAGGAGAACAAAAAAAGGTCGATTAGCGGCTAATTAACGGTTAAAACATATGGAAAAATCGTACGTTCGCGACCGGTACTTAAGCCAAATAAACAAACACCAATAGCGATATTTTATTATGTAAATACTGGATAGAGACCCCGATTAATACACTTTTGAAATAAATTAATCACGTTTGAATGTTCCTTTCCATTTCGCTGATTTTTACATTTCACTACTGTCAGCCAAAGTTGAAAACTTTAACTCGACGAAATCAATCTTTTGCACTTAATTAAGAGCTACCAAAATGCTATCGAATAGCAAAAAAAAAATGCTAGGAAAAGTTTTGTTTTCTATATTACTACAGTAACCCTTCCCGCGTTGCTGGACAATACAATAACATCCGTTTACATCTTTGTATTAAAAATTAAATTTTCTAGGGTTACCCCACTAATTTAATTAACATTTGTATCAAGCATGGGTAAATATGTTAAAAAATTCCCTTTAAAATTCATTCCAACACCTACATACGTGAAACAGTATCGAAGATAAGAGAATTTTAAATTTTGAGTTGATTAGGCGTGCCACCGCCCTTTTGTCCAACCACAACTTTACATAGAATAGGGCTCACTAATTCATAACAATAGCCTACTGTGAGAATTTGATGACGGTCGGCTCAGTAGTTAATTAGATACAATCGACATAAAGAGGCGTGGCCCCTCCCACTTTTTTCATGCAACGTATTTCTATTCATAACAATACAATCTCAACTTTATATAACCTAATGTCTCTTCCAGGGTCACAGTTATATTCTGTGAAAATTTCAAGATGATCGGTCAAGTGGCTTGGCCTCCTATAAGGCAAAAAAAAAAATATATATACATATGCAAACATACATTCACTTTTATTCACAATATATAGATTTGTACATCAAAAGCGTACTAACGTACGTTCGTGACCCCAGGAAATGCCCATATTTTGTTTTATGGGCTGCTTTTGGTTTCTCCAACATCTACGATAAATGTAAGAATATTTTCAAAGTCAAGATTTATCAAAACTAGAGATTAGAGACTAGAAAATAAGCGCTTAAATCGTAAATATTTAAAGCAAATTATTTGTATTAAATATTATTTTATAAGATCTTAAGCCATTGAAATAACTAATAAAATGATTTTACGTACTTATGAATTATTCTTTTGTTTGATCGCTTTAGTTAAAGATTTGTTATGTCATTGGGTATTGTTTTTACTAATAATCTCCAAATAATAAATAATTTATGCATATTTTTATATTTAAATTACTTAAGTTAAAAAAAGCTTTATTAATCGGTTAACCGGTCAATATCAAAATTTACCGATTAAAGCAAAAGCTCGATTAATTAATCAAGCGATTAACCGATTAAAGCAAAAGCCTGATTAAATGAATACCGTAGTAATGTGGAAGATGTTCTTGAGAAATTGAAAAATGTCTATGAAAAAAGGGGGGAAAAGTTGCAAAATTAGACGAGTTTAGAAAAGTCGCACAAAAAGTCTCATAGCGCCAAAAAGGTTGCAAATTCCAACTAAAGTCACACAATGGTAACGCTGGTTTCAAAGACGGTCCTAATAAATGAAAAAAAATGGTATATATAAAAAAAATAACTAAAACTAAATAAAAAATCAATTTTTTTTTCTTACTTAATACACTCCTTTCACCTGTCACTAATTTTTTTTTTGTGTTCTTATTCTATTTTCAGAAATCCCAGGACCAGTTCTTTTTAAACAATTGATACAAATTTCCCGCTGGTAGAAAAATCTAATACGTCCTGAAAAAATGTTGCGCAGGTTGGGCCTGAATTGAGTATTGTTTGTACCCTTCAGTACTTTAAGCCAGAAAAATCTAATATATATATATAGAGATATTACGATTCTATTCGGCACACAGAACTCTTAAGCATGATCACTCATGGGTCTTATAAATGCTACAATCTAAAAAAATTGTATGTTAATTCTGTTGTGTTCGGTATCATTTGATCGGTATTTTCGGACTCTACTTTCTCAGTTGTTTTTGAATTAATTTTAATTTTACAAAATTATCTGCTATAATTTAATGAAACAAAATCTCTCAATCACTTTGGTTGTTGTTAAAAATATTTTCTTGTTAAATTCATAAATTTTTATTCATCAATGTTCTTCTTACCTTAACAATACATGATTTAATACTGTAGAAATAAAAATTTGTATGTTAATAAGTTTGTATTCTTATTTATCTATATCATGTAAATCTGTACTATTTACAATAACTGAAACATACATTTATTGCATGTCATTTACAATACAACATGTTTTGTTATTATGATAATTTTATGTTTTTCTGTGAGAGTTGTGTTGTAATTTTTTGTATCTTTTTTTTATTACTGTTGAATATTCTATCATTTTTAAAAGAAAGTGTCACTAGTGATGTGATGATGTTATGTGCAAATGACATAGACGTGTTTCTAATGACACCGACTTGCAGTTTTTTTTTTCCATTTTAAATATTATTTTTTGTTCATTTTTTTATTGTAATATTTGCAAAATCATAAAGTACAAACAAAAAGATAAGATAACACAACAGCGATAACAACAAAAGCACATACCAAAACACTTAAACTCGCGTACAGTCATAAACACTTATTACTTTATAGCTAAAAGGCTTATACTGCAGTTGAACTAAATGAGACAATGATAAATGATGGCGACAGGCAATGAGAAAAAAACATAGAAAACACAGAAGTAACAACAAAAACACAGTTTCTGGGAGTGCTATAATCGGTTTGGTTGAATTATGGATATTCTGAAAAAAAAAATAAGAATTTATGAGTTTCAGTATTTACCAGCGAAACAAAAATTGGGTCAACGAATATAAAGTCATCTTTAATTTGGAGTTTTTCTCGGGGTTATCTCCACTAGATGAGTACAATTTAACTGCGTATAAAAATTTAATTTCGGAATTTTAAAGAAATTTTAATTTAACAACATTTTGACAGTAAGAAATAGCTCGGGTATCCTTGGCTTCATTTCCTTTGCCGCTTCCACTATGTTTTCACGAATAAGGCAATTGGCTAAAATAAATTTAAGGTTAACGTTACTCTCGCTACATAATTTTAAATGCTCTTAGGGGTCTGTAAGAAAGTATAGATGGTCAAGCCCGACCATACTCTACACCACAGTATAAATACCAATTTTTGAGAATAAATATTAGTATTGTGGTTATTTTATTGAACTGTTAATGGTTTTTAATCCAAATTTAGATATTTTAATTAGGTTTAAGTTCATTGAATTTAATTTTCATTAAATTATTTTTATGAAAACAGGAATTTTACAACATGAAATAAATTAAATTTTATTGATAATTTTTCATTCTTGACTGCGCTGAGATTTGAACGCAGGCTTTCACGGACAGGTTGCCCAGACTAGTTTCGATTGTAACCCCACAATCTCGTTGGTGGGGTTTGCCGTTTTACTCACTCAGCTATTGCAGCCGGATGACGTCAATAGTCAAACATCAATCCTTAAACGAAATGGTATTTCACTTTGGTAGATCGAAATTGGCTTTTGAATGAATGATTATCTATTTTAATTAATTTACATGTTCTTCTTAACTTCTGTTTTTTCGTACTTTTTGTCAAGAACTCTTCTTGAATTCCAAAGTACATTTTTTTTTGTTTTTCATGTTTTTGTCTTTCTTTTTTCTTGTTTACTTTTTCAGCACAACTTGAAGGACAAATGTACACATAGCTCGTGCCTTAGCTGTTAACAATATTAGTATTGTGGTTATTTTATTGAACTGTTAATGGTTTTTAATTCAAATTTAGATATTTTTATTAGGCTTAAGTTCATTGAATTTAATTTTCATTAAATTATTTTTATGAACACAGGAATTTTACAACATGAAATAAATTAAAATTTGTTGATAATGTTTCATTTTTGACTGCGCTGAGATTTGAACCCAGGCTTTCACGGACAGGTTGCCCAGACTAGTTTCGATTGTAACCCCACAATCTCGTCGGTGGGGTTTGCCGTTTTACTCACTCGGCTATTGAAGCCGGATGACGTCAATAGTCAAACATCAATCCTTAAACCAAATGGTATTTCACTTTGGTGGATCGAAATTTGCTTTTGAATGAATGATTATCTATTTTAATTAATTTACATGTTCTTCTTAACTTCTGTTTTTTCGTACTTTTTGTCAAGAACTCTTCTTGAAATCCAAAGTACATTTTTTTTTGTTTTTCATGTTTTTGTCTTTCTTTTTTCTTGTTGACTTTTTCAGCACAACTTGAAGGACAAATGTACACATAGCTCGTGCCTTAGCTGTTAACAATATTAGTATTGTGGTTATTTTATTGAACTGTTAATGGTTTTAAATCCAAATTTAGATATTTTAATTAGGTTTAAGTTCATTGAATTTATTTTTCATTAAATTATTTTTATGAAGACAGGATTTTTTTTTTTTTTTAATCTTATATTTTGAGAATATAAGATATTTGGGACTCACGGCCAATCATGACACGTCAAAACAAAATTATGTTATGAGGTTCAGATTCATATCGCACTTAATCAACAAGAGTTTATTAACTCAAAATTTTTATTTGTTCACTTTTTCGAAAAAATCAATACGTATACCGAGCTATTTTGTCTACTTTTTGGTAATGAAATGGTTGGTTTTAGAAAAGTTTTTCATATGCATTCAATGTTTAATTTAACATTATTTTGCTTCTAATGAAAATCTTTAAATTTTGAACCAATACTCTCTTGTTGATTAAGTGCAATATAAAGGGATCTGTACACGTTCAAAATGCTTGTCATGCATTTGAATTAACTCGTGTACGTGTGATGTGCGTAATATTCGCCGTCATATCTAAATCGTTTGATTTTCCATCCAGCATCGTCGGTGTCATATATACAAACACATTTTCACTAATACCACCATATCGACAGGCCTCTTAAGAGTTCTTTGAACAGAAAATTATCTGAATATTAATATCTATATGAGATTTGTTCATCTTATTGCGATTGTGGATAGAGGGTTAAAGTAGGAACAATGGTCGTTTTTGAGCCTATCAGTACTAAATTTTGGCGCTACACAGAGTTTATTTTATGTCAATATCAACATTTGTAAGGAAGTTTTGGCACTTAAAGCTGTTTTTGCGTGTGGCATTTATATTTGAGCTATGGACAAACACTGATCAATTTTAAAGTACAGTGGTTTAGACAATTTATGCAGCAATAAGATTTTTTTTAAAACAAATTTAACGTAAATACTAATATCAGGTGATTTATCCTGAGGTTTGTTTTATAATCTATATAGTATCTCCTCCAACAAAACTATTTTTAAAGAAAATGGTAAACAAACTATGGTTAAATTTAACCATATAATTGTCACCGACAACCATATTATGGTTAAATGTGTCCTCCATCAAGGTGGCACAACCATATTATGGTTGCCTCCGAACATGTTTTGGTCAATAATAACTAAAATATGTTAAACACTTATAATAGCATGGTTGGTTTCCAAACATAGCATGTTGCTCTTGGAGAAGAGGAATATACTATTGTTAATTTAAAATCAAATTATTGTCATATGTAACCATAACATGTTTAGAGGCAACCATAATATGGTTGTGGCTTCTTGATGGATGACTAATTAAACAATAATTTGGTTGTCAGTGACAATAATATGGTTAAATTTAAACATAATATGTTTAATATTTTGTCTTAAAATAGTTTTGTTGGAGGTGACCATATTTAAACATGTTTTTTCTCTGCGTGTGGGCGGCACGCAGGGCTATTCCAGGCTTAACAGCTAGTGTCAAATAAAACACATATGGGTGTTTAATGGCGAGAATTGGGCAAAAAGTTCCCTTTTAGGCTGTCGAATAACAGCAGTGTCACCACCATTAATCGTGTGGCAAATTGACTGAGGTATTAAAATGTATATTTATAGATATGTGCATATTTACGGACACCAAAGCTGCCATTGCAACTCTGGTTGGTGTCTTCACGACATCCAAGTTAACTGTGGAATGTCGGATATCGGTAAATGAGATTGCGAAACATTCTAGGGTAATGCTGTCATGGATACAAGGGCACAGTGGGTACCTTTAACCCAAACTGCAGATGGCCTTGCTAAACAAGGCTGTATCTTGAATGACATTTTAATTGATCTCGTCAAACGTGAGCCGTATAGGAAGGCTCAGGAGAGGTAGCAGGGTGAGAATAACTGTTTGATAGCCAGAACTCAATTTTTTAGCTATGCCGCTGGGAAAACCGGTGTGCTAATTGGGTTTTTTGGTACCAGATTAGGACTGTTATATCGGTCACTACGAGTTACTGGTTGCTTAAAATTGCTACTGCAGAAGTTGTCATGATAACGAAGAGGAGAAAATTGTGTTTCATTTTCTCTGCCAATATCCTGGTCTAGGGGTTGTTAGTTTGAGGTATTTTGGGCGGTTGCAGTGAGGTCTGGAGAAGAATTTGGTGAACACTGGCTAAGGGTATAAGAAAATTACCACTATAATGCACTTGTATCATCCATCCCCGTGATAGCTATGAGGTTCGGTGGCTCCGTTTTTTTCGCCCGAATTTCTTACAGCTTCGGCTGCAAGTTACATTAACACAAACATTGCTGTCATCTTTAAAAGGGTAGACGATTTTGAATAATTAACAAAAATAATTTTAATACTTCAACTTTTACAAAATTTTTGATCCCCAAGATTAGTATTTAACATCTTTTGCTTGAATAGAAAAACTTATTTATTTGGCTCTATCTATATACTCGTATATAAAAGAGACCGCTAAACTCAGAAGCTACTGCAAAGATTTTGAAAAAAATACATATCGATGCTTTAGTTTCTCAACCTCGTATCTTAAAAAAATACGATTTTGACTTTTTCATGTCAAACGATTGATATGTTTGTGTTCTATTACTTCAACAGCTTATTAGTTCAATACTTTGTCTCAATTCTGTAAATATTAATATATTATTGAAATAATAATAAATTATTGAAATTATTGGTTTTATTAGGTGTGGTTACATTTTTGAAAAGCAATTAAATACGTTCAAACCAATATTTTTAAGCTTAAGAAATAGTTTGTCAAAGCAAAATCAACTAACGATCGTTGGAGTATACAGAAAGAAAATTAAAAATTTAATATGGATTTAATAAACATTTTAGTTATTTTGAAATAAATTTTCAGTTAAAATTTTAATTAAATAACAAAAAATCTTGAGTGACTTTTTTCGTTTAAAATAAAATAATTTAAACATGTAATGTAATTGTTGTTGGAAATTGTGAATTTATATTTAAATAAATTAACACATTGTTTAAAATTTCAAAGTTTTTTGATCACTTTTTTTATTAAAATTAAAAATATCATTTATTGAAAATTTTTTTTCAAAATTTTCAAATTTTTAGTAATCAATATAATCATTTTGGTAATAGGTGCAAAATCAACAACTTGTTTGCTTGATATTATGAATTTGGAATATATTTGGTGATTGGAGAAATTTAATAATTTTTTCTGTGTTAATTAATTAGTTTAAAAATATACACGTTCATGTCAGTATTTGTTCATATTTAGTATATCCAATAAAATAACTACATTCAACGACCACGTTAAAATATTGGTCGCAATACACGTACATTACGTTCACAGAAAGTCAAGAAGAACGCGCAGCAGAAATTGAAGAAACTAGATATCGATTATAACGTTTACGAGAATATTACACAGACCAACAACGCGTGATACGAAATGAAGAACAACGTCTAAAGAACCAGGCAAGCAAGGGCAGCTATTCATAACTGTAATCGAAAAACATTTATGCGTCTGGCATTTAACTACGACCCAACAGTTGATTACAATTCACATAACAATATTGGTAGCATGGATCAAATATGTGCCCATTGTAAAGCGTTGAAATACAAAAAAAAGCCCCACGGCTGCAATAAGACTTTTATAAAATTTAAAATCTTTACTAAGGACCAGCAAAGTAGACTGGGTCCAGCTAGTTATATATGAAAGGAAAGTATTTCAGATATGAATTTTAAAAATGTATTTTTTTGGAACTTCAAGGCAATTAATATTTCGAATCTATTTAAATACTTTGTACTTCCCCCAAATTGCCATACGATACTTAAAAAAAAATCCACAAAGTAATGTCTTAATATTTGGTAAGATGATACAGCATGATGATGTATAACCATTTTAATGTTCGAAAGCAAAACAAGTTTGTTAATTGTTGTGGAAAAAATTGTAAAAAAAGGTTTTTAAGTGAGAAAATTCTATTTTAATAATATTTCGTCAGTAAAAGACTTACATTCTAGTTAAGAGCTTAAATATGAAACTCATAAATTCTTCATAGTCCAGGAAAAAGTAATGTAACAGAGTGTCAATTTCTTAATTTGTTTTTGAGCTAAAAGATTCAAATTTAAATTTCCGCTTTTTAGGAAGAGAAAAATCTGTTATATGTTATTTATATCAAAACTTATTTGCCTTAAATATGCCAAAAGTATCAGAAAATTGACTTAGATATTTTTTTTAATATTTTGAACAACCATTTTTTTACTAAATGAAAAAGTTCCACAGCAATGAAACACGCCAGCAATTGCTATCTGTTAGTTTGTAGTTACTATCATAAAAAACAACATAAATAATGTGGTAATATATAGAGGAAGAAAATAACTGTAAGAAAAAACTTACAGTTTTGTTTTTGTTAGTTTAACTACTGATGCTTTTCCTAAAAAAAAAAGCTAAAACTACAAACAGACACAAGCACACACATACAAACACACAAACTACCTAACACAGACTTTTGCAAAGTATAAGAAGTTTTTAACACAGATACACATTATATGTATGTACGTCTATATGATTTTGATGTTGCATATACTAAAAACTTAGATATATACATATCATATGGTTCTTTGCATATTCATAAATACATACATACATGACATTTTATGCATATGAAAGAAAAAAATTACTATTAGAATGAATGAACGAATGAATGGATGAATGAATGGATGAATGAATGGTTTTGACTTGAGCATGTCGCCGCTTTAACTCAAACTCACACTACTTGAGTTGTTAAATGCTAAAAAAATTACAGCAAAAAAAAGCAAGGAACAAGAAAATAAAAACAGGGATAATGTAAGCGAAAAAAAAAACAAAAATTTGTGACATTTAGGCCAGAAGTGCATCAATGAAGTGTATACGATTTGCAAAAGATGATACGAGCATGATGATTTATCATCACTTTTATTAAGAGTTTATCTTCAAGTTAAAACTTCTTTCAAACTTTTGCATACAACAGACGAAAAAAAACAAAAAATTCTTTTATGAACATAAATGATGAAGTAAACCGAAAGTTTTATTTATATGCGTTTTCGATTATTTTTAAAATTTTACTGATGTCACTGCAGAAAAAAAGTTTTAAAGTATAAATTAGTGACACTGCGTTTCTTTTTTTTCTATATTTTCGTTGTAATTTGAAGAAATTTAAGTCCTCTTAAATAAAATAGCAATTGCGTTTCTAGTATTATTTAAATAAAAAAATAATATGAAATAGGATTTTTTTTGAAAACTTAAAAAAAAACTTGATTCTTAAATTCTTATATCCCAACAAAAATAAATTTTTTTTGACACAAGTTAAAAATTTTAGATGAATTGATTTCTTTTTAAGAGCATCTTTTCGTTAACTAATTTCCCAAGTAATAAATTATGTGTGTCCGACCAATGCAAGATTGTATATGCAAAAAAAAAAAAAAGATCTAGAAAACAAACAAAAAATATGCACATAAATATGCCCCAAAAGAAACACGAGTATGCATACTAGAGACCTGATAAAAATATATGAATATATATATACCAAAATCAAAAATATTTAATATGAATATGGGAGTTTGAATCTAAAACGTTTGTTTTTACTCTGACCAAAACGAAATAGGCATTTGTTTAATATCAGCATTGCACAGCAGTATATTTCGACCAAAACCTGAAAAATTTGTTTTTGCTTTTTTAAAAAAGCAAAGATGCATGATTAGAGCTAACTTTTCAAAACATGTATACAATTTCGATTACAATGTCCAGCCTACTCTGACTGCCGGACTGTCAGAAAGTAAGCATATTTCTCTATTAAGTTCCAACTATAATATGCATAAGGCTGCTTAAACTCGTGTTAAAAAATAAATAAAACATCATTTGATTCCGTACGGAAAAAGCGGCCAGTTTATCACTTTGCAAAGGATAGATTCATAAAAGTTAATAAAAATTTTGCTAAAGTTCAATATGGCTTGACACATATGATTAACATGTTTTCGCACAGTTGCTAAAGCCAACTTAAGCATATTACAGTTGGGCCTTTAGTTTTTATATAGTTGTTTGGCTTTTTGAACAACGTTATTGAGGTAGGCTTATTTTTTATATTTATCATATAAAATCATGTTTTTTTTGGAATTGCAAACTGGCACTCTTATAAGGAAATACCGTAAGTATTAAAATATACATTTTCTTATTAAGTATACGCTCCCGTTATCACTGGCTTGACAACTTTTACCGCATCGCACAGTATCGTCTTAAACGTGTGTATATACGAATGAATATATGCAAGCCATATTTTGTGTTTTCAATAATGATAATTATTTAAATCTTTTTTATAAAATAATTTTCGTTAGCAAGGTTTTACAATTTTTCATATCGAGAGGTTATATTCAAAACCCTCTATCTTCAATTTTTACGAAATTGATTTTTTGATGGTAAGATATTCGGTAAAATGATCCTCGTCTGTGAAACTAATTAGGAAATAACGAAGAGAATATTTGGGATTTTATTGTCCTTTTTGTTATTTGCTATATCTTGCATACCAAATTTTTTTGAATGCAAAATTCTCCATCTCTTCACAGAGTTTACTACTTTTTTCAGGAAACCACTTTCAGTTATAATTATGTTAATGTAAATTTATCGTAAGCCTTGTAAAAATCTTCTTTATTGAGAAAAGCAAAAACTAATTGTATTTCGAATAACAATATTTGCATATCCTAAATATAATCGTCGGTAGGATTAATGTACATATATTTTAATAATAGAATTTTAACAATTCACTTTAAAATATCTAAAAATGTCTGGTTTTGATTATAAAAACTGTGTTCCAAATCAAGAACACAGAAAAAATCAATCAAGATTTTTTGTTATTTAATTCAAATTTTGATTGAAAATTTATTTCAAAACAACTAAAATGTTAATTAAATCAAAATTAAATTTTTAATTTTCTTTCAACTAAAAAAATAATTGATTCAATTATCACATTAATTAAATTTAAATACTCTTTAAACCATTTTTTTAATTGATAAAACACTTTTTTCTGTGTAAATCATAATTCCTTGCAGCATATAGCAAATGATCTTTAAATGAAGACGCGAAAAACTTGGTTTAACAAGTAAGTGGCTTTTCTTGTACGCATAGGTAACATAAAATAAGCAAATAAACTTCTACACAGACTCCGTAGACGAAATGAATTACAATGCGGTAAATCGCCGAAGAAATAAGCGGAAAAATAATTGTATTTCAAATACTCGAAAAGAAAACTCGGTTAAAAGAATGAAGAGGCGACAATATTTAGCGTTTTCTACTACAGAAGCAGTATCCAAACAAAATTGAAAAAGACCCCAAAGAAAAATGGAATTAGCATGCTCATCAAATTTTTGTATGAAAAGTAATTTTAGACACTGTTAAAAATTTGATAAAGAAGCCAGAAGCAATATATTAAGGATGTTTTGGAAAATGTCATGGGAAGCCAAACAAGTATTTGTGAAAAGATATGTCTCAATGAAAACTAAGCAAAATTCCACTGTTGCGAATTCACAAAAATTTGACAGTTTTATATATACCCTGCAAAACAAACAGGCATCCTTTCAGATATATCGCTTTACATTTCTCTCCACTTTATCTGTAAATTTGGATATGGTAGTCTCTCCATTTATAACAAAAATTTTGGAAAATAAGGCACAGCTAAAGGAATATTTTGACGAATTAGAAAAAATGAAGAGTCACTATTGTCGCAAGGACACTAATAAATTATATTTCGCAGCAGCTTTTTATTGCAATTACTGCTTGCAACAGAGCTTCAAGCAGTTTCGATATTAACATTTTCAAACATTTTTTAAGAAGAAAAGTTGGCATTAAATATGCCTCGCAAAGATCAATGCGACATTAATGTGGATGTAAGGCTTATCAAATTACTGCTTGTAATTACAAAGTGCATACTTTATATAAAAATGGAGCACAGTACAAAAAAAAATTTGACAAAATTGAAGCTGAGGACGGTAAGCGCCATGTTTTTACAATGAATGCACAGGCTGTAAAATTGTGCCCTGACATAAAGGCTTCACCAATTTACTTCAAACAACACCTGCAAGTACACAATTTTACTGTTTACAATCTAGGAACTCATCAATGTACAAATTATTTGTGGGTTGAAATCAATGGAGATTTGTCAGCATCAGTGTTTGGTTACTGCATAATAAAACATTTCGAAACGTTTTGCTTGTTGGATTCATTACCAATAGCACCCTACACCCAGAGAAAAAACATGTTTAAATTTAGTCACCTCCAACAAAACTATTTTTAGAGACAATTTTAAACATATTATTTTTAATTTAACCATATTATTGTTACTGACAACCATATTATGGTTAAATTATTCCACCATCACGATGCTATAACCATATTATGGTTGCCTCCGAACATGTTATGATTAATATTAACTAAAGTATGGTTAGCACTTAAAAAAGAAAGAGAAAAATACTATTGTTAATTTAAAAACAAATTATTGTCATATTTAACCATAACATGTTTAGAGACAACCATAATATGGTTGTAGCTTCTTTATGGAGGACTAATATAACAATAATATGGTTGTCGTTGACAATAATATGGTTAGATAAATTATAATATGTTTAAAATTTTCTTTAAAAATAGTTTTGTTGGAGGTGACAATATTAAAACATATCTTTTCTCTGCGTGTACTCAGGGTATAAAAACCGAAACCATTATCTGTATGATGCCTTGTCGAATTTTGCGGTTAACCATAAAAAATTATTGAACAAAAATTTTTAGAAAAAGGTCATACACAAATGGAGTGTGACAGTGCCCATGCAATAATTGAAATGAGATTGAAAAAGCAATAAATTTGCTTGTCAAATGATTACATTCGGGTTAAAAAAGAGGCCAGAAAAACTATTAAAGTCAAAAACGAAGTTATTAAAAAACCATTTCATGCCGTATATTTAAATTATGATTTTTTTTAAATATTACAAGTATGATAAAATTCTACATTTTCCATCGATAAGACCAGGTCGTGTAAAGAATGATCATACAGTATCTGACTTAAGATCCCTGTTATATCTTCCATATGGCCGTGTTAAATATAAAGTAAACTTTGATGAAAACCATGTGCTGGCCGTATGGAAACAAAACCTTTATATTCTGCTCCACTTGGAATACCCCTAAATAAATGGGAGAACTTGCAAGATTTTAAATGTGTGATTCCGCAAGAATACCATTTATTTTATGATAATTTGAAAATAGATTAAAAATTAGCACTATTATATAGATGAAATAAAAAACATTAATCCACAAAAAGGTTTTTTTATTTGTTTAATACATATTTTATGTATATATTATATATATTATAATATAAAAATAAGATTTTTTGAATTATATTAGTATTGTGGTTATTTTATTGAACTGTTAATGGTTTTTAATTCAAATTTAGATATTTTTATTAGGCTTAAGTTCATTGAATTTAATTTTCATTAAATTATTTTTATGAAGACAGGAATTTTACAACATGAAATAAATTAAAATTTATTGATAATTTTACATTCTTGACTGCGCTGAGATTTGAACCCAGGCTTTCACGGACAGGTTGCTTCGATTGTAACCCCACAATCTCGTCGGTGGGGTTTGCCGTTTTACTCACTCGGCTATTGAAGCCGGATGACGTCAATAGTCAAACATCAATCCTTAAATGAAATGGTATTTCACTTTGGTAGATCGAAATTTGCTTTTGAATAAATGATTATCTATTTTAATTAATTTACATGTTCTTCTTAACTTCTGTTTTTTGTACTTTTTTGTCAAGAATTCTTCTTTAAATCCAAAGTACATTTTATTTGTTTGTTTTTCATGTTTTATTTGTTTGTTTCATGTCAAGACAAATGTACACATAGCTCGTGCCTTAGCTGTTCACAATATTAGTATTGTGGTTATTTTATTGAACTGTTAACGGTTTTTAATCCAAATTTAGATATTTTTATTAGGCTTAAGTTCATTGAATTTAATTTTCTTAAATTATTTTTATTAAGACAGGAATTTTACAACATGAAATAAATTAAAATTTGTTGATAATTTTTCATTTTTGACTGCGCTGAGATTTGAACCCAGGCTTTCATAAAATTATTATTTTTTTACTATGCAAAACCCTCTATCTTTTTTAAATAGCAAAACCTTCTATCTTCCATAAAATGGCCGGTGATGCTAATATTAAAAAGTGATGATTTAGTAGTTTAAGTAGTCAGTTTTAATAAGTATTGTAGAATAAACCATTTAAATTTTCCTTGATATAAAATAAATAAACGGGTTTTTGGCTCTAATGAACAATTGCGTTTTTTAAGAAAGAGGATTTTGAATATAAGGTGTCGATATATTTTATTAAATATTTCAAATTTAAGGACATATGTAGTTAAGTCACTTATATCGGAATAGTTAATAAATTGTTCTGCTTTTTGTTCTATTCGAAGAATTTTTAAAGTATAAAAATAATAAAATGATAAATTGAAAACAAAATACTCAATTTAACTCAGCGTCACTTAAAATTAAATTTATCCAATAGTCAAACCATAAATGTATATTCTTTTAAAATAAAATCACATTTTGAAGTAGTATTTTTATCTAGGACATACATTATAAGGGAATACTGTAAGTATTAAAATAAACATTTTCTTATTAAGTATACGCTCCCGTTATCACTGGCTTAGTGTACAAACTATTTTTATACATACTATCCCTCAAAGCAATTGATAGATTGTTTTTCGATTGTCTTCGAAATTCGAACTATTTCTTTACACAAAGAACAACAAAATACGTTTGAATCGAATTATGAGTTCTAAAATTATACTTCTTCGTCACTTTAAGTTGTTGTTCAACAAATAGTTACAGCAATAGTACAATTGAACATTACCCATATAAAATTTAATTCTTCGCAACGATTTCCTGTTAAATACTGAATACCTTGTACAAAAGCAAAATGCGTAAATTATGACAGTTTCTTTTTAAATTGGAATGTAATCGGTGGTAGGTGCGTGTGAAATAATGTAAATTTATAAAATTATGTAAAATAAAGTAAAAAATTAAATATTTGAAAAAGGAAATAGTTATAATATTGTACTCAAAATTACAAGAAAGTTGTATAAGTAAGTGCACAAAACAGCCCAAACTTATTCTTCAGTGAACAAATTTCTAAAATAATTTTTGTAAAGCAGAAACAAATATGCTAGTTTTAATATGATGAATCTCTTATAAAGTTACCCCCATATTCATAAAAAATATTTAAGGCTTACAGCAGGTCTATGAAACGAATTTTCTATTAAAAATTAGTTTAATAAACCTTTTATTAATCAAAAATATTTTTTATGAATATGGGGGTTAGTGTTTAAGCAAATTTGCGAATTTTTGTTAAATTATTTAAAAAACATTTGTTCCATTAAGTTTTTAACTTTAAAACATTAACAGCTATTTTGATTAAATGAGCGGTATATTTTTTAATATTTGTAAAACTTTAAACTCATTTATTTATTACACAAAAATAAAGAGTAAAATGTCCCACTTTTTTATCATAAAGAACAATAAGAAAAAATGTAACTTAAAAAGAGTACGTCTTAGAGCCAAAAGCGATACTACAAAATTAAATTTATATATAACTACCAAGGCGCACTAATTCGTATTATAAAATATAGACACTAAGTAGATTCTTAACGTAAATATTACTATAGTGGGGCACTTTCTCCCGAATGAGGTGACTACATAAATAAGAACTGAATAGAAAAAGCGATAGATTTTTGCTAAATGGGAAAATTATTGTTCGATCGCAATTGTTTGCAGGGGTTTATATTGAACTCCTCAAGGTATGCTCTTATATATATTTTACATAAAAGCGCTCTCATTCTCTGATATAGATAAACATTCTTTAACGTTAATGTGTATATCAGGGATGATAAATGCCGTTTTCAAAATTGTACTTTTTTTTAAATTATTTATTTATTAATAATTCATTAAATTTTCATACAATATATGTGTCTCAGCACCACTAGGGCATTTTTGAGACAAGTTGGCAATAAATTAATATTAAAATTTTAAAATTTCAAGAGTAAAAAATAAAAAATAAAAAAATAAAAAATAAATAAAATTAAATATAGTATAGCAATATGTATACACATGTAAAAATAAAAAAAAAACAATTATATCAGAAGCATTTCGATATTTTCTAGGAGATACTCTTTCAATCTATTTTTAAATATAGAAATTGTTAAACACTCTTTTAAAAAAATAGGTAAATTATTATACTCCAGACTACCGATATACTAAATTCTTTGCTTGGGCACTTCCAGTCGACATCTTGAAACCCTTAAGTAGGAGTTGTTTCTAATATTAAAGGCTTTTTGATTTCTTGTGGAACTTATGGTATGATGAACCATATTATGTACTACCTTGTAAACATACAGCAACAAGTGCATTTTATAAAATCCATAAATATGCAGCACCTTTTTCGCAACATCCTTATTTAGTGAAACTGTGGGGAACAATTGAGGTAGATTGTAAGCGACTTTTAAAGATTTATTTTGCATAATTTGTAAAGACTTAAGCTCAGCATTCCTTCTAAAACCATAGATTAGCGTTAAATAATTGAGATGACTCTGAACTAATGCTTGGAATATGATAAATTTAGTTTCTTCATTCAGCTTATACTTCAATCTAATAAAATCCCGAGTGCAGGTTACATCTTAGACCGCACATACTGAATATGTTTCTGCCATAATGAATTACTTTGCAAAACACCTAACCTAATAGATTTTATTTCTGCAATTTCTTTTCCATCCACAAAAATTATGCTTCTGTCACTGGTACGACTTGGCTGAGGTTTAAATTTTACTTAATTCAGTAAAAAACTGTACTTTTAACACCCTAATTGTACTAAACCTCAAAAATATATAACAAAAATATATAACGAATAACAAAAAATTGTACGAAAATACATTAAAATTCACTTGTACCATACATTTATTTATAACAGAGTAACAAGTCCAAAAGAGTATGGGCCAACTCATAGTCAAAATAATGTATACTTTAAACTTAAATCGGCTTAAAATGCATGGGAACATCATTGTTCTAAATTATACTTTTAAAAATCCACTTTATTTTTGAATATGATTATGGGCAATTGTCTTTGAAATTACGCCTTCGCCGTCCTCGTCTGAATCCCATATTAAAGTATTAATATGGTTCATACCATGAACTTATATCGGGTGATTCATCGTGAGGTTTGATTTATAATGTTAGTATCGGTGAAAAGAACAATTTTCTCCATTTACTGTTTGAAAATGATATCATGTTGGCCATGACTTCGTCTGAGGTGGTCCATTCAGAAGTTTAATTTTGGCGACTCGGAAAGGCATAGCGACTCGTAAGAGCATAGCGACTGGTATCTCGCCAATAACACGAGTAATAATGGCTTCCAAAGAATCAATCTTTGCTAGCTTATTCCTATTTCCTATTCCTATATCCCCAGAGAAAATAGTCCAAAGGTGTGCTATCGTAAAATCTAGGTGGTCAATTTAACGTAGCAAAACGTGAAATTAAGTGCTCACCAAATTAAGTTTCACGCACTGTATTATGGCTCGTAGCGCCGTCTTTTTGCAACCAGAACTCACCGAGACCATGCACTTGAATTTCCGGAAGCACATAGTCCGTTAACATGGTGCTATAATGACTACTATTGGCGGTAATATTCTAACCAATAATTCCACCAGCCCATAAACCACACCATACCGTTGTTTTTAATGTATGTTATGGTAGCTCTTGGTACTCTTCGTGTTGTCCATCAGCCGAAATATGGCAATTTTTTTAATGGTTTTGGCAAAAGTGATTACAATATGTCGACTATGCGCACCGTAAGTTCATCGAATCGCACGAAAAATATTTCTCACAGAATGCTGATTTGTTTGGGGATACTGTTGCTGTGTGTATTTTTCTCTGATGGCTTGCTAAACGATACTGAACCAAAATGGCAAAGCAGTCTGATGTGAGTCACGCGTGATCTGTAAAAAAGGCATATTGAAAATCAAACATCGCGATGATCAGCCTTTATATCTATAAAAAATTAAACTAAAAACTTACAATAATCAGGTATAATAAGGCACATAAAATGATTTTTTTAGGAGATCAAAGTCCGATTGATGAAGGAGATTAGTTTTGTAATAAATTACTACTTAACGTTACTTTCATTTAGAAAAGGCGTATTTAACATATCATTTTTGTTGTTGTGAAATTTAAGACATGATAACGAAGAATATATAAAAGAGCTTATGTATAGTTTTAGAACAATAAAAAATGTAGGAAACTTCCTAAAAAATTTAGGAAATGTCCTACATTTCTTATAGATCTAAAACTCCACATAAGCTTTTTATATATTCTTTTTTTATTAAGTTAAATGTTTTAAATTTAAAAAAAAAATATATATATGTTATATACGCATTTTCTAAATTAAAGTAACGTTAAGTAGATGTTCATAAAAAATGCTATATGTTAGATACATACGCCTTTTCTAAATTAAAGTAGAGGTAAGTTTTTCGTTAGTTTAAGACTATAGCAACATGAGTTTTTAGACTGTAGTTAATATTTTGTCCGAATAAAAATTCGACACAGTATTTACATAATGGAGATTTCTTGGCTTTGATTTAATAAAATTTTGGTATGAAAAAAGTAGAACAAAAAGCTTCACTGTTAAAGGGTTTGACATTTTTAAATTGTTCTAAACATGTCATTGGACTAATAGGACTGAAAAAAGTACAATTGTACTTACTTTATCACTCATAAGCAATTAAAAGCTTATATAAACCAGTCAGAGAGCTATATTCGGCAATGCCGAATCTTATACACCATTTACCATGGTGCGATAAGAACAGAAAATTATATAACTACCATCCTTTAGAATTAAGAATTTGTGCCACGCTCACTTCTCCAATCCTACCCACATTATGTCGGATATATATAACCAAGATTGTTCTACCTAATTTGGAAACTTTGGCTCTTGCTGTTCTCCTAATATACAGAAACTTATAATGCCTTCGCACGGGAGGTGCCATGCTCACTTTCCCAATACCACCCATATTTTGAGAGAGGTTGTGTATAAATAACCCAGTTCCTTGCACCAAATTTGGACGATTTCTCTCTTACCGGTATTTAGATATAAAAAAATTATTTTGTGCCACGTCCACTTCTCTAATCCCGCCCACATTTTGTTAGATGTTGTGCATTGATAATTGATATAGTTGTCTTTGTATGGGAAGTGCCACGCCCACTTCTCCAATCTTGTCCATTTTTTAGAGATTAATAACCAAGATGCGTGTCCCTAATTTACAAAGTGTGACTCTTGGCGTTCTCCAAACGTGCAGAAAAAAAGGTATAAAAAAACAAAACAAGTCGTGGTTTTCTGCTCATATCTCAGTGATCAAAGGACGGATTTGGCTAAATTTCAATAAAAAAGTCACCATCACTTCTTGGTTCTTAGGAAACCCCATTTAAACATACACACGAACAGACGGACCAACTTCGCTACTCATAAGGATCCAGAATATACATACTTTATAGGGTCTAAGATCAATATTGTACAGATTACAAATAGAATAACCAACTTATATATACACTTTTACCTCCGGTGGAGGGTATAATAATGTATGAAAAATAATGAAATAGTCAGTGAAAGATTTTAAAAGCAAAAAAATAAAAAATGTTTGCTAACTTTCAAATATATAGGACTGGCACGCTACCTGATCGAAATGGTCTTAATTCTTCTGGAAACAAAATATTAATTTTTTGGAGCAGTATAAATGGAATTCTTACTTACGATCGGAATTTATTTCTATGACAGGCCTGATATAAGAAATTATTTTCAAACGTATACAATTTTACTATAGTATTCAAAAGGAACTGAGTCTTCAACTTCAGGCAAAAATCCTAAAGCCTATAATTAAAACGTCGGCAGTAACTTCAATTCTCTCTCAGATTATTGTTTTAAAATTTTATTTTCTGTTTCCAAAATGTACGAAATTAAATGAAAGTATTGTAGCATTGTTGGGAGAATAAATGTCTATAAGTGAGAGCATTAGAAACATCGTTCTCAAAATAAAATAGATTTTATTTAACGACGGCCTCATGACCCAATTAGTAGGTCCACTCGAAACGCTTGCTAATTTTTAGTAGAGTTGTATTTTTATCGTGCACTTGTTTTTGTAGCAATTGTTTTTGACATCTTGTCCATTTTTTACACAAACAAATGGGTTTTGTTTGTTTTTTTCGCAGACCTACTAATTCGGCCATGGACGGCTTTGTATGACAAATTTTTATGTCAAATTTTTATGTCAAATTTTGTGTAAAATGTGGTCTTGACGCAGTTCTGTTTTAACACTTAGTATTAAAATATGGCTAATATATAAGTTGCTTTATTATCTAGATTTGTATTGGCTATTCTACAACTATAATATAAACATATCTACACATGTTTTCGTTATGTCCTTTTAAACTAAATATATATTTTAAAAGTAACTTTTCTTTAAATATTTAAAGTGTAAAGTTTAAAAGCAGACCGCAAAAAAACTATTCATACTAAAACTTTTATGTCAATTAGGTGTCAACCTTCAACTTTAAAGGTATAAATACAAAAAGTATATAGTACATACGTATGTACATATGTATAATAAAGAAAATGCACAAAGATGTTGTGCGTTTATTAAAAATTTTTCCTTGAAATGAACGAATGCGTGTTTTGCAAACTTAAAACATCAAAGCAATACAATACGTGATATTCTACTGAAGTGAAAGCCCAACAAACAAGCATTTTTGTTTGTTTGTTAAGAGAATTTTTTTTAAATATTGTTCCAAATGTTAAAAACATGATTCGGATCATATTAAAGTAAACTGAGTTATACCGCAGCCACATTACTGGGGAGGGTATTACGCGTTTGTGCTGATGTTTGTAACACCTTAATAAATTGGGCCTACTTCTTTGGTATACCGATCGACCCGAATCAATTTGTAAATCGATCTAATAATGTTCGTCCGGCTGGCTGTCCATGTAAACCTTGTACAAGTGATAAAAATCGGTCGATTATTTCACATATCCCGCATAAAAGCTTCTTTGCGTAATAGATTCTTTCTGAGCAGTGCTGCCACGACCAAAAAAAATTTTAACAAATATGAAAAAATGAAGTTGCCAAACCAAAAATTTATATATTAAAAATACTATTTCATTTGCACGCCAATAAAAGCATATTGCTGGCTCTTTCTTGAAAACGCATCGAATGAGTGCAAATTTACAAAAATTGTTTTTGTTCATCATACAAAATTTACAGTTTTAAAAGAGACAGAAGCGCGTTAAGACACTCACGTTAATTTAGTTTTAGAAGTGTATAGATAACAAAAAAAAATTTTCGTAAATTTTGTTTTTTTTTCATGTAAATTTTCATTTCTCCGACGCGTTTTCAAAAATAGCCAACATTTCTGTAAATCACACCGTTTTTGTGTTTTTCGGTGTAATTTTCAAAGCAAACACAAGCTTTTAACACCTCACAAAAAGTTTGTTCTACAACGTTACAGCTCTTACTTCAACACTTTTTATTTTATCTTCCGATTAAACCGATTTAGCGATCTGAAATAAGTTTAAGGGTTTGTTTCAAATTTTGTAATTTCTCTCAAATTTTAGTCCTGTTCGCCGTAGAGCCGATTTGTTCCTGTAAGTTGTCTGATTCTTTACAGCTTTCAAGATTTATAATAAATAGTAGACTCTGCTACCAAGCCGCTTTTAGCAATTGCTTACGAATTTCCGCTAATTAAGCAATTTTTACAAAATTTTTGCCATTCTTTAGTTTTAGGGACTTTAATTCATTTTGCGAATTTTCGCTTTTTTTTTTTGTTATTTTCCGACGTTTTGTTTTTTTAACCCATTTAGCGATTTTTTCCTGTGATTTTTTACAACTTTTACGATTTTTAATAAATATTAGACTTTGCTATCATGCAAGCAAATTAGTAATCTTTAATTCAACTAAAAGAACAAGCCTAAATCACAGTAAAATTAAATATATATCATTTTTGTGGTGTCGTCGAACTTTCTTTATTTTAGATGATTTGTTCCTCTCTACCTTACCCATAGTCATCGTACAGACATGTAATTTTTGATGCAGCAATTTTTGAGTTTATTGGTGAGAGGGATGAGAAGATTCGGGAGGAGTACACAATTTTGTTTACTCTGTAATTCCGTTTTGTTTTGTTATTCTCACACTTTTTAACTTGAAGTTGGCTGTAGTTGTATTTGTATTTATATATAAAATATAAAAGGGAGAAGAGGAAAAACAAGATACAAATACAAAAATTGTAAACTATAATTTAATAATCTGGAAACTAATGCAATTTTAAAGCAAAATGTTTGAAAATTGCAGCAACAAAAATTGCAAGTCTGGACGATGACTTAATGTTGCTAAGATAAAAATTCGTCAATGTAAACGGCCATTTAAACACAATCAATTTTCTTTCTCGCGTTTTAAGTTTTACTCAACGAAAATAAAAAAGTAATCAAAATTACACAAAACTAGTTTTGCTTTAACTATTGAGTTGTTACAGAGAGAATGGGATTGTATTACCTATTTTTTCTATAACTTTATTACTTGCATGATTGAACTTGATATGTATATATAAATAAAATGTACGAATATGCAATCGAGTGCCAACAAAATTCTCAAATGCTTAAGTACGATATTTACCTGAATTCTACATGGAAAATGTATCCCAAAATATTTGCTTACTGGGTTAACAAATATCCTTGTTTAGTTGTTTTCATTTTCTACGTATGTCTGAACTAATTGGATTGGTGAAAAATTATTTGCAAATGTTGGGTACTTGAGTTAACAAAAATTTAAAAACTCAAAAAACGCATGTCTTTGATTACTAAAGTTTTTTTTTGGAATTAAATCTACAATTCTTAATGATTTGGCCAACACTTTTATATACAACCAGGACCGGAAAAATATTTAAATACTTAATTTATAACACAAGTTTTGTGACAAGGTTATAATTAAATGAAAATTCGGATTTTCTTCTTAATTAATAATACCTAAACTATCGCAGTTAAATTTTTGTATTATTTAAATAAAAGGCGGGATTATAAACCAATACTTCCCTAAAGCGTGGTGTAAAAAATACATTTCCGAAAAACTTATGAACATGTTCTTAAAGTGCTTCCAATAGAAAATCATCTTTTTAAGGCATAATAAAAAACTTTAAATCTTAATTAAAATTAAAATTTAAGTAAAGTGAAAATGTTAACATTTTTAATATGTATTGAATCTGTACCCGACTGTAGAAATTCGAAATGCCCTACAATTTATTGAATATTTCAGTTAAAATAGCTTTCATGTACAAGTACCTATATCATAACTTAGAAGCGGGAAAACTCATAAGACCTGCTTACTTCAGGCCTTCTTGAAGGCCTGCTTAGATATTTTTTTGATTGAATTAGTATTCTGATATAACTGCTAAAAAATGCCTCATAGAAGGTATCGGCTCTTCCGTATAAAAGATAAGATACATATATCACATTCCCTTTTATGAGAAGAATTATGGGGGATATGCGTAATTATAGATATATTCTCACTATCTTCAATTTTTTAATTTCTTCAAATTGTCTCTTAAATCGCAACCTGTACCTTGCGCAAAATGTTTAACTGGCCACCCTCCCAGTGGGTCGGACTGACGTCATTATATTGATTCAAAGTCGATCACTATACTAAAAGGCGGATCTAAGACCAATATTTGAAGGTGCTACAAGCATCAGCACACAAGCATAAAAGCATCTTTAATATTCTAGTATGGGTATAAATAGTATTTAAATTTTTAATTTCATAAAAGCCGTTGGATACCACTTAACTTTGAGTTTGTACATAATTTGTTCATGTTTTTTTAAACATTAAATTTTTAATAAAATTAGGTTTTGTATCACCCAGTTTTTTTTTGGTTTTGCACTTTTGTACCCAGTGTCTAGCATACATAAAAATGCATCACTACTTCTGGGCATACAAAATCTACAAAAAGCATATTGTTCATTTTGAGGATATTGATGAAAACAAATTATTTGTGGAAAGAAAAATGTATTTTTATAAAGTTTCATATATTAAAGAACAAAAAATATTTAGTGTCAAAAGATAAAACTAATGGAACTTAAGAAGGGTTTAGTTTGAAAGTTCCACATTCCATGTTTGTGATCAGTTTTAAACAAAGTATATATACATATATATATGGGGGATTTCATGTCAAGTGACCCAACTTTTGAAATCGATGTCTTTCGATTTGGATGAAATTTGCACCAAGGTTAGTTTTATTGGATAATAGTTTAGACACAAATATGTCTGGCTGGGCCATACGCTCAGAAAACATGAAATCGAAATTACATACTCTGCCTTGGTATCAGGACTGTGGAGTCGTCCGAAAAAAGTACTAACTCCGACTCCGACTCCAAACGCTGAAATTTTTTAAGTGCGACTCCGACTCACGACTCCGACTCCTACTCTAACCGTGATGCGAAATGAATGAGACGTAAAATTATTTCTCTTTTGTGTAGAAACATCTTTATTAAACGAATTATGGGAATCCCCGCGTAATGTGCATAAGAAAAACATGAGTGTTATGGTTAGGGTTGCCAGTTTTGAAATCAGAGAAATCAGTACATAAGAGAAAAAAATCAGTACAATTGCATAAAAAACAGTACATATACTTTTTTAATATAAAATTGCATATTAATAACATAAAAAGCTTTAATCTTTATTAAAACAAAACTTGAATTCATTCTATAATTTGAACAGTGACAAAATTTAATTAACAAAACTGCATTTTTTCAAAACAATAATTCAATTCCGTTTATATTTTTAGCGGGAATGCAAAGTGAATAACAAAAAATCTAAAAACAAACAAGTTGTTAACCATTCGATTCTTAATTTATTGTTAGCTACTTGGTTAAATATTTTTCAACGAAACATTAATTTTATTAAAAGCAAAATTTGAGTTTGAACATGTGAACTAAAATTTTATTTCCTTTATTCTATTATATTTTTTGAATATAGGATAACACAAAATTAAATAAAAATAGTTTTTTGCTAGATCTACCAGCATAATTAATTTCATTTTGCAATTTAAAGGTCATGCTGAATCTCTCTTATATTTTGCGCAAACAGCCAATGTCTAATTTAACCGAGAACAGCTTCAAAATGGTTTTGCTAGCCAATTTCACTTCGAACTCCTCTATAAAAAACTAAAATTTAAATTTTCTCAAAAATGAATTATTTGACACTGACCTTTTTAGCACCAAGCTACAGATATAAGGACAACAATGTAATGTAAAAAACAAAGCACTTGAAATAGCGAAGCTGTTATGTTTTTATTTTCAAAATTATTTAAATAAATTATTTAAAAGTGATTAACAACTTTTTTTTTAATAATTGTAATTATTGCAAAAGACACAATCATTTTTCAGACGACTTCTTTAGACGAACTATAGATTTGTATAAATAATATGGACATAAATATTTGCAATGTTACAAGTTAAAAATACTTATGGCCTTTTTGTACATTGTCCACAACTTCTTTCCTTTCTTCAGTCTTCAAGAAATTGTAAAACTCATTACAACTTTAACCAAAGTTTGTCTTTATTTGCAATTCACTTTCTAGATTTTTTATTAGGAGCCTGTTTCTCTCTTTTCACCACTTTGAAAACTAAAGACTCGTTCTGTAAAAGCGTTTAAATGTGGAATGGAAGAAATAAAATTACACATTCCCTCAAATTCGTAAACGCACCACCACTTAGAAACACTTTCCATATTTCTTCTACTGTCTTCTTTTTTCGTACTAACTCGGCAAAAATCTTTAATGTTAATAACTCATAGATAACAACATCTATACTATCAAACAATTTGCCAATATGACAAACTATATACTGAACAAAATAAATATATAATAACAGTACAAAAACAGTACGTTAATGAAAAAATCAGTACATTTGCGTACTGATTGGCTTGTAGTGCATAAATAAGTACTTTAAACAAAAAGCAGTACATGTACTGATAAAAACAGTACGAATGGCAACCCTAGTTATGGTAGGAATTAAAGGCAGGCCGATAAAGATGTTTCTACACAAAAGAGAAATAATTTTACGTCACGATTTTTCTAATACATACTAGTATTTATGCGCTATAGCAACACTTATTCTGTACAATGTTGAACCTATTTCAGCGTTGATGGTTAAAAAATTCTGATATTAAAATTATTGGCAATTCCTGTCATTAACATTTTTTAGCATGAGTAAATTATTTAAAAAATCACACATCTTTTTTCAACTAGATCAATAACTGAGTATAAGTTTTGCTAATGTAATTTAGATAGAAAAAATATACCTAAATATACTTAAATAGTAAAGTACTTGAATCAACTATTTTTCATAAAATAAATTAAAATCTACTTATTCATATTGATCTGCAAAATATTGCATCGCCAATTTCGAAGAATTTTTATATTAAAAAATATTAGAAATTTTTTTAAATTTTTTATGCCGAAAAATTTTGGAGTCGGAGTCGCGCGTTTTTTTGGGTACTCCGACTCAGACTCCGGTACAAAAACCTCAACTCCGACTCTTCAACTCCGACTCCGACTCCACAGCCCTGCTTGGTATGGAATCCTCAGGGAGTTGTATTCCATTCGCGGTCGAATATAGGTGGTATACAAAGTAAGGAGATCAGATGGAGTGAAGTATATCCTACACCGTTTCAAAAAACCTAGGCACTTGAATGCTTGTTTCGACACCTTAAATATATTTTCTGTCCATCGGATATCACATTGTATCCTCATGCCCAGAACATCAAGAGATTATGTTTCCTCAATAACTATACCACCCATATATACAGATAAGGCACCTTGATCCTTCGCGCGCTTATGCGTCAGCACGCAACATTGGGTCTTTCGGGCATTAAAATCGACCCTATTCCCACGACCCGATTCTGAGATTATGTCTAGGTCGCGGCCAAGCGTATCATTCACGTTCTGTCTCATAGCACCAACATATGAAAAACGCTTGGTCTGTATACATACAGCGTCTGTATATACATATTCAATTACATATTTTTGTTCATTGTGACTGCGCCAAAAATATTGTTACCATCTCCATAGGCAGCCATACAAGCCCAAACTATCACAATTCCCCCACCATGGTTGGCAGTTGGCCTTAAGTGTTTATTTTGGAGCTCTGTATTGGCCCTACGCCACACGTAATTTTTACAATCCGAGCCAAAAATATTTTATTTTGACCTACCAGCAAAAATAACGTCTTCGCAGAATGAATTTGGCTTTATCACGTAGTCCTGGGAAAATTTAAGCCGACATTGTATATACTTTTTTGATATGCACGGCTTTTTGCGAGCTACTCGGCAGCACAGGGTGCACTGTTACGATACAGTATACTTTACCTATTTCATATTCAATCACCACCACCAACCTTGGAGCCGATATTTTTGGATTTTCCTTAATTTCCCGGACTATTTTTCTTTTGGCAGCATCTGGAAAAACTGTATTTGGTGCATTTCTGCCCTTGTCCTCTACTCGACTCTTGCGTACATATCTCTTTCTAATGTATTGAACTGTATTGGCACTCTGTCCTACCATTTCAGCAATTTTACACAGGCTTTTTCCTTTTTTAAAATGTATTGGGATCAATTCTCGTTATTCTAAACTTTTCCGTTTACCCATTTTGAAAAAAAAACACGTGCAACTCTCTTTTAATGCAGTTAAAGTCAAATTATAAGTAAATTAATAGCAGAAGATGAATTACTAAATAAAATAGAAAGTAACGAAAATCTGTTTCGTAGGTATGTATTTACAAAGAAACACTAATTTTTCCTTAGTTAGAAGATTTTTAAGCGATTCGTAATGATTCATTTGAAAGTTTCACAATTAAGGCCCTAATCATGTAAAACGCAACACAACGACAAAGAATAACATTGAAACCAAAAACAAAGTCATAAATATTTTGTAATTTTGTTGTTGATTTCTACAGAAATTCACAATACGTTTTAAAATTTCAAACGCCCCATAGCTTGTGGCGTTGAAAATTTTAAAACGGTACATGAATTTCTGTAGAAAGCAGCAATAAAATTACAAAACTTTTATAACATTGTTTGTGCTTTTAATTTATTCTTTGGCGTTGCGCTGCGTTTTACATGATTAGTGCCTATGTGTTGTGAACAACCTCTCCACCGGAGATGCCTAACCACCACTGAGCAAAATAAGGGGTGAACTTTTGTTTTCTCAGAAATATTCTTTTTTGATCTTTAGAAAAGGAAGATACATTTATAAGATTCTCATTATAACGCATTTTATTATAAACAGATTTAGTTAAAATTGTACAATAAATTTTTTAGTTATACAAGGTTGAAAAGTTTTGTTTGCATCTGCACGAAATAAAATGTGAGCCACTGTATTTTTATTTTGTAATAGCAACAGATTTACTTAAAAGTAATTATTTTATAAAATCGTTTGCCAACCTGCGTAATATGAAAGTTTATGCAAATTATATCATAAATGGTTTTTTTTTTTTGCAAAAGCGTATAAAATATCCAGAAGCATAATTGTCATGCAAATGGCTTGACAAACTTGCGCTTCTTATGATATAACGTTCGTTTTTCAGAAAATCGATTTAAATGTAATCATTTTCCATCGAATAATGTTTTTGTGAATTTTGTTTAAAAATATCACACTTATTTGATTTTTTTTTTTTTGCAAAGCAAAATACTTTTACACCTACACAATATATTGATAAACACTTCTGACATTGACTTCAACTAACTAATAACTACAAGTTTCTTTTTAACTTTTCCTACAACCTGCAAATGGGAAAAAAAACTAAAAAAAGCAAAAGCAACAACAATAAAATAACTATTTAGAATTAAACAGTTTTTATTTAACACACTTTAACACTTATGCACAATTTCCCCTTAACATTTGCCAACCATACAAGTTGCTTGTTTCGTACTTTCTTGTTTGTTCCGTAAGTTCTTGCCAATGTGTTTTTTTTTTGTTGTTGCTTGTGGTTGAAGCTATTTTACGCACTTAAGAATGGGGTAAGTGCAAATGAGTGTGTTTTAATGTGAGTGTAGTTATGGAAACAATTCTCTTCATTCTTTTCTTACCTTTGCGTGCATTTTTCCGTAAAATTAACCAATAAACATTTATGAGCTAAAAAGTTCTTAAGTATTGTCATGCACACATGTACAAGATGTATGCATTTTTCAATTTGACACTTTTGCTCCTTAAACTTACACAAACACATGTCAATGTCTTAAGTTTTCTATTAACACTAAACTGCCATCACACAGGTATACACACACACATACATACACAAATGTTACAGTATCTCTTTAGAACAGTGATCTCTATTTTGATAGCGGGGCTTGCGAAAACATGACAAGAATGTTAAAAAAAACCCACTTAAAAGTTGTATTATAGCGACACAGACTTCAATGAGTACCATGTTTTAAAAAATCCGTATAATGACCAAAGAAAAAACTCTCTTCTTGGGAAGCACTACTGTGGAAATGTTTGTATGTAAATGATTACTTTTTATTTTGTGTAACGAAATTTGTGTTTTTCTTTTGCTCCCCAAGTGTTTTTTACACTTAATAGTCACAAGATGTTTAAATTCACAAGAAGCTTTACACCTTCTTTTTATTTCTGACTTCATCGCATTTTTTAGAGCAAACGCTGCCAGTATAAACATTCAAAGTACTATTACACCAGCAAACTGCAAGTTTAAACAGCTGGATCGATGGCAGTGGATGAATGAATTGCTATGAATTTTTACAATTATTATAGTTTGGTTTTTCTTAACAATTTTTTTCAAGGTTTTCATTTTTTTTCTGTAGAGCAGAGTGTTATTCTGATAGTTGTTATTGTTAAATGAACCAAAATAAAGAAACAACAAAAAGGACGAAGACATAAAAACATGCGTCCTTAATATTGTTTATTTTTTAAAAGCTAAATGATGTTTACCACAGGAATCAGTATGAATGCATTTGGTAAGGACGCATTTTAAGTATTATTTTAATGAAATTTTCACAATACACAATACAAGAGCTAAATAAGACCTTGTAAAACATGAAACATATTTTTATTGTGCCTTGTAAATAGGTCAAGTTATTATATGATTCAAATTCAATAACAAAACCAAATCTTAGAAAATCAAAAACTCCAAAAAAAAAATTACATTTTATATTAGAAACCGTTTGAAAAGCTTCATTTTATGATTTTTTTTTATTTTAATTGTCGTTTTAAAATACATATTAGGAATATTCGTATTCGTTTCGCCGAATATTCGCCTATTTTTTGACATTCGTAGTCATATTTGCCAAATTAAAGTTAAATTATTAAAAAATATGAAATAAGAAATATTAATTTGTAGTAATAATTACCATTGTGGTTATTTTATTGAACTGTTTATGGTTTTTAATTAAAATTTTTTTATTTAAATCAGGCTAAAGTTCATTGAATTTAATTTTCATTAAATTATTTTTATGAAGAAAGGAATTTTACAGCATGATTTTTAATTAAAATTTATTGATAATTTTTCATTCTTGACTGAGCTGGGATTTGAGCCCAGGTTTTCACGGACAGGTTGCCCTGACAGGTTTCGTTTGCAACCACACAATCTCTTCAGAAAGGTTTGCTGCTTAAAAGTCATCGCCATTTACGACGGATGGCAGTCAATAGTTAAATATCAATCTTTAAGCCAAATGATATTTTAACTTTTTGGTATATTGAAATCTGTTTTAAATGAATGAATAATTACACTATGCTAGTTGAAAAAACAGACAAGCCGCGCACATGGCGTTTTAACATAACTCGGGTACGCTGAATCCAGTGGTGTCCGCGGTTTTTTAAGATTGGCTCTGGTTTTCGAGATATACCGCTATTTCGAAAATGGAGGAGGTTGCACAACATGTTCGCGTAACACAAAAACGCTTTAGCTTAGTGAAAAAACTTAAAAAACCGAAATTCCGCAATTAAATTTCTTTAAGAAAAGTAAAACTTCTTTCTAATATCCGCAGTCGTTTTAGAAACATAATTTTTTTTTTGGGAAAAAAATAATTTATTTTTGTTTTTTAAAAATTCATAAAAAATTAAAAAATGCAGCCAGGCTTCTTGCAGACATATAATAAACGAAGCTGCAAACAAAACAAGCCATAAATTAAATTGCAGAAAAACATACGGACAGACTGGCATCGTTTAATCAACAACGCATGCATGTATGCTTTTTTCTATATAGATCGAGCTCCGGCTCCGACCCCAACCGTTGACATTTTTTAAGTCCGACTCTAACTCCAAGTCCAACTCAGACTCCTACTCTAACCTTGATGCGAAATGTATATGAGAATTGTCCTTATTTGACTTTAAAAAGTTTTTGTTATGCAGTACCTTTTAAATGGATAAATATAAAATGAAAATGATTCTGTTAATATTTCCAATCAATATTTTAATTATAACACGAGCCGCGTTGAGCTTTAATAAAGTTATTTACATACACACACAGAAAAAAGTATTACATTTCTCCAATCACCAAATTTATTCCAAATCCATAATATGAAGCAAACAAGTTGTTGATTTTGCACCTATTACCAAAATGATTATATTGATTACTAAAAATTTTAAGCAAACAGAGATCTTTCAACCTCTGAGAAAAACCCACCCCAGGGCAAGATTTAGCTGTTAAAAATTTCAAGATCTGGTGATACTGAAAAGTATGCCAGCATAATGAGGTTCGTTGGAGTTATCTTAACCCATTAATACTCAAGTAGCAGCTGTTAGTAAGTACGTATTTTTATTATTAAGTATTTATTTCTTTAGTATGGATAAAGTAAAAGGAGTTCATTGAAAAAAGTTTAAATTTTGTCGATGGTTAATTATAAAGTTGGGTATCCCCACAAGGGGACAATGGGCGTTTAACCTTTAAATTTACCAAACCGATTTCGTTCTACACAAAGTATTTTTGTGCATAGTTCGCATCTTAATCGGTACTTGCACTGCCAAACAACAAATCGCAACTGATTTGCAACCCTTTTAGGATTATGGATAATGTTTTTACGATCAGCATCAGCTTCTGCAGCATAAGTTGGATATTTTCTAGAATTTTAAGGCTGCAAATAGTTGCTACTTAAATGTTCTTCTGTTTCAAAATGTTTTATCTATCTTCAGTATTAAGAGCTGAGGTTTTATATAAATTTGTGTTGCCACACAGACATTAAACGAGCGAATGGAGATACTTCCCAACGGTAAAAAGAGTGAGTAAAGAGGTCGAATAGTACCCCTTAGTTAGCAGACAAAAGTATTCCTCGCCTCATTACAAACTAATTGATTTTTATACAGATTGTCATTGGGAGCACGCCCTTCCACATTCCCTTTTTCTTACATGAATTCTAAAAGGCTTTCAGATGAGGTACTTTTAAAAGAGAATATAAGGACTATTGCGGTCGACTTCAATGGTGGGTAGTTACCAAAAATATGCAAATTTGTTAAAATGCGTTAAAGGGAAAACCGACAATTTGTAAAAATGTTTATAGTAGATAAATTTAAGCTCTTGTTATTTGTACGTTTCGTATAAAAATTAAAAAAAAAACGTCATGTTCTTCGATATAATGTAAGCTTTATCAATAAACATAATTAAACATAAAATCTTTTCATATCTGATACGTAAAAACGGAGACAATTTTTAATATTATTAGGTTCATCCAACGCAACGTCACACTTATGTAAGAGTTCCTATTTATACATAAGCTTGGTAAGGAATATAGAAGTAACTAGACCAAAAAAAATTTATAAAAAGAACACCTTCTTTCCCTTCTCAAAGAATGAATGAAATTTATTACACAAAAATAACATATTTGCTATACAAGAAAGAGCACAAAAAATTAACACTGAAAAACTTCGTTCCTCCCTTCTAAAAGGAGAAGTAGCGAATTTGTAAGGAATATTTTGGAAGGTGTTTTAAAAAGAAATGTATACCTTCTAGAGGGGATATTTCTGAAGGCAGGATATCATAAGAAACGGATCTTTTAGAAAGGATGAGAGAGACCTTCAAAAATAATTGGCAATGCTGTCCCTTCAATATTTACCGCTGGGTTATATTTAATCAAATGTTAGATTGTTGTTCGATCTATAATCAAATGTTGGTATTGTATTGATTTTTTCCTTCAAAAATAAAACACAATGTTCTCATTTTAATTGACCAAAAAAAACTATTATTTTTTCAAACAATTTCGAAGGGTATTTACCTTTCCAAATTTATATCAATCTTTTACATCACCACGACAATGAAATACGTAACCTGTATTTATTTACAAGGACAAATTCATTATCATCAATTTAAAACATCCAGCAAACTTTTTTCTTGTTTTTTTTTCTCCTAGATTTTAAAAATATTGTCAATAATTTTTTTCCTCGCCTCGTTCTTTATTTTCTAGATTTTATCACAATCATTGCAAATTACAAAAACATTTTAAGTATTTCCGGTATTTTACGCGTACAATTTACTTGTCAGAGATCAATGCGCGTTAAGAAAAAATTCAACGAGAAAACATAAAATTAGAAATATGAAAAAAAAAACTAAAGTTCATGGGAAAAACTTGAAAGAAAAGATTGATTTAACAGTCACTACAAAATGCTCAGATACCAATAAAATGTAATTCGTTGCTGTCGCCTTGCAACGATTGTCACAAACAAATCTACAAAATGTTTGCAGTCCTGGCGCAAAGGATGCACGCTAACAGAGTAACAAATCGCTACTATTTGTTGCTGCTGTCATTGGTATTACGTTTATCTATTATATTTATCCGTTTAAAAACTATTTGTAAATAAGAAAAAGCACTCAAAATGGAAACAAATAAAGGGAAAACAAATCTAAAAAAAATGAAAAAGAACTTTACTCTGCATTGAAAGTGCAGTTAAATCAATATAAAAGAAACACATTCAAGTATCACAGCATTTTCTGATAGTTCGCACTTGATCAGCAAGAGGCTTTTAACTCGAAATTTAAAAATGTTCAGCAAAAGGAACACTTTTTAATATATAATTAAAGGCATATGAAAAATAATTCCTAATCAAACCGTCTCATTACCAAAAAATTATACAAAATTCAAGATATTTTTACCGCGGATAAATTTTAATGTTACGTGTCGATTTTTTCCAAAAAGAGAAAAATATTTCATTTTGAGTTAATACCCCTTTGCTGATCAAGTCCTTTTAATTCCCTTTTCAAATGGGGGAAGATCAAAGAGAAAAAACTTAATAAAATATCGTTTTATATTCTATAATATATATGTATATATATATATTTGTGTGTTTTATATATACTTGCATAAGATTTAACCCTGTTACTTTTGAGTGAATATGTACTTATATAATCATTATCTGAATACAATGTCTGCAGCAAATTAAATTAATGACATTCATTCTTTTTTTTTACTAAAGTGTTTTTCAATTATATGCAATTATCGAGTATGGTTTATATCGAAATGGTAGAGTTGCTATTGACTTCTCAGCAAAAATATTTTAAGACTTGGAAACCATAAATACGTATACAACATCCCAAACTCTTCCTTTTTTTCATTTAAAAATTACTGCCTTACTCTACTGCTGTAAGATAAAGTATACAATCCTACAAATTTTAAAAGCGGTGATAAATGCTAGAAGAGAATCGCGGCTTATTAGTTTTTATAGGATAACATTTTCTACTGCTTCGTTAAAACAGTGAAATCTTTTTTTTTTTTAATACAATAAAATTAGTTATTGTTTTCATTATAAATATACGAAAGAAATGTTCTAGTCGACATTGTTGGCCAGGCAGGTAATATCAATTAAAATAAATTTATATAAAACTACCCAGCTAGCATAGGCTGTTTGTAAGACGATAATATTTAATTTAATTTGTTTTGATGATTATCTGACGAGTAACAAAAACCACAACACCAAATTTTTTTTATTTATTACTTTTTTAATACATTTTTGACACGCTCGTCTTTCAATCCTGTAATGAAGCTTTTGCGACTCTCTGTAACACAGGGTCTCCACCCGAGATAATATCTGATATAATATGTGAGAGAACGTCGGCAGAATAAGGGAGCACATTTCTTCATGTTAATCTTAATCTTAAACAAGGGGAACATGTATCTTATAAGATTTCATAATTTACTGATTTTCGTACAGTAAACTTGTGTCGTTTTTTATTATATTTTAGTTTTTTCTTTGTTGTTAGTATTTATTATTGTTTTTCAAGCACTTTTTACAAGATTTACACTATTTTCACTAAACAAATTAAACATTTTAATGATAGCGTCTTAATATTAATTCATATGTATGTATGTATGTGTATTTTTGACAGCTTATCTTATAAGATAGTTGTTATAAGATTTCTCATAACAACTGTCTCATAACATTTATTATAATATTAATACGAATACTATTTGAGAGTCCACACTTAAGATACTACTCTCTGCGATTGAATTTGACGTTTGCTGATATAAAAATCTTATATCTTATCTCAGGTGGAGACCCTGTGTAAGAGGCATATAACAATTACTGAGCTCCCTAAATAAGACCGTTTTTAAAATAAGAAAATTGTATTGCCAATACAATTTAGATAAAACAAACCGACGCAAGGATCTTTAAAATAAGATTTTTCGACAGGATGGTGTTGATTTCGCGACCTTAAGGTTTGTTTGATATAAATTGTATGAAATTTAAAAGTTTTGACATGAAAATTACGCTTGATGCCCTTATTTAGGTAGCTCAGTTATACGGCTGAGCATTTAAGAGTTGTAAAATAATTTCCTTCATTAGTCTCACACGGCTCTTGGCATGCTTTTTAAAAGACTCGTTAGATAATCTCTAGATACATCATAAACGATTCCCTTTATGATTAATATAAGCGTCGTTCGCTATTTTATGGAAGAATCTCTACGAATCAGCACGTGTAACAGTTTATCCCGTGCCGGGAATCCTCTACAATTAAAAAATGAGCTCGTCGACGATCAAAAACACTTTTCATGAGATTCCCAGTAGAATCCTAGACGATTGAAAATGCTAGCTGGGTATAACCCTCTTATTTTAGATAAAAAAAAAATAAAAAAAATTTAATAAAATATTTTAGATATATACAGCCATGTCACAGAGTACGTTCGGAATTATTCCTTTCGGAACCGAAGAAAACATATTTGTGAATTGCTGGAAAGTTTATCTTGACAGTTTTCTGGCCTTTAAGATACAGAAAACTCCCATTCCGTTCATAAAAACAAAAATCGTTTTATTCCGCAGAGTTTTTTTGTAATTTTCTCAAGCACATAAAATACGGAATGAATTCCGTTTCTGAACGGAGTTGTACTCTGTGACATGCCTGAAAATTTTTTTTAGCAGCTAAAAAAAAATGTTTCAATGATTAATATTTTTCATTAACTTTATCCGGGTAAATCATGTCAGTTTTCAAAGTGTGAGATAAGCATATTTCATATCTCTAAAGCAGAGCTTTTTCGCGAGGAATTCCAAACAAAAATCATGTAGTATTTCACAGAAGTGTAAGCGCTTCACTTCAAATTCTCCTTTACATTACTACTTCTTAAGAAGCATCAGCTTTTGTTGGGTTATTGAGCCTTGGCAATACCGAGTGTTAACAGGTTTTACCTGACGGAAAGTTTGAGTTTTTTACACATATCCTTTTTCATATGATTTCAATATTAAAATTTTGTCTCACTAAAATAGTGGAATTGCCTCGTGAATACTTTCGCTTTTTGGCGATAAAGCCCTGTCGTTGGTCACCTTGAAACATTTAGATAATTTGATGTGTGACCAAAATTCATTAAGGAACGAAAGCTGTGAAGTTTCCTTGTGCCAGAAAATTGCATGTAGCATTTAAAGGTAATGATGCCCACGCTTGGGTCACTAGACGAGTGAAGGCATATAAAAACCCTGCTAAAAAGGTCTAAATTGAAAAAAGGAGGTGTTGGGTATATTTTCATTCCATGTTTCTTTTTTTTCGAAAAATCCCAAAAGAGGCTTAATTTTTTAAAAGAAAATAATTTATTAAATAATTTGAAGTATTGAGTATGGGAAACTTTTACATTCCCAGCTGGTAACGTCTTTAAGACATCATCGAAGACGGATGCACGAAAATGTTAATTTCTGCACGACTTGTGAGGGACAGCAAGAACAAATCGTCAACAACATGTGGCGCGAGAATCGTGCACGACACAGAGAAAGACATTGTCGCTCTTCATGTCGTTGATTCGATTGAAGGATTGAACATGTTGTCGTGGATAGATTTTTATAAGCGACAACTTACTAGCCACTGTCTGTATTTTTGTGGATAGGATTGTGTAAAAGACAACTTGGAAGACAATATCGGTCATGTCGTCGTTTATAAACTTCTAGACAATGTCGAGCATTTTGTCATCCACGACATTTTTCTCAAATTTTTAGAAATCCTGAGTTATAAAGGACATGTCGTGCATGAATAGATGACAACAATGTCGTCGACGGCAGTTTTACCAACTGGGTTCAATTGATGTACTCATACAAATAACGCTTTAAGTAGCATTTACCTTCAATCAAATTCGTAGCTATGCATAATTTGCAGTTCTAGTCTTAATTTCATAAATCACTATCTATTTAATATTTAGACTTTTTGTATGTTTCGTTACAACTAATCTTTAATCAAAGCTCGGTAGGTACTTTGTAGCTTAAACAAATCCGAGTATCTTGTTTTAGGCGCTAAAAGTCTTCTCAATAAAAAATTTTGACACGACATATTAGCATTTGACAAATTAAAGCTGTGTTCGCATTATTTGTATTTGTCATGTGGAATGTCACTTTTCTACACACATGTAATTTCATTTGTAATTTTCATGTTCAAATGTTGGTATGTAAAGTACATTTGACATAACTTATCAAGAACAACAATGTTAAAACAGCTGAGTGGTTAGATGCACAAAAATGAATAATTATTTGTGTATTTTTTTATTACTTATTAAATATTATTATTTATATTTGATAAAATTTCAACTAATTTTTGCCACGACTAACGATTTTGTTAATACGAACCAGCTGATGTCTGATGCTTTGTCACTTGACAAAACTCGTTCTAAATCAAAAATATCATATGTCCTGTACACAGTCAAATAACACTTGATCTTGTTTGGAAGTGTTCGGACGATTTGTGCAAAATTAACATCTGAAAAAGTGGCAGTCCACATGACAAATGCACATAATGTGAACATCGCTTAAGTGTCGGCAAATGTTATGTCAATACCAATATTTCATTTAAAATTCATCTCACTTAACAATTTTGTTACAATATGTTCGTAACTGCTTTTGAATCCGGAAAAAGTATTGTGTGGTAAGACTTACCTGACCATATTTTTTAACTTGTTTTAAGCCATCCACCACCACGGCTATAATTAGTAAAATCGATTTAGCCAGGTTTTTCTGTCCGTCTGCTAAAAACACACTCAATGCCCGAAGAACCTAACAAAAAAAAAAATATTATTGGTGTCAACATGTTTCCAAGTTTTTTCTTAACTTTCTATATGGTCAAGAATTATATATTGTCATGAAATTTGTCAACGATTTGTTTTATATAATATGAGATAGAAATTGTACTACATAATTTCATGATGATTGGTCCAAAATTTAAAATAAGTCCAATCAGTGATGTCAGTTGAAATTTAAAGAGTATCCCTACGTGTCTAAGCAAAATCCCTTTTTTCCCTACAACAAAAGAAATGTTCCCTATACATTTCCGTACGTTAAAAATTTATTATTTTTAGCAGCAGGCAATCAATGTATATGCATATGTTTTGCTAATAATTAGTATTGTGGTTATTTTATTGAACTGTTAATGGTTTTTTAATCCAAATTTAGATATTTTTAATTAGGCTTAAGTTCATTGCATTTAATTTTCATTAAATTATTTTTATGAATACTGGAAATTTACAACATTAAATTAATTAAAATTTTATTGATAACTTTTCATTCTTGACTGCGCTGAGATTTGAACCCAGGCTTTCACGGACAGGTTGCCCTGACTAGTTTCGATTGCACCCACACAATCTCTTCGGAGGGGTTTGCCGTTTTACTCACACCGCCATTGAAGCCGGAAGACGTCAAAAGTCAAACATCAATCTTTAAACCAAATGGTATTTCACCTTGGTAGATCGAAATTTGCTTTAGAATGAATGATTATCTATTTTAATTGATTATTCACGTCATCCGGCTTCAATGGTGGTGTGAGTAAAACGGCAAACCCCTCCGAAGAAATTCCTGTCTTCATAAAAATAATTTAATGAAAATTAAATTCAATGGAAATATTTAATTAAAAATATCAAAATTTTGCTAACATTTTGTAAATACTATAATTAACCCTGCTGTTAGGTTAAGCCCATTTAGTCCAATTTTTTAATTGTTTCCTCTGTAATTTTTGAACAGTGATATATACTAACTTGTTTTCTTAGCTCACGTGGTCTTTTTATAAATCAATCACGGTGACCTTGAACCTAACTTAAATGGGGGGGGGGTAAGGGCACATCGAATTTTTTTGCTGGAGATCACATATTTGTGCTTAAGAAGCAAAATCTCGCAAAAATTAAAAAAATCCGCTTAGCCGTTGTTGTAAAAAATGTATTTTTGTACTTATAATATAACTATTTTTGACAAATTCTTAATTTAGAAAAAAAAAAATCTGCGTGGCACTTAAAAAAATATATAATAATTATATTTCTCAATAATTAGGCAGATAACTGTAAAATAAAAACATATTTTACGAGAAGACAACTGAAAAATGTAAATTTACTTGTTTAAAAACGGAATAAATAATGTAATATGAGTGTAACAACAAAATAAAGCCTTTATCGATTTTGACATCATTTAATTTATATAATATTATGTAATTTATTCATTCATAAGTATATATATACATTAAATATGTTTTGTATACATACATGCTTTTCAAAATGTGATGATTTTTATGTAAAAATATATCCATTTGCTTGTACTATAAATTTTTACAATTTCAAATATGCTGACTATTGTATTCTCGCACAGCTTTTAATAAATTATTACAGAAATTGGCATTATCCTTTTTTGCTTTGTATTTTTGCCAAGTTTTTTTGAAATCAGCATGCACAGATTCTACAGACTGTTCCCTGTAGAATCTGTGAATCTGAGCAAGAGCTCTCTTTGATTTGTTGCAAAAATATTCAATATGGTAAAAGACCGCATGAATTTTAGGTGTAACGCTGATATTTAAGTCAAGAAAGCTTTTACGAAGATTGTTAATATGATCGGTGAATTTTGGGTCCAGAATACTCCCGAAACAAAAATGAACAACTTCGCGAAAGTCTTGAAAGCACTGAACTATTTTTGGATATTTAGATGAATGTGTTTCAAAAATTACTGTATTTAAACAGTCAGGTCCTCCATGGAGCTCAAGACAGCTGTCCAGACTAAAAAATATAAAAACCAAACGTTGCAAAAAATATAAAGATTCCGGATCATCTTGTGATTATGCTAAATATTCTATATCCCGTTCTGAATATAATTTACTAAACACGAAACTATATAAAAATTACTTAAATGAAATGAAAGTTAAATTTAAACATGATCCTAAGTCATTTTACAAATTCGTAAATTTTAAACGGAAATCTACGGGATATCCATCTGTAATGAAGTATTTAAATCATGAATCCAGTAATGATTTAATAATAAGCAACCAATTTCCTGACTTTTTTGGAACAACATATTCTGATGCCCAATACAACAACTATAACAATTACCCTTACGTGATTGATGAACACCAAGCAATATCATTTTCTCCTATTACAACCTCCCAAATAGTTGCCAGTTTGAAAAACGTAAAATCGTCCTTTTACAGTGGACCTGATGGTGTTCCTAGCTGTATTCTAACTAACCGCGCTAATGCTTTTGCCACACCTTTATCAATAATATTTAACTTATCAATTAGATATGGCTATTTTCCAACATTTTGGAAAGAATTTTGGAGAAAATATAGTAAATTATAGAGGTATAGCCAAACTAAGTGCTATTCCTAAACTCTTTGAAAAGTGCATGAATGATAGCCTCTTTCATCAAGCATCGTCATTACTATCTCCTTTCCAACATGGCTTTAGAAAAGGACACTCAGCAATGACAAATCTCCTTCAACTCACCACTATTGTTAATAATGGATTTAATAATGGGCAACTAACGGACGTTATATACACAGACTTTAGTAAAGCTTTTGATAAAGTCAACCATAGTCTTCTTCTTAGTAAACTTTCCTTAATGGGCTTCACTAATAACAGTCTTCGGTGGCTTGAGTCATATCTTATTTTTAGGAAACAAAGTGCTCGCTTTAATAATACAACATCAAAGAGCATCATCGTCAATTCTGGAGTACCGCAAGGTAGCCACCTTGGTCCAATCTTATTCTCACTTTTTATAAATGATCTGCCGAGTGCAATAAACAATTATGATGTATTAATGTATGCCGACGATGTAAAAATCTTTTTAAGCTACAAAAAAACTTCTGAAATGCTCAACCTTCAACATGATTTGGATAATTTTTATAAGTGGTGTAAAATGCAAGCATATGCGTTTTTGTAGAAAATGGAATTCTTTGGGTAACTATACCTTGGGTGACAGCCAACTTGAATTAGTAAAAGATATTTTGGATCTGGGTGTTTTACTTGACTCAAAATTAGACTTTATAAAACACATTACGACAATGATAAACAGAGCTCGTGGAGTACTTGGTTTTATAAAGCGTTGGGCTAAGGAGTTCACTGATCCCAAAATAACAAAGCAGTTATACATATCTTTGGTAAGACCAATCATCGAATATGGTTCTATTATCTGGGATCCTGATTATAATGTTCAAATAAATCGAATAGAATCTGCCCAAAAACAATTTTTATTGTTCTGCTTAGGAAATTCAACTTGGAACCCTTCTGAAGTTCTTCCATCCTATTTCGTAAGTTAAACTACCTTCACTGGTAAGCCAAAGAAAAATGCTTAACATTACGTTCTTAGTTAATTTGCTTAATGGTAATGTTTGTTCTGAATTCCTGCTTAATAATGTTAATGTCAACGTTCCTCAACGATCAACTCTCAATTTTATACCATTGTATCTTCAGACTTTCCGCACAAACTACGCTAATTCTGATCCTTTTCTGAGAATATGCAAGGATTTTAATGAAATGTATAATTTTATTGACTTTTCTTTGAATGTTAATGTCATTAAACGCAGTATTATAGGCAGCCTAAATTTTGATAGGATCGTAAAATATCCACTTTTTCTAATAAAGTTTTACACGCATTTCCTGCAAATGATGGACTTTTATTAAATATTTCTCGAGAAACATTGCACAACTAACATATGTTTATATATATGATTTATCGCGCCTAGTAACAAATGCAGCTCCGGAGGTGAAATAACATCTATTATTTCTCTATATTTGTCAACAGAATAGAATGGTTTATGCAATTTTTATAATTATGAGCATCTTTTTTATTACTTCCCGCTCTCTTCCATGATTCAACATTTTCCACACAATCTCTAATTATTCTGTATTCTCCGCAAGAGTCAAGATTACCATTTTTTGCGGTACACCACGTACAAGGGTAACAACTTGCATGACTCATTATTCCTGATAATACGTTGGCGAGTTTGAGATCTGTAGATATTGTTGCATCGTAAAATTGTATATGTTCAAAATTGTCCACACCGTATCAACGTTTTCATATAATTCTTCTATTTTCTCAGCAATACCAATTAAAAATATTTTTTTGAATCTTTCATATTTTTCGCAGTAACACCATCATCATAAGTTTGACGTTTTCTCTCACTATCCAATCCAATTGGAATAATCAGGAAAGTTTAATGATCCCTTTGCACACTTTTTATTAATATCAGTTTGTCGATATACAATCATTCGGCATGAAGTGCAAATAACACTTGGCAAACGTTCATCATTGAAATCATAATTGACTAAAACAGTTATTCGTTCTAGCAATTTACCCTTTACTTCAAATAAATGACTAATTTTTTTTTTCAAACAAAATAGACACACTTTCTTTCTGTTCTCTATATGAGTTAAAGCATGATCTTTGCACATCATGTTATTATATCGAATTAAATAGACACCTTTTATGTACGAAGTTAACGCAACAAAAGTTCGCGGTGAACTGATAATTATATGTAAAAATTCGTTTATTTTCTTCTCTTCTATTCTCTAATATATATTGAAAAACTAATGCATCGTTGCAAAATATGTTTTTATTTTACAGTTATCTGCCTAATTATTGAGAAATATTATTATTATATATTTTTTAAGTGCCACGCAGATTTTTTTTTTTCTAAATTAAGAATTTGTCAAAAATAGTTATATTATAAGTACAAAAATACATTTTTTACAAAAACGGCTAAGCGGATTTTTTTAATTTTTGCGGAATTTTGCTTCTTAAGCACAAATATGTGATGTCCAGCAAAAAAATTCGATGTGCCCTTACCCCCCAATTAAGTTAGGTTCAAGGCCAAAGTGCAATGCTTTATACAAAAATTAAATGTTCTAACTTAAACAGGACTGAGGAAAATAAAAAATTACGAATCTTAGGTTAAGGGTCCATAATATATTTTCTTTGGTTTTCTTTGATTTTTTTTTTGCATTTATTGAAAAAAATAGTATTTATTGGATTGTTTTACAAAAATTGTCCTTGCATGATGAGCAAAAGCCTTTTTGGTTAGTTTTGGAAATAAAAACTGGAACATTTTTGGTAGAGTTAGACTTGCAGCAATTACAAATTCCACGCTTTCCAGCCACTGAATTAAAAGTATTTTTATTTAAAGGCCACTGGAACTATGCATTGTGATCGTATTTTAGTCAATTACTGTGCTGAGAACTTTTGTTGAGGTAATCTAGTACGTTGGTGGGGGTGTACGGTGATTTTTTTTGAGTTACGGTTTAATGAACATGCTATAACACTCAACTATTCCTTCAATTCAAAAATAAAGTTGAAAAATTTAAATTTTTTTTTTTTTTTTTTTTTTTTTTTTCTTTTTGGCTTTAAATCTAAAGACAAAACATAGTGACCTTTTCAAGAATTCTTATTTTTTGAGCCGATAGCCGTTAGTCGCTAGTGCTTTACAATTAAGATTTATTGTAATTTAATTATAATAAATTTGTAAATAAAATAAATAAATAAATAATAAATTCTTATTTTAAATAATTTTTTTTTAATATAAGTATCTAATATTTTTTAGCGAACCAGATTAAAGGAAAGGCTCTGTAGAATTTTAAAGAAATATAAGCTTCAATTCCATGAACAAATATATAAAAAAATTTCCTTTTAAAAATATATTTTCATTAAATATTTTTAAAAATTCGAAATTGTATGACCTTATTTCTCTTAGTTTTAAAGTAAAATTTCATTTATTAGATATTCGCATAAATTTGAGCGAATGTGAGTGCAAATAGCAAAAAAAAACGAATAGTTCGCAAATGCGAACCCGAATATTCGCCGCCCCACTATTATATACGTGCATGGTTTTGGCACTTGTTAAAGATTTCCAGGATGTTAGGACTCATACATGAACAGGGTTGCTGTTAAAATATACTACATTTGTACTTAAATGCTAAAAATTTTAATGTTTAAATAAAACTAATACTAATATTATCGTATTTTTACACAATATATTAAAAATTAGACAATATTTTGAAAATTCCCTACATTTGCCTTAAAATAAAATAGTTGTCAAAAATTATTTTCGGAAATGAAATATTTATTATTAATCAATTCATTTATTAATGATGTGCTAATAATCCCAATCTTTATTTATGATTAAATAAATAAAGATTGGGATATACGCTTGAAATTTGCCGAAAAAAATCCCTACTATTGGCATCATTGGTTCCAATATAAATTTCACTCCAGAAAAATAATTTTGTAGTCCAATTCAGTTAAACATACTTACAAATATTGAATTAGTCAATCAATAATTTTCCATTCATTCGAATAATATATATATAATTCTTAAATTTTAAATGGTGCTAAAAGCCAAATGAAAAATTTAACCAATTTGCTTAACCCTAGGATTACCGTCTTGGTCTGGCCAGGCCAAATTTGTGTTTTGCTTGCAATATTTATCGCATATAACAAAAAAAAAAAAAAAACAGGGATAAATGATATGTTCTGAATCGAATGAAACTAATTTGGATTCGATTGGAGCAAATTAGTGGGGTTAAATTCCATTTCTATGTAAAAGTCAATTAAGTTACCCTCTTGGTCTCGCCAGACCAAAATTTTTTTTAATTGCAATATCTTTCAAAAAGGACAAAATATCAAAAAAAAAAAACAGAAACGTGAATTCTATAAATGATATGTTCTGAATCGTATGAAACAAGTTTGAATCAAATCAGAAAACAAAGGTACATTATGCGCTCAGTTCAATCTAACTTTAAAGACCAAACGCAAGTCTCGTTTTAGCTGTCGTAGATGCAAAAAGCAATGTGTGAAATTAAAGACTACATTTTTGATGACTTGAATATAGAATAAAATAATGATATAATAAAATTAATTATAAATTCGTATAATCTAAATTAATAATCATACGTTCAATAAAAAATATATTTTTTTTTCTTTTCATTTAATTGAATTGTTTAGCTGTTCTAATTGTGGTCTGGACAGACCAAGAGCAACTCGGACTGACGTATTGAACGACTTGGCGCATTATACGAGAAGATCTTAAATTGAAAGCGTACAAAATACAGATTGTGCAACAACTGAAGCTACTCGACCTTCCCAATCGACATCGCTCCGCTCTATGGGCTCTTTAAAAGTTCCAAGAAGATCCGACGTTTTCGAGGCAAATTTTGTTCAGCGATGAGGCCCATTTCTGGCTCAATGGGTATGTAATAAATCAATGGATTTATTGAGAGAACATTTTGGTGATCACATAATTTCACGTTTTAGGCCGGACGATTGGCCACCAAGATCGTGTTATATCACACCGTTAGACTTTTTCCTATGGGGATATGAACAGTCTAAAGCTTATGCGGACAAACCCGCTTCGATTCAGGCCTTGGAGGAAAACATCACGGGTGTCATTCGCCAGTTACCAGTCGAAATGCTCGAACGAGTCATCGAAAATTGGACTCAACGGATGGACCATCTGCAACGTAGCAACGGCCAACATTTGATAGAAATAATTTTCAAAATATAAATCCCAAAGAGTGTTCTTTCAAATGATAATAAACATTCCTCATTAAATTTGAATTTTCTGTGTTTTTTTCTTTAAAAAAGTAGGGAACCTCGAAATGGATCACGCGTTATAACAGTTATATAAGGAGGCGTATGATAAATTTTTTAAAGTCCATCATACGTATGCGTTAATGTGTAACTTACAGAAAAAATTTAAAATTGTCTCTAATCATAGAATCAAGCAAACAATTTGTTGAATTTGCACCAAAATTATTATACTGATTTCTAAACATTTAAAAAATTTAATTTTATATTTTTCTTTCAATAAATGATGATTTAAATTTTAATTAAAAAAAAAAAAATATGATAAAAAAATTTGCCATTTCAATTAATGTGTAAATTGATTTAATTAAATATAACTCAGGTTTTGACAAAATTATTTTATTTTAAGTGAAAAAATCAATTACGCTTTTTGTTATTTAATTAATATTATTATTTTTTCCACTAAAAAAATAATGTATTCAATTATCACATTCATTAAATTAAAATACATTTCAAACAATTTTTTAATTTATAAAAAGCTATCGAAAATTTTTTATGTGTTCATTTGAGCACTTGTTATATCTTGCCGTTAATTAAAGGCTGGATTTTTCTGGACGTATAACAAGTTATTTATTATTTAAAATTAACTTTAACCTACCCGATAGGATGAATTTGCCTTTAACATATTGCTCGCTTTAGTTTGAACCATAGATTTAATAGTAAAAAACTTTTCATACGTGGGACAAAATCCTACCTTTATCTATCACCAAGTTGTAATAATGGCCCTTAGTTATGTACTTAAAAAAAAATTTTATATAAATATTCATACGATTAAAAAACAATAAAATTAATATTGAACAAAACGTCTATACATACTCTGTAAACAATTCATATTTATTTAATAAGCGTTTATTTGTTGCCGCAAAACATACCTGGAAGTATTAACAAAATGTTAAATAATTAATTAAAAACAATTGTTGCAGTTTAATTGTATGATTAAGTTTGTACTCAATTATATAAATATTGTGTTAAAATTACTTAAGCAAGAGGCAGATGGAAAAATTAATTACCAATTTTTTTTTATAAATTTACGCTGAATTTTGTTTCAGATAGTTTATTAATTTAAAATATGGAGTAGAATTAAAAATTAGGCTTTCGATTAAATTTCGTTAACTTCTGATTTAAACTTGATTATTCAAGTAACGTTAAAAAGATCAACCTGACGATTTAAACGTTCTATCATTAACCATATTGTTAACTCATATTATGGTTTTAAAAACCAACCAAATTGAAAAAAACCCGGTGATAAATATTATTCTTCCTTTCAGTATTTACTTATTGAGTCTTCATATAAAAGATATGAATTAACAATAATTAATCAAATATTACTCTAATACATTATTTTATGTCCTGCTGAAAATAATATTTCGAGAACAGAGATGAATACGGCACTTCTGCGTCGAATAGACTTGTAGATTTAGCAAATTATAGACCTAATAACACATATCCTGATAATAATAGAAAAACGGTATTGACTATAATTCGAAACTGTGAAATACTGTTCATTGTTTACGTTCTCGGAGTTTACGGTCAGTGAATTTATATACCTAGTGAAATGTATTTACAAATGTCAATTTAAAGGGTAACTATCAATTTAATGGGAACATGCACATATTCTGTTTGAAGGCAAGGTTTCGGAATGGGTTTGGAGATAACATCGCGGTTGCGAGTACATGGATTGGACTGATTTGAGTGACGCTATGAAACGTCAATATAAGGATGATCATAGTGATTTCGATATAAAGGATGAATTTTAAAGGCGAAAGCAAAAACCATTATGTTATGTGACCGAATACGGACACCTTTATCGGATTATGAACTCTGTAAAATGATGCAACCATATTTGAGACTAGAAGTTAGGCACGAACATTTTGCATTTAGATATATCTTATTTGCTGAGTTTCGTCGTGCTTTGAACTCCAATAGACCTTCATTTGAAAAGGGACGTGCCGAACTAAAATGTTTCCCTTCACGGATTCTATTCACATTTGTAGATGTTTAGCGCTCCTCAAATGAGTCCTGCAATATGTCTTCTCCTTAAGCGAGTGCTGCCGTTATCATTTAAAATACTTCGATGTAGTGGATTCGGATGAAACTCAAATCTTTTTTAATTTTTTACTGCATATTTCGTTATTATACTTTTTATTAATTGCACATTGAGATCCTTATGAATATTTTAGTTTTTAATACACCAGGAGACAGCTGTGATTATTCGAAGGTGCTTCACTTAGCGCCTTTAAATTATTTCGATATAAGAAGCCGAGGCAGTGCCCCATAACTGTATACCGAAGCACCAGATTGGCTTTATGGTAGAGTTGTAAAGTAGTAGTTTGCAATCGAAACTAAGAGACTAAGGATATAAATATAAACAAAAATGGCTAAATTTTGATTGCCGTTAACCAATAGCAGCCCCCTTCATAACATAATCCGCTATCAAAATTGGATTTTCCATCAACGCACAGTGCTTTGTTGTGGAAAAACACCTGTCATGCATCCTTTTTAAAAAATTATGATTTCAGCTAGACTTTTAAAAGTTACAAGCTATAACCAAAGGTCTCAGAATATAACTTTTAAGTTGTATAAAATGTTTTATTGAAATCGAAAAAAAAATATACGGGTACCTTACATGCATCCTTTTTGAGAAAAATGATGATTAAAGTTAAACTAAGCCAAGACCAAAACAACAAGCCAAATGTCGCAAGAAATATGTTACAATTTATGTAAATTGTTTTATTGAAATGTCAGCAAGAATAAGGATACCTTCAATTTGGTCTTTGTCAAAAGATGAACATTACTAAGTACTCACGAACATATTGGCCTTGGCCAAAACTAAAAAAAAAACATATTGCTGTCTTTCGCTGTAATCTTTTTTTTAATGAAGAGTATTTGCCACTTTGACACGTCGCGCAGTGTGGCAAATTTAAAAATACCGGCCAAAAGTCTATAACTTTTGATAAAGGCGAAATTTTTTAAAGCGGCTTTTTTATTTGATAGGTGACTTCTTTATCCTAATTTTGGTATATTAAGTTGTGGCGCAATGTAGTTATGATGTCTAGAAAATTGATATTTATTATCTTAAGAATAATTAGCTTTAATTTGAGTAAGAGTTTTTTTTTTTGGCGATTTGTATATGAAATTTATACACAAAAAAAATTTTTAATTGTCTCTATTCACCAAATTTATACCAAATTCATAAAATCAAGCAAACAAGTAAAAGATGTTGCACCCATTACCAAAATGGTTATATTGATTACTGAAAATTGTAAAATTTTGAATATTTTTTCAATAAATGATATTTTTTTAGTTTTAATTAAAAAAATGATCAAAAAACTTTGCTATTTCAAAGAATGTGTTAATTTATTTCATCAAATATTGACAATTTCCAACAACAATTTTACAAGTTTATATTATTTTATTTGAAACGAAAAAGTCAATTAAAATTTTTTGTTATTTAATTTATATTATAATAAAAAATTTATTTCAAAACAACTAAACTGTTAATTAAATCAAAATTACATTTTTAATTTTCTTTCAACTAAAAAAATAAATGATTCAATTATCACATTAATTAAATTTAGATACCATTTATTCATTTTACCATTTATTGTATTGTGTAACATAATTGATATAACACAATAATTTTATTGTAAACATAAAACAACGTCATTTAGAATGCAGCTGCACATGTGGTTAAAAACCGTTACTAACTGTTTCGCACATTCCTTTTTCACACAGGTAATATTAGTGTTAGGTGTAATAATTTAAATAAAAAACAGGTTCGTTTTAGTCTGTTTTGTCTTACTCTGTGTGAATATGTTGTATTAAACTACATGTATTTTATGCAACCAATATTTTATCGCAGTAAGTCAAAAATATAGTTTTGCTGTTGTTTTATTTGGTGTGGGTTGTCTCATAAGAACTTATGTTCTGTTGTCGTATTGGTCAAAACACAACTATTTTGCCTTTTATTGGTGGCCCTTAGAATTATATTAGGATCCTGAATATACACACATATGGATCTCAGAAGAATAAATAAAAAAGTTTTACACAGAGTGTACTCTCAATTACCACTTGTGGTGGAGGGTAAAATAAAAAACAAAACATATGTAGATATCAAACGTATTAAATTTTAAGCAAAATTATGATTCGAAACAAATTTCTTATGGCTTAAAATTATAAATTCTGTCTCGTTTACGTTTAAATTTAAACTATTCCCAAATTGCAAAATATAACACATAAATGTCATATGCAAAAGCAAGATGTTCCTAATATATTTTAAAAGTCATAAAGTTTTTTAAACTATTTGAAAATTATTGTGTTGGGCAGTATAATTATGGGCATTTTACAAAACCTCTTAATGTTGCTTTATTTTTATGAAGTACAAATTACAAGTCTTATTAAATTGTTGCTTTTAGGTAAATAAATACCAAAAAAGAATATCCTATTCAGACACATACATACGTAGATACAGATAAACACAATACCATTCATTGGTATTATGTGCCTTTAACATTTTACCCCTTATCCCTTCCCTTCCCTTTGCAACAATCTCTTTTATTATTTTCAAGTTTAGTTTTTGCAAAATTTCCTTTTTTGTGTGGCAGTGAATATAAAGTTGAGACGATAAGAAAAGTTTAGTTGTAGTCGTAAGTTCCATATTTTTATTTTTTTTGCTTCTAATTCCAGTTTTTGAGCTCACCATGACACCCTGACATATGATTAGTACTTGTATGTAGTCTGACGCTGATGATGGTATTCTGCAGTGTCTGTTTACATATTGTTAAAGTTTTTCATTCACATATTATTGCTGTTTTTACAACAAACACATCCTTACACACAAACACACTCGTACTAAATATAAATAAAACACGCACACATTTACACATTGTGTTATGCACAATCATGAGTTTGGTTTGAAGTTCTTAATGTAAGAGTATTTGTTTAAATACAAACTTAAAGTTAGAAATGTAGTAAGTACGTACATACATACAAACAATATCCACATGCATTCGTTTCTAATAAAGTGCAGCATTAGACTGGACCGAGTTTAAGATAACTTTTGGATATCAAGTTATTATTGCAGTAAAAATTATTCACAAATTAGGAGATAATAAGTTTTTTTTTATTTTAAACTTTTTTTAAGGTCCAAACTAGTATTCTATTTCAAGGCAACCACTAACATCATGCACTAAAAAAATTAATTGATTGAAGTTGTAACTTGATTTGTAAAAAAAAAATTCTTAACTAACATAAAATTAATAGACATTTTATTCAAAAAGGACACTTATCAATAAAATAGTTTGTATGAAAGCATGTGATAGTATGATATGAATAAAGCAATCGTTGGTGGTCCAATAAAGATGTACGCCCTTATTTATAAAAATTAAATAAAATTAAACAATATGAAACAAATTTTCGTACAAAATCCTGTTTTATTTTTTTTATAAATAAGTGGGTTAATATAGAAGTCATTTCTACATGAAGTGCGAATATAAAATGCCAAAAAAATCATGGTCAAAAATGTTAAAAAGATGTTGTAAGGTATGAACTGTATATATTTTAAATAACCGCGTTCTGAATCCAAAACCTCTTCGCAAAATCTTTAGGGTTTCTGAGATATTAAGCATTCATTTTGCTCCATATTAAAAATTATCTTAACCCAGCCAAACAAAATAGTCCGACGTCTTCCAGATATCTGAGAGAAACGTCGAAAAAATAAAGTCGGAATCGTATATGAATTCTGTCAGATTTCTGACCCAAAAATGAATAAAGTGGTTGACATGAGTTCTGGCAAACATGTCTTGGGAAATTGTGTTTTTTTGCCGGGATTTCTAATAGAAATCTAACAGAAATATAGTGAAAAAGTCGTGGGAAATTCTGATGTGTTAGCCGATATTCTTATTGTTTTCTGACAGATAGCTGAAATAATATGAAATAATATTCTAATCTAATAATCACACAGATTTCCGTAAGAAGTATTTTATTTTAAGCCTGGTATTAAGTTCAGTATATCGTGCGAAATATTGTCAAACTCAATATATAAAAAATTTCTCTGAAATACAAATTAAAAAATTTTGATAGAGTTGTACTCTATTTATATAACGAAAAACATTCGAAATGATTCAACATTTTTATTTCCATGTGAAACAAGTGCAACTCATATTTTTTCGCACGGAATTTTAAACAACAACAAGCGTTTCATAAAGAAAAATGGTAAAAATGCTAAAATTAATAATAAAATTAAATTTTTTTGTTTTTTGATTTGGGAAATTATAAAAATAATGTTGTTTTACTTTTTTTTAATGACAATTAAAAAAAAAACATAATATATGTTTACCTTCGCAAAAAAATGTTATATACCTGCAACTAATAAAAACGTTAAGTTTTGAAAAATCGCGAGATAGATAATATTGATACATGTCAAACTTTTCGTGTGATATAATCAATGTTGCTCAACATTTTTCGCAAGTGCGAACAGAGTATTATAATTAGGCTTTATGAAAAATAAAAGTTTACATGTATCTACATTACATTATACTAGAGTTTCATCGTTCCATTGAACGATTCCCTTAATTGAACGGATCATCACATGTATTTGATCACTTATTTTTGTATACTTAGAACAAGGTTGATATTTTGTGTTGGGATCAGTGCTTTTGTGTTAAGATCAGTGCTGCCGACTTTCGTGTATATATACGATATAAATACACGAAGGTCGGCAACACATATAAAAAATTTTTAATTGAATCGATTGCAAATGTGATCCAAAGCAATATATTTCATTGAATTAGTAATTATTTTTTACAGACATTTTAAAAAACACATAATAATTCTTCTTTAGTTGTTACGCCACAACATGAAAACAAACAACAAATATTTGTTTATTGCCATTTTAACGAACGACAGAGAAGTTTTCTCGTTCCTCGTTAACAAATAAATACAGGAACGATGAACGAAAGAAACGACCTAGTTTCTTTGATCTTTCGGATCGGTCGGAACGATTCCACAAAAGGAACTATTTTGCACAACTCAAATCTACATGCATACGCACAGAAAAAAATGTGCTTCTTTACATAACCCCTTAAGCCAGAAATGAGCCTCTTCATAGAAGAAGATTTGGTTATACAAATCTAGTTTAAGTTGCTTGAAAGTTATCCCTATCGGCCACAGATTACACACAGATATGTCACGAGACGGAATATTTTTTGTCTCTTTCCTAGAAAGCTGCCCTTTTTCATTTCTCTTTGAACCATCTTTTATGCTGCAATACAATGAACACAAATTTATTTAGTTGAGCTTTAGTTGCAAAACTGTTGTAAAAATTACCTTTTAAGTTTACCCCAGCACTAGTGCATAATATTTAGGTAAGTAAATAGCGTTATAAAATAAAACAATATTACTATATATATTCTTTGCACAAAATAAAACAATTGTTGAACTAATGCTTTTGTTAAACGTGGTTTGTGTTTTGTTATTTTTGCCTTGATCACGCAATTTGTGTTGCTTGTAGCGGAATGTATTTACACATTGGCGCTTCACTACCAAAGAAACGCTTTTTGTCTCTTTCTGCGAAAGCTGCCCTCACAACTGAATTGGGCCTTTTTCACACGTCACTTTATACATATCTGTGTGTAATCTGTGCTATCGGCAGTTATATACCTGGCTCAAAATCACCAAGGTGCAGAATTGGTTTTGCTAGCAATTTAATGTATTAACTCTTGACTTTATTCAAAAAAGAAAAGTTAGAAACTGTTACAACTAGCCTGTTTTATATTTACATCAAACAATATAATTAATTAAACAAGTAAATTTTAAATTAAAGCAATATACATGCAGAGAAAGTCATTTCGGGAACGCATTAGTTTTGTCATTCCGGGAACGATTGATCATTAAATATGATCAATCGGGACATTTCGGGAACATTAATATTTTTCAATAAAATACGCATAAATTGAGCTTTTTTAGAAAATACATAAGCGGAGTTCAGTGTTTTGTGCAAATGGTCTTGCGAAAGAGCAAGTGCAAAATTTCGTAGCTTTTTTATGAAATCTAACGGGAACTCTGTGTATTTTTTTGTTGGATTCAACAAAAAAGCTATGATATTATGCATTTGCTCTTTCGCAAGACCATTTGCACTTCACACTGAACTCCGCTATAGTTTGTTATATTACAGAACTTTCATTCTGTTCATGTAACGTTAATTCCATTAAAAGAGTTTTTAATACTGTGAAATTAAACGATGCTTAAGTTATGTACTTTTTTTGTTTTTGTTAATTTTATCAAACTTAGAAACCCGTTCTCGAATTGATTCTTTTCTGAAAGATATACACTAAAAAGCAATATTATGAAAAAAGTGTAGAATTGTGTGCGCTGCCCTGTCAAAGTTTATTAATATACACAATTTGCAATAGCATAAACTAAGAGCCATTATTATAGCTTGAAATTTTTTCTGGCATAAAATCAGTCTTGAAATTTACAACATTAGTGATTTGAGCCACCTGTAAAAATACCCAAAACAAAACTTCTAAAAGTTTATTCTAAATAATATCAGCAAATAGTCAGTAACAGTTATAGCGCATTATTTTAAATATTTTTCAAAATTATATTCTTAAATTTTGCCAAGCTTACTGAGAAATTTCTCTCTTAATATGGTATTATGGTGTTCCACAACCTACAAATTCTGACAACAAATGATCTGTGCATAAAGAGTGTATTTATTCTTGGACTTATAAAAGCTGCAGTTCTGGAAGAATGGGAAAACGCGCAAAGTCTCATAAGGTATTCCGGCTCACCATATTTAATTATTTTAAATAAGAACAAGAGTAATCGCAATTTGACAAAGCTGTCAAAGGATATGCCTAAGAAATCAACTACAAATAAAGTAATGGGATTTCTCACATTTAAACCGCAAACAAACCATATTATACGATGAAAACATTTCCTTATTTTCTAAAAATGTCCAGAACTTCCACTCGAATAAATCTTTAATTCAGACAAAATGTTCGGCATCAATCAATATCGCTATCAATTTTCGTATTTTTAACGGAAAATGAAAACCTACATTTTATGTATGTATATACGTGTCAAAGAAAAACACGTTCTTGATAAGAGTTTAGCTGTTTGAAAAATAAAAGTTAGCTAATCATCTAAGTTAATTCTTAAAAACCCTGAGGTTTGATACAAACTCAATAACAGTGTTATTCATCAAGAGATTCATACCATTTAAGTGAATGTTGCCAAACATCATGGCACACGTTTGTAATGGGTTCAGATTCATTTTGTTTTCCATTGACCATTGCGAAATACTGATTACTAGTAGGCGCCAGCAGTCGACACAATCGACTGCAATCTAGAAATAACTTATTTGTAACGTTATAAGATATGTATATACATATGTAGAAATATATTTATTTAATGTTAAAATAAAATATATCGCACTTGATTATAAACAGGGTAGTAACTCAAAATGTAATAATTCTCAGTAGAGCAGAACAATTTTTAATTTTATGAGGCATATTTCTTTTAGGCATATGAATTTTAGTAACAATTTTTCTAAAAATGTATATATAACATAAGTTCCCTAATCGCAATGTTTATAACAAAGCCTTTTATATATTTTCCATTTATATTTATTTCGTTGATGAATTATGTTCTTATAACCTCTCTATATATATATGTTTTGTAAATACATGATTATCATATAACAAATGACCATGATCAGTAGTGTCTGTTATATAAAATCACAGCCCATCAAAAGATCGCACTTTATTTAAAAAAAAAAATGCAATAAACACATTCTTTACAATGTAACCATATTAATAATGTAACAATAACATTAAAATTATTCATAAGCGCAAAAATTTAAGAAATCAACGGTAACATTTAAAAACAACAACTCTCCCAAAAAGAAAACAAAACATTTAAAATTGTCTTTCTCTTTTTTATTTCTTAATCTCTACTGTTCTCCAATTTAATGCATAGCAGAAAACTGTGCATGTTGTTGTTCTTTTAACACAAAAACAAAGCATACTGCTTCTGTTATGTGTTTACATTGTTTTTGCTCACACGTATGTGAATTGTTTCAATGTATTAGTACCACTTTCTAACGCATATAACTCGTAAAATACTGAACTAACAAAATTTACATTAACAGAATCTAATACAATATATAGTTTAGGCATAAAAGGGATCCAAAGAAATCCACTTGCCTATTAATATATATGATGATGATGATGATGATGATATCTCCGTTTATAGAATTTAGGTATTCTTCTACCGCCATGCCATTTTTAAGAAAGGATATTATTTGTGCATCATCTGCATATATATTAGGGTATTCATTCGGTTTTCCGATTAATTATTCCCCGATTGACGATTAATTTCAGTCGATTAACCGATATAACAATATTTAACTTGTTGTAGTATTATAACATATTTACTTTGTGCTTATAATTATTTGTTTCGTCTCATATACAAAAAGTTTAGAAAATATTTTAATACAAACAAAGAAGGTGTTCAGTGATCTTAATTTTAAATAAGTGTTTTCTGTCAACAGCTTTTTGTTTCACGTACTTTTTATATGCATGCGTTTAGTTATTTGTTTTTTTTTTCATATCTTCTAATATCAATCTTTTAACAGAATTAACCGAAACAATTAGAAGTGTTAAAGATTTAAAAAAATTAAAACAGGACGCTAATGAAATAATGACAGATTTTATATGTTTAGAAAAATACAGGAAAATTACTGAGAAATTAGATATTCTGTATTATTGGTTGCTATTGATTTCTTCAACATCTACAATAAATGAAAGAATTTTTCAAAGTCATGTTTTATCCAAACTAAAGAAAAAAGGCGCTTGAACCTTAAACATTTCAACCAAATTAAAAATTGCCTTGGTAATCTCACTGAATTTGTTATGTTTGTCTTTCTTGTTTTCAAAATGTGAATAATTGTCAAATACCTAAGCAGTTGAAGAATTAATTCACAAAACGATATCGATGGAAATCTCGTTTTGCTTGAGTAAATATTGTCCATTTCTTTATGTATGCAGATACAGTTTATTTTCGTTTACCTTGAGACAGTGAGTAAATTATTTAGTTTTGAGATCATCAGAATGATCAAAACCTTACAAGACTAAATGAGATTTATGGTCAAATGAGTATATCGATGAGTTCTCGATTTTATTATTTTCTAAAAATTAAAGATAATAAATATTTTGTTTTAGTAAGAAAATAATAGATGATATTGTTTGTGTTTAAAGTAAGCAAGTTCTTGTGTTGTTTTGAGAACATGAGCATATTTTTGTATGGTTATCTTGTTGCAGCCCTTTATTATTTTATAAGATCTTCTTAAACTATTGAAATAACTTACAAAATTATCTTACAAGTTAATTAATTCATTTATTAATGATGTGCTAATAATCCCAATTTATGATAAAAAACACTAAAATTTATTGTTGTGGGAAAGCTAGTTTCTATGCGGATTTCGCTGGTTGCTTAGGCCAGCTCGTCAGGAAACTTTTTCCAAATACTTTAGAAAAGCTAAAAATATTATACAAGTAAGACCATAAAGTGAATAAGAATTTTAAACACTCAGCTCTACTTGTAACAATATCAAAGCTTCAACAAAGACACAACAATAAATAGTGAATTTTTTCTTTCTTACATTCCCCTACAATTGGCTGGGTTTTTTCCAACACGAATTGTAGTTGTAAGAGGATAGAAAAAAACAAAATTAAAAAAAACAAGTTGCTAAATAAAGCAGCTTGCCATTTCAGTTTTTTATTTGCCGGGCACATGCAAATTTATTATCAAAAATTATTTTCGGGAATGAAATATTTATTAATTAATTCATTTATTAATGATGTGCTAATAATCCCAATTTATGATAAAAAATTTTTTAATTAATACATAATATATATATATTAAAAAATACATATTTCTGAACTATTTTTTTGTTTGTTCGTTTTAGTTCAAGAATTGTTTGTTATGTTATTGGTTTTTTTACTTATAAACTCCAAATAATAAATAATTTATGCATTTTTATGTATTAAAATTACTTGATTTATAAAAAACTGTATTAATCGGTTAACCGATCAATAACAATATTAACCGATTGTTAACCGATTAAACCAAAACCTCGGTTATTTAATCGAGCGATTAACCGATTAAAGTAAAAGCCCGATTAAATGAATACCCTAATAAATATTAGCCTGTCAGCGTGATAGAACATTCACTAAATAATTTATATACATTGTGAAAAATAATGGACCCAAAATGGAGCCTTGAGGCACACCCCTATTTATATACAGTATGCCAGATCTGCTACCATCTATTTGTGCCAATTGTTGCCTGTTATATTAAAATAATAAAAATAGACAAGCCTACAAGCTGACGGTGCAAATTTAAATTGGTTGAATATTTTCATAATAAGCCTTTCGTGACAGATAGAATTGAAGGCCTTGTTATATTCAAGAAAAATGGCAATTTACCCACTACCATTATCTACTTCTTATCCTTTCAATCATAATAAAAACTAACGAAGTACTATGATGGGATCTAAAGCCTGACTGAAAAGGGGAGATTAGGCGACCAGTGTTCAACTGATGTGATATTCTGTTATGTAATATATTCTCGAAAATTGTAGAATAAATGGGCAAAATGCTTACACCTTTGCTGAAGGAATTACCTTAGCTTACTTCCATTTTTCTGGAAATTTCGATACTATTAAAATTGTGTTATAAATATGATTAAAATATGATAGAATAAAGGGAATAGTCAAGCGTAAAAAATGCAATGATTTGTCTTTAACGACATCAATATTTTACACTCTTCTATTCGAGAAAAGGAAAAATTTTACTGAGATTTTGAACTACTAAGGTCAGCATTCACTGGATAATCTGGCACCAATATAAAACTTTTATTTAATTCACCAATATCTATCTCAATTATGTTGTTCTCACTCCCCATAATACCTGTATCCCTTGGTTTCCCCAAAATTGCTTGCGCATCCCATTCTCCAAACATATTATAACAAGCTCTTCTCCTTATTTTTCTGACAACACATTTTGGCTTATTTCTATATTTGCAGAATATACGTTGCCCCTAAAAGTTAAATAATTTAGTTTGGAACACTTTTGATGCAAAAACAAATGTTTTCAGACTACCAAAACTTACACTTCATTAAAGTAAGCCAAATATTGAACAAATTCTTAACAAATGATTCCAACATCTGAGAATATTACCAAAAGCAAAGCTGTTTATGATTCGCAAATGAAACTCGTAATAAACTGTTGTTAATATTATTAAAGCCAGCAGAGTAGCATTTTGTGGTATGAAAATAATATTTGAAATCATAAATTATTTAAATATTTTCCGATATTGCAGAATAAAAATTTTGCAAACATTGTTTTTAAAAGTTAATAAATGCAGCCAGCATTTAATAAATTGAAAATTTATTGAACTAATAAAATTTAATTTTGTAAAAAATTTTTTTTTGCCACATTCTATACGATTTTATGCAACTATGTTTAGTGGTGGAAATAGTTTTATGCACCAATACATTTAAAAAAAATCTTACTTTAAGTGATAAAAAATTGTGTCCTAATTTTCTCGATTTTTACAAAAAAAAAAAAAAACCTTTTGCCGGGAATCCAACATTATTTTCGGGCGCTGTCTAATGAACACTCTGAGCCACATAACATAACTTACCGACGAATAAGTGAGTACTTGTATATATATCAGTTGTATCTAAGGGTTAAGCTTTATATAAGCCAGTGTCATACTAGTCGTAAGGCAAATATGTTGTGCCTTCTAATCTTTTTTGCCAGTTGCTTTTTCTATTTTTGTTTCTTTTTTATTTTGTCTCCTTTGAAAAGTTTAGACAGACAAAGTTTTGTGGTAAATTTGAACAACTGTAATTTTCTTTACTCTGTGTTGGATTTAATACAAAAATTAAAAAAAAAAGACAAAAAATGAAGAAAGAAAATGAATAAAATAGAAAAAAACTACAAAAATTTAGTGTAATTTTTGTTGATGTTGTTTGTAACTCAATGTTGTTAATACTTTTTTTGTGTTTTATTTTTATTTAATTAAAAAGGATTTAAAGAGCTTTTTCTTTCAATTTATATTCATAGATTATGGACAGAAACTGTAGCATACTCTTTGGGATTTTCTTAATCTTTAAGCACACAAAAACTTTACTATTTTATTTGAACAATTTAAGAAATAGGCAGAAGAGCTTGTATTCATTTAAAACAATATACAAATTATTCTATTTAGGTCAGTGTAGTATGAAAATTTTAGAAATTTTATTTTACTATTTTTATTTTCATTATTTTACATTTTCTACAAAATGTTTGATAATTTATTGAGTCATATATATATTTAAGTTATTTAAAAATAATATCTTACTAAATCGTTCCTTAATAAAAGACTATAAAAAGTTTAATATCAAATAATATCAATACATCCAAAGGGTGGCATGTCATAACGTCCAGTGTGAAGCTTTAGTTAGCGAAGCCGGTATTTGTTATACCATAGAGAAGAAAATCCTTGCGCCCAGCCGAAGGCCGGCTATGATCCCAAATTTGTTTACATACTTGGACATTATGACACTTTCTAAAGTGTCATAACGTCCGCGGACGCTACGACATTTCCTTGATGGACGTTATGACACTTTTGAAAGTGTCATAATGTCCATGGACACTATGACACTGGACGTTATGACATGCCACCCTTTGAAAGTGCCATAATGTCCATCAAAGCAGTGTCGTAGTGTCCGCGGACCTTTTGACACTTTTCAGAGTGTCATAATGTCCACAACTTCAGTTATAATTAAAAATATTAAAATATGTAAAATCTGTTTTGAAATACCGTAAAAAAGTTTAACAAGTTTTTGCTGGGTGTGTACGTTTGTATGTATTTGTTACTTTATTATAACCACACCACAATAGAGGCGTAGCGATCGCGGAGATGTGGTAACACATAAAAATATTGGTTCTTGACCCACCTTAAAGTATACGGATTGACCTAGAACAACCATGTCCGTTAATCCGTCCGGCTATCTGGCTTATAAATCAAAAAATGTCGCACTCGAAATAAACCTAAAAAAGACATTTGCGATGCGAGTCAATCACTCTAATGAGGGCCGCATCACCATCAATGCCCAGACAATCCAATTTGTAGACAACTTGTGTTACCTAGGCTGCGTTATGTCAATTAACGGTGGAATTGACGCTGATGTCGCTAACCGAATTACGAAGGTCAGACGCGCATTTGGAAAACTACGGAATGTATGCAGAAACTCTCCGTTTACATACGCAGAGAACAAATATGGTAACAATATACTGCTGTCGTACACAAAATATTATTATTTTTATTTGATATAAACAATATTATAGTAACTGTAAACATGTCAAAATGTATCGCAATTATATATTTAAGTATGGTTCACTGAAAAATAATCATTTTTATAACTTTGAAGCATCACTTGTGTCGTTTGTTTTACATATGCCTATCGAATTATTTGTTATTCAGTGGTTAAACAATTTAAAAAAATACCGACTAAAAAAACCAAGTTTAAAGAAATTAAAAAATAAAGAAATTGTATCAATGATAAAAAAAATTTAGTATTGTTTGAAAATCGTGCAAAAATATTGACCATTGTTTTGTGTTATTTTAGAGAAAAGGAATGAAATTTCTATAAAATCATTTATAAATAATTCCGAACTGCGACCAAAATAGGATAAACATATAATGTGTAAAGTTGCATCATATTATGATGTGAAATATCTGCAACAGTTTTACGTTAAGGTTGCCAGTAAGTAAATAAGCATAAATATATATAAAATATATATTAAATTAATATTAAAAAATATTAAACATATTTTTCCGTTTTAGATTTAATCTACATTTTATTATGATTAACATGATAATAATATGATTACACTTTATTATAATATAATGTAATAAAAACAAATTAGGGTTAAGGGAACAATAATATGATGTAATATTACGAATATATTTGGTCATAATATGATTCAATAATAATCGTAATATGTTGACTACAATCATGAATCGTATCCTAATATGTTGCTCTTAGAATATGTTTATCACAACCATGTTTTTTCTTTGCGTGTGGGCATGTTGCTCTTTTATGAATGATCATGCATTTTGACTTTTGTTGATTCACGCAGAGTCCGTTCGCCGTTGTCCATTGATGGATTTTGCTCAAATCACAGTTAAGTTTATCAACATACTTGCCTGTATATTGTTCTGGAAAACTTAGGTATAGCTGTTCATCGTCTGCATACATATGGATCTTATAATGTGAAAGTTGTGCAGGAAGGTCATTTGCATATATGTAATGAAAATTAAAGTGGCGCAAAAATTGATTCTTGTGGTAACCCACCTTTTAGTTTTAACGATTAAAATAATATATTATCGATACAGACAGATTATGTTCGGTGTTCGAGATACGAAGATAAAAGCCGACATGAACTTCTTGAAAAATTAAAGAAATTTCGTAGCTTCATGCATAAAGTGGATGGTTTACCAGATCAAAGGCTTTAGAATGTTCAAGCAGAACCAAAAAATTAATATATTTTCTTCTAATCCGTTCCTTAGGTTCTCCGTTACTTCTGATAGACCAGTTATGCAACTGCTTCATCTCTTCCAAATCCTTTTCTTACACCGTATTGAAAAGCACTTACTAAATTGTCTTACATATACGCTGACATTAGTTTGTATAAATTTTTTTCAAAATCATAAATTTTTTGTCAAATGTGGATGCATTATTAAAAACGAGTACTTCATTTATACATTTAAAAAGTATTTTTGTTGGTACGCTCTTGAAAATTTGTCTTATAAACTGATGGTCCCGCTTAACCGACTATACTTTCTTAACTGTTTTTATTATGGCATAAACATTATATTTAACACGTATGTCTATGCAAATGAATTTCTAAGTGCAGAAAGGGAACTACTGACATTTTTGGTCGAAATAAATTAATAATGAATTCATACAGATTCGAATACGCTCTATTTAATGAGTTGACCCAAAAATTTATACGAAAATTATTTTAATTCTGGGAATTTTTGTTCCTATGTTTAGTTTCATTTTTATTATAATATTTTTTATATTAATTCGAATGTGTATTTTAAGTCAAATTACAATGTAAAAAGCTTTCATACTTTAATAGTCTTATTCCCGAAAATGCAAGAAAATGTATTACATTCTGCTGGTATCTAATAGTTATATAAATTTTCTGTACAATTTTGTCATTGCTAGCCAAAGGATAGCTAAAGTAAGCCACGTAATAGATATATACAAACAAACAAAATTGTGATAGTGCATAGAAAATATTCCTGGCAAATATTAAAGGAATGAGACTATTAATGTATGAAAGCTTTTAAAATTGTAATTTGACTTAGAATATACATTCGAATTAATATAAAAAATATTATAATAAAAATGAAACTCAACATAGGAACAAGAATTCCCAGATTGTATTTTCGAAAATTATTTGTTTAAATATCAATAATTTTAAAAGTTTACAAATTTCTATTAATATTTTCAGCAGTTCTGCACTTAATCAATAATTTTTGGGATTTCATATAATATTCAGTTTCGTTATATGAAAAGATTTTATAGTTTTTCCTAATCTTACTATTAAAAGTAATATGAATAAACTGTTATGTCAATAAACGGATTTTACACCTTCTACTCGACAACCATCATACCGGGGTATCCACACACAAATTTTGAATTGCAATGCATACTTATACAGATAAAAAAGCTATTAACGAAAAGAAAATCGAAGATTTGAATAAAGTTAAACAATATATTTCCGATGAACAGGATAACTTTTATAAGGAACTGCTTGAATGGCCTATGACAGAAGCAGAAGGGAATAATTTTTATAATTTTTATAGTTTAATATGTAAGCCAATTCTAATCAATAACACAATATCTTATGATTGTTATAATTATTTAAATGCTTATAAAAAACAAAATGGTATTTCGATAATGTAAAAAACAAATCTTGTATTTATATAACGTGATCTTTGAACTTTATCGCTCCATGAACCTCCCTGCGGGAAATTTGTGTCAATTGGTCTTAAAGCACTTATCACTATGCATACTAATTTTATATCGGGTTTCTTTACAGAAGTCCAAATGCGGGAAGGGATATATAGATATATAGAAGATTCTTGAAAATTACAAGGGCTGTGAAATCGTTGTTGCTGGTGAATTTAATGTCCACAATTCTTCTTGGCTTCGCCACTCGGGCCGTACAACTTATGCAGGCCAATATGTTGAGCTAGTTGCTGCGCACAACCACCTCGTGCAATTTGTGAATGAACCAACACATATTCCATATTCCATATAAAGTACGAAGTTGAAGTTCTAGCACCTTAAGGTAGTTCAGATCATTGCACCATTTCCGCCGCTTTTCCGTTCTCTAAACTTCGAAACGTTTCACAACGGGCTACGAAACGCTCAATATTTGTTTACGGAAAAGCTCGTTGGGCTGAGCTCAATGATATTTTTAGGCATTTTAACTGGAAACTTTGTTCAATGGACAATGACGTCAATGCCATGGCGAAAATGGTGGAAAATGTTATAATGTTAGGAATGAAAATGTTCATTCCAGTTAAAGAAGTTTCAAATAAACCTAGATCAAAAACTTGGTTTAATCAGACGTGCAAATTAGCAGTCAGATCCAGAGAGGAATTGCTACGCAGAATGGCAAGGTCTTCGTGTGCCAAAGTACTTAAACGGGAAAAAGCTCTTCACGAGCAACGTGTTCATTATGAAGTTCTAACTGCTTCACGGGGCAGTAAAAGCTTCTGGTCATTCGTTAAAAGAGTAAGGGATACCAACTCTTTTAAAGGATGGCCAAACATTCACGGACCCGGAATTATTTGCTAATAATTCTTATTTACCGGCTAGTAATCAACCACTACCCGAGTTCGAAAAAGTATCGGTTACTATGCCAAAGATATTTTTTCGAGCTCGAGCTGTTAAAAGGGTTCTTGCGGATCTCGACATAAACAAGTCTACTGCGTCGGATGGAATACCTGCACTGGTCTTGAAGCAGTGCTCTTCGACGCTAGCTCGTTCTTTAGCAAATCTTTTCAGCACTTTATACCATGCCGGGGAATTTCCCATCTGCTGGAAAGTTGCTAATGTAACACCAATTCCTAAAAAGGAGTGGCTAATAACCCTGAAAATTACCGCCCAATTGCAATTTGTTCGGCACTTTCCAAAGTTATGGAGAGTATGGTAAACCAACATCTTGTCAAATTTTTAGAGCCAAGTTACCTACTAAGCGACCGCCAGTATGGCTTGTGTAGAGGTCGCTCTACTGGAGACTTACTGGCACTGTTATCAGAAAAATGGTGCCGTTCCATTCACCATTTTGGCGAATGTAAGGTAATTGCTTTAGATATTTCCAAGGCGTTTGACAGAGTTTGGCATGGTGCACTCTTGTCAAAACTTGTTGCATTTGGTGTCGATGATAATTTTTCTCGACTTTTATCGAGCCTAGAACTTATTTCAGTATTGCTAAGAAACTAGTGTAAAAAGTGGCCTCTTGCCCCTCTACGAGATTAGAACATAATACCTGCATTTGTTATTCTCCATAATTAGTTTCACTGTTTAATTTGATTATCTCAAAATGAACGTTTTGAAGAAGTTCCCGTTCTGCACTTATGTAGCTATTCAATTGTTTAACAACACCATTTATGGCCAATTTTACCAAATTATTTATATATCAGTTTATGTTTAAAATAAGTTTTTAATGTCAATTAAAAATAAAATTATATGCAAAACTATATTAAATTATGAATTGATATTTAAATAGAATTGGTGAAATTGGCCATTAAACCCTCAACGGTTTATCAAAAAAAAAAAAAAAAAAAACTTTAAGCAAAAGCATCCTAAAGCAAGTCTAAAAATACATTCCAGTATGATTGTAATCAGACTGAAATATAATTTAAGACGTTTATTCACTTTGAATATGATACCGACAAAAATATACTGATATCCAACCACACATACCAACTGTGTATCTACTCAGGCGAAATACTTCCCATAATTGCATCAGCTAGTTTTGCAACCTTGTACACTCACAATATTATTACAGTAACGGACTGTAGGGTATTCAAGAAGTATTCCGTTCAGTGATTTTTAAATAACTAAACATTTAAAATTCCAAGCAAATTTATTTTTTACTGATTCTATCATTTATTCAAAAAACTAAGTGCATATTAATACGGATTTTTAGTTGCATTTAATATTGTCAGTGGATTAGGTAAAGGTATTCTGTATGTAAAATTAAATGAAAATGAAATTTAAAACAATTGTAAATTTACTTAAGAACCACTTATTTTGCATTTTATTTTAACGAAAAGTTAATTCAATGTTTACTGTCAAAAATTCGACCGCGAATTCCATAAAAAATTAACCACAAATTCCGTAAAAACAAATGAATTTTAAGTTATTTTATATAATTAAACCATCAAAAAATTAATTTATAGTTATCTTTTTATAGATCTGTGGCAAAAAGTAAAAGCAAAAACCGATTTGCTTGTTTTGTATAGAAAATTCCTATATTCTATTTGTTCAAATTATTATATTAAATACATCAAATTTTTAAATTAAAATAATTGCGAATACCATATCGGTCATGCTGCTGGTGTCTTATAATTGAAAGTTCTTCTGTAAACAAAATGGTCAGTGCAACAAAAGTAAAACAAACATCTATACCGGGGTAAGTAACTAAAAATAAATATTCTTTCTCTCTCTTTCATTAGAATAACGAGCGGACAGTTGCTGGTATTTTTTAGAAATTCGAGTAAAAAAACCTGTATTATATAAAATTACTGAATTACGTAAAATAACTGAAAATTCATTTTTTTTGACGGAATTTGCCAGTGATTTTTTGATAGTCAATTTTAATAAAATAACTGAAAATTCATTTGTTTTTACGGAATTCGTGGGCTATTTTTTTGATAGTTGAATATTATAAAATAACTGCAACATCATTTATTTTTACGGAATTCGCAGTTGAATATTTGACAGTAAAAATTAAATGAACTTTTCGTTAAAAATAAATGAAAAAATTAGTAGACCGGTTTCTAACTGAATATTCATTTATTTTATATTACAATTTTAGTTAATTTTACGTACAGAATATTTTGAGTGCATTTTTAGTATGGAATTTTAGAATCATATACTCCCATATGTATTCATTTCAAAATACAAGCAACTAAATTGGCTGGTAAGAATTGTTTAAAAATTATTAGTAACGCTCAATCAAGTTGCCAAAAACATACAAAGAAAAAAAAAATTCTTATATAAAATAAAAATGCTGCATTTTTGCCAAGTTGCACGCAGAAAAAAACATGTTTGCAGGTGACCATATTATGGTTATATATGAATATAATATGGTTAAAATTAACAATAATTTGCCCGAAATAAACCATAACATAGTCAAAATTAACCATAAGTTGGTTAAATTAAGACATATATTGGTCAATATTAACCATATGATGCACTATATGAAATTTTTTAATCAGGCTTAAGTTCATTGAATTTAATTTTCATTTAATTATTCTTATGAAGAATGGAATTTTACAACATGAAATGAATTAAAATTTATTGATAATTTTTCATTTTTGTCTGAGCTGAGAATTGAACCCAGGTTTTCGCGGTAACCACACAATCTCTTCAGAATGGTTTGTTTGCAGTTTAACACTCACCGCCATTAACGACGGATGACGTAAATAGTCAAACATCAATCTTTTAACCACAGGCTTTGAATGAATGATTATCTATTTTAATTGATTTACATGTTCTTCTTAACTTCTGTTTCTCGTACTTTTTGTCAAGAATTCTTCTGGAAACCCCAAGTAAATTTTTTTTTGTTTTTCATGTTCATGTCGTCAATGGCTGTGGGTGTTAAACGGCAAACCCCTCTTAAGAGATTGTGTGGTTACAATCAAAACTAGTCAGGGCAACCTGTCCTGGGTTCAACTACCAACTCAGTCAAGAGTGAAAAATTATCAATAAAAATTTTAGTTCATTTCATGTTGTAAAATTCCTTTCTTCATAAAAAATCATTTAATGAAAATTAAATTCAATGAACTTAAGCCTGAATAAAATATCAAAATTTGGATTAAAAACCATTAACAGCTCAATAAAATAACCACAATTCCAATTATTATATTTTTTTAATTTAGTACACTTGAAACATACCCAATTAAGCTTCTGTGTGAATTTATTTCTTTAGTATCGATTAACCGTTATTTTATAGATTTGTTAGCGAGTTAAATTCAATGATGGAGTGCAGTAAAATACAAGTGATTTTCAAATAAAAACTGTGATGGAAATAACATGATTATAAAAAAAAAAAATAATGAAAACAAATGTCGAAAGTAAGTTGTTCTTGTATCGATTATATCGGCAGAATTAAAGTGGATTAAAAATTAATAAATAGAACTATGAATTGGAATTTTACTTGGCCCTTAAAAAAAATAATTGCAATTGATAGTTATAAAACTAGATTTTTTTCTTTAGGGCAAGAAAAAAATCTTCCATAAATATCTAACTTAAGCTGCAAATAATTGTAAAACCCTTTAAAAACGTATTTTGCTATGTAAGTTAAGTGTGCCAAATTCAGCGTTATTTAATTTATGGCTAATAAAAAGTAACGGAGCTGACGAACGGGCAATTGATCATTTATATCATATACTGTTAAAAGCAGGTATTTCGAATATTTTAAACAAAATTTAAAAGAGCAGTAGCGATTCTTTTGCTTAAATCTCAGTAATAGATGCCGTAAGAGTCGTTGAAAACTGCCAACAGACGAACAATATGCTAAGAGCGAAGAAGAAGAAATTAAGAATCATGTTATTTCAAATATATGTTTTTCTTATTATTTTAATTAATAATTTTGTAAATCTATTTTTTTTTAATTTAATTAAAAATTAACACTTTATGATTAAGATAAAGATATGTAGGAACAAAAAATTTAATAATTTTAATCAGCCATGTCACAGAGTACAATTCAGTTCGGAAACGGAATTCATTCCTTATTTTAGTGCTTCAGAAAATTACGAAAAAACTTTGCGGAATGAAACCATTTTTATTTTCATGAACGCAATGGGTGTTTTCTGTATCTTAAAGGCCAAAAAACTATCAAAATATACTTTCTATCAATAAATAAATATGTTTTTTCGGCTCCGAACGGAATCATTTCGAACACATTTGTACTCTGTGACATGGCTAAATATAAATGTTTTAAAGAATGTGCAAGCGAGTGTTTTGAAATAAAATTTTTTTCCGTGAGAGCGCGTCGGCGTGCGTGACCAACTTTTTGCCCATGACAGTAAGTGACAAAAACTGTATGGGCCTTTTTGAGGGAGGGAGAGAGTCTTCTAAAGATCAAATCACAAAAATCATTTAATTTGGGCCAGTCGTTTGGCTTAAAATTAGTTTTGGCCAAAACAAAAAAAAAAAAAAAAAAATTTCTATAGTGTGATGGTTAAATTATACATAATCTGTTCAAAATTTTCCATAGTTTAGTCAAAAGTAGCAATATTGTGGTCAGAATTAACAATTATATGATAAGGGTTAACCATATTATTGTTAACACTTATCATATTAACCATATTATGGTTAAAAAAAATTTCAAAGGTCGAATAAGAGTCAATTTACATATTATGGTTATTTATTTAACTACTGTTACAAATCCAGTTATAAATTTGTTTCGTTTTTGATTCCTGTTACATGTAATGCTTCACTTTAATACGCTTTCCTTCAATTCATTTTCGAGCCAACGACGGTTTTCAGCAGCATTCTTTCCATTTGACTGGTTTGTACTCCTACGTAAATTGATGTACTTTAATCAATAATTAGAAGATAAAGAATGTGAAAATTTTTTACGTTTTCCTTGAGCTCCGGGTTGTCGTAAGACATCCATTTTTCCTCGTTGTTTTTTAATGCAAAAATTACTTTATTGTGTGGTATCATGTCAGAATTACTTTCTCAGTCAATCTAACGATGCCCTTCCGTCTGTTTGGCTGCCTGGCTGACTGGCCGGCTGGTTATCTGTCCATGTACACCTTGTTCGCAAAGTACAGGCCGCAGTTTTATAGTTAATTAGACGAAACTAAGTATAAAATTTTTGACTGCCATACTGATAAAGGCTATTGGAAATGGTGAGAATGCGTAAATCATTTCACATGGATCCCACACGGACAACTTTCCGGAATAAAGTCTTTGTACACATCAACTATCTTATCATGTTGGCATTAAGATTCAATTTGGTGGTAAAAGTTTTTATTGCAACCCAAATCATCCTACCGAATTTATTGTAAAATCGATCCATATTTCACTTAAGCGCCAATAACAATACCGCTCCAAAAAATAGCTTAAAATTCCGTAACTTCCTCATTACTGTTGGTATTGATATTTACTTTGGTGCCGATATCCTTACCAATAGCTGCAATGTGGTGGCAAATTGTGTTCTGGTAGGTCCAGAACTGACCATAGGTCCCAATAAGCCCCATTCATGACAATACTTAATACAAATAGCTCTTATATAATTTCTTTACCTGATAAAATTTATTTTTTTTTTGTTTTTTTTTTTTTCTTTTTTTTTTTTTGGGTCTCAAATAGGGTACACTCAATTTTATACATTCAAATACCATTTATTCTCAATTTTTATTATCTGTGATTTCTGCAAAAAGGCTAATCGAATTTATGTTGTATGCAAACAAATTTTGATAGTTACGTAGTGCTACACAAGCAATACGCATGGGTTCTTATAAAGTAATTCTGTTTTTGGAGGCTAAAAACATCGATTACGTCCTACGGTGTTCCGAACGAAACGCTGATACGTTTCGCGGGGTATTAACTGTATTAAGGGGTGGATTTGAGGGCTATAACTCCAGAATATTCTCTTAATATCCAAAGACCTCGCTGATATTCTCCGAGGAACACCGATTTTGTTTCTCATGTTATGTAGTGTAGAGAGTGGCTTTGGGATACAGCGCTAAAAAATCTACCAAGTATGTCAACAACTTCGTGATATTATAAAGGCAGGAATAAGAAATAAAAAGGCAAAAATATTTAAACAGAAAGAAAACACTTCTTACGATATAAAAACACTTTCTTTTTTCCCCACTTAAAAGATATAGAAGTTCTATTTTATTTACTATTAAATACAAAAATTTCTATTATATATTAAATTTAAAAACAATTTGATTAAATTTATGTTAAAACGCGAGTACAAAAAAAAAACAGCCATCCAATATGGCGTTTAAACAACGATTCGACTCAGAAAAAACTGTAAATTACACGCAAAAACAAACTTATCGAACATACATACAGTTTAAAAGTAAAAATCAAACTTAAAATATAATACATGATGACAGTGGCTCCTCAAGTTGTCAATTCGTCTTAGATTCAACATAGAAATCAAGAATGGGAAATCTGCTTTGGTTCAGACGTGAACAGTTTCAATCCCTTCGTTTTGTCCTTTGTTGTAAGTAAAATAATGTAAGTATTTATGTGGCAAATTCAAACTTTTGTGACATCAATTCTACCATTTAAATTATTGATAAGGGTTAGAAAACAGCTGCTGATTTTATGGTCGCAAGTTTTTAAGTTCCTTAAGCTCTTATTTGGCCGTTGGGCAATAAGTTACGGTGCGAACGTAACCGTCAGTCGCGCCCGTTATCGTGCCATGATAACCGAATATTTGATGCCTGAAATTGAAGCTCGTGATCTCGGCGGCATTTGGTTTCAGCAAGACGGCGCCACTGCCCACACATCGCATCAATTAATGGATTTATTGAGAGAACACTTCAGTGAGCACATAATTTCACGTTTTGGGCCGGTCGATTGGCCACCAAGATCGTGCGAAATCACACCGTTAGACTTTTTCCTGTAGGGATATGTAAAGTCTAAAGTTTATGCGGACAAACCCGCTTCGATTCAGGCCTTGGAGGAAAACATCACGCGTGTCATTCGCCAATTATCAATCGAAATGCTCGAACGAGTCATTGGACTCAACGGATGTTCTTTCAAATGATAATAAATATTACCCATTAAATTTTAATTTTTCTGTGTTTTTTTTCTTTAAAAAAGTAGGGAACCTCGAAATGGATCACGCTAATAATTTTTTTTTTTTCGATTAATTAGTTTTATCTTTTTTTTTTTTTTTTAATATAACGTTAAAATAACGTTATTTTTAAATTGCAATTTCCAAAAATTTAAATTTTTTTATTTTAAGTTTTAACCTTTTAAATATTTTTTCTGATGGGTTAGGAAACAGCTGCAAATTTTTATGGTCGCAAGTTTTTTTGTTTTTATGTTCGTTAGCTGATATCTGACCGATACGCAATAAAATTTTTTTAATTTTATTAAAAAAAGTACGTTAATGCAGCTTCAAAAAACGCATAACTACATTGAATTGGTTAACAAACTAAGAAATTTATAATGATCGATTCTATCCTCCATAAAAAAGTCCACCGAAATAAGACTTTTGCCACTACAATTTTGCAACACAATTTTGTGACTAATTTTGTATTATTTTATAATGTATTTACGAAAAAAAAATATGCCAATACGATTCACCGTGTTACCTAGGCCCGAGACTTAAATCGTCCTAAAAGGCTTTTGGCATAACATTGACTAGATACAATTCACTTAAACAACAAAAACTTTTATGAGTACTTTATAGAAACATAAAAAATATATTTTATGCTAAAAATAGGACAATTATGTCTATTGCTTAACCTATCCCCTATACAAAAGTCTCCCATGGAATTAAGGTGTTGTCATAAGAAGGATCGGAATAAACAAAACCAATATAATTTAGCGTGAAGACTTCCTTTATACAAAAAGTGTTTAGTTTTAAAAAAGACCATCACCAATACATTACTTCATGTAACGCCGCACAGTGGCGCCATTTGAGTTTTTTCGTTGCAAAAATCATATCTTTTGAACCGAATAAGATAATTGAACAGTTTAAACAGCATATGATAGATAACTGTTCAGCCTATGAAATGAGCGTTTGGAAAGGGTGCTACGCTTTGTAGGGGCACCCTTCAATTTTATGGTAACTAAAAAAAATTTTTTTTTACATTTTTAGATTGTTTTTATTTTTTTTCTTAAGGGTTTTATGTTTTAAATTATTACCCAACAAATTAAAAAAAAAATTATTTTTTTTTTAAATTTATTTTTTCAATTTTCTGTAAAATATTCATCACAATTCGTAAGAGAAGGTATATCTAAAAGACTAACCATTTCTAAACTATAATTATTTTGTAACTCTATTCGTGACTTCACATGCCGCAGGGAAGAAATAAGTGGATCGGAAGATGCTGCCAACATGTTGAAGAGGTCCTCATTTTGCCTCACCCTTGATGCTTTGAATGTGTTCTGCAATCTATATTTTTTATAAAATTTGTTAAGAGACTCCTGTGCTTCTTCAGAAAGCTCTCCAATTGGCAAAGACTGGTACTCAATTATATCTTTACCATGCGCCAATATTTTATGGACGGTCGGGGTCAACTTCTTCTGTGGATACATTTCTGCTAAAAGAGAAAACAGTTTTCGACGCATATTCTCCATATTTTGTAGAATTGACATTTTCTTTGCAGTTTAAAACATCCAAGATCGTTCCCAATCTTTTCACGATTTGATTGTCAATTCCAATGATTCTAGTTACTGCCTCATCATTTTCAAAAAATCTCCTAGAAGTGTTTCCATCGTTTGAGTTACCGTATCCGTGCTTGGGACAGTCTACTTTTAGTCCAACTTGTTTAAAAAAAGCATCCTGTATTTGCTTCTTTCTGATCTTTTCCTTATCCTTTATTGATGTATTTTCATCGAAGTTTTCTTCCTCTTGTGGTAGGGTATATGCCAGTTTTAGCAAGAATTCCATACACCTTATCCTTGCGTGCAATGGTGACATTCCATATTCGTAATTCTCCTCATTTGTAGAATCGTTTAAATTACCAAAGTTCTTCTGACAAATAATAATATAAAATCGATAAAAAAAATATAAAAATAAAACGAAAAAAGGGGTTTAAATAGGTTTTTGCTAAATTTTTACCTCCAATATAATTCTGTCTATATATATGTATATGATAACTAATTGAAATATGTTATAATTAAGCAGAAAAAGATACTAATCTTAAACTCTTTACAACTAATTATATAAAATTGAGATGTAACATATTATATATGAAATAAATTGAATTGAATTGAAAAAAGTTCTTCTGACTCTTTTTGCAAATCGGGCATGACATTGTTGAGGTTGTTCCTGTCAGTTCGTTTACGACTTTTCCGTCAACCATGGTCAGGTGGAACTCGTAATTGCATTCAATATATTTTCCTTCTCCAATTTGCAGCTTTGTAGGCTTAATCTTGCTTATTTGTTCTTTAATGTCCTTCACCGTAGTCCTTATGAGTTCTGCCGATTCCCTTGCAAACTGAAACATTATTGGTCGGCAATAATGCACTGATGACGGACGTGGATTTTTCCAGTGTAGGGAATCATCCGATTTTAGCCGCAAAGGAACAACAGATGCCATAAACATATTTCCGTCCGATATTGTAGCGTCATCGGGAGATATCCTTTGCTTATAAACGCTTTGTCCGGATGATCCATCGCAGCCTCATTTGCTGATCAATGTCAACTTCTCAGGAAGAATTTTCACTTCCGTGAAAAACTTTGGTGTGGTTGACTTTCTAAACAGTTCAAATAATTTTAAATTGTACAACGCCATGTTTTCAGTACTTAAATTGTTAAATGGTTTCAGTAATTGTTGCGCCAACTTTCAGGCGTAGACTAATCCAGGCATTATGCTTATTTTGCAATATATAGGCTTATGCTACCATGCCTAAAAATTTACCTGTTCCCTGCATACATATGGATTTATGCTGAATAATGCAATTTTGATATTATGCACGTGTCCAAATAAGATTTGTGCCTACCTGTAGGGACCATAAGTCAATATTGTTCCTGACCATTTGTACGCCAAAGTATTGTTTATGTGAGGTACGTACCTGCTAATATAATAACTATTAGATCAAACTACTGTCAGTCAAAACATATAAGGGATGGACGCCATACAATTTCTGCAACCATGTCTTTTTAAACTTTTTTACCTCTAGAAGCCAAACGGGCACGTACGGGCAGATAAAACCTTTTGAATTATGTAAAGAAATAATCAAAGAACAGGTTTTGCAAATATGGCAAATATAGAAAAATATAGTTTTTTTTATTTTCCGTCAAAGTTGAAAAATAGTGAAAAAACGGATAGTTTTTAAATAGTGATTTACCAGGAGAAACACAAAGCAAACAGTTAATTTTTTTTTATCATTATACATTTAATAAATACATCAATCAATACAAACAAAAAATAAGGCGATTCGTTACCTATATTTCGTGATATTACACCTGAAATCGCAACAAATTGACTAAAAATTGTGTGTTTTTTTGAAAACCGAAAGTCGGTCAACTTTGAACGGTTATATCTTCTAAACTAAAAATGTGATATTATTAAGAGTGGCATATTTGAAATCGTTGAAAAGTTTCCTATAACATGGGTTTATTCAAAACTTCGTCGGCATTCATGAAAATTTTGATTTTTGCAACCTCGCTTGCTCTACGGGCGCCACTGTGCGCCGCATACGCATTGCAATTCTAAAATATCACTCATACGTACAGGTACACTATAAATGTCAGTTTACAACAGTGTTGCCAAAACTTAGTAAAGGAAAAATGCTAGATTTTTGTGAAAAAGGTGCTTAAAAATGCTTAATAATGTGCTAAAAAAATATTATGCAAAAATAAAAACGATCCAATTTGTCAAAACAAAATAATTAGCATGGCATAAAATTACATAAGTTACGGCCTATTTTACCAACTTCAGTAAAAACTAACTATTACTTTAACTTCCAGTTAACAATATGTTTTCAACAGTTATAACTGATAGTTAATTAAACCTGAACTTGGTGAAATTGTCTGTTAGTATTTTGTAGTCGATTACAATTAAATTGCGAAACAAAATATAACCCTGCTGTTTGGTAAGAAAAAACTTACGAATGTAAGGTTAATGGACCATTTGGTCCATATTAACAGCTAACTTCTTTTTTTAACTTTTGTGATATTAAATCTACCATTTAAATTATTGTTAAGGGTTAGAAAACAGCTGCAGATTTTATGGTCGCAAGTTTTTTTATTCGTTAAGCTGTTAGTTGACCGTTAGGAAATAAGATATTTATTTTCATTTTTTAAAAAAAGTATGTTTATGTAGCTGTAAACAATGTCTAACTTCATTGAATTGGGTTACAAACTGGAAGTTTAAAATGGGGAAGTTTGAATTGCCGCCATACAAAATTCCCCGGAATATGTCTTTTGGCATTATAACGTCTTTACGGGATGTGCCAAATTAACAAAATATGTTTTATAAGAAAAATTAATTTTATAAGAAAAATAGACCAATGCGATCCACCGCTTCACCTTAATATGTAATAGACAATTGTGTGATCCTCCTTATTATTTTTTTGTTAAAAATAAGCACAAATATTTGCACTGCTTAATTCAACTTGTGTGTTGTTTTCAAAAGTTCATTCGTGTTTTACTTACGACATGGCAAACTTGAGCGAAGATGATATACGAGAACTGCTTAATGCAGAAGCTGATTCCAGATGTGGAAATTGATTATATTTCAGAAAATAGCGAAACAAGATATTCTGAAAAAGATACTGAACGGGAACCCTTCCTAGCTGCGGATAGCTCTGCTGATCCGTTTTGTATTGTTAAAAGCAAAATTGTTTGGAGTGTCACTCCATTACCTCAGCCTATGTGACCTACAGCTGAGAATATTATCTCAACGCAGACAGGACCAACTCGATTTGCAGTGTCCAGATGCACTGACCTGCTGTCAGCATTTTTGGTGTTTTTTCCACCTCCAATAGAAAGAATTACAGTATTTTTCGCTTATAGTCCGCTACTATAGTTGCACAAATTTTGTGGACTATAAGCGAATTTGGACCATAACCGAATTTTTTATCAGACATTTTATGGATAATAAGTGAATCATACAATCCATATTTGGACTATATACAAATTATTTTCTTCAATAAAACCACTCTTCTTAAACATAATAAAATTTTTTTTGAAACATAACCAAATAAGTATTTGATTTAAATAAAGAGTTAAAACAAAAATCATTATTATTAGTTAATTCAAATCCTTTAAAAGCTTATAATAAAACAAACAGGTAAATAATTGCAATGCTTCATAAGTTTAAAGTATGAGATTTTAGTTCTTTGGATGACGAAATCCAGCACACAAATATTAATTTCAAAGATTCTTTATGAAATATAAATTGCGAAATTTGACATTTATAAAAGTTGCCAAAAAGGTAAATAAAACCTTGATGTCAGTTAGTTAAAAAACAGATTGGACTGTAAGCGAATAATTTTGCATGAAGTATTAGATACGTATGCAAAGAACAAATAATTTTTATGAAATTCGAAACTGAATATGACAGTTTTGGCTGCAATCCGTTAAATCATCGAAAACACTAATAAGAACGGCAGGGCCAAGTTTTGTGGCAAATGGAAAGATATTGATGAAGGCGCATTTGCGTTGTTTTGGACCTGGCAGAGGCTTCAAAGGGCAAAATATTTAAATCGGTGTTGCATTGGCTCCAGCTGATCAGAATCGCAGGAGACCAGAGTTTTTGCGGCAACTAGTACTTTCTCTGGCTAAGGCGTATATGATGAAACGGACTAGATTACCTCAAGAAGAGTTCTCAGCACAGTTACTAACTGAAATACAAATACCACGTATAGTTCCAGTGGCCTCTTCAAATATTAAACATCTAGTTCAGAAGCCCGACAAATGGAATCTGTATTTGCTTTAAGTCTAAGTCTGACATAAAATGTGCATTTGCAGCAAGTTTATTTGGAAAACTAACCGAAAAATATTTTGCTCATCATGCAATGACAATTATTGTAAAACAAACTAAAAAAATATGTTTTTATTTGTTTAAATAAATGTACACAAAAATCAAAGAAAATCATAGAAAATATACTATGGACCAAATGGCCCCTTAACCTAAGATTCGTAATATTTTATTTTTCTCAAGCCGGTTTTAAGTCACAACCTTGAATTTTTGTTTAAAAATTTGTTCTATCAAAAGACCACGTGAGCTTAAAAACAAAGTCAGTGTTTACCACCGTTCAAAAATTACAAAGGATACAATTTATAAATTGGACCAGATGGGCTTAACCTAACAGCAGGGATAAAAGAATAGTGCAATATTCGGCTATGCCGAATCTTTAATACCCTTCACCGAGAGTTCAAATAGTTCCGGACTGGGCTTACTATCGGATCTGTAAATTATAAGCCAATCTTCATAAATCCTGATATGACTGTAGTATAATTCGTTGCCCAAGTTAAAAAAAAAACATGATTTGTTTCAGAAATACTACTAGGCGCATTAAAGTGATTTTCTGGAGCGGATTTGATGTTAGACCGATCGTTAATTATGGATCGCTCACAAAAATATTGAAGGGTGCACTGGAAATCGAACACGTAAAACGCAAGAACTTGGAAGATTTTTTTAATACACCTTAAATGTAATTGTTGTTATAAAATTGTGTTTAATAGAGAACTGAACGCTTATTAAAAACGACTTTTAAAATTTTGCGTTTTACGTTTGCGGTTTCCCACACACCCCTGAATAAAAAAAATTTTAATTAAACCGAATCTCAATACAGTAAAACAATTTTATTAGAATTTAATGCTTTTTAAATGATTTTAGGACGCTTTATATGGGGCCTATGGTAAATTATGGACCCGTCTTCATAAAATTTGAGTGCGACTTCCAGTCATATTTAACGAATTTAGTCAAAATTTAATGAGAAATTATACATTCTAACACTATTTTTAATTTTTGAAACAAAAATATAAAATTTTTGGGAGGTTGTTTTTTTTTTTTTTTTTTTTTAACATCAATATTGTTCTTTTCTGTTGCGTCTTTAGAAAGTAAGCGTGTTATTAACAGCCGGACAGGCAGGCGGACATGGCTAAATCGACATAGGTCGAACATGAACAACAAAAAACAATAAACGTCATGCCTACTAATGCTAGGAACACAACTGGGGCGATCGACAAAATTCGCCCAACACGACGAATTTTTCAGTAAAAATTCGCTGAGTAAATTCGTCATATGAAGCACAATAACGACGAATAACAAGCAGCTTTTATAATTGAGAAAGTTGATTGCTGTTTGTGCAAAGAGAGAGAAATAGTGGGACCATATTAAAAAAAATAATGCCTAAAAATTAAAACATAAACAAAAACACAACTAAACTCTATTTCTTTAGCAATATTCTTTGTATATATATTTTAAATGTTATATAATAAAAAGAAAAACAATTATTAAAGTAAAAAGTAACTTTATTTACTAAAATACTTCAAAACTAAAACCAAATATGGTCACCTAGTACTGATTTGTTCGTCGTTCGCCGGCGTTTGAAATAGAAATAAATCTATTGCAAAGACGCCGCATATGACGAATTTCGCCGGACGCTATTATTATGTGTATTTTCATATACACCAATATGTTTTATTTTTGGCGACGAATATTCGCGGTCAAAAATTCGTCGTTCGTCCCAGTTGTGTTCCTAGCATAATGTTGGTAAGCTTAAATCTTACCTAGAACCGGAAAAAATATTGAGGTTCTTTGTGGTAATATTTTAAGCTTTTTTCGCCTAGTCCGAAAAGAATAACATAAATAAAAGAATTTCATAAATACTGTTCTGTACCACCCCATACGATATAACGTGTTTCTTATACAAGATGTACTTCTTTGGAGGGAGAAATTGTAAGAATCATAGAAGAGTGGGATCAAGGTCTATACAAAAAAACTGCGCAATTCGCCAGATGTTTATTTGGTTTATTACTTAACGATGTAAAAATTTGTTTATAATTTGCTTATGCATGTATATTTTTGTTTTTTTGTTATTAAAGAGTAGTGTATACAGGGTAGTTTTTAACCAATAACTTAAATTTAAAGAACATATACAGTACATAATAAACAACGAATACTCTATCCTTGTCTCAACATAAACTCTGCTCTGAATATTGATAATAAGAAACTTATTTTATTATGCAGCGCCTATATATGCAACTAGCGCCTCTTGTCGTATAAAAAAACTTCAAATTTCATAGACTAAATAATTAAAACTTATATACAATTTTCCTTGGCACTACTCAGCAATTCATACAATTTCTGAAACTGATCAAATGTTGTCAATAATAAATAAACTCACAACAAATTTTTGTGAAGGATGTTCTAGATCCTTAAAACCCTATATTACAGTACTTTTCGCTTATAGTCCATTCCGCTGAAGGGCCTAAAACGGATTACAGCCGAAGCTCTCATATGCGCTTGCAGTTTTTTTTTCGAATTTCATAAAAATTATTTGCTCTTAGGTCCATTTTGCTTGTCGTCCATTTCTGTTTAAAAGCCACATTTTCTTTGGATGCGTATCTAATACTTTATGCAAAAAAAATCGTTTACATTCCACTCTGTTTTTTTATATTTTTTTTTAACAAACTGGAATATATTTTTATTAACCTTTCTGGCAACTTTTATAAATGTCAAATTTTGGTTAATTCATAAAAGTAGAAAAATGAGTAAACTCGGTATATTGAATGGTTTTATAGAAGAAAATAATTTTTATATAGTCTAAAATGCGGATTCACTTTTTATCCATGAAATGGCTCATAAAAAATCGGTTATAGTCCAAGTTCGCTTAAAGTCCACAAAAGGTGTAAAACTATAGTAGTGGGCTATAATCGAAAATTACTGTTATAAGTTAGGATCTGCCTTAGTAGAAGTAATAAATTTGTAGATGTTTTTTTTTTTAATAAAAATTTACAAAATATGTAAATAGATTTTTTAAATTTTTGCCTACAATATAACTACATATAAAAATGTGTAAATAATTTTGTATATAATTAGGAATTTTTAAGAAGAAAAAGTACAATAATTTGAACAATTTGTATATAACTTTAAGATAAAATTGTGAATATTATTTGAATTAATAAAAAGGAATAAATGAAAAAAGTTTTCCTAACACCGTTAACACTTTGTAAATGAAGCATAAGTAAATTATTATTTTATTCCTACAAATAAAAAATTTTCCATGAATTTTTCAAAGTTCTAAAGCAAAGTCAAAAACAATCATCATCATCACATCTAAAATAGTACAGTATTTGAATAGGCAACTTTATCCCAATAAATTAATATTTAAAAATATTTTCCATTTGAAAACGAACATTAGAGTAAAAAATAAATTAACTCCAAAACAAATAAATGTACATACCTAACAACGTATGACCTTAAAGAAACACATACAAATATACTACATACAAAACAATCAAAGAAAATAAATAAAAATACAAATATTATTTTGAACGCTGAAATACGATAATAATATCACAAGCTCAGACAAAGATAAATATTTAAAATTATTTTCATGCAAAATCACACTTGAGCGAATATGAGTTTCATTTTCGTATAAAACAAACGTACCGTGAGATTCCACAGACATTTGTTGGCTTATTTGTTTTTTATATGTTAAGAAAAAACAATTTCAACGAAAATAAAAAATACGGCGGAAAATTTTTAGTATGGTAAAAATGTTCATATAATATTTTAGTACTCGGTACCCTACAGAGCAACTATTAAAGTGTTTTATGTCGCATTGGTTAAGTAAAAATAAATTAAATTGTTGGCTATTTGAGATCTATTACGGAGAACTGTATTAAGAACCTTTAAACTTTTTACCCGTTAGGTTTACGAAAAATTCATATTGGAGGTTGTGGAAAATGTAATTACCCAATTTTTTTAATTTCCCCATAAAAATTGCAATAAATAAGTTTAATTTGAAATATATAAAAAAAACAACATTTCTACACGTAATTTATATGAAAAAACTGAAAGTCGTACAACCAAAATATGGAGCTGTTCTTGTAGGAGAGCTTTGTTTTATGCCTCCTAGAAACTTTTGAGTCAATAGCGATAAAGAAATGGGTTCTTTTTCGATGCAAACTACCCATAGTTATATTATAATTTAAAAAAATAATCACAATTTTGAAGATGAATTTTAAGCATATTATAGTAATCGCAATAAATTGATTGTTCGCTTCTGCATGCGCTTAACAAACATTCGCCTCACCCCTTATTAGTACTAACCAAGAATGAAGTCCGTTTAAATATTAAGAAATTATAAACAACTTAATCTTAAATATTTCTGTGTCTAATTTAATATCGCAACCACACGTAACTATTTTTTTTCTTTAACACTAACCATCCTGATACGGGTACCCCGGTAGCCGAACGAAATTTAAAGTCAATTATCTTTTAACCCGGCATTTCCCATTGTCGACGACGATGATTAACGATTTTCTCTAGCATATCTATGAAACAACTTTAAACATACATTTATTACTTGAACAAAGGTAATGACCTTAAGGGTTTTTCAGTTTTTTTGACAACTCTGAAATTACATAAACTATGAAATTTTTAAACTGTTTGCAAACAGTTTTTTGTTTTCTACTTTCTGACTTGTGTTGTGCTATCTAAATTGCTGTAACAATGCCAAAAGGGTTCGAACCGAAATAATATTTGTTATTCATACTGTAACGTACTCAAACTTATAATATGAGTGATTATCGTGAAATCATAGATTGTCTTTTAGTTAAAAATAAGGCTGGATTGTCAAGTGGCACCTGCAGGTGACACTGGGCAGTATTTCACATATTTACATACTTATATGAACATAAATGTACAAATATAGTAACTAAGCATATAATTTGCTAAAATTGGGTTATATTGTTAAAGATTGAAATTGAATGAAATAATGGAAATACTAGAGGCTGGAGATGATACTGGCACATTCATACTGTACCCCCTTGTGGATGGTGAGATAACCGATGGCGAGGTGAAGCTAACTGCGATCAATTTCTAAGCCGAATATTAAAAATGTGCAATAAATTATGCCCAGTGTCACCTGTAAGTGACACCCCTATAAATTTGGAATTATCAATATTTTTTTAATTCGACTTTATTTATATTATTTAGAAAGAAAAATCGGGTTTGTTTTCATTACTCAAGGTATGGGAATTGCCGGGCTAAGCAAAAAAAACCTTAATCGCAAATTTTTCTGTATTTAATATATGAGTAAGTGAGATGCAAAACTCGTTCGTTACAAAATTAAAAGGCGAGATGACAACTGATTCTCACAGTTCCGTTGGGCGCTTTAGAGATGAACGATTTTTGCATCTCACCTACTCATATATAAAATATCTCAACCATATGTAACTTTTTTTTATTTAACCCTTACCCTCCTGACACGGGTGGTCAATTATTTCTTAACCCTGCTGTTAGATTAAGCCCACGGCAATGCAACACGTTTCAAAACGTGTTTAATTTTGAGGAATATAATGTGACACTATTAAAATTCAAAATTAATTTATTAAAACACGCTGCTAAGCATAATCGGCATTCTAGTTAGCAGCTCGATGTACGTAGTGTACAAATTATGGCTACATTTTTGTAATGAATACGGCTGTTAAAGTTATTGTAAACCACTGTGGCCAATTTAGCATTTTTAATGATTGATCTAGCAATTTTTTAACTCAGCATAAAAAAACGCTTCCAGCATATAGCTTTTTTTCTGCATTTTACTAAAATTTTTTAGCACTTTTTTAGCATTTTTAGTTTAAGTGATACATTTTTATTTTTCCATTAATTTTAAGCTTTTTACTAGATGTGCAAATACATATGTTCATAAATTTTGATACTGTTGTTTTCATAAATAAAATTATATTGTTATTTCTAATATTTTAAAAATAACTTGTGAACCCAATGGAATTTAATTGTTTTAACCAGGATATATATTAAATGTGATTCAATATAAATTTTTTAAAGCTGCGGTATTTTTTGATTAACTAAAGATCAATTTCTGCATCTATTTTGATTTATTTTTAATTTAAAAAATTTATGTGATTTTTATACCCTTTACCACTAGTGGTGAATGAGGGTATTCTTAGTATATCATTCCGTGTAAAACTTTTTTATTGTTCATGTTCGACCTATGTAAATTTAGCCATGTCCGCCTGCCTGTCTGGCTGTTTATAACACGCTTACTTTCTAAAGACGCAACAGAAAAGAACAATATTGATGTTAAAATTTTTCTAGTTTCCATAAACAGTTTGGGAATAAAATCTAGCATAATCGGCTTAGTAGAAAAAGAGTTATTAACGCAAATATGAAACAACCTCCCTAAAATTTTATATTTTTGTTCCAAAAATTAAAAGTGGCGCCAGAATGTACCGATTCTCATTAAATTTTGGCTAAATTCGTTAAATATGACTGAAAATCGCACTAAAATTTTACGAAGACAGGTCCATAATTTCCCATAGGCTCCTTGTAAAGTATCCTAAGATCATTTAAAAAGCATTAAATTCTAATTAAATTGTATTACTGTATTGAGATTGGGTTTTGTTTAACTTTTCTTTATTCAGGGATGTGCTGGAAATCGCAAACGTAAAACGCAAAATTTTAAAAGTCGTTTTTAATAAGATTTCTGTAATAAAATAATTTTATGTCAAATACTATACTTCTCTATTAAACAGATATTTATAACAACAATTAGATTCAAGGTATATTAAAAAAAACTTTCAAATTCTTGCGTTTAACGTTTTCGGTTTCCAGCAGACCCCTAAATAGTTTTGATGAGCGATCCTTAATTTAACGATCGGTCCAACATCAAATCCGCTGCAGAAAATCACTTTAATGCGCCTAATAATATTTCTGAAACAAATCAGAATATTTTTGTTAACTTGGGCAACGAATTATACTACTGTCATGTTAGGATTTATGAAGATTGGCTTATAATTTACAGATCCGATAGAAAGCCCAGTCCTGAACTATTTGAACTCTCGATGAAGGGTATTAAAGATTCGGCATAGCCGAATATTGCACTATTCTTTTATCCCTGCTGTTAGGTTAAGCCCATTTGGTCCAATTTTTGAATTGTATCCTTTGTAATTTTTGAACGGTGGTAAACACCGTTTTTTAGCTTACGTGGTCTCTTTATAAAACAATGTTACATACAAAAATTCAAGGTTCTGACTTAAATTAGGACTGAGAAAAATTAAAAATTAAGAATCTTAGATTAAGAGGCGATTTGGTCAATAGTATACTTTCTTTGGTTTTCTTTGATTTTGTTATATTTACTTAAAAAAATAAGTATTTATGAGTTTGTTTTACAATAATTGTCATTGCATGATGAGCAGAATGTTTTTCTGTTAGTTTTGCAAATAAACTTGCTGCAAATTGAGCATTTTATTTTTTCGAGTTCCTGATCTAGAAGTATTATTATTTGAAGGCCACTGGAACTATGCATGGTGATCGTATTTCAGTCAATAACTGTGCTAAGAACTCTAGTTGATGTAATCTCTTACGTTTCATCATATACGCCTTAGGCAGATAAAGTGCTAGTGACCGCAAAAACTCTGGTCTGCTGTGATTCGAATAAGCTGGAGCCCATGAAACTTAATTTGCAGAAAATAGTATGTACGCATACAAAGCGGATGTATCAAGTATGTTTGCAAATATAATATTTGCCCGTCGATTTTTGTTGCGTTTTGTGCTGTAAGCACCAACATTTTGATCAGCAGTTTCCACAAACATGACCCTGAGAAATAATTCATTTATTAATGATGTGCTAATAATCCCAATCTTTATTTATGACTAAAAACACTGAAATTTATTGTTGTGGAAAAGCTGGTTTATATGCGCATTTCGCTGGTTGCTTAGGCCAGCTCGTCAGGAAACTTTTTCCAAATACTTTAGGAAAGCTAAAAATATTATACAAGTAATACCATAAAGTGATCGTATTTTCGATGATAATTCTTTCTACAACAAAAAAGCTGACAGCATGTCAGTGCATCTGCACACTGCAAGTCGATTTGGTCCTAGTTGGGTTGAGATAATATTCTCAGCCGTAGCTCCAATAGACTGAAGTAATGGAGTGAAACTCCAAACAAATTGGTTTGTAGCAATAAAAAAACGGATCAACAGAGCTGGCTGCAGCTCGGACGGGTTCCCATTCAGTATCACTTTCAGAAGAATTTGTTTCGCTATTTTCTGATATATAATCAGTTTTCGAATCTTAAATATCGGAGTCAGTTTCTGCACTGAGCAGTTCTCGTATCTCATCTTCGCTCAAGTTTGCCATGCCGTAAGTAAAACACGTCTGAACTTATGAACACAACACACAAATTGAACCAAGCAGTGCAAATATTTGCGCTTCTTAACAAAACAAATCAAAAAGGGAGATCCCACAATTATCTTTAACTTATTTACTATGTAATGATTAAAAAACAAACAAAAAAGGGGAGTCCCACTCTTGTTTTTTACAGAAGCTGTTTATATGGACCAAATGGTCCATTAACATAACATTCGTAAATTTTTTCTTATCTAACAGGTTACGTTAGGTTAGAATGGCCGGTCACAAAGACCCCACATAGACCAAATAGGTTCCTAGCGTTACCACGTTGTACGATAACCCGTAGAATAAAGTTATAAATAAGAAAGGTCATTCCGATGTGATGGTACTCAGAGTACCCCACACTCTCTTGACGAACGCCAGGAGTCTCATTAACCCGATTCCTGAGATTTCCCCGAAATTTTGGAGGTAATGATCTCCCAGACAGTTCGCCCTGGAGCGCACGAGTGCCGGACAGTAGCATAGTATATGCTCCACTGTCTCCTTTTCCCTTGGTACCCCACAGAATCTGCAATTGTCACTATTCAGCTGCCCCGCCCTCTGGGCGTATACCGCAGTCCAACAGTGACCCGTTATAAAACCTACCAGAAGTCCACAGTCACTTCTTGATAGCGACAGAAGAATTCTCGTCAACTCCGGATTATAGGATCCCCACATTACCTTGGAAACCCTGCACGTTCCGGTGTTTTCCCAAACTGCCTCTGATCTCCTCCCTATAGCAGAGTCCGTATCTCTCCTAATATTCCAAATTGGAGCCGGGATGGACACTACCCTATCGTATGGTAAATGGACCCCCCGTTTCGCCAATTCGTCCGCCTTCTCGTTGCCCTCTATGCCTTGCTGACCGCGAACCCAGTAGATGTGTACCCTCCTATTGGCACAGAGTCTATCTATCGAGTCCCTACACTCCTGGACGATAGAAGAGTAAAAATCTAACAGGGTTAACAATAAAAAATACAAAATTGAGGTTCAACAAGTTCCTTTTATAATGTTAAGCTTTTCTAATTTGTTGGGGTTAGCTATGGAGCTCCCGAAACTCAAATAGCCCTTACTCTCCAGATGAGGGTACCTGGGTACCCGTATATATGTTAAAACAGTTTATATAGAAAATGTTTAGATAACAGCAGTTTTTGTTTTTTATTCTATTTAGAATTAGTAGATTTTTATATTTAACTTTATACCGATATCATAAGATTAAATAACCCTTAGGGAATTAACATTTTGCGCAGCTTGGAGCAATTATTTTGCTATGCGTGTTGCGCATTAGCCACTTACAGCCACCGCATATTTTGCGTGTTTTGCAATCCGATTTCGAATCAAGAGCCACACAAAGTTAGCAACGATCTTTTAAAGGTGGCCGACCAAATTTATCCCACTTTGCTTTTTCCGTGCAGCATCCTGAGAAACCTCCTTAGGGCTGGTTTCATTTGTTATTAGTTAAAGTGCTACTCGGACGTTGAAGTATCGTATTATCCGACTGTCATTGACCCGTTTTCATGTTTTCAGTTGCCAATTCTACACCAAGTGATTTCGTAAAACCACGAGATTTTTTTGGCAATTGGATTGAGGCTACCCAGGAAAAACTTCGCTAACTTTATTAAAATAAATAGCTTCTTTCATTCATTTTTTAGTAGCTTTCTTCTGTATGTAGATTAAAAAAAAAATAATGACTTACCTGCAAATACGTAAATTTTGGGACATCCCTTGTAAAATGCATTGCTTCTTTCAGTAGAATAGTAAGTAGTATTTTTACTTTTTTCTGATAACTCAACATATTATTTTGTAGGCGAAGTTTTTGCTCGGGAGAATATAGAAGATGCGCCTTAAACAGACATATCAACCATATGAAGACAGGATCGTGTTAGTGTTATATTTCGGCACTGTTGGGTCCATACTCCGTTTTTTATTTTGTTGTAATAATAATTTATGGTTTCCCCTCGACTAAATTTTCGGCAAAAAAATAAGGACTTTTCTTCTTTTTTGTTACAACTGACAAAATAGTCCCGCTTTTACTAAAACCATCTCATTCCTACATCATCCTTTGGACTTGACCGTAATTTCTTCGGAATATACGCTTTGTTTTGACGAAGGGTATGGAAAAGATTTATTCCTCTATTATGAGTTCTTGTATTTGATTCTGTTGATGCGAAATCGGATATCGAAACACGGAAAATATGTGATCGATGTTAGTGGCCAATGTGCAAAACGCATATGAAAAAAATTCTCCACGCTGCCCCAAATATTTATTTTCTAAGATTTATTTTATGCAATTCTACCAGTACAAAGTAGAATATAAAAATGTATTATTTCTAAATAAAATATAAAAAAAATAAAAGATACTGTTATCTTTACTCTATTTATGCAAAATTCGTTAACTTATATACGGGTACCATTATCAGGAGTCTACGTATAAAACTTTTATCAGTACGGTTAGACTTAAGTAATCCTTATATCAAAAAAACCATATATAAAAACGAATTTCAATGCAGTGGTGTAGAGCATCATATCGCTCGAGTTGTCTGAAGAAATCTTCTATTATTAATTTTTTTTCATCTTCCAACAAATGCTACAGAGAAATAAATAATTTGAAACTTGAAATAATGTTAAGCTTATTTCTACAAAAAAGTTAAAACATGAGTTGATATAGTACAGTAAGGTGTAGTAGGTTTAAGTAATTTCCTTTAGTAACAAAAGTCCTTAAACACATTTAAACAGTACAGAGAATACATTCAAAGACATTTTCATAATGTGTACACATTTTGCTACATAGAGTGTAATATATGTAGTACTAGGACTCATACGCACACGAAAGACTCAACAGTGTTGAATACTAATTTAACGCATTGTGCGTTAAAATAATTTTCATAAGATTTGTTTGTATGTGTGCAAGCAAACGAACAAATAAATATAGCGACAGCACCAACATCAACGATAGAAATCAACATGAGCAACTGTGTGTAACAACAGCTGCTGTGTACTTTTGACTCGATGCTTAAGATAAATATAATTCTAAGCTCTTACCAACACATTCAGCATTAGATATTCACACATATAACCAAAAACATATTTACATCCGAACTTACATACATGTACTTTGAATTAAACTCTAACTACTTACGAACAAACAAACAAACTTGATTAGCAAAATGATACCCTGCTGTTGGCTCATAGTGATGCCAAGGAGGGAATCCTGAAACGGCCAAAGGTTATAACCCAGGAAATAATATTAAATTATTTATTATATTTTTTTCAATGTTCTTCGCCATGAATAGAACCAAACCCAATTGATTTGGATGGTTTGCTGGGTGACTTTGTCATAACTTATATTTATTAAAATCTTTAAAATGTAAACGCATATATTGTGCAGTATAATTACATGAAACCATCTCTTAAACTTTCAAGAGTGTACATCTGGCTATATTAATGTTCCATTGTGAATGGATGCTCATGTTTCACTAACTGTGGCTTAGAAAATGTTATTACTATTTGAATGATTTATTGAATACAAGTAATATTAACATATTCTAAGTGTAATGTGTAATCAGTATTCATAGCACATTCGTATAATACGTACTGACGGAAGTATGTATAGAATTAACAGTGATTTCTCGCAGAAATATTAAACAACTTTAAAATTCTTTTTATTAACACTAATTGAAAATTGGAAGAGTATTTTGAAAAATATGGTGTATACTTTAGACAGTAAGTTCGCTTAATCAGGATCGCTCTTAGTTTCTTAAGTGCCCAATTTATTCAAAGCATCATAATTATAAGGATACGCTCTGGTTTAGACACGTCAGGTTTAGCTGAACAGGTTTTCGTTAATTCTCTTTTGAACCTGAATAAACGTATGCGTATCAATTCGTATCGCCAATTTTCTTGTTTTTTTTACCTTTAGTTTATAACGAATGCAAAAGAAAAGGAAAACAGTACGGTCAAGGCTGTACCTCTTTCCATTCTCTTTTTCGCTTCACTTAAAAAACTTGACAAGTTAAACTTGATGTGTGTGAACCAGCACAAAGCGCTATACGCTTTAAGCCCTCAAGATGACGTCCCTCTGGTAGGTGTTACTCATTAAACGATTGAGCGGGTAAATTAGCTACAGCGGGATTTTTCTTACACATCTCGAGTCCGGTTTTGATTGCTTTTCATACCGGGGCTACCAAAAGCGGAATCTGCAAATATTATTTTCAGAGGGCTGAAAACAACAGATTTAACACATACAGGATAACTACAAAATGTAGCTGTTCCTCAACTATTACAGAAAGGATATTTTAAGGGTGTTAACTGGTAACTGGTCCTCTGTAGAGCACGCCCGAGAATTTATTTAAGTGGAAATTGCCGCAGTTGTCATTAACCAGGGCTGTCAGACATGGCGATTTCTCGTTAAACGTTGCGGTTTCTTAAACTATATGGCGAAGAAAATTTGTGTTTAGCGACATTTATCCGATTTTTTTTTTGCGAAATTTAGAAAAGTTGGCGATTATTTTGGCGATTTCTAAAACGCATTTTACCATCTTGTTTATTATTTATATGAACAAAAATAAAGTTTTTGCTTTGAAATTTTAACAAATTTTAAAATCGCAATACAAATGCGATTGTTTTAGATGATAGTATTGCCATAGTAGTAAAGTATTGTCGTTATAGAAATTTGAAATAAAGTATTCTTAAAGCTTTCTTAGATTGTTAGACATTGTCGTTATCAGAAGTCATCATATGTTCAAATATTAAAATATACACATTTATGCAATATTTCGAATTATTGACTTTCTTCATATATTCACCGAAAAACTATTATATTTTCAATTTATTTCAGAAAATAAATTCTTTATAACAAATTTTTTATAACAAATATGTTGGGGAAACCCCAATTTAGTTTAAATTATCCTTAATAGGTATAATTTCTTCTCTTCTGGTAAGTTTGTAATGTGCAGCATTTCAAGTGTATATCTTCTAGTATAATTATTCTCTTGTACCAATACTTCTACATTTTCAAAATTTGGCTGATGTCCACTCAATGCACAGTGGGCTGCCAGTGCAGTTTTTTGTTCCAATGGTTTGTTTAACGCCTTTATGTCTTATTTGTGTGATGAAATCCTAGTTTTTAATTTGGACTTGGTTGTGTCAACATATGGCTTTTGGCATACATAAGACTTGTTATTTAAGATACCGATTAATAATTAATGAAAAAAAATCCTTTGAATGAGTAATTAAAAATATTATTATCAAAGTTTTTCTTGGGAAGCACAACAAAGAAAATCTTATAAATGAGTAATAAAAATATATTAACATATACAAGGAAGACCCTTTTGAAGTGTACTAAAAACTGTCACATAATTGGGGAAATTAAAAAAAAAAATTTAACCATCCGACTTGACGTGGAATGCCCCATATTATACAACTTTCTGCTATTCTTAAAATATTAAAAATAACCAAACAAAAAATATCAAATAACAATAAAAACATATATAAGTAAACTTATTTAAATAAAAAACAAATTAAAAGCTCCTGTTGTCACTGTGCACTGTAAGTTTTGGATTGCTAGTGTTGTTTTGTCTGACATTTACATCTATATTTGTTTATGGTGTGTTTGAAAATCTGAGCTACGTTCTCAGTGTCTCTTTTGTAGTATAATTTCTTCTCTTCTAGTAAGTTTGTTATGAGCAGCACTTCAAGCGCATATCTTATATTATAGTTATTCTTTTGTACCAATACTTCTACATTTTCAAAATCTGGCTGATGTCGAATCAATTCGCAGTGGGCTGCTAGTGCAGTTTTTGGTTCCAATGGCTTGTTTACCGCCTTTATGTCCGATTTGTCTGATGAAATCCTAGTTTTTAATTTGAACTTGAAGTATTTTTTTTTTTTGTAAAACAAATTAAAATTTGCAAGAAAGACCCTTTTGAAGTGTACTTAAAACTATCACAAAATTGGGGAAATTAAAAAATTGTTTAAGCCATCCGACTTGGCGTGGAATGCTTTATAGTATACAACTTTGTGCTCTTATCGCTTGAAGGTGAAGAATATTTAAAATTCGGCGTAGCCGAATAGAGCACACTCTTACTTGTTTAATTTATTATTTTTAAACTTTTAAACTAAAAAAAAAAATCGAAAAATTTAAAAAAATTTCATGTGAGAATGTTTTTGTACATCTTAACAGTATCACAGCTAACGTTTTTCGACTACAGCCGCGGCGCGACGTCTGGAAAACTAGTCGGCTGAGTAGCAGGCAACAGCTGTTATACACTTAGTCTGTCATGTCGTGTAAAATTGTTTAGTATTTATCTAATATTCTGGGTTCTTAAGTAATTCCAAGTTGATTTAGTCAGACGTCTGTTGAAATCACCCACACCTCCGAACGACCCAACAGAAGAGACAAGTTTGAGTGTCAAATTATTTCTGGTTTCCCTAATAAGTTTGAGATTGATATCTAGGACAATCGGTAGAAAAAGTATTATTGACCCAAGTGTGAAACAACCTACCTAAAAAATGGATACTTATGTTACGAAACTAATCTAAATTGGTAGCGGAATGCACCGATTATAATTTTTTTGATTTTTGCACAAGTGCGTATAATATGACTATAAAGCAGAGTTCCAAATTTCGTTAAGATCGTTGTTCAATTTAGCTTAGGCCTTAAGGCTCAGAATTATTTCCTGAGCTGGTCTTACGATGTATGTCCGTCGGTTCGGATTGGTGGGTAGTGGTCTGTCAATGTAAATTTTCGTCGCAAGTAACAGGTCGCAATTTTGAAGACAATTTAATGAAATTTTATACATACGTTGCAATTGTTAAAAGTCTATTGAAAATAGTGAGTATCGGTTCAAAATTTCACATGGCCCCCATACCAACTTCTTTCCGAAATAGAGTCATTGTGCCCATACACTTTCTTATTATATTAAAGCAGTAAATTGCGATTTAACAACGTATATTAACTACAATTAAAAGACTTTGTAAACTACAAGCCATCTATACCAAAAAATAAAAATTCCTCTGTTTTAACCTTTAACCTAAGTTTTTTTTTTATCCTTCATAATATTACAAAAAGTAATGTTTTATAACTTTTTTCGTTACAACAATTATTTATTTAAGTGAAATTTTTACTGCCGTATTCATAAAAAATAAAATAGATTTCAAACGTATTTTAAAACTAAATGTCTATACAAATTTTCCTTAAAATAGATTTCATATCCAATTTAGTTTTTTATGAATACGGCAGTTAGAATTTTACCATTTTGTTGAAAAAACTTCCATCTATTTGTTTGTTTTTACCTAAACGGCTGAACAGATTTTTATGAAACTTTTACTGTATATTACTGATGGTCTCGAAGGATATATACGCTATATATATTAATAAATTTTTAGCGGGCGTGGCACCTCCAATACAAACACAATATAAATTTCAGCACATCTGGAGATTGGAGAGACCTAAACTTTCCAAATTTGGTACAAACATCTTGGTTATCAAAACACAATATCTGACAAGATTTGACTGGGATCGGATAAGTGGGCGTGGCACAAAATATATTTATTTATATCTAAAGAACTGTAAGAGAAAAATTTAACAAATTTGGTACACATTCAATGCACAACCTCCCAAAAAAACCGGGCGGGATTGAAAAGCCAAAGTTTCTAAATTAGGTACAAGCATCTTAGTTATCAATATCCAACAGCTCTTAAAAGGTGCTATTGGAAGAGTGGGAGTGGCACGCCCCCCCCCCATTCAAAGAGAATGTAGATATCGTTATATCTGGAGAATGGCAAGAGCCCAAGTTTCGAAATTGGGTACAAGCATCTTGGTAGGCAATACACAACATCCGACAAGATTCGGGAGGGGTTGAACGTTAAGAGCAAAATTGTCGGAGTTTCGTACATCGATCTGTAAAATCTGTAAAAAAAGAAGGTGGGAGTGGATAAGTGGGCATGGTACCTAAAATACAAAGGTAAAAGAGATTTCTGTTTATCTAGAGAACCGTTATAGCTAAAGTTTCAAAGCTGGAACAAATAGCTTCGCGATCAATGCGCAGCATCAGTCAAAAATTGGGCGCGATTAGATAAGTGGGCGTGGCACAAAATAGAATCCCGAAGAACAGCAAGTGCAAAATTGTCCTCATTTGGTACAATTATAATGATTAGACAAGGGAACAAGGTTTTTGTTGATTAAGAACTGAATGTTGTTTTAAGGTTATTTGGGACGCTGAGTTTAAATCTGCACTCAGTTTTCTCAGCTCGACTTTTCGTGATATACCGTTATGAAGACACTTCCACTACATGTATTGCAATAGCTTGAAAACGGTGCCCCACATTCACTTAAAAAAAATCCCTAACAATATTATCTTTAAGCCGTGCATACATTGTTTTTAAATTTGCCCAGTAGTTTCAGAGATATCGTTGAAGTTTTAAAAAAAGAACTATTTGAAAAAAAAAATTTATTTAAAAATTCATAAAAACTCATTGAATTTCATTTTCATTAAATTATTTTTATGAAGACAGGAATTTTACAACATGAAATTAATTAAAAATTTTTATTGATGATTTTTCATTCTTGACTGCGCTGAGATTTGAACCCAGACGTTCACGGACAGGTTGCCCCTGTCTGTTCATGTTGTAAAATTCCTGACTTTATAAAAATAATTTAATGAAAATCAAATTCAATGAGCTTAAGACTAATTAAAAATATCTAAAATTGTATTAAAAACCATTAACAGTTCAATAAAATAACCACAATCATATATATTAATAGGCAAGTGGTTTTCTTAGGATCCCTTTTACGCCTTAACTATATATTGTATTTTAACAAATGATATATCATTCGGAAGATATTTTTGGGAGATTATGTTAATTTAAATTTTGATAAAATCGGTTCAGTTTTTCACGAGTTATACGCGTTAGAAAGTGGTACTAATACATTGAAACAATTCACATACGTGTGAGCGAAAACAAAAACAGAAGCAGTATGTTTTGTTTTTGTGTTTACATAGTAAAAAGAACAACAACATGCAGAGTTTTCTGCTATGCATTAAATTGGAGAATAGTAGAGATTAAGAAATAAAAAAGAGAAAGACAATTTTAAATGTTTTGTTTTCTTTTTGGGAGAGTTGTTGTTTTTAAATGTTACCGTTGATTTCTTAAATTTTTGCGCTTATGAATAATTTTAATGTTATTGTTACATTATTAATATGGTTACATTGTAAAGAATGTGTTTATTGCATTTTTTTTTTAATAAAGTGCGATGTTTTGATAAGCTGCGATTTTATATAACAGACACTACCGATCATGGTCATTTGTTATATGATAATCATGTATTTACAAAACATATATATATAGAGAGGTTATAAGAACATAATTCATCAACGAAATAAATATAAATGGAAAATATATAAAAGGCTTTGTTATAAACATTGAGATTAGGGAACTTATGTTATATATACATTTTTAGAAAAATTGTCACTAAATTTCATATGCCTAAAAGAAATATGCCTCATAAAGTTAAAAAAATGTTCTGCTCTACTGAGAATTATTACATTTTGAGTTACTTCTATTTTTATCATCAAGTGCGATATGTTTTTTAACATTAAAGTATTTTCGTGATTTTTTTCAGATTTTTCGGAAGAGGTTTAGAGGTCGCTAAAATCGAATTTAACTCGAAAATCGGGTTTTCTCGACTTTTTTTAATTTTGCTGAAGTTAAAAAAAAACTTAATGATTCAGTTTAAAAGGCATACAAACAAATCATTTAATGAAGCAAAGAACAAAGTTCAGCAATTGCATGTGGTAAATGACAGAACGCGGCGTGGCCTTAGCTAATACTTACATTAATCTAACAACGTCTGCAACAGACTTTCAGAATTTACTGCAGGGCATAGAGCTTCATTGTAAAAGCTCTAATAAATAATTGAAAGCTAAAAAAAAAAATAGTTTTTTAATTTTTTTTTTTTTTTTTTGGGTATGAGAAGTAAGCTGCTTAGAATTTTTTGGACTCGCATTGCTGTGCAACAGAACAAAAAACCACGCATATTTATTATTTTAAAAGAATACCTAATATCTAACATTAAAACAAATCCGAAGCATAACTGGCAAACATATTACAATATTTTTAATTTCACAAAATGGGTACAAAACTTAAAAAGGGTATAACTTTGGAACAGTAAGAGCAAATTCAATTATTTTGTTTTGCAATGACTCAGAATTTATCGACCTTTTAAACTGAATCATTGG